>OY754330.1:124110859-124710859 GCA_963573305.1 Pyrrhosoma nymphula
TTTTCCCTCCTTTAATTTCCTCCCTTACCCTCTCGCTTTTATCAGATGACATCTGATATTGGTCCCCGGGTGGTGATAAAATGATGCCCTGTGGAATAACGAGGTTTAAGAGATTCATTCAATTGCCCCTCACATTTGCTCTTTGATTGCCTTTCTACCTATTTTACTCCACATTAATTGTCCTTAGGTCTTTCTCATGGTACTTTTGTCTTCATTAACTGCTAATTTTCTATTGATAATGTATGTTTTGTATCTGACGTTTTGTCTCATCCATTTCCCTCTTCCCCACTCAAGGCACCATTTCCTCCTATCGTCCTTTTTTCGTATTTCTCCTCCAATAACAATCCTGGATCTGATGTGCGTCATGATGGAACCTTGCTTTGTATATTTTAGTGTCATAACTGGATCGAATATTTTCCTGTCATCTGTTTTGTCATCGAGATAGTTGGATTTTACGGAATTTCCACAAATATACGTAGCTTCTATAAATTTTGCCCAGAAATGTTTGTTCTGAGTTCGTTTTATCTCTCGTACCCATTAACCCTTGTTGAAGAAGAGAGCAAAGCACAGTTTCATTCAAATAAGGCTAAATTAAAATATATGTAAGCACGCGTATACCAGCATACAATTGTTGTCCCCATTATTACCTTTATAATCAAGGATTTGATACTTTTCCGACGTATGATGATTATAAATTTTCCTTGAATTTTTCTCCCTTACCCGGTGGAAATTCCGTGAAAACTTTTCCGACGTATGATGTTTATAAATTTTCCTTGAATTTTTCTCCCTTACCCGGTGGAAATTCCGTGAAAACTTCACACCCTTATAGTCTATATGTAGATCAAAATCTACGAAATTCCGCGCAAATCACCTCCAAGTTGTGTGGCCCAGGCCAGGCTCGCCCACTTTATGGCCGAACCCCACATGCTTCCCCATCCCCTTGCCGCGCACCATAACCGTTCAAGAGAACAAAAAAACAGCCAAACAAGACACTAGGAGAATGCTACGTTTGAGGACACAGTACCAGAACCAAGGTACTGCTATTGACCATTAATACCAATGCTACCAATCCATGTGTACCACAGGATACTAATTCATGCAGAAAAATCCATGCGGAACATCCCATCCAAAGCGAGGGCAATCACTTCCTCTGGCCATATAAGATATCATTCCTCGTTTTTCGAACCTTTTACAGTTTCATTTTCAATTTATTTGTTAAATATTTCCTAAATAAGCTCCTGGTATAAATAATAACAATAGATTCTAAATAGATTTTTGAATTTAATGTATAAAAATACATTTTTATTTGTTAAACCACGCGTATATTTAAGTGTACCAAAAAGTAAAAAACCTTTTAGTCTTAAACGAAGCTGCTACTAGCTGATAAACCGATTGATATATCTGATTAAAAATTCATGTATTATCATCAAAATACGTTTGCGTCCCATTTTATACTTTTTAGTCTTTATATTAATTGTGCATCGGTCCTTTGAAATACAAATTATTAGCATTTCTTCTCTCAATAAATGCTAAAATAATGTTTGCAATGAATTGCAACAGAACTGACAGCGAGTAGACTATGCGATGCGGGTTGCGTCGTGTTAGGATAAAGAAATATGAAATGTAAACCATTTAATTTTAGTAGATTACTTGGTAATTAGTGAATTAGTTGACTGATTCATGTGTTGTCATCAGGATTAATTTAGTGTGCCAAATTTCAGTTCGATAAAACGTTGCAAAGTGGGTGCAATATTCCACAGATGAAAAATCATTCGCCTTGACCGGGATTCGAACCCGGATCCCTCGATATCGCGCCGAGTGCTTTAACCAGTTTAGCTACCGAGGCATCAGGGGAGAGGGACGCCTCGGTAGCTAAACTGGTTAAAGCACTCGGCGCGATATCGAGGGATCCGGGTTCGAATCCCGGTCAAGGCGAATGATTTTTCATCTGTGGAATATTGCACCCACTTTGCAACGTTTTATCGAACTGAAATTTGGCACACTAACTTAATCCTGATGACAACACATGAATCAGTCAACTAATTCCCTAATTACCAAGTAATCTACTAAAATTAAATGGTTTACATTTCATATTTCTTTATCCTAACACGACGCAACCCGCATTACGATCAAAATGTTCTGGCGTGACGGAAACAGACGGTAGCGTTTGTGAAGTTGATTTATTGTTGTGTAGTAGATCCTATTTTGATTTCCGAACGTTAACAGCGCCGTCAAAAATCACCAAACTTCGCGAACGCTTCCATCCGATACCGTCACGCCAGAAAACGTTGATCGTATTCCCACCGTTAACCGCTAACCGTTGACAACAATCCTCCTACCACCCCAGATCCTTCCCATATTACATCTACATGTGCATACCACCCTGCGAGGCACTACAGAGGCATGTGGAAGGGGATGTTAGGACACCAGGCATAGAAATGGGTGGGATAGGGAAAATGAAGGGGGAAAAGGACACATGTAAACTGCATGCTAATGATGAGAGCAGGTGATAAGATGTTTTTGTTGTAATTTCTAATGTTGCGTGGAAAGGAGTTTTTGTATCCGTCAGTTCGGCAGTGTATCATATCTCTCATTTTGTCACTCCTATCAGTTCTAGAGATATAGTGCGGGGATAAAATGATTCCCCCCGTAGCGCACTGAAACTCGCTTGATTGGAGCTTTTCAAGTAATTCAAGTCAAGCGTGTAGCCTCCGAGTGTCTAACGGTTTCCAAACTAATCCTTCAATCAACCGCGTGAAACATCTTATTCGCTCATAGCACTTTTTAACGTAGAGGGAGGCTTTCCGTTGTATTTATTTCACTTCACGCACTAAATATATCTGTACTGGACCCCAAATGCTCGCGGCGTACTCGAGATATGTCCTAACCAGAGCAAACGTGCTTAGCATTTCCCTTTCACTTTTTTATCGGAGAACCTTCCTACTATTCGCTTGATAAAGCCTTGTTTCTATAATGCGCCTCCGAAATTTTTTCCTAATTGTTTCCCGCACGTTAGTTCTGAAGCCTAAGTGACTCCCACGTTTTCTCATTCATCTGACTCCTTTATATTAGCTTCTTCTACTTCATAAATATAGCGTCGGTGTGTTTTCTTTCATAATAAGAGTAATGCAGTGCAATTACTAATGCTAAGTTCAAGCTCCCTCATAATATTCCCGGTATCCGGATAAACAGCTTGGCTTTCGCTAAATGCGTCCTGAGTTCAGCCGAGGACGAAACCCGAGCCCTCCAGTGAATTATGCTAGGGCTCTTTAGATGGAATGCTCAGAGCCTTAGGGGAGATTGTTTCCAAAACATTGACTTCATGTTGGCAATGTGTTTGTACAAAATTTCTGCCGTTGTTTTGGAATGTTTTAATCCATATCTTGTGACTGGCACAATGGAAAATAAATACCTACGTGACTTTAAATGGAAAATACTTCAACCTGAGACGCTTCCTGGATTTGCGGTGAAATGCTGTCAACCAAGCGTTGGAGTTTCCCGGAAATGCTGTCAAACAAACGCGTTGGAGTTTCCCGGAAATAAAATGAAGCATATGAACAGACCTCGCGGAAACCACAACAATTACATTTAGGGAAAATATATCTCATTGCTCGACTCACACCCTTTCTATTATCACGCTTATTTTTAACTTACACTGTTTGTTGATTGTATGGATGGAATCTTGTAATCGAAATCCAACCCAATTTGCAATTTTGAGGAAACCAGGACTAGCCACGGTAGTAACCTTTACTGAGTCACTCGCAAGTGCACATAAGTGCACTGTAATTCTGTATGCAAAGATGTTAAGGATTGAAAAGTTTGACTGTCCACCATATTGAAACGGTACACTAGAAAATAATTAAATATCGTATGCTAGTTTTAAACATTGCCGTTAACAGCGATACCAAATATCAAGTCTTTATCTTAAATAGTTTTTTATTTAGCGCGGTTCCTGAGAAAAACGTATACCGAAAGACAGCTGAATAAAGGTGAGTTTTTGGATACATGTCCAATTTTTTTCTTATTTTGATCTGCTTAATCATATCCTAAAATATTACTGAGTCATTACGAAACACCCTGTATATCCGGTGAAGTTGTTTTGACTTAAAATCAATAGGCATTTTATTGTGTAGCAGTTACAGGCGAGTTTATATTTTGATAAAGAGTTTGCCATTGTTTGCTAAAGAATCCGCCACCGCTGCGATTTTTTATTGGAGAAAATTCCAATATTCGTAAAGAACTTAAAAGTTTAATAATTATAGATTTCATCAAAATGAGTTGTGGTTTATCCTTTTCAGACGATTTTACAGTCGTGAAAATTGGGATAAACTCCGGAAATTGCTCGGAAAATATCAAAACTTCAAATTTTTTGCATATCTATAGTAATTTTTCTTTTAAAACCTATCTCTTAATATTTTCATAAGAAGTATCAGAGTTATATCTTCGATCTCCATAAGGTGTTCCGCTGTAATCGTGAATGTTAAGCAGATATGAAATTTCAAACTCATTATTATCCTTTCTTATGGTGTTCTCGGGACCTAGTTTATCTGGAAATTGATAGTATGTGATTTTATAAATGTATAACAGAAATGGCAATTTTCCACTAGAAAAGGTTTATTATGACCATGGTTTCGGTGCACTGCATCATCATCGTGTCACCTGATGATGATGCAGTGCATCGAAACCATGGTCGTAATAAATTTTTCTAGTGGAAAATTGTAATTTCTGTGATTCATTATTCTGAACTTCCACCATACCACGCCTGATACTTCTCTTTTTGTGATTTTATTGTTGTAATAGAAGTTTCAAATAGTAGTAGATAAAAATTACAATGAACGGTTGTGTTTATTTTTAGTATGTCTGGTGCTAATCATAAATACAAAATGTTAGATGCAAAATCTACACTCCCTACGCTATATATGTTTTATTCAGGTCTAACGTAAGTCGATCTTGCTACGAGATTTTCTGTGACGAGGGAACGTTGCGTCTCCCAGTTGAAGACGAGGGGATAGATTTGCAGGGTAAACATTGGCTTGCTTTGTCTTCTCTTGAAATTCTCGCCGCTCTGGGGCCATCAAACCACACCCGCGACACGACGCCGTGCCTAAAGTTCCGGGCGAGGGTAGAAACGACGACGATTCGGCTACAAGAGGGAAATTTCTAGGCAAACTGAGATTTCTCGAATCTCCTCAGGAAGGGTGTTGGAGGAGATGTGCAATCTCATCCAGTCGGCAACTCTTCCGCATCTCATCTCCGTGACCGCCTCTCGAGATTCCCGCCGCAAACTTACCAGTGTGCATTCGAAAAAAGTAACATTCAAATCGAGATATTAAGTTCCTCGAACCGAGGTCCTTACATCCGGGAGAAGGTTATAATTTCGTTTGTGCAGGTTATGAATTTTTAAGTATTAAATTCGTCCCTATATATCAGGAGCTTTTAATTGGACGGTTGGCAAAGAAAGGCGAAGTTCTCTTGGTAACATGATCTAATTAGTGTCTCACTAACTGTATAACTATAATAATATTAATTTTTCCTCATGCTCCACATGAATGAAATAACCCAGAGCAAATAAAGATTTATTTTTATTAAAAAATATTTATTTTAATTTCTTGCAAAAAATTCAAATGCGGCATTGACGCAGTTCCAGGCTAATGCTCATGTGGATTCGAAGTTATATACCTCCATAATATTTAAAATGAAAATAATAGAGAATCAATTACTGAATTTACTAAAATATTTTTAATGTTGTTTTGAAATTAAATGGTCGGTAATAATACTTGAAGGGAACGTAACTTTTATTATCTGAGTCATCTTTTTTTCAGATACATCGAAAACGTTCTCATGAAAAAACAATTGGTGCTCTCTCTGTTTGTTTTTCCGTAGTTATCTATGAGGGTATTAATTTAATTTTATGAAATTCCTTGAATAATTGATGTTTACGTTAGTTGGGTTCAAAGCTGTTGGCTAAATTTTAGTTGTCTACATGGAGAATGTAGGATGCATCCAATAACGTTATTGGATTGGATTATATCATCTTGAAATATGAAACTTGATTTAATTTAATGAATAAACACTATGAATTGATGCTTATTTTACACCTTGAACTCGTCTGTTGTAATTATTGTCGCTGTATATAGTTTTTTAGATGTGTGTAATTTAATTAAAAATATCCTAAGTGGAGAAAAGTGCGATTAAATTAATTGTTACACGCCAAATTTATGATATTGGCAATTTTTAATTTGTGTTCAAATATTTGAAAAAAAAGGTTTTTTCGCTTTTTTCTTGTGTTACATACTGTTTTCATAGGACGAAGTAGTAAACCATTATTTTCCTACGTATTTGGAATTAAGAAAATGCCAGCTCATACAAAGGACAAAATGCTTTGTAACAATAGATTTTATTCACGACGAGAAAACGGAATTAATCCTCTCGTGTGAGATCGTGTTGACTGAAAGTGGCAAAATCAATAGTAAAAATGAGTCCTTCTTTTGTCCTTCAAAGCAAGCCTACGTGTAGGATTCGGAAGTAATTTTGTTACAGAGGTGGGGTATAGTAGCGCAAAACTTTAGGGATGCGAAACGCCTCGAGAAACACGCTTCGATGGCTGTGACGAAGTATCCGGTGTCATGGAGGGAAAGGTGGTTTCGATATCGCGATCGTCAAGAAACACTTGTCGCAACCCTCCTCTGCAGCACCGAGAGTAGCCACTTTGCTTGCGTACTGGCTTCCTGGGAGAATTTGCATCGGCGAGCGGCGGTTCCGAAGCAAGGAATATTCTACAGAGAGGGTTGTAACAACTCCTCCGCGAGATGGATGATGGATGCCGACGGACCGGCAAGAGAAGCGGTGTTATTCATAGAGCTCCGAGCTTGTGGAAAGACGGAAGGAAGGCCATGACAAATGAGGGTCATCACGCGAGTAAACGTCTTCTGGTTCGTGTGTCTACGAGACTGGATGGTCTTGGAGATTTGGAACGGGAGAGTGGGCGGGCGAGGGTATAATGTAATTAATGGTGCGGAAGTTCGGTTTAGGTTTCGGGGCTTTGAAAAGGTATGGGATGCCATTGATTTCTAGAAGATTGCCTCTCACGTCTTATTGATTTGGACAAACGAGACCATTTAGACGCACATCTAGCGGTAATTGGGAAAGCACAACATTTTGTAGTTATCCATCTTCACGAAATGTTTCACTTAATTTGAACAATATGAGCGCAATTGTATCGCAAACAATTTTTATGTATTGGAAAATAAAAAGATGGAGCTGATAGAGAAAAACTTATTACGAAAAAAGTAAATTTTGTTTGTAGTCGGTCGTTAGAGGGTCTAACCTCCCTTTTTTAAGTGCCCAATTTTTTCCATAAGGCATATATTATTTCCTGAAGGATACTGGATTTGGTGCAGAAATAATTTCGTAACAAAATAATGAGACCAGCGAGCTCACGAAAACATTCTCAGAGAGGCTCAGATAGGTATACGTTGTTGGTCAAATCTAAGTGCTATCGCTTGATTATCACATTTGAGTGGTATGAATTTTGAGGTTATTGCTTCAGATGGCGAGAAGACACCGCGATATTTTTAATTATTTAGATAGATTGATATTTAATGATCATTCCAAAGCATTTACAGTGAGTTACAATAATTTCTTATGCTTGAGCTTGGAGGAGAAAATTAAAATAATCTCCCACACCCTCTGGGTGGGAGGCAAGTACTCTAGTCACCGCACCAACCCAATCTTCATATCATGGCATGGCAATTCCTAGTTAAAGAGGAGCATGCAGGCAGCCATAGACCCGGGTTCAGGTATTATCACACAGTGCACGTTCAGTCCTTAGTTCTTCCTAGAAGACACTTGTTTTGGGTATTAAATATAGTTGGGATACGTTATTAACATACTCTGTGTAAATAATCATCATACAATCCTTATAGCCATATTTTTTAAATACACTGTCTTTACTAAGTGTTAAATATTCAAATCTTTTCCAATATAAGTAGTCGGCAGGACCACAGTTTTGAACCAAATTCAATCGTTTTTTTTATATTTGAATCAAAATAAAAAGATCAGATATAGTTTTACAAAAGCGTATGATCTTACTCGATCGTGCAGGACAAATAAATGATCTTATGAGGGATAAAGTTGGGAAAACATATGCACATTATTACGGTAAATGATGGTGAAAGAGATATTGGAAATAATTTATAATTCCGACGGTTGAAAATGTTTTGAGGCTTTTCTAACAAGAGAAACGTTTGGAAAAATTTCCCAGCATTATAATCTTTTCGGGAATGAAATGAGCTTCATTTTCGGAATTCAAATTATAGATAGTAGAAAATCTGGTGGGTTTTGCACTGCCTTTCTACGAGAGAACAGGGTCTGATGATGCCTACCGTTGACCGTGATAATGGAAGATCGTTGGAATCGTTGTATTAATTAAAAACAAACACGAACGTTTTCCTTAATTGAAAGAAAAAGGGTGCATAGGATAGTTTCCCTTTGGCCTAAAGATTTGCAAAAAAGACAATCAACCGAATGTGGGTGGTTGGAGAACATTCTAGAGCGAATGCTACCGTAATTGCAAACGTACAATTGAGTATGTTCTGTCGTGAAATAACTTTCAAATTTTTCATGATTTATTTCACAACATTACTATGATATTTACTTTATAATAATTTGATCCCAGTATACTCCTATCCTTTCTCAAATCATCAACAGCATTCTCTATTTTTTACATAATTGTTTTTAAACTCAATTTTATATCTTTAAAGTTCGTAATCCCACTAAAAATGGAAAAATTATTTCAAGCATGGGATGTATTTTGCAAGTTTTTATTTTTACCCACGCTCACAGAAAAGGATACGAAAATATTAATCGAATTGTGGCGCTTTTAAAACGGTGCGATGCCTGTCTTGGAAAATTTAGAATTTATGCCGTAAACTCCGACCTTATATGCGTAGAACCTTACACCTGCAAAGGTGGTGTGAATTCAGCGACGGGGCTAGTAATTATTTATTTCCTATAAATGAGGAAAGGTCGTGAGAAAATACCCAGCGAATTAATAGGTGAGAAAACACGTTGGTACTCGACTATAAAAGAGTACGGTCTAGCCAAAATTAATGCCTACGGTGATTTTGATGCCGAAAATAAAGTCTGTGAATCACAATGTTTAATCATGTATTTTTACCATTGAACATAATAAGAGAATTATTTGGTAAAGGATAAAAGACTTCCCCATGTAATGGTGTATTCACTCAGTGATTAGCACTAACGCAAATTAGTAGGCAGTGATAACTATTTTTTGGAAACATCAATTTTGTTCGTAGATTTTTCATGTCGCAAATACTCCTAAGTTCTTCGTCTTAGTCAGTCTTGTTTAAGGATTTTATCACCGTCAGTTGCTTTTCAAAAACTGTTGGTATCTAATATATAAAAGCCTACGCGTACGTACATGTGATTCACTTGCTCGGCGTAATGACTCAGATGTGCGCCAATAGATGGCAAGCGAGCTCCTATCCATATACGTTCTCCACTAACTGACACATGACACGTGCATCTGCATTTTTCTTATACACACATGGGAAACCACTAAGTAACAGCTCCGCCTGATTCACCAAAAATGTTGTAAACATATAAATCTGTGACGCATTAGATATAATACGAGATAGATAATATTTTTCGTATATTGTTTACCATATTTACATATATTGTTTTCATTAAAATAAAAGCAAAACATAAATTTCTATGTAATTATTTATTTATTACTATTTGGCTTTTTCGCCAGTATTTTAGCCTGTTTCAGCAGGCTTTTTAACTCGTTAGCAATGAATACTTGAAATGGCTTTAAATTTATTGGCTATTGAATATGTTCTATCAATCCAAAAGTGAAACCGAAGGCGCTAATGGATGCAAGTGTATGCTAAATCGAATTATGGTGTATTATCAGCTATTTTGTTGAGGGCATAGTAAAATACAATTTCACCAAATGGTAACCTCGGAACACAACTTATGAACGACCAGCATTCCCGGTTTTTTACTCCGTTAAAACTCTGATAGTTAAGAGTTTCCGGTAAATTGTTACTGAAGATGCATAAGCAATTAAGTAACTATAAGAGAGTACACATCTAGTTGGTAAAATCTGATTTTAATGATAAAAATAAATAAAATTCTACACCATTGGGCTCGATTTATAAGTATCTAAGTTTCTTTGAAGAGATGACAGATTTTTTCAAAAGTAAAATAAGAATAAAGCTCATTTTGATGGCGTAATGTATTGAATCTCAACCAGTTTCATTTCTCTTTATCATCAGCGTACATCTAACATGGAATATTTTGTCGAAATTATTTTTTCAGTTCTCTCATGAATTACAATCGGATTACATAATGGATATTGAAGTGACGTATGATATCTGTATTAACGCCTTTGAACTTTTGAAACTTTGTGTATGCATGAGTGAGTGTTGTCTTTCATTAATACATAGTTGTTGAACTCATAAAAAAGAAATTTTGAATTGGCAAAGATAAACTGTAATTCATGAAACTATTATCAGTAATCGTAGTCAAAAGATGGTGATTCCCCGCTAGTTAGGAGATACAAAGATTCACAGCCCCGCGGAATATTTTCATACCATTGGTGAATCAACTTCCCTGTTCCAACTGTTATTTTATAGTATAAGTCTCACCTACTACGCACGTGAACATGGCACGATTTTCTAAAAATTGCTACGGGCAAACAGAAAGCGTTAGGTACACAGCTGATGGTAGGACTACCGGAATAGAGCCGTTTGAGACTCAGATGCTGCACGCTAAGCTTAAATTACTTGAAAACTTCAGATTAGGCGAGTTTTAGTTCAACGCGGAGTATATTACTTTGAATCCGCGTTGAATATCTAAAAATGATAAAAGTGAAAAAATAAGAGATACCCTGTCGAACTGATTCCAGGAGTAATTATTCCAGATTTCCACGAACCGTTAGGGTTCATAAAAAAAGCGTGACATTAGCAAAAGACATATCGTTAGCTTATAATTCACCTTTTTCCTCTCTCCCTCCTTTCCCCTATTCCCTTCCCTTTTCATGACTGTTGTCCTTACACCCCTGCCACACGCCTCTGCGGCGCCTCACAGGGTAGTATGTAGATGTACTCCTAGGGTATTCTGAACGATTTTTCCAATGACACAATAAATTGCCTTTTGACCGTGGAAAATATAATGGAATTGAATCGGGAGCAATGAGAGACTTGCCGTCGAATAATCTTTGAGATCTAAAATGCTGATCTTGGCTTTACCAGCCGTTCGAGATTTTTGTATCAAATGACCCTCTCCTGAAGAACTTTCTGAGTATTAGGAACGGATATTACTGACTGTTTCATGAGTTGAATCCGTAAGAATTTGGTGTCTCATATTCTATACTTCATTTATAAAGTTCTGGAATCTTTATACCCGCCTTTTAATTGAGTAACGTGAGTCGGACCACGAGTAGTTGATTGAAATCTATGAGTGAACCCATTATGTACTTGTCAAGCGACTTTTATAAAAAAGGCTTCCGATCCAGAGTTATCCTGTTTTGTGTTGCTGATTTTCTTTGCAGATAATGCATGCACGTTGGTGTAAGGTAACTTCGGGGAGGGAATGGGGAAGTACGAGTAGTAGGCGTGGTCGTCTCTTCAGATAACTAACACCGAGAGAATCTGAGAACGTTGATTCTCGTTGGCTTTTGGAAAAAGTGTGATGGGAATATATGAGGCGGAGGAGTGGGTTGGAAATCTGGGTTGCCGGTGAGGGGCAGGTCCTCTTACCGCACACCCTCAACGCCCTCCCGACACAAGGATCGTTCGTAATCCCATTACCCCGCCGCTTCTCCGCCTTCGCAAACCTCCCGGTACACGCATGGCGGTGTCATAAATTTTCCATTCCGACCGCATGCGGTGCAACGGACGGCTCCCTCGCTGTATTTATTTATTTTTTTTGGTGGACCATGTGATATGAGAACCATCCCTTAAGCGTTCGGGTTCCTTCACCATTCCTCCCTCGTTCCCTCTTTCTCTTGCTCTCTCTACCGCTCTTGCTCCATATCTCTCACTGCTTCACTATTTGAATTTCTCATGATCTAAATAACGGATGCTCATTGAACGTGAGAACATAGCATAGCGTGAGAACATAGCATTTAAGCTCCCACTGCATTTGCCCTTACAGTAGCCTGTCTATTATCCGAGTCCCAATTCACCGATGTTCCGCATTATCCGGGATACAGATCCTTATTTTGTAGCTGTATCAAGCCAGTTTAGACCATGTAACCGATTGTCAAAGTAATGTAAAGTAAATGTAAATGTCAAAGTAAATGTAAAAGAAATACGAATAATCTGGAGGATGTACAAAGAAAAGAAAACTGTGATAAAAAGCGGAGACTATAAGGTGGAGTCTTCGATCGGAAAATTGGTGAGGCAGGGTTGTTGTCTGTCACCACACCTATTCAATTTGTATATCCAAAAAAGGGTTAGATGAGTTGAGAGAACTTTGGAAAGACCATCGAGGAGATGAGAAGGACGTAAAGATCCAGTGAGTACTGGTGGATATGCTACGTTTCGCTGATGATATAGCCGTGATTGCAAAGAGTGAAGATGAGCTTACCCTAATGCTAAATCAATTGGAAACTATACTTGGTGGCCAGTATAATATGAAACTGAACAAAACGAAGACAAAGATACTCAGAGTGTGGAAAACCTATGATGCTAATATAAAGGTTTTAATTGATGGTGTGCAACTGGAAAGTGTCCAAGAATTCACATATCTAGGCACTAAAATAACAGCTGATGGAAGGAGCAAACGAGAAGTTACCAACTGGGTGAATATGGCGAAAGTAGTATTCAACAAGAAGAAGAGGTTATTAACAACAAATAATATTAGTCTAAACCTCAAGAAAAGATTGCTCTATGTGTTTGTGTGGAGTGTCCTAATGTATTGCTCTGAAACTTGGACCATTGGGAAAGACGAACGAAGGAGGCTGGAAGCATTTGAGTTATGGTGTTATAGGAGGCTATTGGAAATTCGTTGGGCAGATAAGATCTCCATCAATGAGGTCTTTCAAAAAATTCATGAACATCCTACACTTTGGGAGATCCTAAAACGGAGAAGAGATGAATGGATTGGACACATCCTACGGCACGATGACTGTATTACGACGATAATAAGAGGGTACTATTCCCTGAAAAAATATTTTATAAGCCGACCAAGACTGACATACATCAGGCAAATAATGCAAGACGTCGGCTGCATATCCTATGCCGAAATGAAACGATTAGCAGAGAATAGAAACCTATGGAGGAATGCGATAGCTGCCAACCACCCTGAGGGCTGATAACCACCGAAGAGAACCGAATGTCTGAATTCGGCAAAAATTCGGAATCAGTTCGATCATTAAATAAGAGGCTACACGCCGAAACATTTTATCAAGACCGTGTCACAAGTGTTCGTCAAAGCAAAGAAATATATAAAAAAAATTGTCGCAATTTATTCTCGCAAATAAACCTCCCGTAGGTATTAGCCGAGATTTGTTTATTTTTGAGGTGAAGGTCTCGGTTCACATCCCCTCAGATAATCGGGACTTCACTGTGTCTTCAAAACCAAATATTTTGCTTTATTTTACTTCTTTGTGATAGATTATTGCATGAAAATGTTAAAGGGAACCGTATGGCAGTAATTCAGCTTAACGTGCTTAGAAGGCTATGATTATTTCGCACTCATAGCCAGCCATTTGCAGAAATAAGAAATCGCACTCGTAACGAATATGAGGATGATAATTTTGAATTTGTTGGAAGCCCAACGATACTTAACGACTGTGTTCGAGCGGCAGCTGGTGTTGCTATTGCAGCAGACCGTTTCCCACGAACTTCTTTAATTTCTACACAAATGTTTATTCGAACCCAAGTAGGGTTGACCACTTGATAATTGCGTCAAATAATTGAAACCATGGTAAGGTTACTTAAAAGGATGATTAATAAAAAAGAAAATGCTTCTTTTAGAATTTAGTCTTTCTGAAGACGTCTCGAGAGTAGACCGTACGTTGACCAAATTGATTCTATTATGTCCAATGTTCTAGAATGAATTCATTTTAAAATGTTATTGATTACGCTAAATGGCATTTAAATACACCTACTTCGTGAGAACGAAAATTATTTTCGATAGGAGGGTGATAAAACTAGTATCTCATTTCAACTATTAAGGGTGTCATGTGACTTACAAAGATGATGAGTAAATGGCCATAAAAAATCAGGTATCAAAGAAAGTGTAAGACCATTTCAAAAACTCTAATATAGAAGGTCTTACAAGAGACGCAAATAAAAACATGAATGAAAATGGCTGTGCCCATATTATTGTTTGATTCCGAATGCTGGGCTCTTAGGGAAGCGAAACTAAGGGACTTCGAGAAACAAATATGAATTTCCTAAGGAGAGTCCGAGGGTGCTCGAGACTAAATGGCGTTCTAATAGGTTTGTTGGAGGTCGAATAGTTCACAGCAACAGCTCATCTATACAGGAAAGCTTCAATAGGCCATACTACGAATGCCCTTGAATAGAATACCGAGAAGTATAATGGATTATTCCTCACAAGAGAAAATAAGTGGGGGTCGACCATGTCTTAGGTGGTGAAGTGGACGTTCTAGAATAAAGGTTTTTACTGCATTACATTACGTCATACGTTACGTTTGATCATTATTTTACAATGATCTGGCCTTTAAGTGCATATTCCTCCTATCTTTCCTTCTCTCTTCTTTTCTCCTCTCTCACTGCTCCTTCGTGTGAGTGCGACTGTTTGTACGGCGGATTGCGTGCGTGTTGACGCATGTGTGGGGAAGAATAACGTAGTGGCGCGCTGGGGTGAGAGATTTCCTCCCGTCCTCCTGGATAAAGGTCACGGGGGCGGATGGGGAAACGCGTTGATGCCCTTTTAAAGGATTCCGAGGAGCGTCACTTGTGGGAGTGTACATATATGTATGTATATGCAAAACGAAAGTGTGAGTGCGTAAAGGATAGGAGAAAATGTAGGGAACGGAGAAGCGATATAGGTGGAGATGAGAAGGGTAAAGAGTGTTGAGAAGGTGGGTGGAAAACATCTGTGACTCGAATAAAAGACAGATAGATAAGAAGACGGATGGGTAGATAGGTAGACGGATAAATAAATAAATGAGGAGGTATAATCATTACAACGGAACATTATTAAGTGTATTTATTTTATGCTGGGGTGAGTCTCTTGTTGTTGATTGGTGGTAAAACTTGTTGATAGGCGAATAGATGCGTAAATTGGTAGACAGATAAGTAAGTCAATGCTTATGTAATTAGGGAATTAAAAAGACGCAAGGGAAGAAAGATATATGCCTTTATTTGGTTGGATTGAGGCAACCCTTAACTCCTAACCTTATGATAGAATAACAAGTAAAAGTACAAATTATGTGCTTTGAGACATTGAAGTTCATTCAGACGCTAAAACGTGTATAAAAAAAGTGCTGGCGAGCAAGTCCAAGTAATGTTTGCAAACCTGTAGTTAATTCCTCGTCTAAAAAAATAAAGTCCAAAAGTAAAAAATTAAAACAATTAAATGTATGCGCAACAATGCTATATATGCGGGCATACCCTATGAAACTGTCATTCGGTTATACAAACAGAAGAAAAATGTTAATGACCGTTGGTGGTAATAATGTTCAGGATTTATCTTTGATCCATAAAATAAAAAAGAACATTTCCTATATTGCCATAGTGAGGATACGCCGTTTGGACTGAGAAGCGATAGGGTTTGCAAATAGAAAAAGGAGGAGTGACTGCGTCTCCGAGGGGTGTAAAAACTCGGTTGCGTGAATAGTAGATCGACAGGTATATGGATTGATGAAGTTATTTGGGGTGATATTTACATTCTTTGAATTCAATTTTTCCCACCGACCTCTTGTTTTGTAGTAGAATAAGTATTAAATCTTAGTTTTTATAGATCGAAGTACCTGCTTTGAGTTTTAGAAAGTTCTGGCCGAGAAAGTATTTTCTTGCTACAATCATCAAAACGCGCATAAAATATTCAGTTTACTTTCAACCTATGTACAATACAGAAGTCATCCGTATGTACAATACAGAAGTCATCCGTATGTACAATACAGAAGTCATCCGTATGTACAATACAGAAGTTATAATGTGAAGGCAATGAAGTATATTTTGAGAAGTTTATAAAGCACAGGTTCGAGTTCAGTGGCTAATTCTGATTTTCAAGAAATGTTCACAATATGACAAAGCGGATGTTGTCAGTTGCACTATACGTAAGGTAGTGCAAGATAAATCGCATGTATTAACATTTATGATTATGTGCATCTAGGAAAGTTGTTTACATAATTAAGGATTCGGCTCTGATCCTTGTCTAAAACTAAACAATGGTTGAGAAAATAGGGTCTAGCAAGGATTGTGTGTGACACCACGAGGACTTAGAAATCATTGAGGGTTGCAGAGAGTGTTTGGTGTCGAGGGGGTCGAAAAATTCGCTGACGTGAATAAAAGATGACGGAACAGGGGTGGCAAGACCCTGGCATGCAGGGAGTGGAAAATAACTGCGGAGGAAGTTCCATGAAGGGCTCTTCTCCTTCCTCTCTTCCCTTCCCCTACTAACCCCCACCCTCCCGCCTTCTCTAACTACGTCCCCCTCTCTTTCACACATACTTAGGCCTGCGAGAATATTTCTAGCAAACATACACCACGTCGCATGAGGGAAAGATTTTAGAAATCCGAAAGTAGCGTGAATTTTCCGGTACAGATAAAATTCAAATATTTGGCTTCATCATGAAGAAAAAAATAACAAGCTTTCCTATAATACCAAAATGTCAGCCACTTACTGCACTTCGCGTCGAGATATTTCCCAAAAAGTAGAAGCCTTTTTCCACGAGATAGGGTACGGTTGTGCTCTTGTTTTTGAAAAATTGTTTTAAAAAAATGAGGAATTTAAGACGCGCATATCACGTCAGAAATATTACGGAGAAATTACGTACTTTTTCTCAATTATTAAAAAAAATTATTCTTTCAAACTTTTAATTTTAATTTACATAAAGTACTTTTTTTTAAATCGTAAAACTACTTTCAGTTGCGAAGGTATTTTAATCGTATTAGGTGATTACAGTTAGCTAAATGTGTGCTATGTCATTAATATTGATATAGAGGCTAACGCCATCAGCCTTGTTCACCGGGAAAAACACCAAATATTGCTATATTTACTTCATAATTTTTACTACTGATTACATTTTAAATTAAATTTCGAAAATGGTCTGGTGAACTGGCTATAGATAAATCTTGCTCAACTACCCTTAAGCGCGTATACTATTGTATTATTTTAATTCCGGAGAGTGAATCAGTCATGCGAAACCTGCTGTTATTAGTGGTTGACATAGGCATTCATTTTTTATCTCTATGCAAGGTTTCAACTAACTGACAAAAAATCTGTCAAGCAGTTCGTGGACTTGTTATTTCAGATTCTCCAACGAAAAGGTTTATATCGAAAAGCGCTACCTAAAATTTAATTATTTGAGAAGACCCATGACCCAAAGTGAGCCATCATAATCACAACATATGCATGCTATACACATTTTTACAACTGTAACATAATGAATGAGCAAAGTAAAAATGTAAACCTTCGAACAAGCCCCATTTATGTTAAGTGTTGGAGAGGAAATAAATTTCAATCCATCCTCCTCATCCATAATATTCACTGTTTCAGTTGTATTTGAAAAATGATAAAAATAAAATAACACGTGTTTCGGCTTGCCATGCCATCATCAGGTGAACAATTACAATATGTCTGTGAAATTATGTTAACTTTACATATGGAACGGGAAGGGGATGGGGATAGGAGAAAGTGGAAAGCGGGAGTGGGAGCAGTGGGAAATTGTGCAAAGTGATAATAATCTGCTATGGAATAACCAACTGTTCCGGAACTATTCTCCACTGCCCGCTATCCCTTTTCGACCGAATCTACCCTCACCATTTCCCTAACCCTCTCCCCATTAACCTTCCGAGGACAAACTCCTTAGATTACTTCCCTCAAACAACTGGCACCTCGCTGTGCTCCCCCTTCTCCTTTACCCTTCATCTAGCCACCCCCTCCTTCCCCCATTTCCAATTTCTCCTACCCCTATCCCCTTCCCGTTCCATACTTAAAGACACCGCCTTTCGTGCACAATTTGTGTGTATCTTGGATAGCTGAAACACGTTTTGTGTATTTGTATTATTTAAAAAAAACAAACTGTGGAAAAGTGCTACTGCTTTTACTTACCCACTCCTCATCCATCTTCCGCACTCAGTATACTTGGCAAATGTAAAGCAAAGAGCTCTCGAGTAGCTTTCCACTGCCGTTAAAGATGCGAGAGGGGAGTTCGAGGTGGGCGGGGACCACTTTTCGGGGTGAATCTGCCTCGTGGCACGGAGTGGGTGCTTTAGAACACTCGGCGAGAAACTCTACGCTTCTGGGACCACGAAGAAAGAAAAAATAAATCCCTAGAATACAATTCATCTTTTTTTTCAGAAAAACACCGCGAAAAAATGTTTTCGCCTGGCGGTGACAAAAACGTTTCTCGCTTGCGTCGCAAATCATTTTTGTTTCGTACAACCTGGAATATAATAAGTGATACGATTCGCGTCGCATGTTTGAGATTTTTCCCAACTCGTCCGCTTTTGAGGAAACGCAGCGCGAACTCTTTACACGGGGAAATAGAAACTACGCATATTTATGCATATATAAATTTTAATATTGATGAATGCGATTTTATACATCGCGGTGCTCATCCGTCATGTAGTAAAGAGTTAAGTCACAAAATAAGTCTCATTCATTGTTGGTAAATAAAAAAATGGCGGGAATGGCCGTCAGAAATTTCAGTTAAGACTTGCATCCTTTTTGAATTCTCAGACATTTTGACACGAAGACGAGTTTGAAGAGTACTTACAAATTTGAGAAAATATTTCTATTACGGTTGGAGAACTATTAATTGCAATTGAGTCAGTTCTCTTTATTTTCCTGTTATCTTAATAAGGAAAGGGTGTGTTCCGTCTAATTATTCGAAGACAATTCATAAAAACAATGAAAATTATGAAGCAAATCTTTTCTCCTTCAATAAGTGATACTGACTGTCTTTTTCCCTTCAATTTGAATTGATTTCAAGTTTTAAAATAATCATTATCAGGGTTTTATTTTATTATTTCAAACAGAAATACATTTATTAATTCTCATTGAGCCTTACTCATCTGAAAGATAGAAAAATGTAGTTCAAGTGTAGAAAACATACGGAGACGCATTATTCCCTCGGATAAATGATACAGTTTTAAACATGATTGAAACTGGGTTGAAGTAGAGATGATATTGTATCGAGAATTCCACGCAGATGAGAATATGCGGCCGTAAGTCACAGGCCCTCAGGGTCCTTGCTGTCGCTCTTGCCACGAGGGTCCTCAGCTCGCCCTCAATGAATGCCATTCTGGATTAGACTCCGAAGGCACTGCTCCCCTCCGAGGACCAATCGGGGAAAGCCGGGATCCCCGCGAGTGCCCTTTCCCGCGGGGCCTTAAGTGACGTCACGAGACACGGACATTCCACTGAAGGGCACGTGATGGCGTGGGAGAATCGTTGACTCGTTCCTCGGGCGACAAAATCAATCGATATATTCAATAGTGGACGACTTACTTGACTTGACGGCATGAACATGCTTCGCAGAATTGGGTGTATTGAGTTCTCGTGAATGTGAAACTATTGGGAAATGGTTGTTGAACTAATGACTGCTACGTTTTTATTAACTAATGCAAGTAATTAGGTACTCTGTTCTTTTTTCACTTCTCAAAGTGTGAGAAATTTTACTATGTAAACTACTTCTACTAACTAAGACATCGCATTCGCAGCCTCATCAGGGCATTGCATTCGATGACGTTGAAACCACTTAAATGGATTATATGAAAAAATTAGTTAAATAATTAAGTGTGTTTTTTCTCAATTTGGAGTCACTTTTACTCAAATCTGGAAATCGATGAATTGTCACTCAAGGATCCACGGAATAAAGATAAGAGAGTATATTTTTTATAGTGGAGATATCATAGAAACATTTTCATCATCCTTATGAGCTCAGTTTTTCGTAGGGATTTGTGCGAAGAAGTCTCATAGCATTTACCTACTATACTGATCAAGAGTATATTTAATTTTTATGACGTCTTGATGTTTATTGCATCTCTATCAAAAGTCGTTATTATTATTAAGGAGATATTAGCCTACGTGAAGGTTGTGGATATATAATTTATTTATTGATTACTTCATTAAGTTGCTGCGCTTTCATATTCCTCTTTATGAACAGCGACCTTGTTCGACAAGCTCTCTAGGTTTCGACAAAATTTCTCATCGTCAATTAGGGGCAGGTTGGCTAGTTAACTGGCTGATTTTAGGGACTTATCTCTGACCTGCCCATCCGCTCGGCCAGTTGATGCCGGGGACTAGAATCGGTTGGTATTAAAAACCACTAAGTTTATTTAGATTAGCATCGTGACTCCATATTTTTATACAATGCCCCCTCTCCGAATGCGTCTAATACTTTTAAAGGAAAGATCTGTGGTGTTTGATTTCTTCTGAAGTCAAGTGTAAATTGATATGTGGCGTTATTCCTTTCCCATCTCTATAAGATATTAAATGTCTCAATGCCCGTAGGAAAATTACTTGAATTTCTCCTATTCTTAATGGATCGCGATTTTTTTCTAAATGAATAATTCTCATTACCTGCACTTCCTGTTTACGTTCTTCTTATTATCATAGTAATGATATAACACGCGATCCTGCCGTTCTTAATTTAGCAAGCATTTAATTTCATAAGCTGGAATGAAAAGTTTGGTTCAGAATTAAATAGGCCACAACTACTCAGGTATTTAAAAACCTAATATAAAATATTGCACGTGAAGGTGTGGGATGTGAACGTTAATACAGCAGTTGAAGTGTAGAGCCAAATAGGGGTTTGTAACGCCATTTCCCTCGTAGTTTTGGATAGTCTTATCTTCTTTTATACTTTTAGCTGATATAACCATAGGTGAGGGATGATAAAAGGTCACCGGACTGTAATTGTGGTTCAGACACGTACGTGTCTCCGCAGGATCCTCACGTCGTTAAAAGCCTTTTTATGTTGATAGTGGAGTGGAAAAGTAATTGCTCGTTCATGAACTTAGCGACGGTCGGTCAACACACCATTCCGTTGAATTTTGTTTATCTCTGCCCTATCACTCTCGTCTCTCCTGATTGATTTTCTCTTTTCTCTCTCTTTTCCCCATATTTATTTGATTTATATATTGCAGTTTTTTTCGTGTTTACTGCATTCATATACTGACGAGGGGCTAGATCGAAGAAGGGACTTTTAAGTCTCAATTTCGTCCCAATAAAGACGTTTATCTATCTATTTACCGATAAGTTGACTATTGCCCGGGTGTGGCCTGTATAATTTGATTCAAAGATATTTTTATAGTTATTTCAAGTTCCGTTCCGTGAGGAAGTTGACAATGTGGAAATAATTTTAATTTTTAATGTTCCTTAGAACGTTTTATTTCTTCCAACCCAGAGTTTCGACTATTAAAGAGCCACTGTCAGGGTCGCCTTTGCCAATTACCATGATAATGATTGTGTAATAGTTGAAACCCTGGGACGGGAGAAATAAAACTTTCTGTGGAATATTACAAAGTGAAATTATTTCCCAAAAATTGCAATGTGGTTCCACCAAATTTAACTGGAAAATTTGCTAAATATTCAGAAAGTTGATATTTGAATGATCTGATGTTTCCTCGGAAAATGATGCGAAGAAAGGTTTCTTGGGTGTTCCCCCGGGTAAGAGGCTCCATGTCTGCCGAAGTTTCGAAGAGCGGCTCACTCTTCATCATCAGGACTTTTGAATTCCCAGTGGAACTTTCAAGAAACTTTCCTTTACAAGTTGGATATTTCCCTCCTGTTTTTATAACTTCGACTTGCAGAGGCGGACATTGTCTGAGTTAAGCTAGGGAAACACTTCGAAATATGCCTGAACCTTTTAGTGGTGTAACCTAGCCTTTGCATTCAGAAGGTATGCACACGCTTGTTCTAAGGTGAAAAGTTGGCCCTTTCTTGCGTGTCATGAATAACTTGGAAGAGTAATGTTCACTTTATGAACGCATAAAACTACAAAGCAACTGAGGTTTAAATGTTATTTCTGCCCGAATCGTTTTCAATTTACGTTGTTTATTTTCCAATTAAAAAATAAAACTAGTTGTAAGGTTAATATTACCGTGAAAGTTGGTCTTCCCTTGAGTTATGTACGCCAAAAGATTATCTCCTGTCTTGACACCATGTCTTCATGGAATGTTTAGTCCAACTTTGGATATTTCCCACCCTTTAGTTATGTTTAAGCTAACATTATTTCATGTCATCGTCTGACTATGCCCACCCTCTCAAAAAGAGAGGTGGCGCTCAGTCTACATGCGTCTCGCAAGATGGTGGAAAGACCGGTAAAGAGGAGAAACACAGTCAAAGACGAGGTTGAGGAAAACATGAGGCTAGGGCGGGCATGTTAAACACGCGGGACCAAGGAGCGTTACACGCGACGGATTGTGCAACAATTCCCGCAGCACGCCTTTTACTCCATCCCCATCTTGTTCCTTTTCCTTTCACTCTGATGAAGGCAAGACCCTCCTAATTACCACGCTTATTTTAATTTCACCTGTTTGTTTGTTTGCTCGTTTGTCTGGATGGAATGTTGCCATGGAAACCTAACCCACTTCCCAACGTTAAATCGAACTGAAATTTGGCACACTTATTTAATCTCGATGGCAATACATGAATCAGTCGTTTAATGCATTAATTATCAAGTTAATTTACTAAAATGTAATGATTTTTTACATTTTGTGTTGTGGGTGGCGTCGTACATTTAGGTTGTAGAGTGAAAATTGCAAAAATTAGCTAGTGTGGTTTAGAGACCTCTGGATCTCAGTGCGTCCTTTTTCTGTCAGTGAATCATTTACGGAGGCACTTGGAGCCTTCCTTCCTGCCGCCTACGGCCGCCGATGTTGCTAGTAGACGTTAGCCTTTATAAAAAGAAGAAATGTTAATAATTTAAATTTCAAAGAACCGTTGCACAATTAATATGAAGACTAAAAAGTAGTATATATTATTATTTTTATCTAGTGCTCATGAAGATTGTTAATTTTTCTTTCCCGTGTCCCAGAAAAAACTATTCGAAAAGTTTAGAAAATTGCTCATCATCGACATCAGCCGTAATCAATCCGAAGATTGGTTTCTTGTAGCTCTACAGCAACTTCCTTCTCTCCTCTCTGCCAACCGCTTCATTCCTAGGAAGTTCTTCACTCTGGAGTCCTTCAGCATTTGTCTGATGTATTGCATTCTTGATATTGCTCTTTGATGATTTCCATTCAACTCTGCTTCCATTATTGTTTTCAATAAGCTTATGTGTCTCAAAATGTGCCCAATAAATTTCTCTTTCTCTCAGAGTTTTTGTCATACTTCTTTTCTCTCCAAGTCTTCGTAGGACTTCTTATTTGGTGATTCTCTCAGACCATTCATCATTCTTCGATAAGACCACATCTCCATTGCGTCCACTCTCTTTTACTCTCCTGCTGTCATTGTCCAGTTTCCCTGTTATCTAAAAGTACGCTTCAATTATATTTTTTAATAGTGATTCCTTACTTCTAGGATTGTGCTGCTAGCTGTAGGCAGGTGAAACGCCTCTCTTTCCTGGGCTAATTTGCTTTCAATATCGTTGTTCCCTCTTCCATCGCCAGTATTCCTGCGTCACATATGAAAAATGTCTTCGAATTGCACTGGTCTTGCAAATTGCTTACCAAGTCTGCTCCTCGAAATCCATTAAGATTTAATAATATTGACAAGGTATTAAGGAAATAAAGAATTACAACTTGTAAAGTAAGAAAGAACGTCATTTCAAACATGTATTTAGCGCAAGTTCATGTGTGACATTGAAGCACTGGGGATAATAGCTGCAGCGTAAAAGAAACTGAAGGCAGAAGTCCTATCAAGAGTTGGAGAAAAAAGAATGTACTTAATCGACCGTTGGGGCTGACCATCTAGTTCCCTAAAAACCTTCCGTAATATTCCCTTGGGAATTGGGAAAAAAGCCTGGGTAGCGTGGTGGTCTGCGCATTAGCCTGGCAAGTCAATAGTCCGTGGTTCGATTCTCGGTTCTGGTGGATTTTTTCCCAAGGCAATGTCTACGAGTTATACCCAGAAACCTGGTCCCGTTTTAATAACTTCCTCCGTGATTCTGTATCCTTGCCAACCCTTTTCGCTTCTGATACATTCATTAAAAAAATTACTATGGAAATTATCGCAAATTCTCAGGAAATAGTTTGCCTAGGTATTCATCGCCGCCAAATACTGCAAAACTTCGGGAATTCGTAAATATTATTTTCATCACGCTTATGAAATGGGGGCGTGGCGCGAAATGGTGGTTAGGGGTTGGTTTTTGATAAAAATGAAAATTGCGGTTGCCAAATTGCGGTTGCAAAATTGCGGTTGCGGCAAAGTTGCGGTTGGAAAATGAAATAGGACGAAGGGTTGGCGTACGTGAACGTGAAGGAGAAGACAGCAATAGAATGGATGTGGGAAGATGGGATGGAAACGTCTTTCTAAATTATTTTCTTCGTCTTCATCATCTTTCGCTTTCCCAACCCGTCCCGAAGTTATCTCATGGGGTGCAAGGAATCCCCGCGAGGGAATAAAAACGTAGGCGGTTGGGAACGAGTTTGGGAAAGTGTCGCGGAAAGGTGGCGGAGAAAATTGGGTTGGATGGACGGGAAGTTTTGATAGAAGGGAAAAGGAGGGAGACTGAGGTTGGTCGTGCGTGCGGCGACGGAGGTCACATACTTGCCACCTGCCTCGTGGGAAGACGATCCTTGCCCCCTGTGGACCGAATATGTGAAAAACAACCTCTTTGGTTTTTCTCTAATGCTCCACCTTCGCGTGTTTGAGGATGGGTGGTATCGGGGTGACGAGTAAAATAAGTGTAGCTTTCCATTAAAGGTGATGAAGTTATAGCGCATCGGATCTCCTCATCGTACTTTTGCGCACACGAACGGTGTTGAATGGAACGATGTGCGCCCTCGAAGTGTTTATTAACCGGCATTCTTTGGGTGAACAGTAGTCGCGCCCGAATGTATTTTGTTTTGCTATCGAATTCGTTCAGAATATTTATTTAAAAACTTAAGATTTTTATCACAGAATAATTAAAAACTTAAAAATATCCATTTTTGAAGCCTTTGCGGAAAATAAACACCATAAAAACTATCGAGGATTTTAAACTATTTAACAATTTTCCTCCCCCGTTTCGCTGCATTTTATACTTAACTAGCTCATGTCCCAAAGTCGTCCATTGCACAGCGCCAGGAATTTTTGCGAGAGGTATACAGTACAGCATATCTTGATGATGGCAAAAGATGCTGAAACCCGGGTAGTGTTGTTTCTAATAAAGTTTGGAATTATAGCCAAGTGCCTGTTTTTCATTACCACTCCGTGAGTGGCGCGCCTATTTGTAACAAAGCTAGTGGCGCGCGGTCTGTGAGACAGCAGATTTTGAAATGATTACTTTGTTAATTTTACTTGTTATATATTTTATTTTATTATTATTTATTATTTTTAGTGGTTACAACTTAATTTTTTTTGCTCAGTGATTGTCTATGTATACTAGTTATGTTTATTTTGTGAGGAAAATAAAGAGCTATAGTGAAGGTTTAAAATGATTAAACAAAACTTAATTTATCTATGGATGCTTTCTAATTTTAACTTAATTTTTAGAGAAAAAATTTGTAACAAATACAGTTAAACCTCAAACATACATCACCATACAACATATTACAACAAATTCAACTTTTATTCTGTGCAATTATATGATAAGAATCACCTACTCTTCTATAAAACAAATTTCCTTGGGAAAAACAAAAATTGTTATTTTTTCCACCTGGGCAAAAGAATACAAAACTAAAACAAAAATACTTTGCCAAGAAAAGTCTCCTGAAAAACTATAACCTCTTCTGTAACAGACTTTTTCTAAGCGTATACATAATATTTGCTGCACACTAACCTCCAATCATGAAATTCTACGGAACTCTTGTTTCCAAGTGTGCAGTCACTACAAATAGGGTTTATGTGTTTGAGGCACATAAATTTACCACACAAATGGCATTTGTGTCGTTTTTTCCTGTTTTTTGTTCGATCACAAAAATTACGGCGTCCAGGATGAAAACTCGGGGTGCTGAAACCGGATCCTCTACTGGAGAAATGTTCAACATGTCTTGTATTCGAAGTAGAATAATCTAGGGAATATTTTGGCATGCTTGGCGTTTACGAAGTTGCTTGTCCATAAGTTTGTAGGCTAATTCTTCAATAGATGTCCTTCTCAAAATATTTTTATAATTGCAAGCCTCAATAATTATCTGTGAATTTATGGTAGCGATATTTAGAAGTGTGTAACAAATTACGACTGGCCAACCATTTGTTTTTCTTCGACACTTATACGAACTGCACATTTTGTCTCCAATGTCAACTACTATTTTCCCTTTGCTGTAATCAATAATAATCGCAGGTTTATTTGTTTTAGAATCAATTTTTTATCATGGTGAAAACTTGACAGCAAAAGAAGTCTTATTCCGTATGTACCAAAGAATGTACATGACGATCTCGACAATTGAGAAAATCTGTAGGAACCTATCGTTTGTTTGTTGCATTGTTCCAATCATTGTTGTGTCGTGGTCATGAAGCATGGTAGTCATCAATTCATAACTTGTAAACCAATTATCTGGGATCACATTTCTTCCAGAACCTAAAATGGATTGACAGAGACGAGGAACCTAATCAATGGGTTTGTTGCTGCATCTGTTGTACCTGTACTTTCAGGTTGTATTTCAACATGCATCTCCATGTTTAGCACATAAAACTTTTCAGCATATGCAGCTGCTTCTATTTTTATACCGAATTTATTCGGTATACCCGGGATAAACTGCCTAAAACGAAATTTTCCCCTAAATGCAGGCAGAATCTCATCTACGGTGACTGTTGGCGAGACAATAAACCCTTTCTGGCATCGGGATACAAAAATACCATAAACTTGTCTAATAGGAGAGAGCTTGTCTGATTTGAGTCTATCCACTCTCGTTTCTTTATCATCAAATTTAAGGCATCTAAGTAAAACTCTAAATCTAAATTCACTAGTGAGGAGTCTATAAAGTTCAATGGACTAGCCATTGGTTTTGAACAAATCTTTGGCATTCATCCGACTACATTTTTCAATTCCACATAGAAGCAGCATACCAATCAATCCTTCAATTTCACAACTATTTGTTTCATAGACATATCTCTCTCTTTTGCAATTTATATTGATTGACCTAATGTGCTGATTGGTATACCGAACAATTATTTCAATAATTTCTTTACTCACAAAATACCTCCAGCATTCTTCAATGGTTTTCAGGTTTCGAGTTTCAGGTGTGACAAGTGGCATAGCAGTTCTGATTATGTCACATTTTCTTGCTCGAGTAAGGGAAGGAGGGTTGCTTTCCCATGGTGTACCGTCCTTTCCCTTATACTCCCGGCCTTGAGTCGCGCCTTCATTTGATGCTCCGTACCCATCCAGATCAGAATCGCTAAATCGCTCTGTGTCTGTCACATCATCTTGGGTATCAACGTGGTCTTCCTCATTTTCTTCTGCCAAATCATCACCTTCTTCCTTAACCTCCTCCAAGCATCGCGTGTTCCTCCTCTCCATCTCCTCCTAACTCATCACTATATTATACCAATCAACGTTCAAAATATGATTTTTCTACTATTAAAACCCCTTAGTAGGACACAGGAATATTACAAAAATTTAATTGAGAAACAATGAAAAATGCCTGCAAAATGATAAGACTACTTCCAAAGAAAACTCCAAACAGTTCGTCTTCTTCAAACTTAAAAAAAAACAAGTTGAAAAACAGTTGTGCGGTTACCTGAGACGGCAGCTACTCTCACATACGGCATGCGCATTTGCAGAAATCTCATAGTAGAATGACTACTAAGCCTCAGCGAGACAAACGCAGACGAAAAGATGTCTGCTCAATGAAATAGATACAAAGTAATAACATTCAGAACGTGCACGGTCTCATACTCGCTGAGTAGCGTGCAGTCTCAGCGTAGCATAAGTAGTGGCACCGTGCCGGTCTCAGAGACCGCAACTTACGCTCACACACTAGGTCTACATTTTTCCTAATTTATTAGTTTACCAATGGACAGACGTTACTGAGTGAGATATACACATTAACGGACGTATTTCCGCATAAATAACTTAAGAAAGGAGGAGGAGTTCCACCGAGTAACGCCATCTACAGTGTCCTATAGTATAGCATATAATACACAACCATGTATCTTTCAGCTAGGCTTAAAGGCGAAATATCCTGAATTAATTTCATCGTTGGGTGTATTTCATGCATAAAATAATGACATATAGTACGCGCCATTTTATCTTTTTGAGGTAACTTGTGAATTTTTAATCGTACACCTACCGTTAACACATGGACGAATTAGTCTGCCGTCTATTTATCTGCTTGGTTTCTATCAAACTATCGTCACAGTCCAGTGAATTACCAGGGCATCGTTGTCCAAAGAAATGTTTAAGATTAATGTGCTCTTAGATTTATTTGTTGGCTGAAGCGGTATTTCCTTATTGCATGTCAAAATATGGAAGTATTGGACGTATTTTAGCTAGAAAATTGTCATGGAGTGCAGAATGATATAATATACTTTAATGTATTTTATTTAATCGTTTTAATGTTTTAAAGAATGTGACTCCTTGCTATGAGAATGACTCGTTTGTTTCACTACAGCAAGTCCTTCCATTGTAGATGCTACTTCGTGTATTAAATTCTGGTTTAAAAGTCTGAAAAGAACGTGACTGTTGTAGATTATAAACAGAAAGCCATTGAAATAAATATTAATCCTTCAGAGTCAGCGCTTCATGTCGATGTCACTTTTAATATGAATTCCGATTATCCCTAAAATGCCTATTCAATCAGAAAATGTCACATCCTCCAGAGAAGTTAGCCTTAACTACGTACATTTAAACTAGACAGCTGTCATACTTCATCTGTGTCCTTTTCATGGCAACTAATCAATATGTCACTCCTTTAACCTTTGAGTACCAGTCAACATTCATTTACACTCTTAATTGGCATATAATCCTGGGTTCTAAAATTAAAAAAACAGTCAAATTGATGAATATCAAAGCTCTGCGATCACATTCAACTATCACGAACGTATTAGCTTTGAACTGAAATTTTAGCGTATGGACTGCGTAAATCAAAATTGAAATAAAAGCGCAGGTTTATTCTATTTTATCCTTAATTTTTTTACTTATTCATGAAATTCAAATACGCGAATTCCGGTGCGACACGGAGGTTATTACTTAAATACCTGCTGTACCTCTAGAATTCAAAGCAGCGACAGAATAAGGGAGATGAATTGCAGGGACGGTATGTACAAACATTTCTTCATCCCACGCCCTTTTAATAACTGCAACAATAATTAGAACGATGCAAAGACACTCCGTGTAATTAAATTTCTTTTTTCATCTTTTCCCCGTTCTATCTCTTTCCCTTATTTTCTCCCTTCCCGAAATGGTGATGTCCTAATGCCCACATGCCATATGCCCCTGCGGTGGCTCGTATATTAGTCTCGCCTTGGCCTCAGGGAGCAGAGTAATATCCCCTTCAGTCAGTCCGGTGACGGACTGCCGAAGGCGGTCCAAATCATTTTACGAAACCTGACATATTCTTTAGATACTAATCAGATTAAATTAGGGAAACAGAATTTAGAACGGACAGTTATATAATATAATTATTCCAGCGAGTAACAAGAGACCATAATAGCTACTTCTGAGACTTTTTAGTTTATCGATAAGTAGTGTAGCTAATTATTCCATTTGCTCTCTTTAGCTTTGTCATAATTTTCTACGTTGTACGAACAGAGCACGTCTCACACACTCCCTGAAAAATACATTTTAACGTGAAGCTCCTACTGCATCGTGAACATTTGCCTCCTGACAGGTATTTTTAAGTTTTCATAATCAATTAGTGGTTGAAGCGTTATTATTTGTTGCAGGATATCGGGTAGGTAATAGATGTTTGTGAAAACTCACTCCCTGCCACGTACCCTTCAGGTTAGTGAAGGGTATTACGCAGATGTAGAAGTACGCAGGTGGCTCTTTCGACATTTGAGATTAGGTTTGGCTCGGTGGGATGAAATATGTAAATAATTCTGGTGGAAAGATGGGGTGGAGTTTGGTGTAAAGAGGGAGGAGATTAGGAAATTAAGAGCGTGTGAATGAGGAGACCTGAGCAAATGAAGAGACAGTGGCGGAAATGGGGCGGTGAAGGCGGTGGAGTGGATGGGATTAAGGTTGGAGATTAAAAAATAGCGCGGTAAAGGGAATGCCTAAGCATGTTGCAGGGTCGCGTGGAGTGTTTCCCCAAAGGGGTTGATGACCTGGTTTCAAACGATGTCCTGGACGGACGTGCCCTTCTCAAGGGAGGGGACGAAATGATGCGGTCTCGAGGCGAAAGGGAAGAGTAATGGGCGGCGCGGAAAAGAGGCACGCGTGAATCATGGGTTAAGATGGCCATGCAGGCGTTCCTTCATCTCCGGGATGCCTTAGTCGCCACGACAAAAGAGGCCTCGAACACAATTTTCATATATTTTTTTAACAGATTACTCAAAGGGTATTTAACACTCGGTATTTAACACACACACAAGGTCCCTAATATCGATGGCTAATAACAATAGTGCAAAAGAACTGGTTTACTGGAGCTTTTCTATAGTGTTTAGTGAGCAATATAGTACACATGCCAAAACATTATAGCACAGTTTACTGAGGTAGCGTAGTTCAGCAAATGACCGGGTAGCATCACTGCGCACGGAAGTCAGCATCGCGTTAACATTTTTTTTTTTAAATATGCCTTTATTGCATGTAATACAATGTGGTCCTTCTAAGCCACATGGTTTGTCAAAAGGTTCAAAAAAATCACATAAAGCGGCATTTTACAAATTTCATCCACACATTTTAATATCATAATTCATGTAATTAAACATTTATTACATAAAGAGAAGAGAAATCTCTACAAATAAATTGATTAAATTATCAAAACAGTGAAACAAAAAGTAATGAAAAATATTTCTTTGCCGTAAGTATCACATATTTTTTAAAATAATTATTGATTTTTAATTTCGCTTATTAACCATTCTTTTATTTAAATCTTAATTTCTGCCAAATGTTTAAGAATGTGTAGTTCCTTAGGCATACAATTAAAAGTATTAGGTACAAAAAATCGGTATTTAACATACACGCAAGGTCGGCACTGAAATCAATATTGAAATGAGCGCCGAAAATTCCAATTTAATTTGGAACTTTAATCGAATTTGGTGCGTCGTGTACTAAGTAATCGAGACATCTGGCGGCGAGGTATTACGTCTATACTAAGTGTATATACTGTGTTATTTTGTCTTTATATACGGTTTACCTGCCTCTTTTTATTGTGAATTTGAGCATACATTTGTATTTTATTCAAGAATATGCTATAATCACACCCAATTGTAGGGGATCTTTGACATTAATCAATACATCTTAAATCAAGTTTCGAAAATTTCACAATAGCTTCTGTGTCTACGTTACCGAGACAGTTGACTGTCGGAAAGTGACATATTGTGTATTTTTGGGTTGATATCGAGTTTTTATCTTTGAAATGAGTTGTTGTTCGCGCTGTGAGGAAACATTACCTTCAGATGGTGATTCTGTTATGTGCTTCGGGTGCAGGACCAGCTTGCACTATGCGATGTCGAAGAAAAGCAAGGAATCATGGAGGTGCCCTACCTGTCGCAACGCAAATAAAACTGGAAAGTTGAAAACATATGATTACTGTAATTTATATGGCAAAAGGTTTTTAAAATTTTTTGTACCTAATACTTTTAATTTGATGCCTAAGGAACTACACATTCTTAAACATTTGGAAGAAATTAAGATTAAAATAAAAGAATGGTTAATAAGCAAAATTAAAAATCAATAATTATTTTAAAAAATGTGTGATACTTACGGCAAAGAAATATTTTTCAAAACTCATTGTTTCACTATTTTTCACACATAGATTTCTCTTCTCTTTAAGTAATAATTGTTTAATTACATGAATTATTATATTTAATTGTGTGGATGATATTTGTAAAATGCCGCTTTATGTGATTTTTTGGAACCTTCTGACAAACCATGTGGCTTAGAAGGACCACATTGTATTACATGCAATAAAGGCATATTAAAAAAAAAATGTTAACGGGATGCTGACTTCCGTGCGCAGCGCGCTACCCGGTCATTTGCTGAACTACGCTACCTCAGTAAACAGTGCTATAATGTTTTGGCATGTGTACTATATTGCTCAAAAACACTATAAATAAGCTCCAGTAAACCAGTTCTTTTGCACTATTTTTATTAGCCATCGATATTAGAGCATTGAAAAGCTAATAGATTTGAAATGGTTGATTTGAACTCCACCATCGGTTTTCTCTAGAAGCACTCACCTCGGCTGCTTGTCAGTGTTCGTTTGTTGGATCCAAGTATCGGATGGAAAAGAAGTATCGTTTCTCATTCTGCTATTGCGTTCTGATAATGGGACTTTTCAATCTGAAACGATAAGTTGGTAAAATTTCCACATTTGTTTACATTCTTCGACCAAGATTTCAGTGCTGATAGCAGTGACGTCAACGTTCAAATACATTCCTTTGTCTACAACCGCATATGACCAAAATGACACCAAGAATTTGCCACACGAAACGGTATATCTCTTTGGTTATTACTGCGCTGTATTTAGTCGGGAAATCACATCATTATTTCAATGGCGAATTTTAAGTCATTGGCCATCGTAAGAAACGTGTGGCTACACTGCTTACTCAAGCATTGCCTGCGATCCAATCAGCAGCGGTGAAGGGATTGCTCCTACTAATTGCTAAACAATTTTCAGGTGAATTTCCTGTTTGTGGGAGACGGCTTGTTTGTTTAGGTAAGTGTAGCATTCACCCTCCATTGGGATAATATTGTAGCTGTGTACAAACACACTGCGTGTAGTGACGTTCGGGGAGGACTGTGAAGAGGAAGAGTTTGAATCGAATGCGGAACAACTCGGAATGTGCTAATCATCACAGTTTATGCATTGAGACTGTTTTCGTAGCGTAACTGGGTGATATCCGCCAAATATATTCCTAGCACTCATCCTTATCATGAAAGAAATTGCCTCCGGCCTGATGTTCATTGTTTACTGAATATGCCTGAGCGAAGGCATTTTCATTTAAATTTTATCGTTATGCATTCCAATTTAAAAAATGAAAATTTTGGGCAACAAAAGTGTCTATTTGCGATTTTAATCGAAAAATAGCCATTAGTGCCAAACGTTTGTAATAATTGACAGATAAGTGGTATTTGTAACTCTCATAAATTTTCATTATAATCGGTGGGATAAGTAGTTATTGATATCCCCTGATTTTCAGGATAATTGACACTTAACTCACACGCTCTAGTGGAAGCTCCCAATTCTGGAATAAATTTAATAATTTCCAGAACAGAGTCGAATACTCCTAATTTTTAATAGGCATATCGTTGAGATTTAACTATTTTCATGGGGTCAAATTTTCCGGTTAAATTAACAAACTGTTTCTCCTTCAAGATCTGATAAGTTTTTATTCAGTTTAGATCCAGGTTGTGCGTTAAAGTACCAAAAATTTTTGTGCCTCTCAAATTTAGAAAATATTCCTTACTAGGAAGTTTTGAAACTGGGAAACAAAAGCACTCAGGGCTAATTCCAGTTTTATACATGGATGAATACAATTTATGGCGATATAGTTATTATCGTTTTTCCAACTGGAATAAAAACAAAATGATTCGTGGTAAAGCGCAAATATTATATTTGACTACGCCCTGTCGTCTCTTGCAGTTGCCCTTGGCTTCAAGTTTACAGGATTTGAAATGGAATATATTGAAAATTATTGAACTTTTGCCATTCCGTGAACCCATAGCGAATACATTGGCATTTAATGTCGGAAGCTCAAGTCTTAATGAAAATGATCTCCATGAGATAATATTTGCACGTCCTTGATGCACAAGTTTATAATCAGCTGAACAAATATAATGTATATCTTTATATTCGGTTGTGGAAGCGATACGTTGATTGCACGTGTCCACAATAATTTTCTTGCAAACAATTGACGATGTGCCAGAACTCCGTACGTGACCATGTAAGGAGGGAATGCCAATGAGCATCGCAGGGAAATAAACCATTGAACTTCATCATTCGCGTTCTCATCTGTCATTTTGCGCTAGCGTCAAATTCGTTAATTATATTTCAGTGGAATATCATATCTTGTCTTCTTCTTCTTATATATAAAAAAAGAATGTTTGTCTGTTCGTTTTTTATGCAGGCCAATACCATACGTCCGATTGCGATGAAACTTTGGTGAGTTGTTGTGCGCGTACCCATGAAGGTTTGTGAATTATAAAAATGACAATTTTTCGGGTTGTTCTTACCCAAATATTGTTAAAATTTACTCCCATAAGAAAATAATTGAATTCGGTGCAAGTGTTTCTTTATTTTCTTTTTTTAATTACTTGCACTCCAAATATTGGATGGAAATTTTTGTCATAGGACGCATAAAATAATGCAGTATTTAATTTCTTCATTCAATTTTCAATTTATACGCTTCGTTTTTGTCCAGGTATTGTGTTTTTATCTCGAAATTCATCATTTCTTTCCTTTTCGACAATACAATTCATTCAATTTTTCATTTATTTTCAATTTATACGCTTCGTTTTTGTCCAAGTATTGCGCTATTATCTCGAAATTCATCATTTTTTCTTCCTTTTCAACAATGGAAATTTCCTTGGCAACCAGGCGTGAATATCCATTTAATAGCGATTTCATAGATGGAAATTCACTCCTGCTGCATTTAATGTCCAGGTTCAGTTTTTTGTAATTGATAGTTTTAGTCAAACGACTACAGTTCCCCGTTCACCTTGCCTTCTCAACGACCATCAACAAGGAAAAAATCGTTCGACAGTCTCTGGCATTACATGGTGGAACAGCATTTTAGTACTTAAATAAAACTGCAGTAGTTGTGCTGTCAACGTAAATTTTAATTTAAAAAATTATTAGTATTAGTATATATATAAAATATAGTATTTTTTACATTAAAATGTAAGTGGACAGTACTGCAGTTTTATTTAAGGCAAATCGCTTCAAGTGTGTGGATTAAATCTGGAAAATCCATGCTTTCACATGGTCAATTATACATGTTTCATTCTCACGAATGGGACAGCCGAAAAATGTATTACAGTGGTGGAGGAGTGACGGAAGGTGGAGGGGTCAAGTAAGAGGTGATTGAAAGAAAGTATGTTGAATAGTTTCGAGAGTCTGTAGAAAATAGAACCCTGGGAGAGTGAAAGACGGAATTAAAGTAGGTGAAGGAGATCACTGCTGCGGGTTTTGCGGCTTGGAATGTGAAGGGAGAAAAAAGGAAGGATTTCGGTGGATCGGAAATTGCTGATGATTGCAGAATGGAGGAAATTTAGGTCATGAACTGTTCGGTGGGTTGACAAAGGGGAAATTCCAAGAGATGATATTATTTCGCTATGGGATGAGCTACGCTGGTGGGGAACACGGTGACGGACAGTCGATCTGAAAAGTTTAAGGGGACGTTCCAAAAGATTTAAGCTGGCGGGACAGGCAGTTGACTAAATTAATGAGCAGTACTCAAAATTGGGGAGTATGCATCCAGTTAAGATCGTTTTTAGTGCTAAGGAGTCTGATATTTCAGTGAATCTGTAAAGGATTCTCACAACGGACATGGCTTTCGACTTCGTCTCTCTGAAATGAGGGTTGAAGGTGTTTGCTGTCGAAGATAACGCCCAGATCCTTATGCAAGGTGGTGACGGGGATCGTTTTGCCAGATAGTTGATATTGGTTCTGTAAGGGTTTTGAATTTAATGAAAATGACATGGAGGCTGACTTTAAAGGATTAATGTCGAGTTTCCATGTATTGAACCAGTTGTCAAGTGAGAGTAGGGCAGATTGGAGGGATTGAGAGTCAGCAGTAGTGTCAATTCTTTTGAAACATTTGCAGAAAATAAGAATCTAGCAGGTGTAAGAGAGGGTGCAGGATGTAACGTCATCGATGTACTGGGAAAATTTTTTCAGAGATTTTAATTTACTTGGAAACGGCAGCATTGGCATGGAATAGAAACACATGCCATCATTTGTGCGTAACGAATTCCTGTGTAGGTACAAGAAGTTCATTGGACTAGGTCTCAAATTCATTTAGTGACCAATATTGAACTCAGAAATGAATTGTGGGCCAAGCCATGAAAAGTATGGAAATCAATGGGGAGTTCAGGACAGAGTATTTTATTTTTCGAATACACAAAAAATCATTGTCTTCAATTTATTTTTTACATGTAAATGTTTATGCTTTGAATATGTGTGCCTACTTAGAAAGAAAAAGAGGCATTGCAACACATGCCGGGCACAGCTAGTACTAATATATTAAAATGTAATTGTGTATTTCTGTCTCTCTGTCTGTATGTTGCTCAATCACGCAAAAACTACTGAACCGATTGAGCTGAAATTTAGCATGTAGAGGAAAATGTATCTGAGAGTAACATAAGCTATATTAAAAAACCCTCAGGGACCCCAAAGGCCGCACTGGTGGTTCCTGGTGGTCCATGCTAAGCATTGGGTTCGGTGCAGTGGTTTCATTTTTTTCTTTTTAAAATTATATTTCACTCAAGATAGAGGGCTGGGATTTTTTTATCGGCTGGTTGAATGAATGAAATTTGTAATTCTTTCAATTGATTTTCTTTTATGCTTAGTAATTGTCTGAAAATCATGTTTTTGCTGAAAAATCTCACATTTGTCTCTGAAATCAACAATAGCATATTTCCTTGACAACCAGAGATTTGATTTTCAAAGGATATTCACGCCCCTGGCATTTAAGTTTTCCTGCGGGCCCAAGATAGCACGTAGAAAGAAAATCTGTAAAAGAAGGGCCGAGAGTCCCAAGGGCCCTATGATAGATTGCTTCGGGGGGTAATCAATATATTCAATGCATATTTAAAACAAGTATACTCTTCAATGTCTATTCTCAAAGTAGCTGTCATAGGGGCACTGAATGTATATGAGAGAACACTTACGTAGTAAACGATACACATAAAGGAATTAAACGTGCAAGAATATTTACGTGCAGCGAATAGTAATGGTAATGTCAGCGATCTTTCGGGGTTTACACCGGGTAGTTAGGTCCATGGCGGCCGGTGTAAATTCCGAAAGATCGCAGACATAAATATGTTCGCCGGGAAAGCCTGAATTACTTCAGTAATGGCAATAATTCCTCTGCTGCTACAACAAACGGCGTTGTTTATTATCGTTTAATACTCAGAAGTATTACACGTAGTGGAAACGTCTACCTCTCATTACGATTGCGAACTGTTTTTTAGACCAATTCTTACATCATAAACGATACGAGTTATTTATATAAGTTTAAAAGTGTTTAAGTACAGTAAACTTACATTCACTCAATCATCGAGTTACCTATTCAAGACGTTCACTCGCCGCTGTTGGAATTAACGAAAAATATATCCATCAACATGCCTAATAGAAAAGAGTAACCTCTCGAATCAATCTTCTAAAGCAAGAGGAATGTCTTCTTTGCGAGAAAATGAGCCCTTACAATAAAAACGACAAAGGTTAAACTTGGATGCTCAAAGACATGCCTACCAGCGATCTCATGAGAATCTCCCCGTGGTGTTTCTCGGGTTATGCTAAGAACCGCACATATTTCATCCTAACCTAACCTACTGTACTGATGGGTAACCAGCTATAAATCTGGTTAAAATTTAGACCCATCTGTTTCGAAACTTCAATATATTTTAAGATGGCGGAAATTATAATGACGTCACTACATGCTTCTTACCCGAAAGATGAACAGAAAATCTGCGCAATGAACGACATCAGTGCATGAAAATCGACATGTGCACTAAGAATTACCATAGATTTTTTATTTAGCAACCGAAACCAATGATTGTGGCTACCCTTTATGCCGAAGGCGCAGTCCGGGTGATTGAGGATTCATAGGTCAAATAAACATGGCTGTTGCTTCTAATGGTCCTTTTTACGTTGTCAACAGCTGGATTGTACCCTACTCTCCAATCCTGATTAAGACACTCAACGCACATATCAACGTTGAATAGTGCAACTAAATTAAGTCATTGAATGCAAATATATGTATGTACACAAGGGAAGCGATCAAGCTGTTAATAACTCAGAAGACGGCTCAAGAGAACCAGAGGGACGAGGTGACCTTCCATCAACATGGGTGCTATTTAAGTAGTAATGAGTCTGCATGGCCCATTTTTGGGTTTCCCGTGTATGAAAGACGACCAACAGAAACTAATCTTTACGTGCACCTGGAAAACGGTCAGCGTGTCTACTACAACGAACACAACATACAAGATAGTTTACGAACTCCTCAAATGACTACGATGACATTTTTTCTTCAGGCTTTGTGGTTTTCTTAAAAAATAAGTTCAATTTTTTTCACACCCGTTGAATTTCAACGGGTACCTTCCGCTAGTATTTCATAGTTTCGCAATTTCAACGGCTTCTTCTCTTTACATTCTTTATCCTACCTTTTTGTCCCCATGCTGAGATGAAAAATCTAACAATCCTTTCGCTCCAGGCAAGTAAATGGATATTTTAAAGCTAGAAGGGTGGACAGGAAATAAGACGTATGCGGTTATAGAAGAAGATGACAATATTGTGTCACATTGGGAAAAGAAAGGGTGGGTTGGAATTATCAAGTGACATAACTTTCATTTGTGGTGGATTTTTCTGTCAATTTACGTTAATCCCTTTTTGAATACCAATGTGGCATATGGGAGTTTTTAAAATATTTATTACCCCTGCCGGTGAATGGAATATAAGACGTTGGATATGGTGTCGTTTGGTTAGTGGTTGACAAATTTCAACTCTCCCTCTTTATCCCTTATTTGTTCCAGAAAATCTTTATCGTAGGCTTTTGCTCGCATTCGTTTCATTGATACATTAAAATTTTAGCCCCCAGCCACCCAATTTAAATACTACCATTACTACTGGAATGCCTGCTAGATCATCAAAGAAAAGACGAAGAACATGTCAGATCAAAAATATTTTTGAGTTGGTAAGCGGAAGAAAAATTATTAGAACGACCTTGTAATTGGGAAAGATATCAATGAAATTCTAGATATAGTTGGAGACAACTTACCCATTGGTAGACTAAGCGTAGGATAACCCAGAAGACGATGGACTGACAACCTCGGCGTTAGCGAAGAAGAGCAGGTTACCGCCCTAATTGTAGAAGAAGAAGACTAGTGTTCATATGAATGAGATTGATTATAATCCTGTAATTATAGGATTTATAAAGAGTCCGGTTACCCTGCCAACCCGGCGTACCGTGAACGCCGGCGTGGTACTCGGGAAGCCATAAATATCAACATTTAATTTTCTATCAACTGATTGATGGTGTTTTGGACAATCTGTACCTAAAATTCCCTGTTTCTGAGCTACCTTTAAACTTTTCTCAACGTGGATTTCTTTTTCTTCGTCAGTTATTGGTTCTGATGGAATCTATATCTTAGCCTCTCTTTAAGGTAGTTCCTCCGAAATACAATTTATTAAATGTCATTTAATTCATATTGTGGGTACTGAAAGAAAAGCCTATCCTGTGTTTGATAACAACAGTAAAATTCTGCCCTTACTTTGCTAAGTGAAGTTGAAATCACATACCGTAACGGGCAAAAATCGTTGAGACATAGGTAAAAGTCGTATTTTTATACGGAATATAATAACATGCCATTTTGGCAAAAAGAGCACCATCATATGTTAATTTGTGAGGTAATAGCATGTAACTTCAGGAAATGGAGTCAAAATGCGTTAGTTCAATAGATATGGCTCATCAATGTGTTCAAGAAGTGTTCATCAATAAATACTCCCCAAATAACATAGATATTTGTAATATTATTATTGTTTGTTAAGGGGTCTAGTTTGCCCAGGGGTAGCGTGTTCGACTATCAATCTGGGGCGAAGGCAGTCATTGAGAAGAAGTAAAATATTTTCCTGATTTTCGAAAATCTGGAACGAGTCAACGAGAATTGTCTACTCCCTATTACTACCAAAAACTACCCGGCTCCACTGCTGAGAGGCAGTAGTCTTAACAGAAGGTACTCAAGAAGATTGAACCGGTATCAACTGCCTCAGCTTCAGGGAGAGTAAAGTTCACGGAATTGGCCGGAGTACTGCAACGTGGAAGGCAACGAGAAACCATCACGTTAGTCTCCGTAAGAGGTCCAGCCTTGCAATCATTTAACGTGATGCAATCCTCCCGGTAAAATATTCCATAGGTAAAATAGTCCTCCAATCGGATCTCTGGGTGGGGGCTAGTGGGAGGGAAACATCAGTCAGAGCCAACAGATGCAATGCAGAACATTAATTTCGTTTAAGTTAGAGTATTTTTTCAGAAATTGGTTGTGAGGTATCATGATGTTAATGTGCCATAATGTTATGCTGTATTATATTTTTATGTTTTCCTATTTTTTTCTGATAGCCGAGGCATGTCATCCATGAAAGGAGTAATTTTTAGTTAATATAAACGAAAATTTGGAATTCAGCATTTGTCTTGACTCGCACGGTCGCTCGGTGGAGCTACCATAATTCCTCAAATATTCCGACGAAGGAAAAAGGAGAGTGAATGAAATGGGCTCTTTAAATTTGGCCGCGTATTAGAAATAAGTGGAGAAGGGCAGGTGACGGTTAAATTACTTATTTCCTCGGGGTCGAGTGGGAGATTGTGAGATGATCTCAGGTTCAAAGTGAGTGTCGAGAACGAGTTGAACCCGACGTTTAATAGTCATCGATAGAATCGAAAGTGTGAAAGGAGGTATGTGCTGACGAGGGATAGAGAAGAGAAAGTTCAACGATTAGAAAGAGTATTCATTCCCTTTCAAACTTCAAGTTCGCTTTGGAAGAGGCCATAAGACGGCTGATTGAATCCATGAGTATTGATCCTATAGTTCTCTTAAGTTACGTAGCATTACAAAGTGCTTCACTGACTCATTCAAGAGTGCCTTAACATTGGTTTGTTCTCCTTTTCTACCAATACTATATACTTTGATGTCTAAAGAAAGTATGGACTTAATAAAATTTAAAATTCCAAGAATAGGGTACCATGACGGTATTAAAAATCATTCCTTCTCATTAGCCTCTTTGTTTGTGATGACATTTTCCTCCTTTTTCTTATGAAGTCCTTTCTCTTTAGCTTTTCGCATCTGTATTTAATAAATATTCTGTCTCTCTTTCCAAGTAAATATCCCCAGCTTTTATGCAGTATTAAAATTCTTGAAAATGTTTTCCTCGCACGAGGATATCTAACCAGCATGCATGTTTTCTTGTCTGTTGTTCTCTATGGCAATAATTTTCATCTCAATATACGAGGAAAGTATTTCATATAGTGTTAGATACATAGATATCGATTATATCTAATTTAATCTTCCCTTTATTCATTTAATTAATCTGATTATGTAACCCTAGCTTAATTAACGAGCAGCAATGAGCACCACAATGGGATACGTGGGGATACATGGGGATTCAATATCCTGAAATAAAATATACCTTACCGAGAAATGAAACTTTTGGCGTCACAGCTTACTATCCATAACGCTTGTTATTCCAGGTTAAGGCTTTAAAGGTCGAGAAGACTTGGTGTTTTAGCGCGATATGATTTTTTTGGAAGAATTCATGATGAAATTTACCTTCATAATCCATTGCGCTACGGTTTGAAAAATTCTATCAGATGTTAGACTTAATAAAATCTGAGAGCACTTAATAACGAGTCATAATGAAATTGCTATTATTTAATACTCTGATTTTCTCCAGGGTAAATGAGCACGTCCCTTAATTAACATTCACGAATGACGCCATTTATGCCTGCACCTTTTACCGGAAGCTTTGCAACATTTACTCACGCGTTATGTTTTTGTTTATTCACGTGAATGACAGCGAAAATGTCTGCGACAGGTGCAATTACGCAAGTCAAGTGCGTGATGAGCTCTCATGTGCGACATTTACGAACATGCTTTGCCATTTCCCTCTTACAATGACCTTTTCCAATGTTAGTTATCCTTTCTGAGTACTTTTCTGTTGAGTAGCGAATTATTTGTTAAATTAATGAAAGTTATACAACAATTATTTGCCATTTAATATGTACATTGGTGATCCAGATTTAGTAAATACGTTGATTACTAGACGTTGTGGAAAAAATACGACAAAGCGAACAATAGAAACGACACATATACAGATACGGACACAACGGCGTATTGATTTAGATAAAATCTCCTTTTTCTGAATTTTGAGAAGAAATGAATTGCCAGCGTATTGGAAGCATTTATCGCATTTTCCAAATGTGTAAGTTGTTTCTCCCCACTAAATTGTGGGCAGTTCAACTAGGGTATGCCAGGATAAGCAGAGTCCTGGCTAAGTTCAGTAGGCTTTAGGCATCTGAGAAGTGTTTGCGGTAGAAGTAAGTGGGATAGAGTTAGGAGTGAGTGGGTCACGAAAGAATGTGGAATGAATCCTGCGGTAATGGTCATGTATGAAACGAACATGCTTCGTATGTTTTTCCACGTTGAGGGAATGTATGAGAGTCTTAGAAATAAACAAATGTATGATAGAGGAGTGAATTGTGTAAGAGAAGAAAATAGACCGAAGAAGTAAGGGGTGAAGGTTTTGGAAGATACTCGTAAGAGAAAGGATATCAGGAGTCTTTAAGGACAAGAGAGCAATGCATGAATGAGGCAAAAGCAAAGAGAGTGTGCAAGGATCGGTTAGTATGAAAACTTTACTAAAAACCGTGCTTTCTGAAACGTTTTCTAGCTATGACACGAATATTGAAGCTCTTTTGAATATGCCCACACCGTAATGCCTCGTTCGCATTATTAGCTTTTTACCATTGTAATCAACCACAACGGTAACGGTAAGAATAGTAATACGGACGTCACCGTTACACCGTTACGACGATTTACACCGAGCATGGGAACTTTTTCTACCTGGGTAAACATATTATAGTTATCCATCTGCAGTAGTTGTTTTAACTGCCATCCGAATGGACGTTAGTTAAAATGGCCAAGTGATCAATCGTCATCAAGTTACCGGTAGATGATGGGAAACAAAATTGGTGCACGTTAAATGTAGTCAATACCAGTTGTACCATGTTGGATGACGACAGGTGCGAATGTGGTTAGAAATAACCAACTTTCTGCACAATGATAGGAAGCCATAGATGCTAACGGGGTAGAAGGGAACGGCGCGCCGCGGCGTGACTGGTTGGTATGTTTTAATAGATGTATACATTAGTATAAAGTGCCGGCCCAAGGCGTAGTAAATGTGGGCAGGAGCCGCCGCGCCGGTCTGTCACTTATTAATGAATGCGAGAACAGGAAAAGGTATGAAAATCCCGAAATGTTATATTAACTTGCATCGTGTGTTTCCATCAAAAATTACCCTTTTTAGCATATCGTAAAAGTGACTGACACATTAGCATATCTAACTTCAACAAAGAGTGCTAAGTAACCTACGGACTAAAATCTTCCTCCATTGGGACTCTTGTCGCCAACCCATTGAAAGGTTTAATTTGCACTAGATTTGGCGATTGTAATTCCATTCAACATCAAGAAGTAGATACAATATAAATAATCCCAATGAACACTCGTAAACCTCGAAGCTTTATGACAACTTATGGATTATAAATAGATTATCGAGCAAGAAAGAAAACTAGAAGATCATTCTGAATCCTTAAGAGTTTCCTTAGAACTAACGCACCGTTTAAGAATTCACAATCGGTAAATAAATTCTGTTTAGGGCGGCCGACTAAAATTGTGCCCACACATGTAAATGGTCCATTGCACTGGGAGATTTTACAAGCTACAAGCCGGAAAATTTCCAAGCTGCTAGTAAACTTGCCCAGTATAATCAGGTGCACTAGCTAACTAGCAGATTGTAAACAATTTGTGAGAAAGTTGAAAGCCGTGTGTCACCATAGTTACAAGGGAACTAGCTGTGAGTATCCCAATGGTTCCTGGTTTCAGTTTCTACAAAATGTCGACGGAACTAGTTCACACAAGAGTCGTTATTTTAGCTCATACTATCAAAAAAGAGATAAAAAGAAAAGAATAGACACAAAGAAATTCCACAATAAATTTTACGTTTCACATAATTTTTTTGCGCTAGAACACCCAGAAAAGTTCTCCAAATGAAAGAAAAAAACAACAACTTAATCACAAAACGTGATTTAAACTCGCTAGCGAGTTGGTTACTGAGTGAGTGGAAAGTTTTGTGTGTCGTCATCACTATCGGACTAGCTGACTCACCAGCTTCTAAACTCTCCGGCTTGTAGCTTGCAAACTCCCTCATTGTGATCGACTCTTAAAATAGTGTGTGGCGTCGCTGTATGTATCTATGCATCCAAAATATGTACGATATATATATAAGAAAAAACTTTCGTCTTGACCGGGATTCGAACCCGGATCCCGTGATTTCGCCTGGATCCCTCGAGAGCGCTAAGCGCACGCTTTTGACTGCTTATTGACATCATACGTCTAGCAGTCCGGAACACCTTGTTTCTATAAAGCCACCAAAAATCCACAGGGGAGAAGGATACCTCGGTAGCTTAACTGGCTATAACACTCGGCGCGAAATCGAGGGAGCCGGGTTCGAATCCCGGTGAAGGTGAAAGATTTTTCCTCTGTGAACTATCGAACTTATGTGAACTTGCGGGTGCATGAATATATATGTGTGTGCATTATGAATATATTCATGTGCGGTTGATTCCGTAAAAAGGTAAATACCGTGGCTAGTCCCGGTATCCTCAATATTGGTCCAAAATATGTATTTTCTGCGCATTCGCTTGCCCTGCCGCAGCCTCTCAAGAAGATTCCGGAGAGGATTATCGCAGGTGGTGTTGGGTGCGGGGAAAGAGGGTGTAGTGGGCAGGGAGTGAGGGGCAGAGGGAGTATGCGTGGCGGACAGGAATGTGGAGAACGAGCAGTGGCGGCGGTACGACAATAGGGCGGAGGGGAAAAGAAGAAAGCGCTTTAAAGGGGTCCTAGGGGTGGGGATTTTGAGTGTTTGGGAATGAAAAGCGAGGGAGGATAACAATGGAGAGAGGACAATGAGAGGGAGAGTGTGAGGGGGGAGGAGAAGACGGGGCGCGTTTGGAGACACCGTCGCTCGCATTCTCAGCCAAGGGGATTGAAATACACTGCGAGTGCTATTCTGGAGAAGTTCTTGCGGTCGGAAATCCGCAATCTTGGTTGGGAAATTTTTTTGCCATATCCAAATGGCCTATCCTACCCTAAAGCATTAAGATAATCGTAAAATAATTTATGACGACTAAGCGTACGTTTTGAACGGTGAGGGCATGTTTAATACAGGGTGATGGAGGGGAGAACGCTGGGTAACCGTGGAAGAGGAGGAGGATAGGAATTTTGGATGACAGGAGAGGCAGGTAGGCAGGGGGTATGAGGAATTAAAGGGAGATATTTTGGGGATCTATGTATATGGGGACAGTTATAGGATACTCCAAATATTGGCATAAGGATTTTTCAAAAACTTACCATTCATTTAGTTAACTGTATATATTCCAAATTTGTTGAACTGCTTCATATTTAAAATAAAACATATACATCTGTCTTTTTCTTCTTCTCCTCAACCCTAAGGTTGGTGGGTATCCAAGTTTCCTCTTTCCTTAGCAAGTCTCTTTACATCTATGTATCTTCTTCCTGCTAAGATCTCCTCCAGGTATTCTTTTCTTGGTTTACCTCTTCCAGCACGGCCCTCTACCACTCCTTCCAGTAAGGTTGTCATCCACTCGGAGTGACGTAGAAGGTGTCCAATCATTGCGTTTCTTCTTTCACATATTGATTTTAGCAGTGTTTGTCCCTCCCCAATTCTTTGTAGTACTTCCAGATTGGTAAGCCTTTCTGTCCAAGATATTTTTAATATTCTTCTCCAGCACCACATTTCAAAATAATCCAGCTTTTTCTCTCTGCTTTTCTCAGAGTCCAAGTTTCTGAGACATAGGTACACAAACACCAAACATACGTTTTAACAATTTTTTTCCGGGTTGATAAAGTAACATTATTAGAAGACAAGAGAGTTTTCTTATTGATAAAAGATTATTTTGCTTTTGCTATCCTGCTTGTCACATCCGCTGTGCACCTACCATCAGATGTGATACAGCTACCCAGATATTTAAATGTAGTGAAAGTTTTTCTCCGTAGAGATATACCCCGGCTTTCTCCAGTCCATCTCTACTGCATTTCATTATTTTAGTTTTCTTTTTGTTTATTTTTATGTCCCAATTATTTTTAAAAATTTGGTTCATTTCATGTAATGCATGCTGTAGCTCTTTGTCAATGGTTGCCAAAAGTGCGATGTCGTCTGCAAATCGGATAGTTGTGTAAAGGTTACCATTTACTTTTAATCCATTCTTACTTGTTTCTGTAAATTCCTTCATTGCCTGCTCCATGTACAGATTGAACAGTATTGGGGATAGACTGCATCCCTGCCTAACACTTCGAGAAATCTTTGCTTTTATTCCATCTACACTTAGGATAGCTTCCTGGTGTTGACAAAGTGGGAGAGTTATTCTCCTATCTCGGTATTCTATTTTAGCTTCTGTAAGAACTCTAAACATGGTGTTCCAACTGATGTAATCGAAGGCTTTTTCAATGTCAATAAAGGCTATAACTACCTTTTTATTAAGTCTCATCATCTTATCCACCATTAGTGTTAAGGCTAAAATGGCCTCTCTTGTGCCCCGGCTCCTTCGGAAACCAAACTGGTCATCTTGCAGATTTTCTTCAATTTTAATTTCGATTTGGTGATATATTATTCTAGTATCTTTGAAGCATGGGAAACTAGGCTTATGGTCCTATATTCCTCACATTTTTGCGCTGAGCTCTTCTTAGGGATAGATATCATGCGTATTTCCTTAAAGTCGTTGGGCACTATTCCTTTATCATACATTTCACAGATGATTTCGAAAAGACAATCTTTTGCCTTTCTACCAAGAGATTTTAAAATTTCTCCCGAAATTTCAACTACTCTTTGAGCTTTATGATCCTTCAGCGATTTTAGTGTCCTGTCAAATTCTTCTCTTAGTAATGGAGGTCCTCTTCTATGCTTTCTTCGTTTTCTAAGATGTTATCATCCAAATCTTGTCCCCTAAAGAGCTTTTCAATATATTCCGGCCACTGCTTGATAATCCCTAATTCATCTGTTATCACTTTTCCGTCTTGATATCTCATAACTAATACGGTCTTTGTTTTTCTGTTGAACTCTGATCATATGTCTGCGTAGTCTTTTTCTAAATTTTCCTTTGCCATATTCTCATTAATTGCTTTACATTTGTTTTCCAAACAACTTTCTATCGCTTTTTTGGCATCTCTGTTTATTTTGTTTCTGTATTTTCTGTACTCAGTTTGGTCTCCTAAATTTTTACATCCTCCTTTCTTTCATCATTGAGAGAATGCCATTTGTTATCCAAGGTTTGTATAGAATCTTTTCTCCTTTTACAATGCATTTTTTGAAGCTTTTAGGACTTCATCCTTAAATAAACTCCATTTTACTTGTACACTGTTTGAATTTCCCTTTTACTAAATTTGTCAATTAATAAAATATCTCTTGGGTTTCACTGTTATCTCTGATTTTCGTAAAATTCCTTTTGTTATTCCTTGGAATAACTTGCTTCCTTTTTATGCGAAGTTTGCTTATCATTAGCACAGGATTATGGTCAGCGTCTATATCAGCACCCGGATAACTTTTAGCCTTTTTTACCTGGTTCTTAAAACTATTCCTTACTAAAATATAACCTATTTGATATCGTTCTCAATTTCCAGGCATTGGCCAAGTATATCTTCTTCTTTTGGGCTGCTGAAAAGGTATGTTGGCAATCACTAGGTTGTGCACTTGACAGAACTCAAGAAGTCTGGATCCTCTCTTTTTCTTCTTTCCAAGCCCATATTTCCCGGATAATACTTCGTCCACTTCTTCTCCAACCACTGAGTTCCAATTTCCTAACATCACAAGGTTGTCTCGTTGGTCTACTTTCATTAGAACTTCCTCGATTTGTTCGTAAATGTCTTTTACTTCTTGGTCTGGATGATTAGACGTAGGCATACAGACCTAAATCATGACCATATTCGGGATCCCAGGGGTTGGGCACCGGAACTTGTTGAGGGATCAGTGGGACCTTGAACACATTTTGAAAATTTGTTTATAGGCGTAATTGTTAAAAATAAAAATGTCATTATTTTTTCTAGCAATATTTTGTTTAGTTTGATACCAAACACCAAAGAAATCCGTTGATAACTGAGCCGGGCGCGAACATAAGACAACTAACTTTTGAGACAACCATAACCCATTTAGCGAGCGATCGGAAGGGTCATACCTCATTGTGGTGGTATGCGATCCCTAAAGAGTGTGGGAAGGGAGTGGTTTAGGTAAAAAGGGTGGATTCCCAAATGTCCACCGCTGGAAAGAAAGAGTTCGAGTCATAAAATTATGAAAGGGCTGAGGGAGCAGGTAGACAGAGAGGGTCAAACGTACAAGAACGTTTTTCCCGCAGTCGCCGGTACACACGTACATGTACATGTACCCGCAGCTTAAGGATTAATCATTATAATCCTCTCGCTAAAACCCCAAATTTCCAAGATATATTGAGCCATTTTCTTTTCTAAAACAAAAGAACCCCGTCACTTCCTTCGTCATTTCCTGAGTACAATCTGTAGATCGACACATCTGTAGATGTACATTTTTAGATGTCGACCCTCAGAATCTATAAAATACTTCAGAATCTACGATCTACGAACCCCGGTTCGTGCAATAAAAGCCATTGAACTGTGTTACATTTTATTTCACCTACCTTTCAGTTGGAAAGCTAACCTAATGAGACTTTTTCATTGCATTTTCAGGAAACAAATATTCCACTTGCGCTATCTTTCCTTATTTTCATTCCGAGAATCGTATTAAAGTATCGCGAACGTCGAGTTTTCCTCATCGCTTGTATTTATTTTTTAGGAGGCGATGGACTGCTAAGGCCATTTTTTCCATAAAGGCTATATGGGTAGGTTCGTTGGAAAATAATTTCGTGGGGCACGGAAGAATGTTGGAGAGAATCCCGGAGTCGGCATTAGCCTACTCTTAATGAAAGACGCTGATGGGCCGAACCATAGTTTAACGTCTCATCCGACGGACGGAGTGCTGTTCTTGAAGCTCACTCCAAACTGCATACCCAAACAGGAATCGGAATTAACTTCTGAAAGATCTCTGCTACTTCCAAGTATTCAGGCCAAGGGGTTTGAAACACTCTGCAGGCGATATTTATCAGGATTTTTTGTGAACAGAAATCCGCCTTACCTTAGTCAGGAAATTTTTATCATATTGAAGTGGCCTACCCTATTGCAATACGCAATCAAGTCCATGCGCTCAATATTGGAATGTAGAGTAATTGGCACCACTACAACTTGACCCCAAGGTTTTCCTCATCACCTTGCATCAGAGTACAATATCCTCTGGAATAATGCTAATCACCAGACATCTTTATGATTAATTTTTATTTGCTACATAATTCGTACAAACAGTTGAATGTGAGAACGGACTCATTGTCCACCAGGAATAGTGCAGTGGAAGTTGCCTTTGAACCAATTTCAATTCCTACGTGTCCGTTTAAGCAGGATTTTGGCCTTTCTATTACAAATTCTCTAATTCAAGCCACGCTCCCGCGCCATAGAGGGTATCGACGGTGACCTCTCGAGCATGTTTCAACGTCCTCACTGTGGGAACGCATATCTGCCTGGTCGTCGCCTCCACTTCTCTTCCGAGCACACTCTAACCGGTGCTACGCGAGCTTTCACGTCGCCCTCTCTCGACCCAAACGAGGGCCTGCGACCCGACGCATCTCGCGTGCCTTGGCGTGCGTATAACCCAAACGAGGTCTTCTATTTTACGGCCTCGACGCTGCTAGTCGTTGCGTGCTTTTAAGGGAGAGCCCTCTAAACCTATCCCCTAAAGTTCTCCTATTCGGCTGAGTGGACCTAGAAAATAAACGACCGAAAAATGTCTACACAATAAAGTCTAGTCTTGCAAGTACTCTTTCCTGGTAAAAATATGGTCCATATTTGGCCTGAACTGATCTTCTGCGAGCTTAAATAGTTGCCTTTCTTTTGTGAGTTTTTTTTTAATTTTTGAATAACTACGGGGACTGTTTTTTTTCTATTTTCGCCCTAAAAAATATTTGTTCATGATATCCTACCATCAAGGTTGGTTTGGATGGAAATGTAAACCATCCTAAAAACAGGAAGCCATTTTTTGCTTATTTTTTTCCTTCAGTTTTTCATATTTTCTAGTTTTTCTTCTATTCATGAGTGACCTTTATTTACCTTCAAAACTTACCCGGTATTTCACTATCAAAGCCTTCACGTCATTTCCTCAAATACCCCATGCCATGCTCAGGATCCGTTGATGTATAAGTTCTTACGGTAACATCCTTATCCCCCAAGCTCTCTCTCAAGCATTCCTTTCCATTTATTTAAATGTAATGATTATTTCAATGGGTCATCAAAAATGTACTGATGGAAATGTAGGGTGCAAAGTACCCTAGAATCAGTAACTTTTACTAGCATAAGCTACGACTGTATTTGTTTCATTCCTCTTCCATTTTTATCTTCTGCTCTGTATCTCAATGAAGCGCTTGATATAGATTTTCCCTAACCCCTTTGCAATTATCTTTAATGAATGTCCTTTTATTACAAGTGCGATAAATTGACGGGCCGTGTAGAAATCAAAGAAAACATTTAAAAGACAGAATCAGGTGATTGAGAAAAGAAACTCATGGGCTTAGCTTGATTAAAACTGTTTTTTCCGCTGCCTCTAGCCAGAAATGTAATGTGCTTTACTTCGTGAGATTCGACCCGTTGACTGTTGCACCCTTTATGCTTTTCACTGTACGATTTCAAGCATCTCTGAATTCGGTTCCTGTTTCGGCACTGAAGTACGCATCGTGGAAAAGGGCCTTTAGTCATCCTGAGATAGGGAGTGGCAGAGAGAGAGAGAGGGTGACCGGAGAAAAAGTGAAGTGAAGCATTCGGGGAAGAAGTATGTGAAGGGTCGAGAGAATTTCACCGTACGGAGAGAAGTGGAAAGGGTGGTAATTTGCTTGCACGCATGGTGAGAGGTTAAAAGGGAAGCCGGTGGCGGAGAATAAAAGATGTTGTGAAGTAGAAAGATGATACGGGGAAGATGTTAATGGCCGAGGGGAGAGTCCCGGGAATAAGAGAGGGACAGGAAGGAAATTGGAGAAAGTGGTGGGAGAAATGATACGTAATGCAGGGAACGATTGTAATATTATGGAGACCCATGGCGTGCCCTGCACCGTTGTAGGGGATGCGAGCTGAGGGCGGATGAAACAGGGAGAGGAAGAGCTGCTGGGAGGCGAGCGGGGGTCGATGGGAATGTGCAACCGGTACTGATGGGAGCCGAGTCACAGGAAACTTCGGTGAAATAAAAGAAGCACATGGGCTTTTATAGAGATATCTAAATTTTAAATGAAGTATACAGAATTCGACCATAAAGTTAATATTAGTATGATGGTGCAATGGTTATAATATCGGGATATATTATCGGGTAGGCGTAAGGTTCCAAATTATGGCACTCGCTCGTTTCAACAGTCTCAGTGTTGCCATGTATTAATAATTGATGTTAATATACATTAAAATGAGAAGAAAACTGCGAAATTAGATAATTTGTGTAGACTTTTTGAGGTTTAATGTAATAAAGTAAATTATTCTTCTTCATAACCACAAGTTAAATCATAAAATCATATTTCGTTGAAATAACAGTGACCTCTAGAAGAAACACAACCACTGACTTGCGTGAGGTACTTAATATGCATATTTAACTATTATTGCTGTGCAAATTAACCTAATTGAGTATTTGCATTGCTTCAAAATATTACAAAAGGATATATTAGTCCTAAATTCCCTCATCAGGTGAAATTTAATTCTTCTTATGAATTCAGTACTTCAGGGTACAAGTTCCTCCTTAATGCAGTTATTGCAATTATTAGTGATAATTGTTGATTACATTGTTGTTACAACACAAATTATGTAACAAAGTAAGACTAAAATTTAACGTTTTAATGGAACGTTTTCTGGAGTCCTATGTTTTTTCAAGAACCAGATGTAGGTTTCCAAACTTTGCACGTTATTATATATCGTCGCTCCGCACATAGGCCTTGTTTTTGTACACCCTAAGGCTCAAATCTCCAGGCCATTCACGTGAACTTCCCAAGGGAACGTGTGTGAAGTTAATTTTTATAGCTTGTTGGTTTTGTTTCTTTTTTATAAATATAAAGGAAAAAATGATCCTAGGAAGCCACAGTTCGACAGCAGGGTTCAGACCCTGGGGAGACAGACGAGGTGTTCGAAAATATGTGTGCCAAGGTTGAATGTCAAAGAGTGTACGATTGAAAGGAAGACAAGTGATGAAGTTCTTCGCAGGGTAAAGTAGGAGAGATATTCGCTTTAGGACATCATGTGGGGGAAAGTACGTGAACTGAGCATGCAATGTAGGCAGATAAGAAGGCCGTTATGGATAGCATAATAATGTGAAAGATGAAAAAGAGAAATTTGGATGAATTTGGAGATGAACAGGAATTTTTGATGTTATGAAGAGATCTAGGTTGATTGATGAAAGAGAGATGTTGAGTATGGAAATATTGCGACGTAGAAAGAGTAATGTACAGAGCCCCATACGGTACTTATTCTGACTGATGGAACGCCTATTTATATTGAGAGTGTTAATTAATCACCGTGCTGGCAGGCTTCTCCCACTTTTGTATGGAACCTTTTGTTCGGTGGAGGTAGCATAATTTTTCCCAAGATGATTTGCAGTACCACCTTAACTAGGGGTGACATGTCTCTAGGGCTTTACATCAGTGTATTTTTATAACACTGTTAACAAACTGGCTCATAGTCAAGGAGACAGGACTTCATGACGTTGGGCAGTTGTGGCTTTTTGTTTCTATCACATTTATTTATGAAGAATGTTTGTTTATTCTACTTCCCAAATTATCAATGATTCCCGCAATTTAGTTGCTCCGAAAGTTAGCATCACGTTAATTGTACATAAATAGTTTGAGATCGCCATGATTTATGTGTCTCACTTCCGAATGTGTCTTTGAATAAATCTTACCTAAGGTATAGGAATTATATCTTTTTATAACCCATCAACTGTCTTTTGCACCGAAATATTTATAGCAAATTTGTAACAAATAAGGATTCTCTATTCTGCAGTTGGCAGCTTTTACATCACATATATAGGCATGGAACAGGCAAGTAACGAGGGTGCGTTGAAATTCCAACGCTAATCGCAAATAATTGAAGGCTCTTCTTGATGGCTTGAGAAAACTTGCTTCGCAAAATTGCTTCAATCAAGTCACTGATTAGGTATGAGAAGATCGTATCTTCTTCTTTGTCTTCCATGCTACCAGTGCTGCCTTTGGCTTTTGCTTTATCTGACCATTGGGTAAAAAATAATAAGTCACAAATTTTAGTGCCATCCTTTTTGTTTAAATTTTAATTTCAAGTGAGTGAAGACAGTAGCTGAGTCTGAATAGGGTTGTTGTAGTAAAATATTGTATGCCAATCGAAATATAAAAATGAAATAAATAGGAATAGGTATATGGAGTAGTAAAATTTTAGCAACACTATAGAATAATTATATGGAAGTAGAAATGTATAGTATCAATCCCAAAGTAGCTTGGTTGTTACTGGTTTTTATTTTTATTTGGACAGGTAGGTGACAAATGATGCTTGGATTGAGATTAAAAAACTGATTTATTTGCTGAAAAAAATGTGTGAAAAAATTGAATTTGAAATTGAAAAAGTAATACACAGTGCATTCCTTGCAATAATTTGCAATATTGCATGGCCATTTGAAATATATTAATCGGATGGTACAATATTTTATTTTTCCATATGAAAGAATCCAACTTGAGGCCCTGAGAATATTTAATTAGGGAACAATGTTATGTTGGACCAAAGAGTTATTAACATAGAAATGTCTTTTAGCTATCCTGTTAGGACGGGAGTTAAGGGTGAAAATTAAAATGTATTGTGATCATTAGCCTTGAATGAATTGACAGCTTATCAGAAAATTCTTTTAGAAAGCGGAATTATATGTCTAGGAAAGCCGTTATACCTACAGCTCCGGAGATTTATCCTGAGAAACTTGTCTAGTAAATACATATTGTACCAAGATTTTTGCTGTGTAAAATATATGCATTCGTCAATTTCCAGAGATACCACGCGCGGACTTTTGTCTTCCAAGCTTATACGTCCATTACACGGTGCAGCATCAGGGATATGTGCTCAGTAATGGATAAGAAAGCTCGAAAGACAATGCTCTACACTCGCCTGCTCCAGAAAATGACATGCACCTTTTTCTTGACCTATTTTAATTTCATGATTGATATGTAAATATAGCATAGGTACTCCATTAAAATGTTTTATTAAAAAGTGAAAACTTATATTTATACTTTTACGATAGAAGGGTTGATACATTTATTTTGTCAAAAATTATGGGTAGAGAAATAATAATACACACCATATTCCCATTCCTCCTTCATTTGAGGAGGTGAGAATATTGGCATAATGTGGATTGAAGTGACTATTCAATGAACTTTCAGTAATAAATTGCTGCCTTAATGATTTCTGGAATGATAATATGGGAATAGTAATTGTGATGCAGGGTTGTCCCAAAAATACTTGTGAGACAACTATAAGTGATTCCCACTCATGTAATTAAAGTAAAGATAACTTATTACGTTTTCAGTAATCTTGTAAGTTTTTTGAGCTGGCAGTGATATGTTTTAGCTTTGTTTTGGAAATGCGCGATTTTCTCTAGCTTTTTTGCTGATTTTCGGTTGGAAGACCGACATTCTTGTGCTTTCGTGGTAACATGCTTCGTATGAGCTCGAAATAATTGTGGTTAAAGTCCTATGCTCTTCCGTCTATTGTTGAAGTCACTATTATCGAACCCTTTGCCTCATGAAGCGTGACTATAGCTCGTTTCTATGTCGGCAGTTTTAGTTAAGAGAATGGGTATTGGAAGACCTCTACGGGGTCTTCCAATACCCAGGGTCCGCAGTGGATAGAAGACTTCAACTTGAATCGAGTAGAAATCATTAGTGTTTGATACCTACGCCATAGTATTTTATTCCAAATTTTCATTTATAGTATGTGTGAGCTGGTTCTAATTACCAATGATCGTCTGAAATGATCTTGTAAAAACAGAAATGTTTATCTATCCTTTAGAAGAATTAATATACGGAGTAAATATTTTTTGAAGTGATTTGCAATGGCAAGAATGTAATTAATTAAAAATTTAATCTGGAAAGAATTCCTCTTTCCTTACACTCCACTCTTTATAGGACATTTCATTTAAAAGGCAAAGACACCTTTTTTTCGTCGCCATTATGACTTTCCTTGTCCTTAAATCGTGCATTATTTGTTTCTCTCTCAAATATATTGCCTTTAACATAAAACTACTAGTCAGTGTTTTAGTAATCGTTAACAGGGAGCCTGTTTTTGACATTATCTAAGAGTCATTTAAGTATTGGATGCAAGAATTTTTTATTATATTCCGGAAAACGGATATATTTTTGAAATTCGTTTCTGTTCAGTGGGTAAAAGAGAATAGATGAAATGTTTTCCCCTCCGATGGAGGGAAAAACCTCCGACGGGTGCGGTAATGACATCAGTGCGGTCGTTTATAGTTAAGTTACACTATTTGCCGACGACGAAGTTTGGTACGGAGAGATTTTGAAGACGGAAGACTTATTAAAAAAGGTAAGAAAAGGGCAGTTAGGAGTAAACTTAAATAAATGCGTTACAGTACATTTTTGATTCATGGATGATGCCGTAAAGCGGTGAAACGCGTCGTACATTGAAAATTTTGAATAAAATTACTTAGTTTGTCTTTATTCATGAGAACTAATAAAATTAACTTCTATGAAATGAAGCCTGCCACGGTAAAGTTTATATATTAAGGTACTTAGGATGGTAGCCTTTGAAAAATGAAAGTCGTGGAGATTGAAGGAGTCTTTCGTGCTTGGAGGTGAGAGCGATAAAAATGTAATAAAGGTTCAGCATTCTATTCATGAACGACTGACTTGCATTTGAAATAAACTTTTATTAGTTTATTTGGTACGAATAACAACACACTGGACACTTTTTATTTCGATTTGAATGCTCTGAGAGATTAAAGATTAACATGGGCAGTAAAGTCTGACGGAAGTTTTTGTCTCTCTGTTTAATTCGAAAGGATACAAATTTCGGAAAATGCCGTTTGAATTTCACTCTTCTTTTACTACTCTGTACAACGATATGTGTTCGTGTTTTGCAGCAGATAGAGATAAGAATGTTTAAATTTAAGTAATGACACGAGTTTTTGTATTTTGGTAACATTTTTGTCTTTTTATTCCCCAGGTAAGTGCTCGGCGTTGGTTTCTGTCATCTTTGCTTTGTTTCGGACTAACTTTGATAATTTCAGGTAAGAATTATGTATAACACTCCCAAATTCCTGATTATGAGGTATGTCATTGGATCTTTTTCTTATGTTGTCCGCATTTATTCGCAAGCTGGATATGTATTACTATACGTTATGTACGCGTCGCTGGTGACATACAAGAAATCATACGGTTTTTATATGAGATAATTACGTGTAGTAAATTCAAAAATACTATAATCTCTATGGAGTAGATCAATTTTGAGTCCAGGAAAGAATTTCCGTCATATGCCGGAAGAGTGTGGGATATTTTAACAATATAACAATAGCGATAATAATTTTCATGTATAGGTATATTAATTATAACATTTAAGTTTTGCCGCAGAATTTATTGTTTTCTTCCCTTCCAAGATTAGAACTATGGCGGCGACTGTTATTTTCATCGATTATTCGAGTGAGTTAGTTTACAAAACTCAGATGACGTATGGGTTGAAAATAATTCCTTTAGGATTGTGATGAACTGATGACTAACACGTCCTTTAATTCAATATTTATGGAAAATAATTACGGAGTAGATCTTTTATCTCTTATGAATTATTCAAGGCTATATTCCATAATTATATTCTGCTTGCTATATGCAACCCATTTTACATGTCACTGCGTATTCTCTAAATACACAAGCACATGTTTTTGGCAGTATATATTGATTACTTGGAGAAAATGGTGATATTTCTCTCCATAAAAGAATTACAACTCTTAGCTCCTCTCGCTTTGAATGCGTTGCAAGACATACGGTCTTACGCTTATTAGCTAAAAAACTTTCAATGAAGGGATGAGTGTAATGTGAACGCATTCATTCCATTGCTATCTAAGAAAGAACAAAAGCTTTACATCAGCAAAGTGAAGTGAAATAAAACTGCTGTATGTTGGGAAATCTTGACTTTAAGGAAGTTTTAAAATTTCCGATAGCGTTCAATGGAGTTGGGTGCATTCATAGTGCAAAAGAGTGGGCTACATTACAACATTTACTTTACTTCAAGAGAAAAGTGTGGCTGCGGATTTACTCCATTAAAAGTTAAATTAGCCGTAAATAGCCGCGAAATTTGTTATTTTCCGAATGGTTAACCTTCCGATAGTCTTCTAATCCCATTGCGTTCCTCGCGTACGGGGAAGTGGCGAACTCTTTGAATGAATTGGAAAATTCGATCACAGTGTAGAAGATATTACGTTGGGGGTCTTGATCCTCAGGCTTCCTGCGATAAGTTCCGGCGATGGTACCGCATCAAAGTTATTTCCGACCTCGGTTATTTAAAGCCACAAAAGGTTCACCATGTCCTACAAAACGTTGGAATTCGGTCGAAAGGTAAATACCGTAATCGCCTCGGTGCCTGAACTTTTAATCTTTATCCGACAAGGCCGGTTCATCACAATCCCTCGTTTTATGCCGCTCTTTTACGAAGCCCTTTTACGTTTGTGGCCGCGCGGCGGAAGTAACCAATGTGGCGAGGAGGCAATGCCGATTCGTTCATTTTGAGCCCCTCCACCCCCTATCGGTGAATGAAAGCGACAGCTGAAGCCATTTCGGGATTTTCCCCAGGTGGCCGGAATCCGTTTGACCGGCATGCAGTCACTGGCTCACGGAAAGTTTTCAAAGGGTCTTGCGTTCAACCTTTCACATCTAGCGGATAGACGATTGTCACCAAACAGACTAGCAGAAGTAAATGTGAAGTTTATGACGGCAGAAACATTAAAATTACCCACGGTTTGTGTATTTTTTAGTTTTTCCTCCAGAATGCATTAAGTATTTTCAGCAGTCGATAGTTAACTAGCCTGTAGTGAATCATATAAAAAGCACATCTCTATGAAATAATGGCGTGCCTATGGTTTTGAAAATATGTGATTAAATTCTTTTGTTTCAAAATATTCTTTTTTATCGAGATGAAAAGTAGTGCATAATTGGGAATGTGATTCGTCATGAGAGCATTGACGATCATTACTATATGTCTCAAAATATTCCAAACTGTCTTTACTTTCCTTTCTTAGTAGATATACCTAATGCGAGCATATTCTTTTTTTCCATCTCAGCACACACTCACGCAGAAAAGTAATAGTTTCCACATTCACATGCTTGCGAGGCTCTTCGCAATTACGCCGAGACGTCCGTCATCTGAAGGGAGCAGGGGCCAAGTTTCAGGATTGAATACTACGAATATATTCACCCAAGTTGGTGACGAAATAAAATGTATTTAAGAAAATTATTTTAGGAAGAAGAAAATCTTTGTGTTGCGCTTTCTTGTGCTCACAATCGAATCTTTCCTCTATTCAAGCGCGACACGTGATATCACTTGAGAAAATTTTTTTTACCTTAAATGTCGCCATAACTTTTATAGTTATGTCTTTGAGCCGAGAATGGTTAAGGTAACCAATTGAAATGCGGTAGATGGTTTGTTAATATTTCCTTGCACCAGTCGTTATTTTTTTCCTTCCCGATATTCTAAAGAATTACTTTTACCATTTCAAAGAGAAGTGTAGTTTTATTGGCCATCCCGTTGATCCTTACACCTTAATGTGTTTTAGTTCATTAAATTTCTTTTCACAAGAAAGTTAATGGACCAAGCATACATAAGGCGTGATAAGAACCCTAGGTTGTATTCCATTAGTAGTCCAGACATATATTTACGATTCAAGTGCAATAGAATTCCATTCTGTGGAAATATTATTTAATATTTTGAATCTATTATCTGCCAATACAGAAATGGAATCTCTCCGAGATATGTTGAGTCCAGAATTCCATTCTAAGATCTAGTTTCTTAAGTCTGAGCTGAATCTGTCGCAACGCTCATTGCTAATTTATATCGCAACGCCGTTATAATTTCAGCTGATCAATTCATCAGGGACCCTAACATATTCTGTGCACATGAATACATATGTAATCGATCACTTTGTCCTTAACAATGCCATAGAAGCAGTGAAATGTTGCAAAATGTGTATTGTGAGTGTTAAGTTGCACCGGTAGACGCATTTACCATCAGACTTATTTAGGTGGTGGACAACTATATAAAAACCAATTTAGTATAGTGCATTATCTCCATCGTCTCAGGCTCAAGGCCTTGTGGAAGTTCATTTGATCGTAAATGAAAAGGAAAACTTTGTTAATTTCCACCAATTTATTTTCAGGTACTACTAGTTTCGACGCAGCGGCAAAGGTACCGGAAGATGACGCTGCTGCGTCAAAACTAGTAGTACCTGAAAATAAATTGGTGGAATATAACAAAGTTTTCCTTTTCATTTACGATTAGTATAGTGCACTTTCAAATACAGTTATTACTTCTCATATGTATGAGATGATATCGAATGATCCATAACTTGGTGGTCAGCTTTAGACACACGTTAAACAGTTGTGGAGATTTGTTGTAAATAAATGTAAATTATTGCTAAAAATTTACGTTAACGTTGTGAAAAACATGTGTTTCTTAAAATGAAGTTTTAAATTACAAGGAGCTTACAAATGTTCAGTTAGACACATGTTTAAACAAGCACATGCATCACTCGATGGCATGTACGCTAATTTGAGCTTTCGTCTTTTAACGATGACTTTCCATGTCCTATTCCTCTCCAGCACAGGGTTGAGAACGTGGGTTGACTTGCGAATGCGATGAATGGCTCTTTAGCACGCATGGTTGCTATCTGTTTTTCGTGCGATCCAGCTGGCAGGGCTGATGTGAAAGTAACCGCTTCTTCATTGTTTGCCACTTCGTTTGCTTTCGTCTGCCGCAGAAAAAGACAAACGCCATCCGTGCCTCGGAGTTAAGTCACCCACTCTAACCCGTTGAAGGAGGAGTTATGCTATGGGGCTTTATTTGATAGAAGACTGGAAGAAAATGGTGTTTTGACGTGTTTGTATCCCGCTTTCACTTTATTGACGTTAATATTCCCTCTGCACACTTGAAGCTCTCACTTCTCTATTAAGGACATCTCAACGCGACTAAGTGAATCAAAATAAATACTAGTTGCCCCCTTTTTGTCTATTTGGTTTAAAACTCCATCTTTCGGTGATGACCTGCCTTACCTATTGAAAATCAAAATTTAGGCGCAAAATATGTAGATTATTCCGCGAATATATTTTAAATGAGCACTTCTCCCATCCACAGGAGCCGACTGTAGCGACAAATATGTTGAATTACCGCATTTTGACTTCAAATATTGCTGTAATTGGCCAATAACTCACAAAATAGGGGTTGACGTGCTTATATTTCATCTCAGTTCAATTTGACGTGAGTTTTCCCATCTTTCAAAACGTTTTCCACGACAATGGCATGTATATTAAATGGAAAAATACTATTTATACCCGTGTTCCCTCCCATTATCCAATGGCTCACCATGTATTTTCAAGTTCTATTTGCGGTATAAATAGCATGGAGAGGCAACATTTTGTCGTTCATATCAGACGGAGGACAAGTTTTTCTACAAGTAAACTTTATATGATCAAGTTTGAAATTTAAGTCTTTTTACGGTGGAAGCATTTTCCCTTCTGTGAACTTTATAGCCAGCTTGATATATTTCTATCCTCTTGAGTCAAATCTGTGTCACTGTGCTCATTAATTTACTGTTTTATGTTGCTCCTTAACATGAAATAAGTTACTATTTACGAAGACGAATTGTGAGGATACCGTGCCTAGCCACAGTTTTTCCTTTACGGAGTCACCCGCAATCCACAGGGGAGGAGGACGCCTCGATAGCTTATCTGACTAAAGCTCTCGGCGCCGTATCGAGGGATTTGGGTTCGAGTTCTGGGCAAGACGAACAATAAGAATTTTAAACGGAATGCAGAGTGCAATATAGCAGTGTACACAGAAGTTGGTTGCCTATGCATTTCGTTGGTGTTAGTGGTCAACCTTTCTTACCACGGTGGCAGCGAACTGCATGGTGAAGTCTGCGTCATTCTGTTGAAATATTTCTAAAAATGTTTTAGGGTTGTAACATTCGAAGAATAATCCTTCACTTTTTTTAGAGGTTTAGAAATTTGTAGCGAATGTTTGGAGGGAAAAAGATGCATTTAACCATTATGGTCGTCGCAATAAAAAAATGTTTTTACGTTTTAATTAGTGGCACTAGTTCAGTGTAATGTACATATGCCTATCACGAGATGTAGGAACAGGGTGAAGAACGTTGTGAAACTCCGATTGTGAATTAAAAACGCTAATTCAAGGTGGCTGATTGACAGTTCACTGTAGTACAAGTATCAGCTACACGTGACTATTCTACGACATATCGGCGCCCAGTGGAATAAAATAAAAAAGGAGAAAAATGGTTTTTCCAACATTTGTTGGAAAAACCATTTTTCCAAACCAAACCAAACCAACGACTATTATTGCACTTCAATACAATAAACTAAGACCGAGCTACCACCTGCGCTTAGTTTAAATTACTTTAACCTGTTAATTCTCGTTGATATGATACCTCTAACCTTAGTTAGCTCGGCTACATTTGCAGTGTGCTTCTCAGAGACACTTTAATTCATTTTATGTTAGTGCAACTGCGTCACAATGGGTGAAAATGTATAATAATCTCATATGTCATTGAATGCAGAAAACTTTCCCATTTTTTAAATAAAATTAATAATTGTATTTTTAATTTTTTCAGTATGTTCTGAATGTATTGAGAGTATAAAACCGGGAAATAGCAATTAGTCCGTTAAAATGTAAGACATTCACTGCTAAGCTGAAATCGTGAATCAACCTCATTATTCATCGACATTAATGTATAATAAAATAGAGGTACTTGAAAAAAAATCCTGTTAATAAAAGTTATGGACTTAACGTTTGGGTAATTGACAAATACTTGATAATATCGAGGAATGTTTTGAGTTGCTGTTATTGTACCATTTGCGATATGAGCCTTCTTTTTTTAATTAGGTGGAAATATGAAGTACAAAGTGTGAGGTCTGCCATGTGGAACCCTTTACGCTGGGGGAGAGAAATGGAGTGGAACGGATCAAAGTAAATATCACTGTCCCTTTATGGGATTTCGATTAACTTGTGTCACAGCAATGACCGTTCTGAACGACCTTATTTTGATCTTATTTTATCTTAACTCCGATAACTTCTCTATACTTTCGCTCGTCTGGATAATTGATTCCGTTTGCGTGGTATTAGTTCGATTTCAAATTTTCCTTCTCAGTTTGTCTCTTGGAAGTTTCTGAAGTAAGTTTCCCTCACTGGGGGCTGTGCATACAGCCGTGGGTTGATCGTGGATCGTCATCGTATCCACTTTGTGGATTTTAGATTAACGGAATCACATTCTCTACATGAGGTTTTTAAAATGTGATGCCAAAAACCCTAGTAAATATTCTAGTCCCAAGAATTGATCTAATTTGAAATGAGAATATCTAAGTTACTATAGTCCATTTAAAATGACTTGGCGGCTGAGAATTCGGCCGTTATAGTCAGCTCTCGCTTACTCTCGCACGGCAGGGAAAATTTGTGGAATGGGCGAGGTAGGGTAGGGACGAACGCGAGCAAGACGTTGCCACAGCAATCGCACAGCCCAAGGAGGTTAAAATGAGGAGGCATGACCGTGAGCGCTCATGGGCGAAAGTGAAGCAAGAACAGGGGTGCTTGGGAAGGATTTTGTGCCGAGTGGGTATACTATTAGATATATTTTGTCTCAGGAACTTAAGTTCATGCCTTGTACGCTTTAGGAGCCTATACATTCATTGTCACATAAAAAAGTTATTCTGTATAAACTTCGCTTTAAAGAAATTTGTGCTGCTTTATCTCGGCTGTTTTATTTAAACTATTATGTCATGAGAATTTAATAAAATTTACATTAGTACCTACTAGGTGGACCAGTAGAATAACAAAAAAATATTTAAATATTTGAAATTTTAGAAAATTAATAGCGAACTTCCTTGGAGTGAAAATGGAAAATACCATGGAAGCGAATGGTTTGAAAGAGGAATAGATCATTCCACATTTGTCAATTGGCAGTGTGGTCTCTTATGGAGATTCGTTTTCTGTGTATATCTCCGGAGGTGCGATGTTGCCAATAGCAGCAGGAAAATTAGCGTAGTGCTGTACTGTATGCTAACTGAACGGCTAGGGGTATTTCAATATGCCAATCTTATTCCTTAAAGTAATATTGTTAAATTTTGCGTAGTGTTAGAAATGGTGGCTTGATTGTGTTAGAGGTGAGGGCACGGAGCGTTAGTTTGGCAGCAGTGTTTCCCATTGAGTACATTCTCTCCACTAAATGTGGAACACAATATAGGGCTTAGACATTTTTCACCGTAGATTATTCATTCAATTTCCCTTCTTTAACCAATTCATTTGTTATTTTATGTAATGCTCCACTCTCTCCCGCGTTGTTCCTTCAATTTATTTCCTATTGCTAGTGATGCAATGTCTTTTTGTACTCACACTTTCTAAAATTTCGTTGACGTCATTTCGTGTATCTTCGATCGAAATTAATGATAGGCTTTCATGCATGCTTGGCAATGCATAATTGAATGGGATGTGAACCCATATTTGTCTTTTATTTGATGTAAAAAACAAGGAGAGGTGAATTTTAATGCACTGGAAAAATATCAGATTGGCATAGTTTCATAACTTCCGCGTCAATTCAACGGAGGACGTCGATATGCATTAAAAATGTGGAGTAACAATGCTGCCAGTTGTTTTGAAATACGATACTTGGATCTTTCAAGGGTTCGGAATGATTTCATTCCGTGTTGCATATATTTACGAGAGCCCTGGAAACTAATTATAAGTATACAAATTTAATATAATAGCGAGAAAGATTTATAAATCAGATTCACCGGGAAAAACTTAAATCATTTAATTACAAGCATATTTGACATCATCTCTTGGCATCATTAGTGTCCATAAATATGTACTTAAAATGACACCATAAATAACCGTAGCCAATTTTAGGGGCAAAAATGATGTAAAAACGCGTCTCTGCAATATATCTCACGAATATCTCTAGAAGGAAGTGGAAGATTAAGAAACATTTTCATTAAAACCAGTGAACAATCATTGCTCTCTACCTATAGCAAAAAAACAACCATTACCAATAATTGATAAATAGTAGAATTGAATGAACAGTAAATGGAATCTCTCTAATTTGATAAAATATCTAAGCGTTTTCAAAGGAAATATTTGATTTATTTATAAAATATTTGTCTCTAATAATGATAATAGGAACAAGGTTCCGTCAATAATTTAAGTATATTTGCATTATTTATCCTATTAGAAGAAAAATTATTTACTTGCCTTTAGAAATTTATAGCGGTTGCATCTAGAGGGACATTTAAATCTTTTAAAAAATATTCGGAACTCCATGCCTAATACCCACTGTCGATTCCTATGAATTATTCCTTAAAACATTTGGCTTCGGAATAGTCTACTCATGGCTCAGCCTCTCTGATTGCAGTCGTGTGTGATTAGGATGTATATATTATCTCTACCTGAGCAGTTGAGGTGAGGAGAGGGATTGTAATATTTTCCTATGTCAATTGATAGGATAATCTAAAGAAAAAAGTGATGAAAGAAAAGGAAAATCTTGGAAAAAGTGATGTTTATTATCTATATTTCATTGATATTTGTTAAGCATGGTGCTTAACGTGAGAAATTCAAATAAAATATTTCATTCCACACGTGATGTAATAAAGTGATTTTTAGTAGTTTCGTGTCTTAATGAGAGACATTTATCCATGAGTTGTATCCATCCATTGCGTTGCGGAATCCTGTAGGTCTGCAAGTTTTATGATGCTTCTGCTAACTAAAGGACGAGATAAAAGAGGTAAAAAGTGTCTGTAACTGGCTCAAGGATTACCTTTTTAGGAGAATTATATTCTATCATTAATTAAATTTGACAATGCATTGAATACTTCCATCTCATATTTAACAATTTTTAAGATTAATGTTTTTCGTAGATGAAACATTGCCTATATCGAGGTGTTATTCAATTTGATAAAGTAAACCAGTTATAATTTAGTCATATTGACCAATAATTGGGAATGGATATTATGTGGCATTCCCCCCCCCCCTTTTTTTGGCCAATTCCCCTCTTTGGACAGTTTCCCCTCTGCGGACTGTTTACCCTCCGGACTTAGCCGAAGGACTTAGCGCGCATTAACGACATGTGCGCCAACGACGGCCAAAATGCCTACGACTACAAAATGCAGCGACTACTGCCAGCGACTTCTGCCACGACTTCTGCCACACCGTCCGCCACACCGTTCGCCGCACCGTTCCCTCACCAGGTCCTGCATCGTTTATATAGCCAGTAAAGTGAGGAAGGGTACCAAAAATGCGGTCATCCTGACCATGGCACAAGACTGTGATCCTGTATTCTGCGGCCGAAGCCAGAAAACAGTTCCTGGCGCTCCAATTAAAAACTGCCACCCTATCTTTCACTCATCCCATTATTTCCTCCCCTCCAAGGCTACCAATCGCCAACATCCTGACCTTACCCATTCCACCTTGTCCTTTTCGACAGACCCCCTCCTCAGCTGACTCATCTCGGAGCTCACCCTCTATTGCTTGTGAGACGGCGACCGGGTAACACCGTTGTGTGAGCCTGCTGACTTTGTCATTTTGTACTTAAGAGAGAAGCTCAACCTCTCGTACTTGTATACTTAAATTATTTTCGACTGGAAACTCATTACGGTCGCCTGGCACTCGACCTATGTGTAAATTTTTTGTAACTTTGTTGGTTCTATTTGTGATTTGTGAAATATATTGATAGTTAAGTTATTGATTGATAATACTTGTGTTTCGTTCTTTTTCCTCATTTTTCTCACCCGAGCTTGGAAAGAGCTTGTTTTTTTACGAGTGTTAATCGGCGAGAAAATCTACTCCCTTCTCCCGATAGCGCTTCAAGTATTTAAGATCAATTTATTTATGCGTTCGTATTACCAACTGTAATTATTCAGTTGAGTTTTATGAAAACATTTTTGGTAATTGGATTTTATAATTACGACCAGTTTTGAGAAAAATGGATATTTATTGTTTTCAGGATGTACGTATGTGACATGATACTTGGAATATTTGTTTTATCCTCTCCCTTATTCATGTATCAGAAATTATTTCAATATGTTTCTTTTTGTGTCATATCTTAGTGAAAAATGCATTAAATATTACTCCCTGTTCACATGTGAAGGAATGTGACGAAGATTGCCAAGCAACATTTTAGATTTTAAGTTTAAGTGGGAATGTTAACCCTAAAATAATGTGATGTTTAGACTTTAAAAATATTCGATATTTGATTAGTGTTTGTATCCATTTATTTGTACCTCGTTTACACATTAATTATAATATTGTACTTTACTATTTTTCTATACCATATTTAATTTTCTGATAGGAATTTCTCCAAGGGTAGTGCCAAGAGTACAATAAATATGTATTCTATTCTATAACATTCCACAAAAACTCATCTACATATGCTGTTATCCGAAAATTATCGCAATGTACCCGAATATAGCCTACCGGTGGAAAATGGTTGTGCGTTTGCGGTAAACCATGGAAGTAACCAAGTTTCTTTTATAGTCAAGAAGAGAAAACGTTAAATGGCTCCCTAGAGATCTGAAAATACGGATGCAAATGGTGCTTTGAGAGAAAAATAGAGAGCGGAAAAGAGGCGGAACGCGGAGAGTTTTCCGATATTTGCGATGCTCGCGGATTTATGGATCGCTCGAGCCGCTGGGATTTCCATTCCATCCGGAGAAGACTTAGTTTATAGCGCCTCCAGTTACCACGCGAGGAAAACCTCCCTTTGCGAGCACTAAAGTTTTTGCGGGGGAAAACCATAATCACTGTCTCAGTCTCGGATTCTCAGAAGTTTTCCTCGGCTCACGTGAAGTTCACAGCGGCTCTCAACTTTCACCACCCCTTACGCACATCAATGAATTAATGCGAATAGATGGTGCTACCGTCCGCGTTGAGAGGGGGCGTTCTGATACGTTTCTAGTCTCACGTGATAGATACGCGAGATATGTCGGTATTTTAATTATGCAATCATGCTTCTGACAAAGACAATTACTTCGAAATAATGTATAATACATGAGGAATCTATCTCACAATAACCTCGGTATGTCCGTCTGTAACGCTGCTAGGAGTGCTATGATCGAGCTATCAGTCACGCCTCTTTGAAGGACTTTTAGGTAACCTAGGAGGTTGAAATTTGGCAGGAATACTGGGCGTGACCTAAAACCAGCCAGAAAAATAGTAAAAAAAACTAGAACAACGATTTAAATGGGTTGTTTTTACCCCAAATTAGTTAACTTTTAGGCCCGTGTACACTACTAGCTTTCTACCATAGTAACTTGATAGCCAGTAAAACGTTCCCCGTGTGAACGCTAGTTAGCGCCAACCATATTAAACTTGTTTGCGTTGTTGTTTAGCACGCAAGAGTCACTATGGTTGAATGATGGTTGCAAACATTCGAGTTACTAGCGTAGAAATCAAGTAATGTAAACGGGGCATGAAAATAGCATTGAACTTGGTGCAGGGGTTCCTTTTGTAAATTACTTGCACTCAAGACATTAGGTTCATACTTTTACTGTCGGGTGGCTAAAAAAATGAAAATTTTAACTATTGCATTTTATTTGCATATCCGCTTCAATTTTATCTAGAAGGGCTGCTTTTGACTAAAAGATAATAATTTTTTTCACTTTTTTATTAATATCAAATTAATAATTCCTTGGCAACCGCAGCATGGCCTTTAATTGGTACTTACGCCTACGACCTTCATGACGTAGTTTATATGATCAATATGAGAACTGCAGTGAGGTTTTAGTAGGGGTATGTTTCACCTCATCCTCTTTATGGGTGGTTAATGAATGGTTTATGGTATCCATAATGGTATTGCACGTCACATTATAGGGATTCTTATACCATATGAAACTGTTTTTATTTCTTCTTCTTCCCGTTGAATTCCAACGGGTACCCTCTACTGGTATATAATAAATTTTTTTATTCAATTGGTTTGAAAATAATTTATAGAAAAAGTAAAAACTTTAATGAGCCCGTGAAAGTGTTGAAATCAATTAGGTAATGGTTAATGCATTTGAAGTTCTTAACGTTATGTAGATACTTATCTTTGTATTGGAACCGTACTCTCGACAAACCTTTTATTGTAGGTACTTGTTAGTGTATAGTTACATAGGAGTTTTCAATATATCTTATCGTAATTTCGTGAAATTTAATTAATTTTAAACATTCATCATGAGGATATTTGAAAACTAGTTACCGGAGGACCTGACTAGGAAGATTATTTCAACGATTTTGACTGGTTTATTTGTACTTGCCACCAATTCCTGTCTCCCTACACTGATTAGGTATCCGGCCAGGTTGAATTTAAAATTACCTAGAGATCCTAAGTAGATTTTATCCCTATTCTTATTCGTTCATGTCCTTCAAATTTTCCTGTTCCCGGCTGTTTTTTTTATCACTCGTGGCTTGTTCGATCAAATTTAATAAATTTGAAAACTGGCCTAAAATAAATAATAATGCCCGTATTCGTATTAATACGTCAGCGGATTTGGCTTCATTTTTAGTGACCACTCTTTTGTCGTTTGCATTTCGCCGCTTTTGTCGAACCTTTGTCGATTCCAAAATTTGCGCCCTCTAGACATGCACGAAGCTCTCTAGCTGCCATGTACATCTCAGTTTTCGAATCGTTTTATTTCCCAAAACATTCTAAAAATATTACCATTGCCTAAATCCTAATTTTGCATGGTCCACAGATTCTTGTAGCTCATACTTACCCATGAATATTTATGGTCCAAGCCTCCAAGGTAAATTGTGACCGGCCCACGTAGAATCATTTTGCCATGTATTATCCAATGAAACAGCCGGATGAGGGACTAGATAACATCCGGAATAGTACCTTAGGCGATTCCAATAGCTATCAAATCGAAGGGCTTTGTTAGAAAAATAGCTGATAAACCTCTGCTCCTTGAGGTATTGATGTAATTGTTTCATTCTGCTAACATCGGGACACTTCCAAGAGTCAACCCCTTTTTGTCTAGAATGTGGATTGCATTTAATTCATCTGCTAAGTGTGCTTGTATTGAACAAGTATGTCAAGTATCTTTGGGAATTAGTAAATCCGTTACTGTATAGGAGGACTTATAACGGTATATTTTCTATGGTTTCTACCGTATTCCGATTACGCTTAATAAATTATCATGGGAAAATTACGTTGTAGACAGGAAATGTCGAAACCTCCAAAGGGCTTATTATTTCTCGTATTACTATGGATACTCGAAGGCGTTTTCAAACGGAATGTTATGAGGTTTAGGAAAGTGGTAGAAACTGGCTAATTGATTATCAAGCGGTCTCCATTCTGAGATTGGTGTGAAGGATTGAACTCTTTTGTGTTTGTTGAACTTTTATTGTTGAAGAATCGCTTCAGTATCGTAGAATTGAATTTATTGTTGTGCTCTCTGGAAAATCCATAGCTAATTGAGTATAGTTTGAGCAAAGTACTCATTCACATATGAACGTTGATCAATTTGGCCTCATTATAAATCTAATTTTTCCAATGAGAACAAATTATTAGACACTTAATGCAATACAATAGGAGATATTTACCAAAAAATGCCAGTTATTTTCCAAGGGAAATGGTACGATTTGCACTCCAGAGAGACTTTATTTAAAAAATAATGTATTTGTAACGAATAGATCTCGTCAGAGATTTAACCATGTGTAGTATATGCTTCCTCAACTATTTTTTTAAACAAATAAACGATCTATAGGAGAACCGTTTACAGAACCATAAATAATCTTCGACTATATATAAAATTCTCAGGCTTAACTTGGTGGAACCACAATGTGATGGTTTGTTGATAAATTCGCTTTCTAATATTCCACAATAATTTATATTATTCCGACCTAGGTTTCGACTCAAGTTAAGGCGTTGTCAGAGTACGGAATGAAACAAATGAGTTAAGTTAACACCTTACAGATGTGCACTGTATTTTGTAAATCACTGTGAACATTTAAGTAGTTTACAATAGTTTTTGCGTTATTAATGTGACAATATTTACTTTATATTTTCTTCATGCTCCTTACAGAAGTAAAAATTTAAAAGTTATACTTGAATTCTTCTGCATTTTCGGATTTCCACCGCGTAGGTTTGATTTTTAGGACAACAGTTACGCCCGTATTCCAACGAGCGTCTTCTGACTGAATGAACTGACAAACTGCATTGCTTGTATCTGGGCGATTGCTGAGTATGCTTGGAATGAGCCTAGCCACAAAATTAATTTTGACGAGGCCAAATTAGTATCTAAAGAGCCAATATATTATCCTAGGCTGATAAGAGGAGCCATAGAAATAAACAAAACAAAGGATAAATTCAAAAGAGAAGATAGTTACCACCTATCCAGTGCATGGAAGAGGATTTGGCGGGAGGAAAATGGCCAATCACAGAGCATGGAGGGAAACAGAAGGCCTATATAAACGCGGCCGAAATAATGCCCCGGTACATCGACCTAAAGACGCCCGTTGGAATATGGGTGAAACTGTTGTCCTAAAAAGCAACCTACGCGGTGGAAACCCGAAAACTCAGAATAGTTCATCTGAACGCCGCGGAAACCTACGATGGAATAGAGTTATATTTGGATATGGTCTCCATTATGACTAGGAAAAAATCTCTCTCAAACTACCTTAATCTTAGTGATGGCTTTCAGAGAGCACCCCGAGAGAGGTCATTCTTCTTAGAAACTGCACTCAATCTACTTTCCCATCGCAACGCACTTCCTCGATGGGGTTTGTATTAATGGGAAGATTACGCGTGACGATTTTTCACTCTTGTCACCCATATTAAGTAAGACACTTTTGCCCGCTGAGGCTAATTATGGTGATACAGTTTTAAGAATCATGCTGATACTGAAAACTCTGAAAAAGCGAACCTTTTGGTATTATTTATTTCAATAGAGAATATTAAGCATTTAGTGACGAAAGAAAACATTTAAAAAATGCACGTCAATAACTTTTCGAATTTCCCGGCCATTCCATTTCACAAAAAAACATTTTTCCTTTTTTAAAAGTTTTTTTCACGAAGCGTGATGCTTTCATTTGATTTTTTTTAAAGAATCATATGTTTAAGTGTAAGTACATAAGTTTACCATGATTTCGGCTGGGGCTTATAACAAAGAATACCCCTTCAAGCTTGAGCCCGTAGCCGTGGCCTCTGTATGGAACACAAGGGCAGCTATTCCATCACCAAGAGAGGAGAATTTGGTAAATCTAAGTGTCCTGATAGCTCAACTGGTAGAGCACTCGGCGCGAAATCGGGAGGTTCCGGGTTCGAGTCCCGGTCACGGCACATTTTTACCCTCTGATTTTCTCGGCTGTACCATCTTCCACATCACCAGTGTCTTCGTCCAATTTCAATTATATGTTTCCTATCTCTTTCTTTCACCTTCTGTTCAAAATATTATATTTATATTCGCCTGAAGGCGGTGTGTGAGTGAGTGAACGAAATGTATGGCCGAACCGGCTCTTTTCCTCTTCAGTTCATGTTCCTATCTCTGTACGACTATCTGTGTGAGTGAACTCATCTTTGCTTTCTTCTTGTGTCCTTGTCTAATTCTCCTCTCTTGGTGATGGAATAGCTGCCCTTGTGTTCCATCCAGAGGCCACGGCTACGGGCTCAAGCTTGAAGGGGTATTCTTTGTTATAAGCCCCAGCCGAAATCATGGTAAATCTAAGTGTCCTGATAGCTCAACTGGTAGAGCACTCGGCGCGAAATCGGGAGGTTCCGGGTTCGAGTCCCGGTCACGGCACATTTTTACCCTCTGATTTCTCGGCTGTACCATCTTCCACATCACCAGTGTCTTCGTCCAATTTCAATTATATGTTTCCTATCTCTTTCTTTCACCTTCTGTTCAAAATATTATATATATATATATAATATAATAAATATAAATATAATAAATATATATATATATATATATATATATATATATATATATATATATATATATATATATTTATTATATTATATAATATAATAAATATAAATATAATATAATAATATATATATATATATATATATATATATATATATATATATTTATTCATTTATATGATTCATGCATCTTTACTCCTGCTACATTGCTGACATGGAATTAGCGATTTTGTTTGATTTGAATGTACTGCCATGCATTTACAGATATTAGTTTCTAACGCCTAATCAAAATGCCAGAAATAAACTTACTTAATACTAACGGAAATGTCACAAAATCTTCTTTTTTGGTAGATGGGTTATATCAATATCTCTTTGCTGAAATACAGCGAACTAGTTTGCGACCCAGCTTTGTTCTATAATCAAGGCCCATACTTCGTATTTTTGCAAATATTTATCATCTTGTTCTTACCTATTCCCGCATTTTCCATCATCCTCCATATTTCCTCTACCTTTATGCTGCCCTTTCCCCTCCATCCGAGTGAGTTATTGGATAAACCGTTGGTCTAAACCTCCGTTTTCTCCCTTCCACTGAATCATGTGCTCAAAACTGGTCAATGTGCGCAAATATCTCTCAAGTTAAAGGTTTTAGAAGATTAATGACCCTTATTGTTAGTGAAAATATTTTCCTAAGTATTTTTCGGTATATCCAGTGCAGCCCTAGAGTTCTAACTCCATCATAATTCCCAAATTTGTTTCATTTCATTCATATATAATCATACACTGATACTATGATCCTCGTAAAGTCTCTTGCAGAAGCGTAATGTTGCCAAAGTAAACAGCAACAAATCTGGCTCAGCATTAACTTGTTACAAGGTTTTCATCAGATTAAAATTTCCCACAAGCTCTTTCAGAAGAAACTTGAGGAAGTAAATTGCCAGTGTAAATCCACCGTAAGATTGGTAGAGTTTTGTAATAATGTATTATTACATCTCCCCTGCTAAACCATTTTTCACTGAAGGCTCTGTTTTATTTACTGTTTCTCCTGACCTACCTTATAATTTATTTCTCCGACTTGCGGTAATTTAACTTCTATTTGCCCCATTCCACGCTCATTACGAGACTTTTTCGTATTTTGCTATGACCAATCCGTCAAATGTTTCTTCTCCTTTGTTTGCGGAGTGTGGTTTGCTCTTATTTTACCCTTCTGAATATTTTATCGCTTATAATTTTATATCTCCATTTGATCTTTGAAATTTGAGCCCGGTTTTGAAAGGATATGTTCTTTTATCGTCCGTTTTTTCAATGATGCATGTCTCTTCGATTCATAATGCGATAACCTCCTAACAGATTTTAACTCACTTGGTTAGGAGGGAGTTTAATGGTGCAGCGATTTCAGGTCGAGTATCCGGGCATATTTGTTTTGGATACATCAGAGAGTAATGCCAACGATGAACGTAAAATTTGATAATATAATGATCTTTATGGCAAAACGGAGCGTATACTTTTTTTCCGACCTCGGAAGAAGACCTAATGGCGCATATGCTAGTGGCTCCATCCGGAAAGACCCCAAAGAAACCCTCTCTTATTTTTCCTTTAATTCCTCTTGGGTGCGAGGGGGGAGGGGGAGGGAAGTAGAGGAAGATGGGAGGACATCGTTCCTTCTGGTCCAGGGAGAAAATACCACCCAACCGTTTCCAACTTGGCCCATTCCTTCTCTCTAAATTTCTCGTCTTAGCAGCCCAATCCTCATCCTTTCCCACATTCCTCTTTTCGCACGCCTCCCCCTCTCTACCCCAGCCATCCCATCCAAAACCGCAGATCTTCTTCCCCAAGAATGCCTATTTGGCCGCCTTCCCGTTCCGCGAGTTTTATCACGCCAGCATTGAATCTACAGTCCACTCACTCCCCTCCTTGATGCTTTTACAAATGTCCTCATCATGTCGTAGCTCAAGGTTTTTTTCGCTCTCTCTGATGTTTGACCATCCCTCAGACATGATTTCCATGGCTTTTGTAACTTGCAAGCTCTGTGTTTTCCGAATTACTGCAAAAATACTTGCACTTATTGTATATGGCTCCATATATTCTCTACCTTTCATATTCAAAACTTTTAAAATGGTCACTTATACCTTTACTCCTGCGAACGCGGCTCGAAGATCTCTTGGGTGGTCATGGTGCATATGCGGCTACATCGGGAGCTTTATATTCGCTCAAATGCTCAGCTCACTTCACTGTAAAACGGCTCAGTTGCTTCCCAATCGTTTACAGACTGCGTACTGGGCAGTGCCCTTCAAATCACATCGGGAGTAGAGTTGATAGGCGCTTGGGTGCGTTTGGAAAGAAAACAGAATCGATAAACGCGTAGCATGGATTGTAATTTAGGTACTGGTCGATTTTTAGTAAATGCGTCAAGGATGGGTTGAGAAAATGTTTTAACTACTGAGATCATCAAGAGCATTCTAAACATATCGATTTTTTTTAAGCATATTGAATATAAAGTATTTTTCTTGGTTTAACCGGAATTCCTATTTTAAAGAATACTTTTCGGCTTTCCCGTTTTTTTATTTGCATTTAACAGAGTAATCGAAACGTTGATTGTTGATAGGAAATAACACTGAAAAATATTATTTAGAACATTTTGAATTTAATTAGCATTTCTTTTTGCCTGTTAAAATACAGAGGAATTATGGTGTTTCCTCTTATGGTATTTTGAAAGTTTTAACAGGTTTTCCCAACGTGTATTCTTAGGCTATTTTATCATGATCGCAGTTAAATAACTATTTCTGTAATTATTTATTGATAATAATTTTACACTCTTACTTGGTGAACAATGCAATGCAAAATGGGCTTGTGAAATTATATGATCCACTGGAAGATTTTTCCGGACGAGCTCACTCTCGCTCGCAAGTTAAGAGCGTTGGAAGGGAAAAGTAGTATTTCATCAAGAGCCTATATCATCTCTATAAAATCATTGCTGAAAATTTGCGTTTGGAAGGGAAGTCAAAGAAAGTATTATTGTCGTGACGAATTGTGTCTGAGCACACTACCTGCTTCATAGAGGCAGGAAAAACTATTTTTGAAATGATCAATGTTCTTTTTTAGTTTTTCCAGCTGACGAGACAGGTGTAAGAATGTGAAGAAAGAGAAGAAGCCCTATCAAACACTAAACGGCTCCTCTTTTCAACCTCCAGCCCGAAATATCTCTTTCTCACATATTTGATTCTCCGGTAATGATATAGGAAAGGGAGTTAATAAAAGAAAATGTAATTTATAGTCCACCGGAGAAAGACACCTCTCTGGTTTCCCCTCACAAAGGTTTGCACAGACGTTTCTCTAACTTTATTAATTTTTAAAAATATGTACTCTATTATTTACAAACGTTTCCATAAAAAGTTTAACGAGGAACTTAAATAAATGAAAACTTGACTCTGTCTATTGAATAATTTATTGTATGCTTTTTGACGCCTTAGTGTCATCCTCAGTTGCAACCATTTTAACCGAGAATGTCTCGCAGACGTCGAAACGCGTAGTATAATAAACTATTAAGAGGATATAGCAAAATTTTCAATCATTTAAGTTCATATGATGCTGTTATTCCACATCTCGCCAGCCATTGCTGAATATGTTTGAACCGGGTGTAAAAATTACCCAAATTCTTCGTTCTATTGAGTTTCAGAATCTATACGTGGCCTACCAAATTTTATTTTGGCTACTCTTACTTCACCTATAAATTCCCTATCGTTCTCTATGTTTTACTTTCATCTTTTATTTATGCGAACGGCTATAGAACAAACATTTTACGTAGGGCTACATTCTTTGAATAATGATGCGGCCATCAAGTTTTCGCGAGAAATAACATTTTCCAAGAAACACTATGGCACAGTCTAAAGAAAATAAAACAGCCAAATTTATAAACTAAAATTCCTAAATTAAGTTACACCGGAAAAACTAACGTTTAAATTAGATTACATTATAGTTTACATTACATTAGATTACATTACAAGCTTAACAAATGCGAAGGCTAATGAAAAAATACCTAACGAGAGTGGAAATATAACTAAACTATGTGGTGGATATCTATTATAGGTGTGATTAGTTATAGCATAGAGTATTCTTTGCTCTATGGTTACAGCTAGGGGCCTTTAATCAACCTTCGCATATTTAAGCGTTAGTTTCTTCGTTTTTTTTTCTATTTGGGATTTATATTTATATAAATTGATTTTTAAATAAAAAAGGCTAATCTTCTGTTAAAACATAATTACTAACTCCTACCGCAAATGAAACGCTAAGGAAATAGAGAGAAAAATAAAAGGTAAACCTAAATAACTGTTATCGGAGACATTTTAAAAGTTGAAAAGATAATTATCCATTTCTACATAATAATTTATCTTTAGACAATTATCTTACCATTAACAAACTAAATCTTAAGAAAATGATACCGCTAATATAGTCTTGAAAAATAATAACACAAGAAATTATTTACCGAAATACTTGCGGCACTCCGTTATGAGAAATAAATAAACTTAATCCCAAAGTGATTTTGGTAAAACAACTTCTGGTAAAACGAAAATTAGAACGGAAATATCTACTAAATAAAACGATGAATTTTGGTTTAGCGGGATGCCGCATAAATTCTAGTTCAGTTTCTTTGTATTATTTAATTTTTTCTCTTTGACATTTTTGTCTCATTTTGTCTCACTTTGCACAAGGACGTCCGTACTCGTACATTCTCGAGGAGACAACTTGACACCTTGCCTTACCGCCTGTCCTTGATCCCTTGAATCCTTATGTATTCGGACGAGGCTATAATCCAAACTACGTCACAGCGTTCGATCCAGACAATGCCAACGATATACCTTACATTGCAATGCAGTGTCTTTTTCTCTCTGTCTCCGTCTTTAGCATTGACAGCACATCATTCCCCTCCGTTTCCGCTCCACTGTCCTCGTTAGACGCTCAGCCACCCCGTCGTCTCTCCAACTCCGAATTCTCGTTTCTCTTACTCTTCTCTCATGCCCACTCTCCATCCCTCAACAAGGACGTAAGGATATCTCGCCTTCAACGTCTCTTTCTTTCCTCTTCTAATCCTTTCACCCATTCACTCTCTTTATGTGCTTATGACGCCTTAATAATCGCCAAACCACTCCTCAAACTTTCTCCTCCTCTCTCTCTCTCCCAAGTATTCTCCGCCACCCCTGCCTCTCATTCGTAAGAATCTCCTTCTTTCACTATGCTGGTAAGGGGTGGTACAAACAAAAGAATTCTCCAGGTTCGGTCTTGATTTCGCCTCCTTAATGAAGCCATTACTCTTATTCTCGTCCCCCTTCTCTTTCGTATTCCTTTCACCAAAACCGTTCGCTATCGTTGATTCTCGTGGTTCAGAATATTTTTTTCACGGTTCGCCGAATATTCCCTTTAGAGGTCTTCAAACTTTATTTTTTGCTTCTCTTTCACTGAAATTGCTACCCATAAGCTCTGATTCTGAGTTTCATCTCCAGACTCGCACGATTTGCAAGTATGGTCTTTGGAAATTGAGAGGCACAAATGTCCATTTATCGAATGGCGAAAAATGGAAATTATACTAGCGTCACCTGAAATGCAATAACGCTGCTATATCTAGATTATGCTAGCTATATCTGCTATATCATAGTATTAGAGTCTTAGCCCCTCACCTGTCTTTATCGTTCATGTATTAGTTACTGTTATTTTCGTGAAATGTTTGCACGCTTTTTTTGCAGTTAATATTTTTAACACTTTTAAGGGAAAAAAAGGCCCTCAATTAATAAAAAAATGAATAAATATATAATTGGCACTCTCTCTGAAAGCGGAATCCTGGAGGTAATCATTACTTTAAGTATCCAAATTTAAAAAAATCTATTATCACAATTCAATTTTGCTGTGTTTGCTTTACAGAGCAATTACTGGAAATATTCTTAGTGAAAGAAATTGTTTTTGTCTATTCAAACATTTTTCAGTTTTGTGTAAGGCTAAATAAGCATTTCATGGAATTAATTTCTAGAATTAACCCAGTAAATGCTCTATGAAATGTACAAAGATTAATAACATTGACTGTCTGGTATATTTTGGAATTAACTGACTGAATTTTTATTTTTTTACGAAAAATGAAGTTCAGTATATCTCATTTTTTATATTATCTTCTTTTATTTGGTTTCTAATGAACTATTCTTGGACCTAGAATTCATAATTTCTGTGCTCCAACTCCGAGGTGTAAATGAAAATCATCAGAAAACCACTCTCGTGGTGCGAAATATGTTACCTATGGGTGTTACTTTGGAGGGCGTTTTGTGATGGCTTAGATTATGTATTTGACAAGTTGTCCTAAGTATGTGAGCGAACCGCATCTAATTTCTTAAGCCAGCTCCATGATTTTTTATCAACTATGTGATGCTAAATGTGTTGCTATCAGTTTTTTTATTATTGAGTAGGTAAATAATAATCAGGAAAACAGGAAATATCCAAGTTAGATATATCATGTTCTAAGAATATCAATTTTTTTCATAATCTTCTTTTGGGTTTACCGAGAATAACGGAATGCTTCAAATGATTTTCGCGAGACCGATGGAAATGGGTTGTCTGGATAATATCCTCACCAGTTATCACATACAGCCCCATCCAATGCGAAGTCCATGATGCGCGAATTTATTTTAATAATGAATATCTAAATAAGTTTTTCCTTTACGTGAGGGCAGATTTCGAGGGCAGAAAAGCTGTCTTTTTTTCCAGATGATAGTAAATTGTTCCAGTAATTATTGAGTAGGTTAATAATAATCAGGAAAACAGGAAATATCCACGTTAGATATATCATGTTCTAAGAATATCCACTTTTTCATTATCTTCTTTTGAGTTTACCGAGAATAACGGAGTGCTTCAAATGGTTTCCGGGAGAGCGATGTAAGTGGGTTGTCTGGATAATATCCTCACCAGTTTTCACATACAGTCCCATCCAATGCGAAGTCCATGATGCGCGAATTTATTTTAATAATGAATTTCAAAATGAGTTTTTCCCTTGCGTGAGGGCAGATTTCGAGGGCAGAAAAGCCGTCTTCTTTTCCAGAATTCGCGGGGAGCGGAAGCCGTTTTTTTGTTTATTTTCTCTTTATTCATTATCGTGCAAAAGCCAAAAATATTTCCTTTCTCCTCCACCTTTAGCTTTGACATCATTCCTCCTCTTTCTATGCCTCTTGTTCTCTTTACGTTTTAGTTTCTTCCTCAACAACTCGTTCTCAGACTGGTTATATTACCACGATGACTATAATTAAATGGCTCTATTCGGTTTAATATCAAAAGCAAAGGAGTTCTGTTTTTATTTAAATATTTGATATTGTTAATATCAGGATATGTTATAATCACCCATGTCTTTTAAACAGCCATTGTATATGTATTATATTTAATATTTATTTTATATCTGTAGGACTTACACCACCTTCATGTTTAGTTGCGTTATTATACGAGTATTTTTTATTTATTGCTCAATTTTCTTTTTTTAGTTGATCACTGAATACTTGATCCAATTCTACCCAGAAGAAGCCAAGGTTATTTTAGGATACATAAATTGTTTTTCCTTATTTTATTGCACTTTATCTCCCGCATTTTCCAGAATTTTTTACTCCAGTTGTCGGTCTCCGAAAAAGCAATATATTCGCCCTTTTGAGCCAACCAAAGGGTACGACTCTTTAGTGGACACATAGGTGGGTGTTTTAGCGTCTGCTTTGCTTGCTAGCAAATTCTCTTCCTTTTACCCCGCGCGAGCTCTCAGCTGGAGAAATAATGAAGCATCGCAAGGGATTCTTCTTTGACCACGTCTCTACGCTCCATTCGAGAAAAACTATTTGTAGGGAAACCACCGTATACTTTCTAATCTCGAGGAATTCCACCCTTGTGTCGCAATGCTTTACCCTTTTCAACTAGCATATATTTTGTCCTGCGGCCTCTACAAAACAATTTGGCCTGGTCCTTTTCCTTTCTTTGCTGCTTTTCCCTTTACGCGTCGAGAAACTTGAAGTCATAGCGGTTTAGATATTTAACTTTACTAATAAATTTTATCTTGCTTGAATGTACAATTTTATCATATTTGAAAGTCATTTACCATTGCCATTATCCATTCTAATTTGAGAGTCGATTGCAGCTAGAATAAGAGAAAATCACGGAAAAAACTTTCGGTTTGATCATCAGTTTCCTTATTCACGCCTTAAGCTGGTTGTTAAAGTTACGGAAGTATATTGTGCAGGAACGTTTTATGTATTCATTTTAAATTTGTTTAATCTAGCCAAGTTTATATTTTATCTCAATGTTTAAATGTTGTTAATATATTATGTACAATTCTTATGTATACATTAAATACAGGAGGGAGAAAATCATAGTTTTTCTCAGAGCTATTTATGTAATGCATAACTGCGAATATCCAGAGGAGATCTCTCACAACTTATGGCTAATTAGTGTAAGGTGACAAAAGCTGAGCTCATTTGGGTTGAAATGGATGTTTCGTGCCGATCTATGGTATAGGCCTGATTTTTTGGGGATAGAGTAATGTTGGATGGAAATCTGGCGTCGGATTTACCCTACTTGTAATTAAATATGCTAAGGAGTCTGCGAATTACGCCTCAATCCGTTATCCCTGTTTATTTGCTGGTGCAAAATGGTATAAATTGTAAAGGAGAATTGTATATTTACTATCTTAACTTTGTCTCTGTTTTCTTTTGTCTTCATAAATTATGTAAATATTATTGATAGCCATAAGTACACCTTATGCTATCAAGCGGCCTTTATCTGTTAAGCTGCTGCCCTGTCTTGTAAATAGTTTTATTAAGTAAAATGAGGCAAATATATAACAAAGTCAGGTGGGCTTAAAGTGTGTGGCGGAGGAGGAAGTTCAAGTACTAAAGTGGCTAGCACCGTACTTCTTCGATTATGAACATTCAGTTAACTGATAGATATTACAACCATTTAACCTCATAAATATTAAAGGAAGTCCGCTTCGGCAGGCAATTATAGTGCAATTATAGCTCTGCATTTTACATTACCGCGATAGACTGTGAGTGGCAATTTGCCGAACAGCTTCCATTGCGTTGGTAGAGTTAAATATTGGTTTGGGGTATTTTTAGTGGCGTCGCACTCCATAGGCACTTAGAAAATTGTATTATACGTCCGAATGATCGCAACGCATACTCGATAAGGCAATATACTTTGCTACCTACTCTTTATGAATTTCTTTGGGAATCATTCCATTTATACCCAATGTTTTTGATTAAATTCTTCTTGAAGTGGAAAACCACACACACCTTCATGTTATCTGCCTGTTCCTTCCTGTTTATATTTATTTCGAACTACTTATATGGTAATTTAATGTGAGGTTCTTTTTTGTAGCAAGAAATACCTAGAGCATTACCGCCATCAAAATGTCACATTCTAATAAAACTACATAAGAGAATGAAAGATCTAAGGGTTTCCCGGCGGTTGGTGATGTTATTGGATTTTCAGGTTACCCACCGGGTCTCTCTCTCTCCATTACTGCCGAAATTTCGGAGAACGAATCGCTCTCCATCCTCGTTCTCCGCAACCTCGGCAGGGATGGAGAGAGAAACCCGGTTGGAAACCCGAAAATCCTCTAATATATAAGATAATGTCTGTGCCCACATTACTGTACGGCTGCGAATGTTGGGCAGTTAGAAAAGAGGAGCTAAGAGGACCTTGGATACAATAAATATGAGTTTCTTAACGAGAGAACGAGATTTTTCGAGACAAGATAAAATATGTAATGACTATCTACAAGCTTTGCCGGAGGTCGAGGAAATTACAGCAACAGCTCAAATTTACAAGAACGCTAGGAAAGAGCATGTTCTAAGAATTTCCTTGATCTAAACCCGAAGATACTCCCATGAAATATGCCCCACGAGTGAAATAGGGGGAGGCCCACCATGGCTTAGATGAAAAAGTGGAACTGACAGAAATGCCTGTATCTGGAAAGGCAGATAACGAGGACGAATTTCTCTTTGTATTTGCATTCCGAACGTCTACTTTACCATCGGACCGTCGTTATTGGGAAGTGAATCTGCCTTCGGTTCCCGTGTTCGTAGAAACGATCTTTCGGGAATCTATAAGAGAACCCTTATTATATGCTATTGGGCCGAATCACGGCAACATTTTCCAGCCATCTTGTCGATCCAGGTGGCGCACAATGGCGCCAAACGGACTTTCCGTGGACATTTCAACATTCATATGACAATTATTGACCAAATGAGACATTTATTTTTATAAACATACGAGGGAGTACTTTGTAAAACATTCCTCGTGGTCGAATTTCGATGTTCCATGTTCTTGAAATATGACATCACCTTAAACATGATTTATATTTATAAACTAGTATATATATATGCAGTGTGTTTCAAGAGGAAAGTGCAATACTTCTGGTGGAGGTTGGGGAGGTGATTTTAAGCATTTTTTGTCGCATGAACATGGGGTCGCAACTCCTTAGTTACCAAGCTATGGCAACGCAAACATTGTGTCACAAGAATTCTGCAGTTACCATGAAAACCCCCAAAAGCAGTGGCATCCAGCAAAACTTGCAAAGTAAAACTGGTGTAAGGTCCTACTTAAAGTTTGTATATTTTTTCTCTTCCAAAATTTTCGTATATTACTTAGATTTTCTAAAATGGCAACTGAAATTGTCAAAATATTTCTTCTTCAAAATATTATTTTTAAGAATAACTTTTTTATTTTGAGATATATGAAAAAGTTATTAGATTCATTAAAATTGGTGAATTTTATTTTATCTGATATGGCATCTTAAACGGAACCGTTACATGAGCACATTTTCGACGACTCTCATCCATGCATGGAACTGGTATTGATTAACTGAAAAAGACAATTACCTTCACCAATCCGAGCTTAGGTACCTACTTTTAAACGTTTTGAAAAGAATACCTGACTATTGAAACCCAAATGGAAGTATTTTTGTGAACCAAATGAAGTAAGCAATCAAGCAGCAACAAAGATCTCAAGCGGAGATTATCTCCATGAATTAATTGTTGGTCACTTAAAATCAATCAATCATGGCTTAAAATCAATTCCCCAACCTCCTCCAGAAGTATTGCACTTTCCTCTTGAAACACCCGGTATATATGAATATATATTTATTTACTCATTTATTGTTTATACACACACATAGAGTGATTGATTATGGATCCAAATTTATAACTGTACATTTTCTATGTATTTATTATGGGAGAAAAAAGAGGAAATTATCGGACTTAATTAATTAAAGAATTTGAAAAATCAAAATTCTGCCTCAAGAAATATTTTACAAAATTTTTCACACGTATTAAAAAAAAATAAATGTCTCATTTTGTCAAAGATTGCATTTCGAAAGTTTAAATATCCACGTCAAGTCCGTTTGGCTCCACTATACGGCGGACAAGGAACTAGGGTCAGTCATATCACGGAAGGATCGTTACATTTCGGTAGTTGGGGAAATACGGTGGTTTTTAACATTAGAATTCTCATTTTCAAACTTTGCAGGTTCAAAATCACTCAATGCCCTTGAAGCAGATGCTAGGAAATGAAATGGCATTTTGAAAAAAAAGCTGACTATAAGATTGTCAACCAAAGTTAGATGATAAAACTACCTTTCCCCAAATTTTTCAAGGCCGATTTCTAAAATTACTAAGCTAAACCTAACCTTAGATACTCCTAAAATCAAGGGCGGAAGAATTTAATAACTTTGTTAACTCCACTAATTATATTTATTACGACCCGGGTTTCAACACTTGGTGTCACACCAATTGTTGAAACCCGGGTCATGGTAATAAATAATTAGTGGAGTTAACAAAGTTATTGAATTCTTTCGTAGTGGATAAATTCTAAAAGCCTAAAACCGTTTCCTGTGTAAAGTTGAGTTGAGTGAGATACTATGGGCCAGCTTTCACACTATTAGCTACACCTGATGAACAGAGAATGCAAATTACTCAGACAACGCGAGCCATCCTTTATAAAATCGACCTCGTTGGACAGCGGTGCCGCTACGAGCTTATTTCTATCCATAGTCGAGCTTTTGAAACGCAAATAAGAAAAGCGCAAGATGTGACCCTTCATTAGGGAAACCAGTGGATATTACTACATTCCCGTCGCAAATGCCTTAAATGCCACCCTCGTCAAAGCGAAGCTACATATTTGAGCTACCGCTCGCTAGAGATTTCCTCGACTTTGCGAACCGTTGACCCGGTGGGTGGATCTTTTGTGGAGGTCGGGAACACTTCCACTTGAGTGTAAACAAAAGGAGGTCGGGTATTTGCGCTTAAAAGTCACATTTCCAAAATGGCTGTTCCTCGCAACGGTGCGACGTTTTAGTAAGTCGGAGCTCCAGTTAAGTGCCGTTTTGCTGTTATTTGAGGTTGTTTGGCGAAGCATATATTTTAGCACAACATGTATTTACCATAGGTGAAGCATGAAATTGTCTATGCGTTTCGCAGTGCGAGGAAAATTGAAGGTATCTGACGCTGTGAACGAAAGTTTTCAAATAAATTGGTGCATATAATCAATAAAAAATACGGCAAATAAAACTGATATATTTATAATTGTAAAGTTTTTAAGACTATCCTGTTTTCTTAGGATAGGAACACACAACAGTCGAAAAACAATTTTTCAGTGGTGGAAATACAAATCTTGTATTTTTTATCAACACCTGCCTCTGTTACCTACCTTTTTTTCAAGAATTCACTACCGGAACTTATGGGACAGACCCTATATTAAATAGTAACCCAAATTCAGGATTTTATTTACGAAATTTGACATTGTTGTGATCGACTACTACTTCTAAATGTGGGTAATACTTCACACCTTGGATATATCGTTTCCTTTTTGTAATGCCTCACTGTACTCTATTTCTCGCCTCATCATCAAGCACGACTGTCGGAAAGGCACATAAAATGTCTTACAAGGAGTCTTAAGTTTCGCCAAGGAGTCTTAAGGAGTAGTTTTCGCCTGAATACTATCTCAAACAGGAAAACTCGCTATTGTCTCCATGATATTTGAATGAATGTTGCATGGCATTTGAATTCCTGCATTAACTTTTTCAGACCCATATTTAATAAATTCCGCTATCCTTCTTGGGGGTCGGCCGATATTTCCGTGGGGCTTACCTACCAATATTTTTATAACTCCAACTTTGTCCTATTTCCTGAATTACATAGAAATATATATGAAAATTTGTTGGAGTTGCGGAAGTGTCATCTGCTAATAATCCCAGTATTATGATATAAATAATAGAGTATCTTCAACTATTCTTGTGTTTTTATTTGCCGTGTGCATTTTAGGCAGTGGGATATTTATTGTTCTTTACCTTTAAAAAAATATTTTCTTGGGTATTCGCACCTACGCGATGAAAACCCCAAAAAGTTAGTTCATGAATTAAAATATATTTATCCACATTTTCGCTTTCCTTTTGTAAGTATTATGGTTCACATATCATTGAATGGTTCATTCAATTGTGAGCGAACTATTCAATGATGGTGTTCATTCGATGATGAGTGAATCAAGAAGCGCTCGCTAATTGAATATCCTGGGCTTGAAAGTGGAGTAGACTACGTTTTTCAGAATAAGGACGAGTTACTGCTATGTTTATCACTGCTCTGTTTATCCTCAGATTAATCAAAAGTATACGCAGCATCCATGCTCGATCCTGGATTCGAACCTGCGAGACTTCGGGTTGCCAGGTGGGCGCGTTAGCAATTACTCTAATCAGGGCCAGCACTGAAGGCGTCTTGTCCATATTTTACCCATTCAATCATTAGCTTCGATAAGTTAAAAGTCGTATTTGAAATTTATTTCTTATTTTTGTACTTTCTTATGATCACATTTGATAGTTTTTGATAAACTTTGAGGATACCGGGACTAGTAACGGTATTGACTTAACGGATTCACTCGCAAATGCACATGTGTGCGAAGTTCCACAGAGGAAATACAATTCGCCTTGATCGGAACTCGAACCCGGATACCTCGATATCGCGCCGAGTGCTTTATCCAGTTATGCCGCTGAGGAATCCTCCTATCCTTTGCATTTTTGAGGGCTTTTTAGGGACAAGATATTCAAACACTGTTAGATAGTTTTTTGCTCGTGCCATGAAACCGACAAATGAGGTAATATTCGCCATTAAAGGCAGTTTGTTAGAGTGGTAAGTGGAGTGTTATTTGGATAGTCGTGGTAGACCCGGCGCGGTGTTAACACTCTCAGCCTCAAGCGCCTAAGGGTTAACTGTAGAACTTTCGTTCCGATGGTCGGAGTTAAACTCTTGAAGAGCTCTCCACATATAACACCCAAGTTGGAATCGGTATTCCACTGCGACAATCTCCATCACAGCCAGGGTTTTGGAACCCGGGTAGTTGGCATGTGAAGCCTGTACTTAGGCGATCGCATAAACTCCATTCCCCTCCTCTTCTCTCACCTTCTTGTTCTTTCTATTATTCTGCCCTCTCTTTTACTCCTTATCTTCACACAAAAAACATCTTCCATTTTCTCTTTTCTACACGAGTGAAGACTCCTCTCTTCTGGAGATCTCCTCGCAAGGGGTGTCCTATCTCTTGCCGATATCTCCCGCCCTCTTCTGCTGCCCTCTGCCGAGAGGAGACTTACGTGACGAAGTGCGCTGCTACCCGTCCTCGCTTCCGCCCATTCCCTCCTGCGTCAGCCGCCACCCACCCGATCTAACCATCCCCTCGCCACTTCCCACCTCCTCCTTCCCCTTCGCTCCCAACCCAATTCACCAATTCCGACCGCCCACTTGGCTCTCTCCATCTACTTCTCCTCCCACCGCAAAGCACCTCTTTCTCTCCCTCGTCTTTACCCACCTCATCTCGCGCTCGAAAACACAATCCCACGAGGTTGTGGGAAGGTTTTGTCGCTCCATAGGAGAGCTGCATATTTACGTTTACGTCACGCCCCCGCGTGCGTGCCGGCGTCAAAGGTACCCGGCAAGGGGGGAGAGCGGCGGGGTGAGCTTTGGAAAACCATCCGTCGTGTGTACACGAATGAAGCGACGAGAGTAAAGCTCTGCAGAGCAACCCTGGATTTGCTTTGATTTCCAAACCATGCTATGGAGGACTCCACTTTTGGTCTCTGCTACTCGTGAGCTGTGCGCGAGGGGAATTGAGTATTTCATTTTTCATCAACATTTACGCTCTTTCCTTATTATAACAACCTCTTCCTTATCTCGAACGCAAAATCACCATTATTTTTCGTTTTTAAGTAGCAGAGTTATTGAAATAGTTCCAAATATTAACTTTAAACTTTTCAAAGTCCCTGTAGAAACGAATCCAAATTTATATTGCTAGAGAACCGGCAATTTTAATCCTAATACCATTTACGGCGGCGTGATTTTGCAATGAAACTGAAACATTTTTGACACAATTTTCTTATCAATTTTTTCTTTTTCCTATCTGTATGTCCTTCATTATTATTTTTATACACATAAAATTGAATTGCAAATAAAAAGTTGTTATTGTCACCACTGTATGTAAATATGTGCAATATAAGTGTAAAATGGTTTGAATCTTGAAAAAAGATGTTTTGTATGTTTCATTCAAAGTTGATTTGAATTACATCAGATTAACTTAAAAAAATAAGTTACACTGCTTTTTTGTTTATGCCTAGGTTGTAGTTTCAGTCCTAATAAAGATAATTAAAGTTAAAGAAACGTCGGTAACAATTATTTCAGTAGTTTTTTAAGGAAGACCAAAACTCCAAAACTTTCGTGATTTTATTTTCTTATCATGTACCTAGTACTGTAGTAATCACGAGATACTACCTGCACCCTTTAAGTGGCTGCGTACTTTCTTTGAAGTGAGTTATAAACTTGTTTCCTCATTTCCTGTTCTCAAACGTCTTGGCCTTTCAAAGTGAGTAATATGAGTGATTGGTGCGTTACTCACGTTTTGCTTATGGATCCGGTACATCATTTTTGTTTTTTTAATCCAATGAAAATGCAGTTATTTTTGCCTTTGCCATTTGAAGAAAACATAATGGCGCCAGCGAGTGCTGGTATGGTACCTAGTCACATTGAAACGCTTTAATTACAGTTAAACAATCACTCACAATTATATCAGTTGTAAAAGCTGAAACAAGAGTGTAGGAAGTTATTATGTGCGATTCAAGTCAATATGGATACATCACGAGTGCGACCAAATAGACCTAAATGATCTTTCGTGATAAAGAAATAGTGTGACTGTGTAATCCTTGTGAACGTCAGCAGAAAGGCAAGATAGCCAAACTTCTCTCTTCCGAAGGAGAACTAACTGATTACTTCGACTAAAACGGTAGCTTTAAAGAAAGGGGTAGAGGCTAGTGAGTAGGTTAAGGGTAGGGAGATGTGGAGATAAGGAGAAAGGGTAAGGAATCAAGGAGTATGACCTTAGCGGCTGATGTGAATAACTTCCTTGATCAATTTGTTACTCCTTTCCGTTCCCCACATTATCCCGAATATGTTAATATTGTTTGCACTTAGCACTACTTGTCACCTGGCGATGATTTATCAACATTGAAACCTGGGTCGAAAGTAAATTTATATCCGGGAAAATTACACATTTTATTTCATCATAGAGTCAATGTGCTCACTGATGAGAAACAGGAGTGATATTATATTTAATACAATTTGTGAAAATAACTGAGAAAATTACCAATAAGTAAACAATCGAGTTTATTTATTATTTAAGTTAAAAAGTCGCAATGACTTGCGCTTAGAAAGTGACATAAATGTCAAAGTAAGTGATTTTTAAAATTGTAACATGGGTTTTCTAAGTTTCCTCATGTCTTCCTATGGATACATTTCTTAAAGTAAATTCTAGTGTAATATAGCCTGTAAACTAGGAAAGCGAGAATTTTCGTGCAGGTGGCCAAAAAATTAGTAATAGTTTCTTCGGAAAGCTAAGAAAATATTACTTCCCATAAATTTCCATCAATATCAAATTCTGATACATTGACAAAATTTTTGTCTCTCCCGAATACCGGTTGATATCAACCCTCCTATCTTCTCACCCTTTCACAAACCTTTATCAAACCCTTTGCTCTATCTCTCTCGCCTCGAACGCTATCCCTCGTTACATGCATAATTTTTTCCATGCCTCCCTCCGTCAAATTTTTATTCCTTATCTTCTCTCCTTTTCCCCTCAAAGTCCTCTTCGATCCACGCCGATAGGAATAAAAAAATACCTCCGTTCCCGCGCATAAATCTTGCTCTTCCTATCTCCTTGAGTTTCTTTTTCCATTCCAATTTTCCGAGCGCGCGTGTTACGCTATGTCTTCTCGGACCGCTTTCAACACGTGATTCGTGCATTCCCCTTTTTAATTGGATCCCATCGTGATTCGCCCTACCTCATCCCTCCCCACGGTTCCTTGCGACGCGAGTCGTGAGGCTTGCAGCACGCTACGCCCGCGATTATAAATCCCCGTCACGAAACTCGAGTCCACCCTTAAATTACCGCTTAAAGTGAACATGAAGTAAAGGTGATCGTGTCGTATTAGTCTCTGATCCATCCTGTTTTTCACAATATTTATGAATTAGGTGTTTTCTATCTTGTTGATTTTGAGGGGCAACTGATATAAGAGGCCACAAGCGCATTGAGGACAGGTGAGCAAACTCACCTACTTCAGGCCTGTTGATGTATTACAATGGACACTATTTTGTTGCGAAGAACCATTTGAAAGAAAAACCATCCTATGTTAATGAGTTTGATATGTTGATCACGTACCTAATAAGCGTTTATCTGCAAATCGCATCGCATATGAGATAAGCGAAGTGCAAGTGGAAAATAACAATATTTTAAAGATTTTACTGCGCCATTAGTTTACATGACAGCGATAATGTTATTTTGTATTATTGTGAATTATTATTGCGAGATACTTATATCATATTTAAGATATATTTCGATTGGTTGGTTCATTAGGAATGGATGAATTTCAAATTAAATTAATAAAGCACATACTATAAAGCATTGAGAGATAATTCATCAATATGATTTTGAAAACATTTTCTCCAAACCTTTTAATGTTACGATCATAGCAAATCATAGTGCAGCAAAATACATGAAAGATGATCTTATCAAATTCAATTATAGAATTCATTATGACAAAAATACAGTACACATTCCACTATTTATTTTAATGCTGTCGACCGGTTTCGACGTCTAAAGCATCATTTACAAGACAAACAAGACGCTTTGAACGTCGAAACCGGTCGATCCTCAATTTCCACCAAGTATTGCCACAATCGATTAATTAAATTCAATTATGTTTATCTCAGAAGTAATGTAATTAGCAGACAATCGAGGATCAGATTTGTGATCAACATATTGAGTTCATTAAGATAATATATATTTTCTTTTATACGGTTCTTAACATGTAAGCAGTTTCCATTGTTAGTATCGATAATAATAGACAAAAACTTGTATTTTTAAATCTTTTCTTATTTTGTTTCATGCGTTTCGCTTACTTGCGGCACCCTCAGCGGAATTAATTCGATTTTTCGTATCTTATTACGAAATACAGGTTGTTAAATTAGGAATTGTGGAAGCTGGCTCTGGTACTCGAGTATCCATAACGAAAGACGCCGAGGAGTCCACATTTCCGCGTCTCAAGCGAGGGACGTAGCTCTTCAACCTAAGTGCTTGCCACGTAACACCCAGTTAGATATCTGTATTTCTCTGATAAATCTCCTTCACCGCTGGGACCTAACCCTCTGACTGGATATAGAGTACTCTAGCCATCACATCAACCCGATCCCTTTGTTATTTTCCTCATCATAATTTGGAAAACTCTGTTATTTGGCAGAAAAGCTTCGTCGGTATCAGTGGCAGAAGAAGTGAGATCATAATCAATTTTTTTGTTGGCGGAGAATGATGTACATCAAATCATCAATTAAGATATCATTTGGAGGTTGGCATAAGATATCTCATAAAAATTTTATTGAAAACCGTAGCTTAGTATTTATCCATATCTACATATAATTGATATCAGACCATGGTTTCTGCAACTTATTACCATTTTTAGGGTACAAGTAATTTGAAGGAGTGTGAATGGCCAAAAAAGAGGGGTGAAGATGTAAGCGGGTAAACAAAGATCTGATGCTGATGGATCTGAGTAGTTAGGCAGAAGGGTGAACAGATGTTAAGGACGCAAGGTAAGGAATCAGGGAATGTGACCTTGGCGGCTGACATCGATCACTTCCTCAATTTCATCTGGAGAGTGATCGAGGAAGTGATTCATATCAGCCGCTAAGGTTACACTCCCTGATTCCTCACCCTGTCTCCTTATCTCCTCATCTTTTTAGCCAAGGTATATATACTCGCTATTGCACATTAATTATACAATAGGTGCCACTTTTTTAGCATATAGATGAGGTTTTCATGGTTCATTGCATGTTGTTTCTATTATGAAAAGTTTGGAAAGCACTGTCCGGTAGCTGTCGTGCACTATAAAAATAGCTAATACTAATAGTGGAATTAATATTTGCGATGGAGTTATCCATTTTAGAATGCGATTTTATTGAACTTGTTTTCCCTTTTTTATTTTTTGTCATTAATTGACCATAGAAAACGAGTGCAATAATATTCAGCTCGGCCGAATGCCTGAAAGGCTTAAATGTTTTAGTAAATCCGAAAAATATGGTCTTTACTTGAAAGCATATGCATTAAATTACTTTTTCCTCAATAGACTAGTCTCCATGTAGCTATTAATTACAGAATTTTGTGTTTAATTATTACGAAGCGGTATGCACTCATTCGAATGGTGAAAAGATATATCATCCACCTTCTGATGATAGTATATATAGAAAATATTAAACCCTTTCGTCTGAGATGATTCCTTGACTAGATGGGTGGTCATGGAAAATTGTCTCAAATATTGCGTGATATTTTGTAACATAAGAATGATATTTTTTCTTTGAAATCGTGTGGAAAACACAGTGATTAACTTGCAGGAAGGTAAATTTAATGCTTACAATGGATTCAGTGGTGAAACCTCTCCTGAAATTTTCGGGAATCGAATGGTCACTATTCTACTCTTCGTCAAGTTGTAATAAAAGCAGTTTTGATACTTTTTTGTATTTTCTACCAGTGATAAATTTTCATTCATTTTTATGTTACCGGCTATTTGTATCAATATTGTTATGACCCATAAACGTCAGTTCCAAATTATTTCATGGTGTGTTTTATAATGTAGCGAGATAAAATGATCCGGAAGAGTAATGTTTTCTTTTGATAGTGAATAAGTGGCATGCGAAAATATGAGGAAATTTTGTTGAGTCGTAAATTTTACCCTCACATAGCCGAGCTGTGTGAAATTTATGTTGCTCAATATCTCTTCTATTTTTGTAACACTTGACTGTGATCGCCCAGGATTGATTGAAATGCCGTGATTGTAGTTTTCATTGCTGTAATTTATTTGTAGCTTCATAGGAAAGAATGAAGCAAGGCCTAGATTTTCTAAGGTGTTGTTTCTATGGAAATTACATTTTTGCTGGTTTGAATGTCATTCACTTCCCATGATTCCACACACGCCACAGCTGTACAAACTTTTCCAGGATGAGGAAAATTGATGCGTGTTGTGTATCCCTCACAACATTTGAACGTTATTTTTAGCATGTCATTTAAATTTCCAAATTGTGGCGCCTATCTCATAATATTGTTTATTTATGTAACCTAATTGTCAAGTGATGCGTTATGGACGCCCATTGTCTTTTATGTCTTTCGAGTAATTTTTTATTTTGATGACGAAAACAGGATGCAATTAGGTTAAAATATTTGCATGCATGTCTTTTGTCGGAAAGGAAATGGTGTGCATCCCAGTTTCATTTTAGAGAACACTAAAGTTCATATCGAAATGATGATTCTTTGCATATTGTAATCTCCATATGTCCGGTATGTGTTGCTTCTTTCCCGTTGTTATAGAAACATTGAATACAAAAGAGCATGTATCAGACTCTTTCCGAGGTGTATCCCCGTAAAGTGGTAGCGAAACATGGTGATAATTGCAGAGAAGGTTCTTTTCAATGAAACTTCCTACAAAATAGCTCCGCTTGGGGAAGTATAATAGTCTCCATGGATACCTAGGTCTCAAGTTTGTCTTCATTCATTCTAACTATCAAGTAATTCACTGGTGAAAGGTTGGTTTTAATGAAAGACAGAGACACTTCTTAGATTATTTATGCGTGCAGGGCCCTATCTACCTCCACTATTCCTTTCTTCATCGATGTCTACCTTTCCTCATCCAACTTCAAAATACTCTATCTGTTATGTACAATTGTACATAAAATAAAATGCTCGTTGTTGTAAATCATTCAGTTTTTTAGAATGGGCTTCTTTGATGGGCCGCGAATCCTGTCTGCTTATTCTGACTCAGTTGTATTTGTATCGTATATGTTTTCGTGCAAACCGCTGCTGACACTTTCCCGCCCTTTTAGGTTAAGTGCTATCATTTTCGCAATGTAGCCTGTCACGTGATCTCATCTCACCTACTCACATTTGCCCACCCCGCCGTTGTGTGCCCTGCCATCTTTGACGTAGCGCTTTGTGCAGTCAACTGACATCAAGTTTCGCTACCACTGTATCGATCTGAAAATTTCTTCATATGATTAAGAAAGGACAAGCTGTGATTTCATTTTTTGAAGTTGAATTTCATCTTCAAGTTTCAAACTAATATATATAATTTCTGCGCTAACAAAAGTACCTACTTTCTGCTGATGAAATGGCCTAACGTTTATAAGGATTTTCCGGCAGTTCAGTCTGTCTCGGCAGTTGAGACGCGATAAAACCGTTGGTAACTGATTACACATCATGCCACTCGTTCACAATTGTGGTTTCAGAACTCTGGGGCTTACCATCATTTTGAGAGTCGCGATAAAACTTGGCATGGAGAGAAATCGTCTTCGCACTGCATTGTATGACTGATAATTATCCGGTAGGTTGATTGCGCACGCTTTAAATTAACCGGCTGAAGGAAATGAGACACCACAATTCGTAAAGCATTTGATTTATACATTTGGAAGTGGGATTATTGAGCTTTTGGTTGCCACTCAGAAATCGAGCTTAGAAATGTATGATAGTTTATTTATTAACGTGTTATAAAGTTCTTATTATTCCTTTAATTTATTTCTATCCAAAGTAATATTTTTTATCTCTTTTAAGTCACGGAGTGTTTTTTGCCAACAAAATAAATGCATAAATCGATATTTTGATATTTAAAAGTGCCTTAGAGTCGTAATCTGCTTGAGGTATTCGAATCTTATTTTTAGCAATCCTTTTTTGGCATTTCATTAGGAGTGTTTTTGTGTTTTCACATCTTTCCAAGAATTATTCATTCTTATCTTCTGTTCTTAAATTATATCTCTTCGTCTTAACTTTTTATCTCTCAGAGCTCTCTCATTTTTTATTTGGCACCTCTCACAGTATCTAAGTTGATTCTGAGATGAAAGAGTTGATTCCAAGTTTAAGAAAATTTCTCACGTCAACTTCACCATCCACTCCAGGAGATATTGAAACTAAATTGCAAAATTATCACTCAAAGGAATGAGATGATGTTAGCTTGTTCAGCAGAGTTCCTCCAAGAGAATATTTCCGATAATTCAGTGTTAATTACTGGAATGCTTTCTTCCATTTTTAAATTGGGGTCCCCAAGTTTCATTTTTGTTTTCACCGCAAACAGTTCTTGGTTTGAATATATCCATGGACTGTTTTAAAAAGTGAAAAATCCAATTAAAATTCCGACAAAAATTACTTAATTAAATGCATAATTTCCGCTGCTCAAGACCGAGATTCATCCGACGTACGTCACTCAAACCTTAAGAGGATTTTAAAAATGTACAAGCAAAGGCCACGAAAATGATCGCGCACCGCTCATGCTGTGTTTCATGCAGTATATTATAGAAGCTAAATACTGTTCAGTCTTTAAATCCTTCCTAACTCTACGATGCTCTTGGCCTGCGTAAGTGAATGTAAAATTTGCCTCCCTTATGCTTAGCAAAATAAGTGAAAGCACTATACTTTTCCACACTATATATTTTTACCTCACACGGCTTCAACGTTTACACGTCATTTTTAAGAGAATAAAAATCGAGGAGCAGTCAGTCTCTTGTTTATACAATGATCGAGAGGGGGAGTGGGGGGTAATTTAAAAAGGAAAGTAAGAGTTGCGTGATCACGAACTACGAGAGGGACCTAGATCTTGGTCTTGGAAAAGTGACTGAGAAAGAGGAGGCACTGGCTTAGAAAGAAAAGATCAGTGATTCACGGGAGTAATCTCATGTTCCAACTTTGTAAAATTTGCCTCCCTTATGCTTAGCAAAATAAGTGAAAGCACTATACTTTTCAACACTATATATTTTTACCTCACACGGCTTCAACGTTTACACGTCATTTTTACGAGAATATAAATCGAGGAGCAGTCAGTCTCTTGTTTATACAATGATCGAGAGGGGGAGTGGGGGGTAATTTAAAAAGGAAAGTAAGAGTTGCGTGATCACGAACTACGAGAGGGACCTAGATCTTGGTCTTGGAAAAGTGACTGAGAAAGAGGAGGCACTGGCTTAGAAAGAAAAGATCAGTGATTCACGGGAGTAATCACATGTTCCAACTTTGTAAAATTTGCCTCCCTTATGCTTAGCAAAATAAGTGAAAGCACTATACTTTTCAACACTATATATTTTTACCTCACACGGCTTCAACGTTTACACGTCATTTTTAAGAGAATATAAATCGAGGAGCAGTCAGTCTCTTGCTTATACAATGATCGAGAGGGGGAGTGGGGGGTAATTTAAAAAGGAAAGTAAGAGTTGCGTGATCACGAACTACGAGAGGGACCTAGATCTTGGTCTTGGAAAAGTGACTGAGAAAGAGGAGGCACTGGCTTAGAAAGAAAAGATCAGTGATTCACGGGAGTAATCTCATGTTCCAACTTTGTAAAATTTGCCTCCCTTATGCTTAGCAAAATAAGTGAAAGCACTATACTTTTCAACACTATATATTTTTACCTCACACGGCTTCAACGTTTACACGTCATTTTTACGAGAATATAAATCGAGGAGCAGTCAGTCTCTTGTTTATACAATGATCGAGAGGGGGAGTGGGGGGTAATTTAAAAAGGAAAGTAAGAGTTGCGTGATCACGAACTACGAGAGGGACCTAGATCTTGGTCTTGGAAAAGTGACTGAGAAAGAGGAGGCACTGGCTTAGAAAGAAAAGATCAGTGATTCACGGGAGTAATCACATGTTCCAACTTTGTAAAATTTGCCTCCCTTATGCTTAGCAAAATAAGTGAAAGCACTATACTTTTCAACACTATATATTTTTACCTCACACGGCTTCAACGTTTACACGTCATTTTTAAGAGAATATAAATCGAGGAGCAGTCAGTCTCTTGCTTATACAATGATCGAGAGGGGGAGTGGGGGGTAATTTAAAAAGGAAAGTAAGAGTTGCGTGATCACGAACTACGAGAGGGACCTAGATCTTGGTCTTGGAAAAGTGACTGAGAAAGAGGAGGCACTGGCTTAGAAAGAAAAGATCAGTGATTCACGGGAGTAATCTCATGTTCCAACTTTGTAAAATTTGCCTCCCTTATGCTTAGCAAAATAAGTGAAAGCACTATACTTTTCAACACTATATATTTTTACCTCACACGGCTTCAACGTTTACACGTCATTTTTACGAGAATATAAATCGAGGAGCAGTCAGTCTCTTGTTTATACAATGATCGAGAGGGGGAGTGGGGGGTAATTTAAAAAGGAAAGTAAGAGTTGCGTGATCACGAACTACGAGAGGGACCTAGATCTTGGTCTTGGAAAAGTGACTGAGAAAGAGGAGGCACTGGCTTAGAAAGAAAAGATCAGTGATTCACGGGAGTAATCACATGTTCCAACTTTGTAAAATTTGCCTCCCTTATGCTTAGCAAAATAAGTGAAAGCACTATACTTTTCAACACTATATATTTTTACCTCACACGGCTTCAACGTTTACACGTCATTTTTAAGAGAATATAAATCGAGGAGCAGTCAGTCTCTTGCTTATACAATGATCGAGAGGGGGAGTGGGGGGTAATTTAAAAAGGAAAGTAAGAGTTGCGTGATCACGAACTACGAGAGGGACCTAGATCTTGGTCTTGGAAAAGTGACTGAGAAAGAGGAGGCACTGGCTTAGAAAGAAAAGATCAGTGATTCACGGGAGTAATCTCATGTTCCAACTTTGTAAAATTTGCCTCCCTTATGCTTAGCAAAATAAGTGAAAGCACTATACTTTTCAACACTATATATTTTTACCTCACACGGCTTCAACGTTTACACGTCATTTTTACGAGAATATAAATCGAGGAGCAGTCAGTCTCTTGTTTATACAATGATCGAGAGGGGGAGTGGGGGGTAATTTAAAAAGGAAAGTAAGAGTTGCGTGATCACGAACTACGAGAGGGACCTAGATCTTGGTCTTGGAAAAGTGACTGAGAAAGAGGAGGCACTGGCTTAGAAAGAAAAGATCAGTGATTCACGGGAGTAATCACATGTTCCAACTTTGTAAAATTTGCCTCCCTTATGCTTAGCAAAATAAGTGAAAGCACTATACTTTTCAACACTATATATTTTTACCTCACACGGCTTCAACGTTTACACGTCATTTTTAAGAGAATATAAATCGAGGAGCAGTCAGTCTCTTGCTTATACAATGATCGAGAGGGGGAGTGGGGGGTAATTTAAAAAGGAAAGTAAGAGTTGCGTGATCACGAACTACGAGAGGGACCTAGATCTTGGTCTTGGAAAAGTGACTGAGAAAGAGGAGGCACTGGCTTAGAAAGAAAAGATCAGTGATTCACGGGAGTAATCTCATGTTCCAACTTTGTAAAATTTGCCTCCCTTATGCTTAGCAAAATAAGTGAAAGCACTATACTTTTCAACACTATATATTTTTACCTCACACGGCTTCAACGTTTACACGTCATTTTTACGAGAATATAAATCGAGGAGCTGTCAGTCTCTTGCTTATACAATGATCGAGAGGGGGAGTGGGGGGTAATTTAAAAAGGAAAGTAAGAGTTGCGTGATCACGAACTACGAGAGGGACCTAGATCTTGGTCTTGGAAAAGTGACTGAGAAAGAGGAGGCACTGGCTTAGAAAGAAAAGATCAGTGATTCACGGGAGTAATCTCATGTTCCAACTTTGTAAAATTTGCCTCCCTTATGCTTAGCAAAATAAGTGAAAGCACTATACTTTTCAACACTATATATTTTTACCTCACACGGCTTCAACGTTTACACGTCATTTTTACGAGAATATAAATCGAGGAGCTGTCAGTCTCTTGCTTATACAATGATCGAGAGGGGGAGTGGGGGGTAATTTAAAAAGGAAAGTAAGAGTTGCGTGATCACGAACTACGAGAGGGACCTAGATCTTGGTCTTGGAAAAGTGACTGAGAAAGAGGAGGCACTGGCTTAGAAAGAAAAGATCAGTGATTCACGGGAGTAATCTCATGTTCCAACTTTGTAAAATTTGCCTCCCTTATGCTTAGCAAAATAAGTGAAAGCACTATACTTTTCACCACTATATATTTTTACCTCACACGGCTTCAACGTTTACACGTCATTTTTACGAGAATATAAATCGAGGAGCTGTCAGTCTCTTGCTTATACAATGATCGAGAGGGGGAGTGGGGGGTAATTTAAAAAGGAAAGTAAGAGTTGCGTGATCACGAACTACGAGAGGGACCTAGATCTTGGTCTTGGAAAAGTGACTGAGAAAGAGGAGGCACTGGCTTAGAAAGAAAAGATCAGTGATTCACGGGAGTAATCTCATGTTCCAACTTTGTAAAATTTGCCTCCCTTATGCTTAGCAAAATAAGTGAAAGCACTATACTTTTCAACACTATATATTTTTACCTCACACGGCTTCAACGTTTACACGTCATTTTTACGAGAATATAAATCGAGGAGCTGTCAGTCTCTTGCTTATACAATGATCGAGAGGGGGAGTGGGGGGTAATTTAAAAAGGAAAGTAAGAGTTGCGTGATCACGAACTACGAGAGGGACCTAGATCTTGGTCTTGGAAAAGTGACTGAGAAAGAGGAGGCACTGGCTTAGAAAGAAAAGATCAGTGATTCACGGGAGTAATCTCATGTTCCAACTTTGTAAAATTTGCCTCCCTTATGCTTAGCAAAATAAGTGAAAGCACTATACTTTTCAACACTATATATTTTTACCTCACACGGCTTCAACGTTTACACGTCATTTTTAAGAGAATATAAATCGAGGAGCAGTCAGTCTCTTGCTTATACAATGATCGAGAGGGGGAGTGGGGGGTAATTTAAAAAGGAAAGTAAGAGTTGCGTGATCACGAACTACGAGAGGGACCTAGATCTTGGTCTTGGAAAAGTGACTGAGAAAGAGGAGGCACTGGCTTAGAAAGAAAAGATCAGTGATTCACGGGAGTAATCTCATGTTCCAACTTTGTAAAATTTGCCTCCCTTATGCTTAGCAAAATAAGTGAAAGCACTATACTTTTCAACACTATATATTTTTACCTCACACGGCTTCAACGTTTACACGTCATTTTTAAGAGAATATAAATCGAGGAGCAGTCAGTCTCTTGCTTATACAATGATCGAGAGGGGGAGTGGGGGGTAATTTAAAAAGGAAAGTAAGAGTTGCGTGATCACGAACTACGAGAGGGACCTAGATCTTGGTCTTGGAAAAGTGACTGAGAAAGAGGAGGCACTGGCTTAGAAAGAAAAGATCAGTGATTCACGGGAGTAATCTCATGTTCCAACTTTGTAAAATTTGCCTCCCTTATGCTTAGCAAAATAAGTGAAAGCACTATACTTTTCAACACTATATATTTTTACCTCACACGGCTTCAACGTTTACACGTCATTTTTAAGAGAATATAAATCGAGGAGCAGTCAGTCTCTTGCTTATACAATGATCGAGAGGGGGAGTGGGGGGTAATTTAAAAAGGAAAGTAAGAGTTGCGTGATCACGAACTACGAGAGGGACCTAGATCTTGGTCTTGGAAAAGTGACTGAGAAAGAGGAGGCACTGGCTTAGAAAGAAAAGATCAGTGATTCACGGGAGTAATCTCATGTTCCAACTTTGTAAAATTTGCCTCCCTTATGCTTAGCAAAATAAGTGAAAGCACTATACTTTTCAACACTATATATTTTTACCTCACACGGCTTCAACGTTTACACGTCATTTTTACGAGAATATAAATCGAGGAGCAGTCAGTCTCTTGCTTATACAATGATCGAGAGGGGGAGTGGGGGGTAATTTAAAAAGGAAAGTAAGAGTTGCGTGATCACGAACTACGAGAGGGACCTAGATCTTGGTCTTGGAAAAGTGACTGAGAAAGAGGAGGCACTGGCTTAGAAAGAAAAGATCAGTGATTCACGGGAGTAATCTCATGTTCCAACTTTGTAAAATTTGCCTCCCTTATGCTTAGCAAAATAAGTGAAAGCACTATACTTTTCAACACTATATATTTTTACCTCACACGGCTTCAACGTTTACACGTCATTTTTAAGAGAATATAAATCGAGGAGCAGTCAGTCTCTTGCTTATACAATGATCGAGAGGGGGAGTGGGGGGTAATTTAAAAAGGAAAGTAAGAGTTGCGTGATCACGAACTACGAGAGGGACCTAGATCTTGGTCTTGGAAAAGTGACTGAGAAAGAGGAGGCACTGGCTTAGAAAGAAAAGATCAGTGATTCACGGGAGTAATCTCATGTTCCAACTTTGTAAAATTTGCCTCCCTTATGCTTAGCAAAATAAGTGAAAGCACTATACTTTTCAACACTATATATTTTTACCTCACACGGCTTCAACGTTTACACGTCATTTTTAAGAGAATATAAATCGAGGAGCAGTCAGTCTCTTGCTTATACAATGATCGAGAGGGGGAGTGGGGGGTAATTTAAAAAGGAAAGTAAGAGTTGCGTGATCACGAACTACGAGAGGGACCTAGATCTTGGTCTTGGAAAAGTGACTGAGAAAGAGGAGGCACTGGCTTAGAAAGAAAAGATCAGTGATTCACGGGAGTAATCTCATGTTCCAACTTTGTAAAATTTGCCTCCCTTATGCTTAGCAAAATAAGTGAAAGCACTATACTTTTCAACACTATATATTTTTACCTCACACGGCTTCAACGTTTACACGTCATTTTTAAGAGAATATAAATCGAGGAGCAGTCAGTCTCTTGCTTATACAATGATCGAGAGGGGGAGTGGGGGGTAATTTAAAAAGGAAAGTAAGAGTTGCGTGATCACGAACTACGAGAGGGACCTAGATCTTGGTCTTGGAAAAGTGACTGAGAAAGAGGAGGCACTGGCTTAGAAAGAAAAGATCAGTGATTCACGGGAGTAATCTCATGTTCCAACTTTGTAAAATTTGCCTCCCTTATGCTTAGCAAAATAAGTGAAAGCACTATACTTTTCAACACTATATATTTTTACCTCACACGGCTTCAACGTTTACACGTCATTTTTAAGAGAATATAAATCGAGGAGCAGTCAGTCTCTTGCTTATACAATGATCGAGAGGGGGAGTGGGGGGTAATTTAAAAAGGAAAGTAAGAGTTGCGTGATCACGAACTACGAGAGGGACCTAGATCTTGGTCTTGGAAAAGTGACTGAGAAAGAGGAGGCACTGGCTTAGAAAGAAAAGATCAGTGATTCACGGGAGTAATCTCATGTTCCAACTTTGTAAAATTTGCCTCCCTTATGCTTAGCAAAATAAGTGAAAGCACTATACTTTTCAACACTATATATTTTTACCTCACACGGCTTCAACGTTTACACGTCATTTTTTAGAGAATATAAATCGAGGAGCAGTCAGTCTCTTGCTTATACAATGATCGAGAGGGGGAGTGGGGGGTAATTTAAAAAGGAAAGTAAGAGTTGCGTGATCACGAACTACGAGAGGGACCTAGATCTTGGTCTTGGAAAAGTGACTGAGAAAGAGGAGGCACTGGCTTAGAAAGAAAAGATCAGTGATTCACGGGAGTAATCTCATGTTCCAACTTTGTAAAATTTGCCTCCCTTATGCTTAGCAAAATAAGTGAAAGCACTATACTTTTCAACACTATATATTTTTACCTCACACGGCTTCAACGTTTACACGTCATTTTTAAGAGAATATAAATCGAGGAGCAGTCAGTCTCTTGCTTATACAATGATCGAGAGGGGGAGTGGGGGGTAATTTAAAAAGGAAAGTAAGAGTTGCGTGATCACGAACTACGAGAGGGACCTAGATCTTGGTCTTGGAAAAGTGACTGAGAAAGAGGAGGCACTGGCTTAGAAAGAAAAGATCAGTGATTCACGGGAGTAATCTCATGTTCCAACTTTGTAAAATTTGCCTCCCTTATGCTTAGCAAAATAAGTGAAAGCACTATACTTTTCAACACTATATATTTTTACCTCACACGGCTTCAACGTTTACACGTCATTTTTAAGAGAATATAAATCGAGGAGCAGTCAGTCTCTTGCTTATACAATGATCGAGAGGGGGAGTGGGGGGTAATTTAAAAAGGAAAGTAAGAGTTGCGTGATCACGAACTACGAGAGGGACCTAGATCTTGGTCTTGGAAAAGTGACTGAGAAAGAGGAGGCACTGGCTTAGAAAGAAAAGATCAGTGATTCACGGGAGTAATCTCATGTTCCAACTTTGTAAAATTTGCCTCCCTTATGCTTAGCAAAATAAGTGAAAGCACTATACTTTTCAACACTATATATTTTTACCTCACACGGCTTCAACGTTTACACGTCATTTTTACGAGAATATAAATCGAGGAGCAGTCAGTCTCTTGCTTATACAATGATCGAGAGGGGGAGTGGGGGGTAATTTAAAAAGGAAAGTAAGAGTTGCGTGATCACGAACTACGAGAGGGACCTAGATCTTGGTCTTGGAAAAGTGACTGAGAAAGAGGAGGCACTGGCTTAGAAAGAAAAGATCAGTGATTCACGGGAGTAATCTCATGTTCCAACTTTGTAAAATTTGCCTCCCTTATGCTTAGCAAAATAAGTGAAAGCACTATACTTTTCAACACTATATATTTTTACCTCACACGGCTTCAACGTTTACACGTCATTTTTAAGAGAATATAAATCGAGGAGCAGTCAGTCTCTTGCTTATACAATGATCGAGAGGGGGAGTGGGGGGTAATTTAAAAAGGAAAGTAAGAGTTGCGTGATCACGAACTACGAGAGGGACCTAGATCTTGGTCTTGGAAAAGTGACTGAGAAAGAGGAGGCACTGGCTTAGAAAGAAAAGATCAGTGATTCACGGGAGTAATCTCATGTTCCAACTTTGTAAAATTTGCCTCCCTTATGCTTAGCAAAATAAGTGAAAGCACTATACTTTTCAACACTATATATTTTTACCTCACACGGCTTCAACGTTTACACGTCATTTTTAAGAGAATATAAATCGAGGAGCAGTCAGTCTCTTGCTTATACAATGATCGAGAGGGGGAGTGGGGGGTAATTTAAAAAGGAAAGTAAGAGTTGCGTGATCACGAACTACGAGAGGGACCTAGATCTTGGTCTTGGAAAAGTGACTGAGAAAGAGGAGGCACTGGCTTAGAAAGAAAAGATCAGTGATTCACGGGAGTAATCTCATGTTCCAACTTTGTAAAATTTGCCTCCCTTATGCTTAGCAAAATAAGTGAAAGCACTATACTTTTCAACACTATATATTTTTACCTCACACGGCTTCAACGTTTACACGTCATTTTTTAGAGAATATAAATCGAGGAGCAGTCAGTCTCTTGCTTATACAATGATCGAGAGGGGGAGTGGGGGGTAATTTAAAAAGGAAAGTAAGAGTTGCGTGATCACGAACTACGAGAGGGACCTAGATCTTGGTCTTGGAAAAGTGACTGAGAAAGAGGAGGCACTGGCTTAGAAAGAAAAGATCAGTGATTCACGGGAGTAATCTCATGTTCCAACTTTGTAAAATTTGCCTCCCTTATGCTTAGCAAAATAAGTGAAAGCACTATACTTTTCAACACTATATATTTTTACCTCACACGGCTTCAACGTTTACACGTCATTTTTAAGAGAATATAAATCGAGGAGCAGTCAGTCTCTTGCTTATACAATGATCGAGAGGGGGAGTGGGGGGTAATTTAAAAAGGAAAGTAAGAGTTGCGTGATCACGAACTACGAGAGGGACCTAGATCTTGGTCTTGGAAAAGTGACTGAGAAAGAGGAGGCACTGGCTTAGAAAGAAAAGATCAGTGATTCACGGGAGTAATCTCATGTTCCAACTTTGTAAAATTTGCCTCCCTTATGCTTAGCAAAATAAGTGAAAGCACTATACTTTTCAACACTATATATTTTTACCTCACACGGCTTCAACGTTTACACGTCATTTTTAAGAGAATATAAATCGAGGAGCAGTCAGTCTCTTGCTTATACAATGATCGAGAGGGGGAGTGGGGGGTAATTTAAAAAGGAAAGTAAGAGTTGCGTGATCACGAACTACGAGAGGGACCTAGATCTTGGTCTTGGAAAAGTGACTGAGAAAGAGGAGGCACTGGCTTAGAAAGAAAAGATCAGTGATTCACGGGAGTAATCTCATGTTCCAACTTTGTAAAATTTGCCTCCCTTATGCTTAGCAAAATAAGTGAAAGCACTATACTTTTCAACACTATATATTTTTACCTCACACGGCTTCAACGTTTACACGTCATTTTTAAGAGAATATAAATCGAGGAGCAGTCAGTCTCTTGCTTATACAATGATCGAGAGGGGGAGTGGGGGGTAATTTAAAAAGGAAAGTAAGAGTTGCGTGATCACGAACTACGAGAGGGACCTAGATCTTGGTCTTGGAAAAGTGACTGAGAAAGAGGAGGCACTGGCTTAGAAAGAAAAGATCAGTGATTCACGGGAGTAATCTCATGTTCCAACTTTGTAAAATTTGCCTCCCTTATGCTTAGCAAAATAAGTGAAAGCACTATACTTTTCAACACTATATATTTTTACCTCACACGGCTTCAACGTTTACACGTCATTTTTAAGAGAATATAAATCGAGGAGCAGTCAGTCTCTTGCTTATACAATGATCGAGAGGGGGAGTGGGGGGTAATTTAAAAAGGAAAGTAAGAGTTGCGTGATCACGAACTACGAGAGGGACCTAGATCTTGGTCTTGGAAAAGTGACTGAGAAAGAGGAGGCACTGGCTTAGAAAGAAAAGATCAGTGATTCACGGGAGTAATCTCATGTTCCAACTTTGTAAAATTTGCCTCCCTTATGCTTAGCAAAATAAGTGAAAGCACTATACTTTTCAACACTATATATTTTTACCTCACACGGCTTCAACGTTTACACGTCATTTTTACGAGAATATAAATCGAGGAGCAGTCAGTCTCTTGCTTATACAATGATCGAGAGGGGGAGTGGGGGGTAATTTAAAAAGGAAAGTACGAGTTGCGTGATCACGAACTACGAGAGGGACCTAGATCTTGGTCTTGGAAAAGTGACTGAGAAAGAGGAGGCACTGGCTTAGAAAGAAAAGATCAGTGATTCACGGGAGTAATCTCATGTTCCAACTTTGTAAAATTTGCCTCCCTTATGCTTAGCAAAATAAGTGAAAGCACAATACTTTTCAACACTATATATTTTTACCTCACACGGCTTCAACGTTTACTTGTCATTTTTACGAGAATATAAATCGAGGAGCTGTCAGTCTCTTGCTTATACAATGATCGAGAGGGGGAGTGGGGGGTAATTTAAAAAGGAAAGTAAGAGTTGCGTGATCACGAACTACGAGAGGGACCTAGATCTTGGTCTTGGAAAAGTGACTGAGAAAGAGGAGGCACTGGCTTAGAAAGAAAAGATCAGTGATTCACGGGAGTAATCTCATGTTCCAACTTTGTAAAATTTGCCTCCCTTATGCTTAGCAAAATAAGTGAAAGCACTATACTTTTCAACACTATATATTTTTACCTCACACGGCTTCAACGTTTACACGTCATTTTTACGAGAATATAAATCGAGGAGCTGTCAGTCTCTTGCTTATACAATGATCGAGAGGGGGAGTGGGGGGTAATTTAAAAAGGAAAGTAAGAGTTGCGTGATCACGAACTACGAGAGGGACCTAGATCTTGGTCTTGGAAAAGTGACTGAGAAAGAGGAGGCACTGGCTTAGAAAGAAAAGATCAGTGATTCACGGGAGTAATCTCATGTTCCAACTTTGTAAAATTTGCCTCCCTTATGCTTAGCAAAATAAGTGAAAGCACTATACTTTTCAACACTATATATTTTTACCTCACACGGCTTCAACGTTTACACGTCATTTTTACGAGAATATAAATCGAGGAGCAGTCAGTCTCTTGCTTATACAATGATCGAGAGGGGGAGTGGGGGGTAATTTAAAAAGGAAAGTAAGAGTTGCGTGATCACGAACTACGAGAGGGACCTAGATCTTGGTCTTGGAAAAGTGACTGAGAAAGAGGAGGCACTGGCTTAGAAAGAAAAGATCAGTGATTCACGGGAGTAATCTCATGTTCCAACTTTGTAAAATTTGCCTCCCTTATGCTTAGCAAAATAAGTGAAAGCACTATACTTTTCAACACTATATATTTTTACCTCACACGGCTTCAACGTTTACACGTCATTTTTACGAGAATATAAATCGAGGAGCTGTCAGTCTCTTGCTTATACAATGATCGAGAGGGGGAGTGGGGGGTAATTTAAAAAGGAAAGTAAGAGTTGCGTGATCACGAACTACGAGAGGGACCTAGATCTTGGTCTTGGAAAAGTGACTGAGAAAGAGGAGGCACTGGCTTAGAAAGAAAAGATCAGTGATTCACGGGAGTAATCTCATGTTCCAACTTTGTAAAATTTGCCTCCCTTATGCTTAGCAAAATAAGTGAAAGCACTATACTTTTCAACACTATATATTTTTACCTCACACGGCTTCAACGTTTACACGTCATTTTTACGAGAATATAAATCGAGGAGCAGTCAGTCTCTTGCTTATACAATGATCGAGAGGGGGAGTGGGGGGTAATTTAAAAAGGAAAGTAAGAGTTGCGTGATCACGAACTACGAGAGGGACCTAGATCTTGGTCTTGGAAAAGTGACTGAGAAAGAGGAGGCACTGGCTTAGAAAGAAAAGATCAGTGATTCACGGGAGTAATCTCATGTTCCAACTTTGTAAAATTTGCCTCCCTTATGCTTAGCAAAATAAGTGAAAGCACTATACTTTTCAACACTATATATTTTTACCTCACACGGCTTCAACGTTTACACGTCATTTTTACGAGAATATAAATCGAGGAGCTGTCAGTCTCTTGCTTATACAATGATCGAGAGGGGGAGTGGGGGGTAATTTAAAAAGGAAAGTAAGAGTTGCGTGATCACGAACTACGAGAGGGACCTAGATCTTGGTCTTGGAAAAGTGACTGAGAAAGAGGTGGCACTGGCTTAGAAAGAAAAGATCAGTGATTCACGGGAGTAATCTCATGTTCCAACTTTGTAAAATTTGCCTCCCTTATGCTTAGCAAAATAAGTGAAAGCACTATACTTTTCAACACTATATATTTTTACCTCACACGGCTTCAACGTTTACACGTCATTTTTAAGAGAATATAAATCGAGGAGCAGTCAGTCTCTTGCTTATACAATGATCGAGAGGGGGAGTGGGGGGTAATTTAAAAAGGAAAGTAAGAGTTGCGTGATCACGAACTACGAGAGGGACCTAGATCTTGGTCTTGGAAAAGTGACTGAGAAAGAGGAGGCACTGGCTTAGAAAGAAAAGATCAGTGATTCACGGGAGTAATCTCATGTTCCAACTTTGTAAAATTTGCCTCCCTTATGCTTAGCAAAATAAGTGAAAGCACTATACTTTTCAACACTATATATTTTTACCTCACACGGCTTCAACGTTTACACGTCATTTTTACGAGAATATAAATCGAGGAGCAGTCAGTCTCTTGCTTATACAATGATCGAGAGGGGGAGTGGGGGGTAATTTAAAAAGGAAAGTACGAGTTGCGTGATCACGAACTACGAGAGGGACCTAGATCTTGGTCTTGGAAAAGTGACTGAGAAAGAGGAGGCACTGGCTTAGAAAGAAAAGATCAGTGATTCACGGGAGTAATCTCATGTTCCAACTTTGTAAAATTTGCCTCCCTTATGCTTAGCAAAATAAGTGAAAGCACAATACTTTTCAACACTATATATTTTTACCTCACACGGCTTCAACGTTTACTTGTCATTTTTACGAGAATATAAATCGAGGAGCTGTCAGTCTCTTGCTTATACAATGATCGAGAGGGGGAGTGGGGGGTAATTTAAAAAGGAAAGTAAGAGTTGCGTGATCACGAACTACGAGAGGGACCTAGATCTTGGTCTTGGAAAAGTGACTGAGAAAGAGGAGGCACTGGCTTAGAAAGAAAAGATCAGTGATTCACGGGAGTAATCTCATGTTCCAACTTTGTAAAATTTGCCTCCCTTATGCTTAGCAAAATAAGTGAAAGCACTATACTTTTCAACACTATATATTTTTACCTCACACGGCTTCAACGTTTACACGTCATTTTTACGAGAATATAAATCGAGGAGCTGTCAGTCTCTTGCTTATACAATGATCGAGAGGGGGAGTGGGGGGTAATTTAAAAAGGAAAGTAAGAGTTGCGTGATCACGAACTACGAGAGGGACCTAGATCTTGGTCTTGGAAAAGTGACTGAGAAAGAGGAGGCACTGGCTTAGAAAGAAAAGATCAGTGATTCACGGGAGTAATCTCATGTTCCAACTTTGTAAAATTTGCCTCCCTTATGCTTAGCAAAATAAGTGAAAGCACTATACTTTTCAACACTATATATTTTTACCTCACACGGCTTCAACGTTTACACGTCATTTTTACGAGAATATAAATCGAGGAGCAGTCAGTCTCTTGCTTATACAATGATCGAGAGGGGGAGTGGGGGGTAATTTAAAAAGGAAAGTAAGAGTTGCGTGATCACGAACTACGAGAGGGACCTAGATCTTGGTCTTGGAAAAGTGACTGAGAAAGAGGAGGCACTGGCTTAGAAAGAAAAGATCAGTGATTCACGGGAGTAATCTCATGTTCCAACTTTGTAAAATTTGCCTCCCTTATGCTTAGCAAAATAAGTGAAAGCACTATACTTTTCAACACTATATATTTTTACCTCACACGGCTTCAACGTTTACACGTCATTTTTACGAGAATATAAATCGAGGAGCTGTCAGTCTCTTGCTTATACAATGATCGAGAGGGGGAGTGGGGGGTAATTTAAAAAGGAAAGTAAGAGTTGCGTGATCACGAACTACGAGAGGGACCTAGATCTTGGTCTTGGAAAAGTGACTGAGAAAGAGGAGGCACTGGCTTAGAAAGAAAAGATCAGTGATTCACGGGAGTAATCTCATGTTCCAACTTTGTAAAATTTGCCTCCCTTATGCTTAGCAAAATAAGTGAAAGCACTATACTTTTTAACACTATATATTTTTACCTCACACGGCTTCAACGTTTACACGTCATTTTTACGAGAATATAAATCGAGGAGCAGTCAGTCTCTTGCTTATACAATGATCGAGAGGGGGAGTGGGGGGTAATTTAAAAAGGAAAGTAAGAGTTGCGTGATCACGAACTACGAGAGGGACCTAGATCTTGGTCTTGGAAAAGTGACTGAGAAAGAGGAGGCACTGGCTTAGAAAGAAAAGATCAGTGATTCACGGGAGTAATCTCATGTTCCAACTTTGTAAAATTTGCCTCCCTTATGCTTAGCAAAATAAGTGAAAGCACTATACTTTTCAACACTATATATTTTTACCTCACACGGCTTCAACGTTTACACGTCATTTTTACGAGAATATAAATCGAGGAGCTGTCAGTCTCTTGCTTATACAATGATCGAGAGGGGGAGTGGGGGGTAATTTAAAAAGGAAAGTAAGAGTTGCGTGATCACGAACTACGAGAGGGACCTAGATCTTGGTCTTGGAAAAGTGACTGAGAAAGAGGAGGCACTGGCTTAGAAAGAAAAGATCAGTGATTCACGGGAGTAATCTCATGTTCCAACTTTGTAAAATTTGCCTCCCTTATGCTTAGCAAAATAAGTGAAAGCACTATACTTTTCAACACTATATATTTTTACCTCACACGGCTTCAACGTTTACACGTCATTTTTACGAGAATATAAATCGAGGAGCAGTCAGTCTCTTGCTTATACAATGATCGAGAGGGGGAGTGGGGGGTAATTTAAAAAGGAAAGTACGAGTTGCGTGATCACGAACTACGAGAGGGACCTAGATCTTGGTCTTGGAAAAGTGACTGAGAAAGAGGAGGCACTGGCTTAGAAAGAAAAGATCAGTGATTCACGGGAGTAATCTCATGTTCCAACTTTGTAAAATTTGCCTCCCTTATGCTTAGCAAAATAAGTGAAAGCACTATACTTTTCAACACTATATATTTTTACCTCACACGGCTTCAACGTTTACACGTCATTTTTACGAGAATATAAATCGAGGAGCAGTCAGTCTCTTGCTTATACAATGATCGAGAGGGGGAGTGGGGGGTAATTTAAAAAGGAAAGTAAGAGTTGCGTGATCACGAACTACGAGAGGGACCTAGATCTTGGTCTTGGAAAAGTGACTGAGAAAGAGGTGGCACTGGCTTAGAAAGAAAAGATCAGTGATTCACGGGAGTAATCTCATGTTCCAACTTTGTAAAATTTGCCTCCCTTATGCTTAGCAAAATAAGTGAAAGCACTATACTTTTCAACACTATATATTTTTACCTCACACGGCTTCAACGTTTACACGTCATTTTTACGAGAATATAAATCGAGGAGCAGTCAGTCTCTTGCTTATACAATGATCGAGAGGGGGAGTGGGGGGTAATTTAAAAAGGAAAGTAAGAGTTGCGTGATCACGAACTACGAGAGGGACCTAGATCTTGGTCTTGGAAAAGTGACTGAGAAAGAGGAGGCACTGGCTTAGAAAGAAAAGATCAGTGATTCACGGGAGTAATCTCATGTTCCAACTTTGTAAAATTTGCCTCCCTTATGCTTAGCAAAATAAGTGAAAGCACTATACTTTTCAACACTATATATTTTTACCTCACACGGCTTCAACGTTTACACGTCATTTTTACGAGAATATAAATCGAGGAGCAGTCAGTCTCTTGCTTATACAATGATCGAGAGGGGGAGTGGGGGGTAATTTAAAAAGGAAAGTAAGAGTTGCGTGATCACGAACTACGAGAGGGACCTAGATCTTGGTCTTGGAAAAGTGACTGAGAAAGAGGAGGCACTGGCTTAGAAAGAAAAGATCAGTGATTCACGGGAGTAATCTCATGTTCCAACTTTGTAAAATTTGCCTCCCTTATGCTTAGCAAAATAAGTGAAAGCACTATACTTTTCAACACTATATATTTTTACCTCACACGGCTTCAACGTTTACACGTCATTTTTACGAGAATATAAATCGAGGAGCAGTCAGTCTCTTGCTTATACAATGATCGAGAGGGGGAGTGGGGGGTAATTTAAAAAGGAAAGTAAGAGTTGCGTGATCACGAACTACGAGAGGGACCTAGATCTTGGTCTTGGAAAAGTGACTGAGAAAGAGGAGGCACTGGCTTAGAAAGAAAAGATCAGTGATTCACGGGAGTAATCTCATGTTCCAACTTTGTAAAATTTGCCTCCCTTATGCTTAGCAAAATAAGTGAAAGCACTATACTTTTCACCACTATATATTTTTACCTCACACGGCTTTAACGTTTACACGTCATTTTTACGAGAATATAAATCGAGGAGCAGTCAGTCTCTTGTTTATACAATGATCGAGAGGGGGAGTGGGGGGTAATTTAAAAAGGAAAGTAAGAGTTGCGTGATCACGAACTACGAGAGGGACCTAGATCTTGGTCTTGGAAAAGTGACTGAGAAAGAGGAGGCACTGGCTTAGAAAGAAAAGATCAGTGATTCACGGGAGTAATCTCATGTTCCAACTTTGTAAAATTTGGCTCCCTTATGCTTAGCAAAATAAGTGAAAGCACTATACTTTTCAACACTATATATTTTTACCTCACACGGCTTCAACGTTTACACGTCATTTTTACGATAATATAAATCGAGGAGCAGTCAGTCTCTTGCTTATACAATGATCGAGAGGGGGAGTGGGGGGTAATTTAAAAAGGAAAGTAAGAGTTGCGTGATCACGAACTACGAGAGGGACCTAGATCTTGGTCTTGGAAAAGTGACTGAGAAAGAGGAGGCACTGGCTTAGAAAGAAAAGATCAGTGATTCACGGGAGTAATCTCATGTTCCAACTTTGTAAAATTTGCCTCCCTTATGCTTAGCAAAATAAGTGAAAGCACTATACTTTTCAACACTATATATTTTTACCTCACACGGCTTCAACGTTTACACGTCATTTTTACGAGAATATAAATCGAGGAGCTGTCAGTCTCTTGCTTATACAATGATCGAGAGGGGGAGTGGGGGGTAATTTAAAAAGGAAAGTAAGAGTTGCGTGATCACGAACTACGAGAGGGACCTAGATCTTGGTCTTGGAAAAGTGACTGAGAAAGAGGAGGCACTGGCTTAGAAAGAAAAGATCAGTGATTCACGGGAGTAATCTCATGTTCCAACTTTGTAAAATTTGCCTCCCTTATGCTTAGCAAAATAAGTGAAAGCACTATACTTTTCAACACTATATATTTTTACCTCACACGGCTTCAACGTTTACACGTCATTTTTACGAGAATATAAATCGAGGAGCTGTCAGTCTCTTGCTTATACAATGATCGAGAGGGGGAGTGGGGGGTAATTTAAAAAGGAAAGTAAGAGTTGCGTGATCACGAACTACGAGAGGGACCTAGATCTTGGTCTTGGAAAAGTGACTGAGAAAGAGGAGGCACTGGCTTAGAAAGAAAAGATCAGTGATTCACGGGAGTAATCTCATGTTCCAACTTTGTAAAATTTGCCTCCCTTATGCTTAGCAAAATAAGTGAAAGCACTATACTTTTCAACACTATATATTTTTACCTCACACGGCTTCAACGTTTACACGTCATTTTTACGAGAATATAAATCGAGGAGCTGTCAGTCTCTTGCTTATACAATGATCGAGAGGGGGAGTGGGGGGTAATTTAAAAAGGAAAGTAAGAGTTGCGTGATCACGAACTACGAGAGGGACCTAGATCTTGGTCTTGGAAAAGTGACTGAGAAAGAGGAGGCACTGGCTTAGAAAGAAAAGATCAGTGATTCACGGGAGTAATCTCATGTTCCAACTTTGTAAAATTTGCCTCCCTTATGCTTAGCAAAATAAGTGAAAGCACTATACTTTTCAACACTATATATTTTTACCTCACACGGCTTCAACGTTTACACGTCATTTTTACGAGAATATAAATCGAGGAGCTGTCAGTCTCTTGCTTATACAATGATCGAGAGGGGGAGTGGGGGGTAATTTAAAAAGGAAAGTAAGAGTTGCGTGATCACGAACTACGAGAGGGACCTAGATCTTGGTCTTGGAAAAGTGACTGAGAAAGAGGAGGCACTGGCTTAGAAAGAAAAGATCAGTGATTCACGGGAGTAATCTCATGTTCCAACTTTGTAAAATTTGCCTCCCTTATGCTTAGCAAAATAAGTGAAAGCACTATACTTTTCAACACTATATATTTTTACCTCACACGGCTTCAACGTTTACACGTCATTTTTACGAGAATATAAATCGAGGAGCTGTCAGTCTCTTGCTTATACAATGATCGAGAGGGGGAGTGGGGGGTAATTTAAAAAGGAAAGTAAGAGTTGCGTGATCACGAACTACGAGAGGGACCTAGATCTTGGTCTTGGAAAAGTGACTGAGAAAGAGGAGGCACTGGCTTAGAAAGAAAAGATCAGTGATTCACGGGAGTAATCTCATGTTCCAACTTTGTAAAATTTGCCTCCCTTATGCTTAGCAAAATAAGTGAAAGCACTATACTTTTCAACACTATATATTTTTACCTCACACGGCTTCAACGTTTACACGTCATTTTTACGAGAATATAAATCGAGGAGCTGTCAGTCTCTTGCTTATACAATGATCGAGAGGGGGAATGGGGGGTAATTTAAAAAGGAAAGTAAGAGTTGCGTGATCACGAACTACGAGAGGGACCTAGATCTTGGTCTTGGAAAAGTGACTGAGAAAGAGGAGGCACTGGCTTAGAAAGAAAAGATCAGTGATTCACGGGAGTAATCTCATGTTCCAACTTTGTAAAATTTGCCTCCCTTATGCTTAGCAAAATAAGTGAAAGCACTATACTTTTCAACACTATATATTTTTACCTCACACGGCTTCAACGTTTACACGTCATTTTTACGAGAATATAAATCGAGGAGCTGTCAGTCTCTTGCTTATACAATGATCGAGAGGGGGAGTGGGGGGTAATTTAAAAAGGAAAGTAAGAGTTGCGTGATCACGAACTACGAGAGGGACCTAGATCTTGGTCTTGGAAAAGTGACTGAGAAAGAGGAGGCACTGGCTTAGAAAGAAAAGATCAGTGATTCACGGGAGTAATCTCATGTTCCAACTTTGTAAAATTTGCCTCCCTTATGCTTAGCAAAATAAGTGAAAGCACTATACTTTTCAACACTATATATTTTTACCTCACACGGCTTCAACGTTTACACGTCATTTTTACGAGAATATAAATCGAGGAGCTGTCAGTCTCTTGCTTATACAATGATCGAGAGGGGGAGTGGGGGGTAATTTAAAAAGGAAAGTAAGAGTTGCGTGATCACGAACTACGAGAGGGACCTAGATCTTGGTCTTGGAAAAGTGACTGAGAAAGAGGAGGCACTGGCTTAGAAAGAAAAGATCAGTGATTCACGGGAGTAATCTCATGTTCCAACTTTGTAAAATTTGCCTCCCTTATGCTTAGCAAAATAAGTGAAAGCACTATACTTTTCAACACTATATATTTTTACCTCACACGGCTTCAACGTTTACACGTCATTTTTACGAGAATATAAATCGAGGAGCTGTCAGTCTCTTGCTTATACAATGATCGAGAGGGGGAGTGGGGGGTAATTTAAAAAGGAAAGTAAGAGTTGCGTGATCACGAACTACGAGAGGGACCTAGATCTTGGTCTTGGAAAAGTGACTGAGAAAGAGGAGGCACTGGCTTAGAAAGAAAAGATCAGTGATTCACGGGAGTAATCTCATGTTCCAACTTTGTAAAATTTGCCTCCCTTATGCTTAGCAAAATAAGTGAAAGCACTATACTTTTCAACACTATATATTTTTACCTCACACGGCTTCAACGTTTACACGTCATTTTTACGAGAATATAAATTGAGGAGCTGTCAGTCTCTTGCTTATACAATGATCGAGAGGGGGAGTGGGGGGTAATTTAAAAAGGAAAGTAAGAGTTGCGTGATCACGAACTACGAGAGGGACCTAGATCTTGGTCTTGGAAAAGTGACTGAGAAAGAGGAGGCACTGGCTTAGAAAGAAAAGATCAGTGATTCACGGGAGTAATCTCATGTTCCAACTTTGTAAAATTTGCCTCCCTTATGCTTAGCAAAATAAGTGAAAGCACTATACTTTTCAACACTATATATTTTTACCTCACACGGCTTCAACGTTTACACGTCATTTTTACGAGAATATAAATCGAGGAGCTGTCAGTCTCTTGCTTATACAATGATCGAGAGGGGGAGTGGGGGGTAATTTAAAAAGGAAAGTAAGAGTTGCGTGATCACGAACTACGAGAGGGACCTAGATCTTGGTCTTGGAAAAGTGACTGAGAAAGAGGAGGCACTGGCTTAGAAAGAAAAGATCAGTGATTCACGGGAGTAATCTCATGTTCCAACTTTGTAAAATTTGCCTCCCTTATGCTTAGCAAAATAAGTGAAAGCACTATACTTTTCAACACTATATATTTTTACCTCACACGGCTTCAACGTTTACACGTCATTTTTACGAGAATATAAATCGAGGAGCAGTCAGTCTCTTGCTTATACAATGATCGAGAGGGGGAGTGGGGGGTAATTTAAAAAGGAAAGTAAGAGTTGCGTGATCACGAACTACGAGAGGGACCTAGATCTTGGTCTTGGAAAAGTGACTGAGAAAGAGGAGGCACTGGCTTAGAAAGAAAAGATCAGTGATTCACGGGAGTAATCTCATGTTCCAACTTTGTAAAATTTGCCTCCCTTATGCTTAGCAAAATAAGTGAAAGCACTATACTTTTCAACACTATATATTTTTACCTCACACGGCTTCAACGTTTACACGTCATTTTTACGAGAATATAAATCGAGGAGCTGTCAGTCTCTTGCTTATACAATGATCGAGAGGGGGAGTGGGGGGTAATTTAAAAAGGAAAGTAAGAGTTGCGTGATCACGAACTACGAGAGGGACCTAGATCTTGGTCTTGGAAAAGTGACTGAGAAAGAGGAGGCACTGGCTTAGAAAGAAAAGATCAGTGATTCACGGGAGTAATCTCATGTTCCAACTTTGTAAAATTTGCCTCCCTTATGCTTAGCAAAATAAGTGAAAGCACTATACTTTTCAACACTATATATTTTTACCTCACACGGCTTCAACGTTTACACGTCATTTTTACGAGAATATAAATCGAGGAGCAGTCAGTCTCTTGCTTATACAATGATCGAGAGGGGGAGTGGGGGGTAATTTAAAAAGGAAAGTAAGAGTTGCGTGATCACGAACTACGAGAGGGACCTAGATCTTGGTCTTGGAAAAGTGACTGAGAAAGAGGAGGCACTGGCTTAGAAAGAAAAGATCAGTGATTCACGGGAGTAATCTCATGTTCCAACTTTGTAAAATTTGCCTCCCTTATGCTTAGCAAAATAAGTGAAAGCACTATACTTTTCAACACTATATATTTTTACCTCACACGGCTTCAACGTTTACACGTCATTTTTAAGAGAATATAAATCGAGGAGCAGTCAGTCTCTTGCTTATACAATGATCGAGAGGGGGAGTGGGGGGTAATTTAAAAAGGAAAGTAAGAGTTGCGTGATCACGAACTACGAGAGGGACCTAGATCTTGGTCTTGGAAAAGTGACTGAGAAAGAGGAGGCACTGGCTTAGAAAGAAAAGATCAGTGATTCACGGGAGTAATCTCATGTTCCAACTTTGTAAAATTTGCCTCCCTTATGCTTAGCAAAATAAGTGAAAGCACTATACTTTTCAACACTATATATTTTTACCTCACACGGCTTCAACGTTTACACGTCATTTTTACGAGAATATAAATCGAGGAGCAGTCAGTCTCTTGCTTATACAATGATCGAGAGGGGGAGTGGGGGGTAATTTAAAAAGGAAAGTAAGAGTTGCGTGATCACGAACTACGAGAGGGACCTAGATCTTGGTCTTGGAAAAGTGACTGAGAAAGAGGAGGCACTGGTTTAGAAAGAAAAGATCAGTGATTCACGGGAGTAATCTCATGTTCCAACTTTGTAAAATTTGCCTCCCTTATGCTTAGCAAAATAAGTGAAAGCACTATACTTTTCAACACTATATATTTTTACCTCACACGGCTTCAACGTTTACACGTCATTTTTACGAGAATATAAATCGAGGAGCAGTCAGTCTCTTGCTTATACAATGATGGAGAGGGGAGGTGGGGGGTAATTTAAAAAGGAAAGTAAGAGTTGCGTGATCACGAACTACGAGAGGGACCTAGATCTTGGTCTTGGAAAAATGACTGAGAAAGAGGAGGCACTGGCTTAGAAAGAAAAGATCAGTGATTCACGGGAGCAATCTCATGTTCCAACTTTGTAAAATTTTCCTCCCTTATGCTTAGCAAAATAAGTGAAAGCACTATACTTTTCAACACTATATATTTTTACCTCACACGGCTTCAACGTTTACACGTCATTTTTACGAGAATATAAATCGAGGAGCTGTCAGTCTCTTGCTTATACAATGATCGAGAGGGGGAGTGGGGGGTAATTTAAAAAGGAAAGTAAGAGTTGCGTGATCACGAACTACGAGAGGGACCTAGATCTTGGTCTTGGAAAAGTGACTGAGAAAGAGGAGGCACTGGCTTAGAAAGAAAAGATCAGTGATTCACGGGAGTAATCTCATGTTCCAACTTTGTAAAATTTTCCTCCCTTATGCTTAGCAAAATAAGTGAAAGCACTATACTTTTCAACACTATATATTTTTACCTCACACGGCTTCAACGTTTACACGTCATTTTTACGAGAATATAAATCGAGGAGCAGTCAGTCTCTTGCTTATACAATGATGGAGAGGGGGAGTGGGGGGTAATTTAAAAAGGAAAGTAAGAGTTGCGTGATCACGAACTACGAGAGGGACCTAGATCTTGGTCTTGGAAAAGTGACTGAGAAAGAGGAGGCACTGGCTTAGAAAGAAAAGATCAGTGATTCACGGGAGTAATCTCATGTTCCAACTTTGTAAAATTTTCCTCCCTTATGCTTAGCAAAATAAGTGAAAGCACTATACTTTTCAACACTATATATTTTTACCTCACACGGCTTCAACGTTTACACGTCATTTTTACGAGAATATAAATCGAGGAGCTGTCAGTCTCTTGCTTATACAATGATCGAGAGGGGGAGTGGGGGGTAATTTAAAAAGGAAAGTAAGAGTTGCGTGATCACGAACTACGAGAGGGACCTAGATCTTGGTCTTGGAAAAGTGACTGAGAAAGAGGAGGCACTGGCTTAGAAAGAAAAGATCAGTGATTCACGGGAGTAATCTCATGTTCCAACTTTGTAAAATTTTCCTCCCTTATGCTTAGCAAAATAAGTGAAAGCACTATACTTTTCAACACTATATATTTTTACCTCACACGGCTTCAACGTTTACACGTCATTTTTACGAGAATATAAATCGAGGAGCAGTCAGTCTCTTGCTTATACAATGATCGAGAGGGGGAGTGGGGGGTAATTTAAAAAGGAAAGTAAGAGTTGCGTGATCACGAACTACGAGAGGGACCTAGATCTTGGTCTTGGAAAAGTGACTGAGAAAGAGGAGGCACTGGCTTAGAAAGAAAAGATCAGTGATTCACGGGAGTAATCTCATGTTCCAACTTTGTAAAATTTGCCTCCCTTATGCTTAGCAAAATAAGTGAAAGCACTATACTTTTCAACACTATATATTTTTACCTCACACGGCTTCAACGTTTACACGTCATTTTTAAGAGAATATAAATCGAGGAGCAGTCAGTCTCTTGCTTATACAATGATCGAGAGGGGGAGTGGGGGGTAATTTAAAAAGGAAAGTAAGAGTTGCGTGATCACGAACTACGAGAGGGACCTAGATCTTGGTCTTGGAAAAGTGACTGAGAAAGAGGAGGCACTGGCTTAGAAAGAAAAGATCAGTGATTCACGGGAGTAATCTCATGTTCCAACTTTGTAAAATTTTCCTCCCTTATGCTTAGCAAAATAAGTGAAAGCACTATACTTTTCAACACTATATATTTTTACCTCACACGGCTTCAACGTTTACACGTCATTTTTACGAGAATATAAATCGAGGAGCAGTCAGTCTCTTGCTTATACAATGATCGAGAGGGGGAGTGGGGGGTAATTTAAAAAGGAAAGTAAGAGTTGCGTGATCACGAACTACGAGAGGGACCTAGATCTTGGTCTTGGAAAAGTGACTGAGAAAGAGGAGGCACTGGCTTAGAAAGAAAAGATCAGTGATTCACGGGAGTAATCTCATGTTCCAACTTTGTAAAATTTGCCTCCCTTATGCTTAGCAAAATAAGTGAAAGCACTATACTTTTCAACACTATATATTTTTACCTCACACGGCTTCAACGTTTACACGTCATTTTTACGAGAATATAAATCGAGGAGCAGTCAGTCTCTTGCTTATACAATGATGGAGAGGGGGAGTGGGGGGTAATTTAAAAAGGAAAGTAAGAGTTGCGTGATCACGAACTACGAGAGGGACCTAGATCTTGGTCTTGGAAAAGTGACTGAGAAAGAGGAGGCACTGGCTTAGAAAGAAAAGATCAGTGATTCACGGGAGTAATCTCATGTTCCAACTTTGTAAAATTTTCCTCCCTTATGCTTAGCAAAATAAGTGAAAGCACTATACTTTTCAACACTATATATTTTTACCTCACACGGCTTCAACGTTTACACGTCATTTTTACGAGAATATAAATCGAGGAGCAGTCAGTCTCTTGCTTATACAATGATCGAGAGGGGGAGTGGGGGGTAATTTAAAAAGGAAAGTAAGAGTTGCGTGATCACGAACTACGAGAGGGACCTAGATCTTGGTCTTGGAAAAGTGACTGAGAAAGAGGAGGCACTGGCTTAGAAAGAAAAGATCAGTGATTCACGGGAGTAATCTCATGTTCCAACTTTGTAAAATTTGCCTCCCTTATGCTTAGCAAAATAAGTGAAAGCACTATACTTTTCAACACTATATATTTTTACCTCACACGGCTTCAACGTTTACACGTCATTTTTAAGAGAATATAAATCGAGGAGCAGTCAGTCTCTTGCTTATACAATGATCGAGAGGGGGAGTGGGGGGTAATTTAAAAAGGAAAGTAAGAGTTGCGTGATCACGAACTACGAGAGGGACCTAGATCTTGGTCTTGGAAAAGTGACTGAGAAAGAGGAGGCACTGGCTTAGAAAGAAAAGATCAGTGATTCACGGGAGTAATCTCATGTTCCAACTTTGTAAAATTTTCCTCCCTTATGCTTAGCAAAATAAGTGAAAGCACTATACTTTTCAACACTATATATTTTTACCTCACACGGCTTCAACGTTTACACGTCATTTTTACGAGAATATAAATCGAGGAGCTGTCAGTCTCTTGCTTATACAATGATCGAGAGGGGGAGTGGGGGGTAATTTAAAAAGGAAAGTAAGAGTTGCGTGATCACGAACTACGAGAGGGACCTAGATCTTGGTCTTGGAAAAGTGACTGAGAAAGAGGAGGCACTGGCTTAGAAAGAAAAGATCAGTGATTCACGGGAGTAATCTCATGTTCCAACTTTGTAAAATTTTCCTCCCTTATGCTTAGCAAAATAAGTGAAAGCACTATACTTTTCAACACTATATATTTTTACCTCACACGGCTTCAACGTTTACACGTCATTTTTACGAGAATATAAATCGAGGAGCAGTCAGTCTCTTGCTTATACAATGATGGAGAGGGGGAGTGGGGGGTAATTTAAAAAGGAAAGTAAGAGTTGCGTGATCACGAACTACGAGAGGGACCTAGATCTTGGTCTTGGAAAAGTGACTGAGAAAGAGGAGGCACTGGCTTAGAAAGAAAAGATCAGTGATTCACGGGAGTAATCTCATGTTCCAACTTTGTAAAATTTTCCTCCCTTATGCTTAGCAAAATAAGTGAAAGCACTATACTTTTCAACACTATATATTTTTACCTCACACGGCTTCAACGTTTACACGTCATTTTTACGAGAATATAAATCGAGGAGCAGTCAGTCTCTTGCTTATACAATGATCGAGAGGGGGAGTGGGGGGTAATTTAAAAAGGAAAGTAAGAGTTGCGTGATCACGAACTACGAGAGGGACCTAGATCTTGGTCTTGGAAAAGTGACTGAGAAAGAGGAGGCACTGGCTTAGAAAGAAAAGATCAGTGATTCACGGGAGTAATCTCATGTTCCAACTTTGTAAAATTTGCCTCCCTTATGCTTAGCAAAATAAGTGAAAGCACTATACTTTTCAACACTATATATTTTTACCTCACACGGCTTCAACGTTTACACGTCATTTTTACGAGAATATAAATCGAGGAGCAGTCAGTCTCTTGCTTATACAATGATCGAGAGGGGGAGTGGGGGGTAATTTAAAAAGGAAAGTAAGAGTTGCGTGATCACGAACTACGAGAGGGACCTAGATCTTGGTATTGGAAAAGTGACTGAGAAAGAGGAGGCACTGGCTTAGAAAGAAAAGATCAGTGATTCACGGGAGTAATCTCATGTTCCAACTTTGTAAAATTTTCCTCCCTTATGCTTAGCAAAATAAGTGAAAGCACTATACTTTTCAACACTATATATTTTTACCTCACACGGCTTCAACGTTTACACGTCATTTTTACGAGAATATAAATCGAGGAGCAGTCAGTCTCTTGCTTATACAATGATGGAGAGGGGGAGTGGGGGGTAATTTAAAAAGGAAAGTAAGAGTTGCGTGATCACGAACTACGAGAGGGACCTAGATCTTGGTCTTGGAAAAGTGACTGAGAAAGAGGAGGCACTGGTTTAGAAAGAAAAGATCAGTGATTCACGGGAGTAATCTCATGTTCCAACTTTGTAAAATTTTCCTCCCTTATGCTTAGCAAAATAAGTGAAAGCACTATACTTTTCAACACTATATATTTTTACCTCACACGGCTTCAACGTTTACACGTCATTTTTACGAGAATATAAATCGAGGAGCAGTCAGTCTCTTGCTTATACAATGATCGAGAGGGGGAGTGGGGGGTAATTTAAAAAGGAAAGTAAGAGTTGCGTGATCACGAACTAGGAGAGGGACCTAGATCTTGGTCTTGGAAAAGTGACTGAGAAAGAGGAGGCACTGGCTTAGAAAGAAAAGATCAGTGATTCACGGGAGTAATCTCATGTTCCAACTTTGTAAAATTTGCCTCCCTTATGCTTAGCAAAATAAGTGAAAGCACTATACTTTTCAACACTATATATTTTTACCTCACACGGCTTCAACGTTTACACGTCATTTTTACGAAAATATAAATCGAGGAGCAGTCAGTCTCTTGCTTATACAATGATGGAGAGGGGAGGTGGGGGGTAATTTAAAAAGGAAAGTAAGAGTTGCGTGATCACGAACTAGGAGAGGGACCTAGATCTTGGTCTTGGAAAAGTGACTGAGAAAGAGGAGGCACTGGCTTAGAAAGAAAAGATCAGTGATTCACGGGAGTAATCTCATGTTCCAACTTTGTAAAATTTTCCTCCCTTATGCTTAGCAAAATAAGTGAAAGCACTATACTTTTCAACACTATATATTTTTACCTCACACGGCTTCAACGTTTACACGTCATTTTTACGAGAATATAAATCGAGGAGCTGTCAGTCTCTTGCTTATACAATGATCGAGAGGGGGAGTGGGGGGTAATTTAAAAAGGAAAGTAAGAGTTGCGTGATCACGAACTACGAGAGGGACCTAGATCTTGGTCTTGGAAAAGTGACTGAGAAAGAGGAGGCACTGGCTTAGAAAGAAAAGATCAGTGATTCACGGGAGTAATCTCATGTTCCAACTTTGTAAAATTTTCCTCCCTTATGCTTAGCAAAATAAGTGAAAGCACTATACTTTTCAACACTATATATTTTTACCTCACACGGCTTCAACGTTTACACGTCATTTTTACGAGAATATAAATCGAGGAGCAGTCAGTCTCTTGCTTATACAATGATGGAGAGGGGGAGTGGGGGGTAATTTAAAAAGGAAAGTAAGAGTTGCGTGATCACGAACTACGAGAGGGACCTAGATCTTGGTCTTGGAAAAGTGACTGAGAAAGAGGAGGCACTGGCTTAGAAAGAAAAGATCAGTGATTCACGGGAGTAATCTCATGTTCCAACTTTGTAAAATTTTCCTCCCTTATGCTTAGCAAAATAAGTGAAAGCACTATACTTTTCAACACTATATATTTTTACCTCACACGGCTTCAACGTTTACACGTCATTTTTACGAGAATATAAATCGAGGAGCAGTCAGTCTCTTGCTTATACAATGATCGAGAGGGGGAGTGGGGGGTAATTTAAAAAGGAAAGTAAGAGTTGCGTGATCACGAACTACGAGAGGGACCTAGATCTTGGTCTTGGAAAAGTGACTGAGAAAGAGGAGGCACTGGCTTAGAAAGAAAAGATCAGTGATTCACGGGAGTAATCTCATGTTCCAACTTTGTAAAATTTGCCTCCCTTATGCTTAGCAAAATAAGTGAAAGCACTATACTTTTCAACACTATATATTTTTACCTCACACGGCTTCAACGTTTACACGTCATTTTTACGAGAATATAAATCGAGGAGCAGTCAGTCTCTTGCTTATACAATGATCGAGAGGGGGAGTGGGGGGTAATTTAAAAAGGAAAGTAAGAGTTGCGTGATCACGAACTACGAGAGGGACCTAGATCTTGGTCTTGGAAAAGTGACTGAGAAAGAGGAGGCACTGGCTTAGAAAGAAAAGATCAGTGATTCACGGGAGTAATCTCATGTTCCAACTTTGTAAAATTTTCCTCCCTTATGCTTAGCAAAATAAGTGAAAGCACTATACTTTTCAACACTATATATTTTTACCTCACACGGCTTCAACGTTTACACGTCATTTTTACGAGAATATAAATCGAGGAGCAGTCAGTCTCTTGCTTATACAATGATGGAGAGGGGGAGTGGGGGGTAATTTAAAAAGGAAAGTAAGAGTTGCGTGATCACGAACTACGAGAGGGACCTAGATCTTGGTCTTGGAAAAGTGACTGAGAAAGAGGAGGCACTGGTTTAGAAAGAAAAGATCAGTGATTCACGGGAGTAATCTCATGTTCCAACTTTGTAAAATTTGCCTCCCTTATGCTTAGCAAAATAAGTGAAAGCACTATACTTTTCAACACTATATATTTTTACCTCACACGGCTTCAACGTTTACACGTCATTTTTAAGAGAATATAAATCGAGGAGCAGTCAGTCTCTTGCTTATACAATGATCGAGAGGGGGAGTGGGGGGTAATTTAAAAAGGAAAGTAAGAGTTGCGTGATCACGAACTACGAGAGGGACCTAGATCTTGGTCTTGGAAAAGTGACTGAGAAAGAGGAGGCACTGGCTTAGAAAGAAAAGATCAGTGATTCACGGGAGTAATCTCATGTTCCAACTTTGTAAAATTTGCCTCCCTTATGCTTAGCAAAATAAGTGAAAGCACTATACTTTTCAACACTATATATTTTTACCTCACACGGCTTCAACGTTTACACGTCATTTTTACGAGAATATAAATCGAGGAGCAGTCAGTCTCTTGCTTATACAATGATCGAGAGGGGGAGTGGGGGGTAATTTAAAAAGGAAAGTAAGAGTTGCGTGATCACGAACTACGAGAGGGACCTAGATCTTGGTCTTGGAAAAGTGACTGAGAAAGAGGAGGCACTGGCTTAGAAAGAAAAGATCAGTGATTCACGGGAGTAATCTCATGTTCCAACTTTGTCAAATTTGCCTCCCTTATGCTTAGCAAAATAAGTGAAAGCACTATACTTTTCAACACTATATATTTTTACCTCACACGGCTTCAACGTTTACACGTCATTTTTACGAGAATATAAATCGAGGAGCAGTCAGTCTCTTGCTTATACAATGATCGAGAGGGGGAGTGGGGGGTAATTTAAAAAGGAAAGTAAGAGTTGCGTGATCACGAACTACGAGAGGGACCTAGATCTTGGTCTTGGAAAAGTGACTGAGAAAGAGGAGGCACTGGCTTAGAAAGAAAAGATGAGTGATTCACGGGAGTAATCTCATGTTCCAACTTTAGTAAATAAGGATAAAAAGAAATACAGTTTGAAAAAGTGTCTGCTTGTTATTACCATGGATCATTTCCACCAAGTTAGCTCGTCGTTGTTTCATTCCAAGTTGAAATCTACAGAGTGCGAAATAAAGGGTAGTGGTTTGACAGTCCAGGGTTTTCACCATAGAAATCAAATTCATTGAAATAGAATTTATAAAATATTGTATACGCATATCGTATCTAAGAAACTAAACCGAATGTACTTCGTTTGGTTTAGTTTTTAAGATCAGATTCACAGTTGGTTTTAGTTTGACCTAAGTTCGTAGTCATATAGGTTTAGTGCGGGCAGCTAGGGTTTTGCTAAAATACAAGTATGATTGAAAGGCTAGTTCTTCTCGTCAGTTGACATTGTGAGCTACTGTAGGGAAGTATATTAGAATTTATTCTCAGTGGAAAACTCATGTGATTAAGTATTAAATGGTATTTAAAGTTTTTGACGATAGAAAAAACGACTTGAACGATGCCATTGGGAATTGACATTTCATTTGTAGATGTCCACAATTCTAAAGCAACTGTACCAATGGTCCGTCAGAATTAGAAATGATTTTCAACTCAGCGTAACTGTATATTTGACCTAATGCCAGTGTTTCTCAATCTGTAAATTACCTCGCTTGAAATGGCATTCACTATGGGCTACATGTACAATTTTACACTGGCTGTTCGCTGGGGTACTGGAGCATTGACGTAAATGATTTTCAACATATTACTTAGTAAATAATTTGATCATTATGGATTTATACCCGTGAAAATAGAATGTATTCAAAAGCTATTTCTGTTTCCGTGGTTATGCGAGGCATAGGACTTCAAAAGGAATTCTACTAAAGACTACTGAAGCTAATTTCCAGTTAAAACACAAGCGAATAGTCTATTTTTAAAAGAAGAATACGTTATTCCTTACCGACGGTAAACGAGTTAGAATATGGTTCATTTCGCTTCAGTAATGGATCCATCACAGGCAAGGGAGACAGCCGTTTTGACTTTGACGGGAATTTTCAATTTTCTACGCTTCTCCGAGTTGCTCGAACACATTTCAAGGGCCCCTCCGTTTACTTGACGGTGGTGTGTCAGCTGGTGTCATCTCGGCCCTTGTCCTTCGGCCCTTTCTTCTCCCGGGCCGCGTGGTCATGGCGAGGTCGTACGGCTCGTAAGCTGCTCGCCGAGTCCACTTCTGCTGGCCGCGTCCCTTCCTTCGCCTATTCCTTCGCCTATTCCGTCGATTAGAGTGCATAGTACCTTTGAGGAGAATTTGAACACCGAAACAAGATGAGCTCACCTAATACTTGTAAACTTTTATTTCCTATGCCACGATGTACTTTTTGTCATTTAGGGAATGAAATGCTTCTAGTATTGGCGTAGAACTAAAATATATGTAAAATAGGATAGAGAATGTGAAGATAATATATATCTGAAGATATTATTGTTGCATTTATTTTAACAGACTGCGTGTTTTTGGTCCCTGCAGAACTTAATTAAAAAAATAAGAAAGAGGTAATGCATACTTTTAATAAAACTGATGATCTCAGGCCTGACCTCGTGGAAATTATGGATATCCATGATGAGAAAACCACCTTTGTTATTTCCACAAACTTTCTCACGCTGGCGCGACGCGCGTTCCACCACACTGTGGCATACTCATGTGCACAGTGTGGTGAAACGCGCGTCGTGCCAGCGTGAGAAAGTTTGTGGAAATAACAAAGGTGGTTTTCTCATCATGGACATACTTTTAATGTTTCTGATCTTTAAATGCGTCAAAGTATTCAACTTTAGCAATATAATTTTTGAGCGCTTGTGTATATTTAGTTGAAAATATAAACAACTCAAGAGATTTACTCAAATGCGAAGTTGGTAATAAAGTACAGGACCAAGGAAATATTTTTCGTGCTATACTGAGGTGGAATTAAAGTAAAATGCTGATTCGAAGAGGAAACATCGCTCAACGTTTTCCAGCCATAGAATGATGGTTTAAATGGTTTAAAAACTGAGTATTCATACATCTTTTTTTGTCACCGCCACAGCTGACTTTAATTAAGCAGATATTTATGAAGAGAATACCATTCAGAATGATGGTGATATAAGTATGCGCTTGAATGTAATTGACCATATAGGTACACGCGACGACTGCACAGAGAGCGCGAAAATCCTTTTTTTGTTCTACTTAATGTCCGTTGAATTCCTCATCAGTTCGAGGTAATGAGTTACCAAATACGTAAATGGGTGCCTCCAGGTTGTCCAGGTCGGGTGTCCTGATAAATTTAAATTAGGGAATGCGCCCCTTGATGATGTATTTTCCCCTGAGTTTTCCCCTCAATTCACTGTTTAACTTTCATTTCGTTGCCTATTCACCATCTTTTGCCCTCCCAATGTGATATTTCTGGCCAATTCCCGAAATTCGCCGGCTTCCCACCCCCTCCCCAACTACCTACCAATCCCCATGTTTCATTGGGCAATCGGAAAAAGTTTCCCACCCTTCCTTGCCCGAGCTGTTTCCATTCACTGGGCCCAGGATCCCTTTATTGAGAAAGTTAGGCAAATTACACTTGTCTCTTATTAGTATAACTGATTAATTTTCCTTCCAATTTCACTTACGGCTAATCATATAACTTTATGACTGTCATTATTTCCCGGGTTTACATATCTTCATGTTCTGAAATATATTATGTTGGGGAATCCACAGATTGCTGGAAGGTTTGGATGAGAATTGAAAATTCATTGAAAACTAGGTGTATAACTTTTGAACGGCCATTGTCCAATTTTATTCCATTTATGAGTATCTTAAGGTTATTTTATATAATTATTTCATTTAAATATCAATTATTTTCCTCTCTCTGTCCCGTGTTTTCGTGACATTTGTCTTCGGAGTCCTATTACCTCCTGTCATCTCAGTAATTAACCTTTTCTGCCTGTTACGAAAATTATATTCCAAAATTGAATAAAAGACAAAATATGCCATCGAACGATCTTCTTATCCTTAGTTATTACAACGCTCAAATGAGCTAAATATTTCTTTATTCGAGTGAATGTGAATTGCTGTTTTGTTGATCTTTCCCAAAACCAGTGTGATCACGTAAACGTTGAGTTGGTCGTTCTACTGGGCTCATAGTAGGATTAACTGCCTTAAAAGTGTGGCTAAAAGACAAAAAAGTTTTATATTTTAGGTTTGTTTCATAGTGTGTTGGATAAGGAGCAGTTTGAGCTGCAGAGAAATGCATTCGATATTCAAAATGCAGTCATGTAAGTATCCTTCCTTTCTGTCCACCACACCTTCTCTACTCTCCTCCACACCAATATCTTGAGAGCCTTCTGCCTATTCTCGTCTTCTTTTATCAAGAGTCTACGTTCCTACCCATTACAGCGCTACACTCCATATCGGGCTCGTATACCTTTTTTATCCAACCGCTTCTTTATATCCCTACCCAAGGTCCCTGTCATCAACTCCTTCGTATTGCTTAACGTTGTTTTTCTTAACCTGCTCGCAGAATTTTGAGCTATAGTAGAAGGTGCGAAGAATCATTTCGCCGCAAGCGTAGATAACTAGTGACTAGGTCTGTTTTTAAACGGACTTGCTGGTGGCACAATGAAAAATTATCGTTTCCAAGAAATGATATCTCCCCATAAAAGTAAGGAAATTTTTAAATTAAAATTTCAAATAATAGTTATAAATAGCCGAAGAGAATTGATTAAAAAATATGTACTGCCTACTTATTCATTCAGCTACTGATTTTTAAGGCAATTTGACCAAAATTTCGTTTGTTTACCACCTCTTAGGCTTATAGTTCCATTGTGTGTCCCTTAGTGCGCCAGTAGATGACCCATCTAAGGCTAGAGGCACTAGCAAGGATCTTTGCTAGGTGTTCCTATGAATATCCAAAACGTTAATTTCCTTTGGTACGTACTGTTCGCAGTCACTGTCAGTGCGACTCGAATGTAAAAAAATTGATTTTTAAGAACACTCGTAGTTTGAAGAAGGTTTATCACATTTTTCTTATTCATCAGAGTAGCAGCAACATAACAGTCACAACATTGCGGTAACGCAAGAACACACGTGAAACGTACCCGGAAATTAACAAATCATTACGTAGAGTGTTTCGTTTTTTAATAATAAACTTTAAAAATAGATAGAAGTTAATGAACTGAAGATGTGTACAGAGTGGGCACACTAAGTTCAAATTCGATATATGCACAAGCTACAACACACATTTTTAAAGAAAACACTCCTGTCCGTTTCGTCTGGTTCTGCCCCGATGGTCTGACGTCGAACTCCTTCGGAAGGTAACCAAGAAAACTCCCCCGGGTGTGAGTTACGATAGTTGTGTTTCCTCCGGCGCCTCTCGCGCGGTACCCCAGACAAATGGCGCGGACTTTCAAAAAGTGCCGTATGTATCGCAGTACGGAGCACACGATATAAAACTGTGTAATCACGCCCATAATCGTTCTTTCCAATCCAGTTTTATTTTTAAACTCTGAATTTGATCATTTCAACAGCACTGACCGCTTAGAAAAAATGCACTTAGCTCTTTCAGACTTCCCTTCCTATCGCGCGTGACGGAGTTATCATTCCAGGCCTTGGAACGTAGGGACGGCAGGAGAGAGCACTCTGCACACATTAGTGAACGATGCGTGCTCTACAGTTCAATTTAAGTTGGGAGATGGAGCTTGGGGTGAGAGGGGAAAGCTTCTAGCCCGTGAGCGTGGAGTGAGTTGCTTAATTCATGGAGAAGGCCTGCCTTCGTTGGATGGAACTACATGGAGTGGAAGACAGTCATAATGGAGGGTGAATTTCACATTTCGAAGGCAAGACTTTCCCGAGTGTCGGCCCAAAGGCCACCTGCTGTCAATCTTGAAATTATGAGAATCCTTTTTGCATACTGCATATTTTTTGTTAATTTACAAGTATGGCCCGCAGTGGTTCGGGGGAAAAAACTTGTTTGCTTCTTAGTCTTTCTCTTCTACATCCAAAATTTCTTCATCCTTTCCTTGTGGATCCCCTTCCTTTCGTCTTTCCAGGTTTTTAATTGTTCTTTTTTTACTTTTTTCCAGGGAAATCCTTAAATTCATCAACTGTCTTTCGAAAATTCATCTTTTATATTCAAGATATCTTTTAGATATTTGCCAACTTCCTCCGTATCTTTTTTCTTTTTCTCAACCCATTTTTTTGTAGTCTTTAATTTAGTGATGTAACTGAAGATTTTATTTTCCTGTCTACAATCTCTTATTCCTAATGTGTCCATCAAACTCAATTCACCAAAATGATTTTAGGAAGATTCGAAGCTTCCTGAAATTCTATCAGATTGTTACTTTATTATTATAAGAAAATTTTCTTCTTATAGTAAGACGGAGTAATATAGGCCACCAGCACTACTGATAACGTCGACTGCGTCAGACTAGACCTGAGGGAAGAGAATGTTAACTGCATAATTAAACGATAGGTAGTACTGTCTACCAAAGGTTCTTAAATAATTCGGTGCCTTTCAAAGTACTACTATAACCTGATGATTACGCATTAACGTCGAAGCCCGTTGTTTGAAATAAAAGCCATTACTGGATAATACTAACTTTCTTTTAACTGCTGCCGATTAAATCTCTTTAAGTTTATATGAAAATATTGCGTAATTGAGGAGACAGTACAAATTATTCCTCACTATAGGAACATTGCTTGTAAGACCATGCTATAATATATTGCTAATATTGATGTTACAAAAGTTCCTCATGAAGAGTTGGCTCTCAAGCAATTTACGAAGGAAATCATTGTTGCCTAATTTGAGTGTGATAAAACTGTCTACTGTTTCAATTTCAACTCTTAATTTGATTCATGAAGAGGGTTGCGATATTGAAAATATTCACTTCTATATATTCTGTGCTCAGTAATTCAATATACCTGCGGCTTCATCCGCCTCTTATTTGGTTGCAGTGCTTAAGAAACTACTTTCTAAGTACTTACTACCCCCGTGTACAATAATCCCTATATCTGAGGATATTTCTAGGAAAAAGTAAAATAAAATGAAATGTGGATTACGATATAAGTTAATGGATAACTTTAATGTACATTCGTTCCGTGATTTACGTATATGTTCCTTATAATGCAGATTCGATGTTGATAGTGATAGTAAGTGAGTGAATTGCATGGACTTAATCAATGTTGAGCATTTCCCATCGTGGAGACGACATTCGCTGCCCTTAAGTGTTCTATTCTAAAGACAATGGCTTTCTGTCTTCATTAAACCATAAGCGTGTGGTAAGATTCTTCATGCGAATGGCTTTTCCGAGTAACAATTGAGGCACTGTCACTGGTCATCTACAATACCGTTCCTTTACGCTGTCCGCTGTACGCCATCTCCTTATACGGAAAAAAGTAAATAATAAACAGAATTGTTTAAGTTAATGGAACTTTTCGGAACATTCTTTGAGAAGAGAGGGATGATGCTTTCGATGGCTTGAGAGTAGAAAAAAATTTGATTTTAATAAAATTCAGCAGCAAAGAAATGTAGCCTGAGGTCTTTATGTGGAAAGCAAAGCTCAATTCAATGCGAATTGGTATGACTTAAACTTGCTCGACTCCAAGAAATTTCGTAAAATTTTATCATGAATGCATGATTATACTTTTTCTTCGCATTCAAAGTTCACAATGTATCTTAATTTAAATTTTCTAGTGCAGCTTGGTTCACAGCTAGAATTAATTATAGTTATACCAGAACGGTACTTTTCTGGATTTACTTCGCCCATTTCAACAGTATTTCATGAAAAGTTTTAACTTTGTTGGCTTTTTGAGGTATATCGACAAGTTGTAATGATATTTTGGTATTCGTGTCCTGTGTGGTCTGCGACCAAAATCAAGTCGCCATGTGTGGCCAACAGGAAATCATTTTCTCTAACATAGAACGGTTTGTAATTTCGCACTGTTGGTAGAAATGCGCCATTGTATTGTAACGCTATTTATAATATCAAACAAAAAGTTAATTGACCCTGCCATTACTGATTGACGTGCTTGCGAAGGACTTCTACGAAATTACTCTACCAGATAAAATGACCGCACGTTCCTCAAGAAAGATGAGAAACCACTTGCGTACCTTGTTTATCCCAAGGCAGATTCAAACACGCAACTAATTGAAAGTTTATGAGTAACATCAAAATTAAAAAAATGTTGAGAAAAATACACGTAGCCACTTACTTGCTCCCAAAATATTGGGTAGAGACATATATATGTTCATATGAAGTGGATATTAAAAAACAACAATGGTGTTTTAGAAAAATTACTGCGAGATATGCAAAAAATTGATTCGAGCAAATTATTACCGTTTTTTATAGATATACCAAGATGTTTTAATTTACCCTGGGGCAAAGGATCCTGATGTAGGAGGGAGGGGACATGCAAACAAAGTCGTCCGAAAATTAATAGATTTATTTTCTGTGGACACAGTCTATACATGGACAATTATTATAGTTCTGTGGAATTATCTAGTGGGTTACTCAAAAAAGACACACCACTGGAACACTAAGGAGAAACAGAAGAAATAATCCTCCTCACGTGCTAAGAAACTAAAGAGGGGCGAATCAGTACTCCAATATACGTCTGATGATGTATATGTGCTTAAGTGGACCGACAAACGAGATGTCCTCATGGTGTCGTTGGAATTCAATGGTGATCCATTCCATGTCAATTTGAGAGGAGGAAAAACCACCAGCAGACCACAAATGGTTATCAAGTACAACACGTACATGTGGGGCGTGGATAGGGCTGACCGACTAATGGCATATTATCCTTTAAAAAGAAAATTACTGAGATGGTACTTTAAAGTTGCTTTACATATTTTCCATATAATTCAAGGTAATAGTTATCTCATGTACAATAACTATTCAGAGAAAAAATGTCTAAAAAGTTTTCAGAATCGTGGTCATTATAACGTTCATTTTAAGAAATAAAAAGATTCAGCCACGACAAACAATCATCCCCAGATCTAATGTTCACCTTCCTGACAACATTAGCAAAGAAGGGGTTAAACAAAAAAGTTGTAGCGTTTGCTATGGTAAAGGAATAAGGAAGATGGTTAGAACTGTTTGCCCAAGTTGTGCAGACGTTCCAGGGTTGTGTTTGAACCCTTGTTTCAAGGAATTTCATAAGTATTGATCAATTGTTCTTGATGTAAAAATGCTTAAAAAACCTAAAAAAGTTAAAATTATTTAAATATGTTTGTGCACACATTTATGTTACTGCACATTTATGTTACTAGTAAAAGAATTTCAGTATGTAAATTGAAATTCGCAAGCTTTTATTTTCCCAAAATTTACCGTATGTGTAATCGATGACGTCCGCAGGTATATTTTACCTTACATTATAATTCAGTAGTATATAGCTATTCTGTCAACATTTCATTGAAATTTTTCACAGCTACTTGATTGCATAAGTCACTAATGTGTTGTTGGAAAATTAATTAAAAAATGCGCGTCGAACATAAAAAAATTGTGCGGCGGGTTGCATACGCACCCGTAGAATTCATCGTATTGGTGCGGATGGCATCACTGTGATTCCAACAACAAATTCCATAATTAATGACAAATTTTATATGCAAATACTTTTTAAATGCAAAATGAGTTCATATTATCGTAAAACTATGCAAATGAAGTAAAAAAAAACTCTCCGCCAATATGAGACAATTTTTTAAAAATTCCACGCAGTGAAAGGGTAAAGAGTGCTAATAAAAGTTTTTACTCGGTTTAAATTGTATTCTTCTATCATCAAATAGTAGACCGTGGAATTTAATATACTCTTGTAGACCACAAAAAACTGTACACCGCATGTCGCATGAATACCGATATTTTGAATGCATCGTATTTATTTCCGGAATAAAACACTTGGGGCAAGGAGTCATTTGTTGAGTGGCCACGTAAGAGTGGCGGTGGCTTGAGCTATCATTAGTTCTCTTTCTCACGGGACAAGGGCGCGAAGTATATCGAGCACGTAGTAACAGACTCAGTAAACCACTGGAAAGGATTGATTGATTGAGGATAACAAGGGCACGCTCGGCCAATCGTAGACACGCTAAGCTTGACCTGGAGTAAACAAACCAAACGTGCTGTATTTCTTCCGAAGAATTCTCTGTATCTTGGACTGGGGGAAGGAAGGGCTCTACAGTCTCGGCAATCAATTGAATGAGAACGGTTGTTTAATGCATCTCCTCCTTCCTAAAGTATTCTCTGCCCTCTTTCAGAGCCACGTTGGAACACGTGTGTTCCAACTTTCGAATCGATACTTCCGAACCCGTCCTGTGAATTAACTTTATGCTTCTTGAAATTATTTTTCATTTCTTGCTTCAAGATGGTAACAACTTCAGCTGCTTTTAATGCGCACTTGCCGCTTTAAATAAATCATTCCCCTACCTTATGCCTGCTGCTCTCTTTCAACTTGACGTCATCATGTATTTCTGCTGCCGAGGTGACTGCACCAAGTTTATCGTTGTGATATTTCCGGGAGCATAGCTTAGAGGAGAGCATTATCAATATTCCTACTTTTTATGAAAATATTAGAAAAAGCTCTCCATCCTCGATAGATTCTTCTTAATCCTCCTTCAGATAAGTATATTGAACTCCCCTGCTTGTTATTAAAAAAATCATGGCTATTGAGGAACCGTAAAAACTTGCCTACAAACTACCACATACGTTTTTTTAACTATCCCGTATGCATTCAGAACACGTAAGCTCTGTGTCTTACGGTTATCCAAGTCTGTGATCTTCTGTCATAGGAGAAAGTAATGATAGCCATTTCTCTATCCACGCCAGATTAGGAGATGCATCACGAAACTATGTGGTGGAATGAGTTGAACTCCAGCAATTAACTATTCTCAAGATCGAAAAATGTGTCATATCTTACTCAATTTATCTATATTTATTTATTCAGAGAAAGGATAACTACAGTCCCAGTGTATTTTTAAGGAGAATAAGTTTACTTTTATGATTTAAAAATTGATACATATGACAAGGAAATATGTATGCTATGTCTTAAATATGCTACTCTTTGTCGCAACATTAGTCCGCTGGTGTGGTGAAATTCGTTCCAAATTTCTTTTTTTCAATTACCGAAGTAAAATCGAAATGTTTTATGCCTTTCTTTGCTATGACTGGCAAAATTTCTCATTCTACTTAGGACTGGAAGAACTACCATTTCGTGTTTACTATAAAATTTTCTTCTCGCACCGCGCATATTTTCAATAAATCGACTTATATAATTAGCACTCCTTATATTGACGCTTTCTTTGAAGTTTTACATAAAATACAATCTCCTTGCGGCCCTCTGAGTGACGGACTCTGGAAGGTGATTTTAAATTTACGTTCAAGTTTTACACCGGACTTTTTATTTCAATTTTGAAGAATTTTTTAGGCTGCTGTGTTTTTTCACATTACCTTTAATCATAATTCAATGTTTTTGAATGATAATTCAAAAAACGAAGAAAAGTCGAGAAAATTCTTCAAAATATGATTATTTTTTAATTCCTACAGGATGAATACAAACTGAAGCTAGTATTGCTATATGGGACAGAAACTTATACTTGATTGAGATGTGGTGTGGAGGAGGATGGAGAGGAAGGAAGACAAATAAGTAAGTAATTGGAATGGCTGGTGAGGAGTGGAAACTTCTGGATTAGATCAGCAGGAGGCAGGGTAGGTGGCTGGAGGCCGTAGTAAGGGGGATGGTTTGCTGAAGGTCGTGAAAGAGGGAAGGATTCTGGGTTAGCGGGGAAGGGGAAGAAAGAGAATAGGTTTAATAGACGGGATGAAAAAGGGTAGGATGAACGTGGAGTTGAAAATAGAAATAGTAGAGGTAGATAGGGCCCTGTACGTGTAAACATCTGGAGGATTTTATCTAACTTGCAATATAATCTATCTTTAACAAGATGAATCATCATTGTTCATCCAGAGCAATGACGAATTCTTTCCAAAATCTAAACTTGTACTCAAACCACCATTTTGTGGCCTGGAATAGTCGTTCAAAATTAGGATCTGGGAAACCTGGGTGCGAGCTTGAGACCAAACTTTAGGGGGAAGACATGTAAACTCAGATATCTGCTTCAATATATTCTGCTACAGACAAATGAAATGAGAAACACATCCCATGATGGGGCAGTTATCGGTTATTTGCTTATCATTAAATTTAATGTTGACATGAATGGTTCATAATTATATCCAGGATTTTATAAATGTTTAATGAATGCTAACTAATCAAGAGACTGTATTGACGAAAACACCGGTACTCATAATGGGACAAGCTTTTTTCTTAGTTTTTCCATTCACCACCAGAAGACAGCCCTTTATGTTGGGTATTTGACAAATATTGTTGGAGGCACACCGAATTCCATGCCTTGGCTGGCATAATAAACCAATACGGGAATAGAACCGCCACCCCGGAAGTCGAACCGCAGGCTTGATATCAGCATGTGAAGACCAATATCCGCCGCCACTGAAATCGGTTTTCCGTGGACTTTTACACTAGTTAACAGAAATTGTAGCTCACGACTGGGAATTTATTTGTGCAAATAAAAGTGTAAATTTAGAGTGTGAAATTTATAGCACTCGTACCTCTAACAGAGCAACAGCGCGCCGGAAAATGTTCCGAAGGCAGTTACGTCTTGACTTCATTTGAACGATATACACCTATCTCGAGCTGAAATCATCTGCAAGCTGTGGCAAGGGATTGGGAAACCAAGAAAGAGAAAAGAGGGGGACAGCGAACGAGGTGACCGGCGCGCTCTCCACAACTGGAAACGTGATGAAGGTATTCATAACTGTCGAAAATATGGCGATTAAAATACGTAGAAGTTGTCTAGTGAAAAAACCATCCTGGACCGGGAATCGAGTCACGGATCTTGCCGTGGCAATGCGGAGACCGCCACACTACCCAGGTTTTCTAATTGCCATGGCAATTCTACGGCAAGCCAAAGGTCTGTGGTTCGATTCACGGTCCAGGTTTTTTTTCTCTAGACAATTTCTATGGGAATGTTATATTGGACAAGGAATGGTTGCGAAATACTCTCCACGTTCTCTATCGCTTACGTTCAATCTCACTCTCTCATTCATTTAGTCCTTTATTCATGGGAACATTAGTAAATCAAGTACCTACATATATCTAATAAGCTTCCATTTCATAAATATCATAATAAGTTATATTTTATAACTTAGCCCATGGCACCTATGACATGAAACGCATAGGACGATGTACCGACTTTGTCGCACTGAAAAGGCTAACGTAAAACGTAATACGAACACCCAAATCGATAGATTTAGAGTCAATCCAAGATAATAGCGCAGTTGACAGAAATTTAGTCAATCAATAAACACATCCAAAGCCGATGATCTCAGGCCTGACCTCGTGGAAATCATGGATATCCAAAGCCGTTTGGGGAAGGGAATCACGTGACCGAAGAATCCATGATGGTGGTCTTTCTTAAAATCTTTAAATTAAAATTGTTTATTTTTCATTTCTATCTAAGCCAAATCAGTATATTTCAAGTGCGCTATTATCTAGGACGGGCTGTAATTGTGAAAGAAGCGCCCTGACTGGATTCGAACCTCAGTACTGATTATAAAATGAAACGAAAAGTAACCCCGCCTACACCGAGGCCGAATTCCCACTGACAAAAACATTTATTAAAATATAATATTGTATTGAGTCAGGATGGTATCATACTAACGCTAGGAAGTTTTATCTTTACGCTCGTCGAAGTTTACAGTTGTAGTATCTCGAAAACCGCAGTTTTACACTTAAAAAAACGTTCCGAGACTACTACGAGAAATGTTTTTCGATAGAAATACACGACATTCGAGCTGGGTATCACTTTATGGGATTGGGAAATAGACTTGAGAGAAAGGTGGGAAAAAAGAACAGCCTGGCTGCCACGCTGCACACCTGGGAACGTTATATTGGACAAGAAAGGGTTGCGAAGTACTCTCCACGTATCTTCCCCACCGACACCACTCGTTTGGCTCTCCTCCTTCTTCTCCTATTGGAAAGCTCTTTTGTCCTATTTTATGCTCTCCTTATCTCCCTCCTGCTTTGCTCACGATAGAGCCAGCGGATAATAGGTTTTCCATTCGAAATGCTCTTCGAGGAGATAAAAATCCGCATCCCCAGATCTTTCGAATGGTCATTTTAAAGTTTCTCTACTTGTGTCTTCTTCGTCCTCGCCCGTTCGTTTCCCCACGCTCAGCCCTATCGTGTTGTCTCCATAGGTCCATAGGAAGTGCAGTCAAGTACTCATCCACCTGTTCCTTGCCTGCTTGTCTATTTTAATAGTTGGCTCTCTGGGTCAACAGAGGTCCAATACTCCGCCGTCTTGAGCTTAAGGTCTCAAAATTTTGATGCTGCACCGAAAAGTTAATCGCGCCATTTACGGTTTCGGAACTATTAAGAGTTTGAAAAGTCGATACGGTACTGCTTTCTCGAGTACCAACTGTTGTGACCACTCGGCCGCGAGATCATGGTATTTATGACAGTTTGAGAATAACCTGGCATATTGTATTTTACGTACACTCGAATTACTTTTACGAATACTTAAAACGTTTTTCATTTTTCAATTGAAATCAATTTATTTCCAACCAACAAGTACGCTATTATCTAGAAATAATAATTGTTAAGTAGTTTTCACCTTCTTTGATTGAGTTTGAAATTCCACAGAGGTAAAATTATTTGTCTTGACCGGGCCTCAAACCCGCATCCCTCGATATCAAGCCGAGTGCTTTGCAATGGAATTGCTTTTTTGTGCCTAGGTTCCCTGATTTGTTAGCTCACGTCTACGAAAGACTGTGCTAGCCATTTCCTGGTTTTGTGACACGGAGTGATTCCACACCAGGCACGCAACAGTCATACCAGTCAAATTTCCTCGATATCATGCTTTAGCCTCGGCGCGATATCGAGGGTTCTGGATATGAGTCCCGTTCAAGGCGAATGGTTTTTCATCTGTGGAATTTTGCAGTGATGTGCACTTGCGAGTGACTCCGTAAAGGCAATACCGTGGCTGGTCCTATGCCCATTAATGCCGTGATTCGAACCCAGACCTTCGATATTGGAATACAAGTTCTCTAGCAATCACCACTTCCATATTTCTCGTGTACAGAAAATCCGGTGAATGGTTAAATGTGATAAATGTACTAAGTTTTCGTGCACCGCGCTATGGTTTTATGATTTTTATTCAATTTTCTTTGAAATTTCTGAGAAAAGTTAAGTATAGTTCATCATGATGAACTAATCTCTATGTAGTTAGCAAGCTTGTCCAGACAAACAAGCAATCTAGGAAAATGTGGTGGAACCTTCAATTCACAAGTAATTACTATCATTTAGAAGAATTTGGCTCGTTAAATATTACAGCGGCTGAGGAATTCCTTCGGCACATGTTGGTCAATAGAATTTACGTACCTATACAGCGATCTTTTAACCTTAGTAGCAGTGAGTTCAAGCAGTAATTTTGCTTTTATTTTTGCATCACAGTTAGTTTCCGACTCTTAATTAATTCAACACTTACGTGGGGCACCTTTAAAATTACAGATACCTGCTTGGTAATTTCGGAGAATTTTGAAAGTAAAATTAGCATACACTATGGAAGCGCGACCTCATTTTCCTTCGGTATTATTTTTCGATGGAAATCTACGGACAGGATTTCAACTTTACCTCTTTGTATCCCCGGCTCAATTTATAAGATATCTATGACGTGAAACTCTGGCTCAGAAGGAAATATGTAGTTTGTGTGTGTGTGTGTGCAATGGAAACTTTCAATGTGTGAGTTTATTGGTGGTTCTCAGCAAGTAAGCGGTGCCGAAGGGAATACTGAGGAAGGAGTTTTATGACGCGGAAGGAAAATAGGTCGCCCAACTTAGGTATGCGGTAACGTGCAAGATGGACATTTAATGTCTTACGTGTGTTGAAATAGTCACCCAACTAAATAAATTCTAAGTCCATGGAAAATCTTACCTTTAATCTTCAGGAGTGTTCTTTGTCTTTTTTTCGGAAAATCTAATCTCTCTCTCCCTCTGTATCAACCTATTCCGGATGCCTTTACTTCTCAATGTGTCTCCTAGCCACATTTTCTGCCTCCTAACATTAGCTATCAACTTTCTTTCCTCAGATACTACATCTAATACTTCTTCGTTTGATCTTCTCTCGACCCAACTTACTCTTTTGATGCTTTACCTCGCGTATATATTGCAGTGCCAATTGTCCCAGGCTCAATTTACCAATGCTCCGTTACATCTGATGGGCAATATTTAGGTTTTGGCTATGCAAGGCCAGTTCAGCCCTTTCAAAGGAACCCCAACATTCGTAAGGATTAAGTGCACAATTTAAATCATAGAAACATCCAAACGAACTGTGGCGAAGGATGGAGGATTCTGATTTGATTGTAATTCGTGCCCACTTATAATGCCCTCTTTCTTATTCCTGAGATTTTGACTATCGGCGGTGGTCTCAGCCCATATCACTTCGGATAAACGTGACTTCACTGTACCTACCTCAAAATCCTCCACTCTCTGCTCATTATTCTTCCTCACCGACTATGTTCCTTTGCCATACTTAGTACTGGATTCCTTATTAGGGGGAAATGTAATCTCTATTCGTATGCGTTTACTGAAATTTCGGCGCAGAATTTTGAGTTTTCTTCCTAATTATAAATCCATCAAAAATTTCCTTCTTTTTGGGTGAATCTCACAACCTCGGCCTTTTTATGGAGTTGACAAAAATAGTGTGTTAGCTTATATTAAATAAATTCAGTTGATTCTAGTTTCACTAGGACACTTAGGCCTAATAACTGTAATTTGGACCCCGAACTATATCTCTAGAACTGATAGAAACGGCTAAACAAGGGGCACATGCTGCCGAATTGATGGAAAAATAAATTCGCTCTTTCAAAACACCATTAGATATAATAATAAAAATAGAGCCTAAAGCTAAGATAATCTGTTAACATATAATTGTCCCATGTCTTCTGTTCCTTGCTTTTTCTTATCCTGTCCCTGTGCATGGTTTTTGTCCAATCTCCCTGCTAGACGGTGAGAGAAGATCACAATACTTGTAGTTAGTTTTATTTTCGTGTGGGCATTTTCACAATCCACAAGAGTACACAAATTTCACGACCCTAGTTTCTGTGCTAAAGCTTCCGCTTTGATAGAAAAGATACAACAAAGATTTCTAAGGATAATTGCATTAAATGAGGAATTAATCTATCTATGATAAATTACTTTGAACTTGAATCATCTTTAAATTTAATTTGCCTAGATAAATGCAAAGTTCATGCAGATCTTCTTTTTCTTCATTATTTTATTAATAATAACATATACAGCCCATTCTTACTTGAGAAAATAAGCCTGCATACACCGGTCATAAACACGTACTTCACGAATCTTGTCTGTTTCTCAACACAACATAATCGCGTATAACATAACATAACAAAATAACAGTGAAGAAACTTTTTGATTATTTAATTTTAATTTAATAATTTATAGTTTTAAAAATAGGACGGGATGGGTCATTTCGACCCATAACACGTGTTAAAATCAAATTTAACTACTTATTTGTGATTATATTCTTTTTTGTGACTTTGTGCATTGTTACTTATATTTTACTAATATGGAAAGAAAATTTCGTAATTGTTGTTGCTTCACTTTTTAATTGATGTTATACCTAGAAGGACGGCTATGGGTCATTTTGACCCATTACTTCTTTCTGTATTAGAGTCAAGTTTTCTCACCATTTTCTTCTCCTATAGATCACTGATATTTATTTACATCAACTAAAATATATCAGCGCACATTTTGATCAGTACTTTAAGCCTTTATATTTCATTTGAATGCCATTCGTCGATAGCGGAACTCTCCGGGTTGCGGCTTACCAAAATTAAGGAAATATTTCACTTTCAAATCGTCTTTGAATTTTACTTGCAATTGAAATCGCCAGAGGAATAGGATTGAATTTATGTCACTTTCATTCTGCCGTTGTATACATTATTATCGTTTTCATTATTAAAATATGTAGCATAAAATATAACAGCTATATGATAGGAATGTTATCAGCAGAGTTTCCATTCCCAGAAGGAGATGTTACAGCGACCAGTGGTGCGACATTGGATAAGGATAGTCCTGACCATCGTTCGTCAAATTGTTTTGACCTCTCACTAGAGATACGCACGTTCACCCAGACCTTTTTTGTTGCCGAAGTGTCGGCACACTACTTCTGAAAGCCGTCTAGAGGATACGCTGTTCTCAAGTTGTAAAATCATTTCCGAATCCCCTATTCTTTAGCTTTAGGGTAATCACTCCGTGGGATTAAAAAGAGAGGAGGAAAGAGTTTTTGCTCTTACGAGAGCAGAAAAGCCTATTGCTTTTGTCCCTCCTAGAATTAGTGGGTACATTTTCCGACGCTGGAAAACTCGCCAAGCCTATTCTTTCTTTCTGTCGTCGGCTCCTTTTATCGCGGGGGACCTTGTACTAGATCCCTACCGTAGTGGCTGGCAGCATGCGTCATTCACATACTCTAGGACCGAGGGGTTTTCCCGGAAAGGAATGTGGCTACCTGGCAGGTAGCAGGAGTGACGAATATCAAATAAAAAATAGTAAGATAGAAGTGACGAATAGCAAAATAAGTAGAAAGAATTATATTCAAATACTGGTGGAAGAAGTGGTGGGATGCTAATTGGAGCGAAAACCTCATCTTTCCGGGAAACGCCAGCCACTACCCCAAAGTGTCAGAAAAGAAAACGTATAATTTTTAACAATTGCACAAAGAAAACTGCCAATGTATGTCCTCAATGCAATAGAAGTGTTTGTGTTAACTGTGCTGAAAAATAATTATTGTGTAAGTTGTGCGAAAAAGTGATTTTACATCTTTCCAAATATATGCAAATGCATATGTCTGCTTATGGATGTGATTTTTATGCATTTTTTTTATTTAAAAAGGATATTTATCTAAATATGCACAATATTCAGTCAGGTGTCTTTATTTTCAAACTTTTATGCTTGAGAATAGCCTAGGATGAGCACTGCTGAAGAAGATCAACTGAAATAATTTTATTATAAAAAATTAATTACTAAAAATAATTTTTATTCCTAATAAGGTGTATTTAAGGCCTTCTTTATGTCTTTTGTGGACAAAAATAAAGTACCGGGAGAAAAAAGTAGCTGTTTGATGCTGAAAAACTTAACGGGTCAAGATAACCCCTCCCTGTCCTTCTAGGTAGTGCGAAACTCTCGTCCTCTGAGTGTTAAATATAAAACAGATTGTGGATAAAGTTCAATTGCCATGTGGACAGTAAAGATTCAGGTTCAATGTCACTTTACTATTGTGACTTCACTAGACTGCTAGCATTCTCGTAAACATTTAAAAATGCTGCTAGCTCAAACTTTTACTTGTCTACCTTCAATACATTTACAATTTTTCATTCTCGTTCTCTTTTCTAACCCCCTTATTAATTCTGGTTTCTAACTTGGATATTTTTTATACATAATCTGCTTTACTTGGACCGAAAGTTTTCGCATACATTTCAATTTCAGTGTTTGTTATGGTAGTTTTGGAAAAGTAATGCATGCTATCCAAAGTTTCAAACTTTCTGGATTTTTTGTTTTTTTTGTTCGGAAAACTGCCAATATATATTAATTAACTCGTAGCCTTAGAGTCCTGCCAAACTTTTCTAATTTGTGAAAGTTGTAAACTAAATTATTGACTGGTCTACAGTATTTAGTTTGAAAAATAATAATTGTTTTATTAGAGAGAGGTTTGCGAATACAAGATACAAAAAACGGTAAAAAAAACGTGCATCAACTGATGCCATAATCATTCCTTTAAACCCAAGGTTTTGCAAACCATTTAGTGCTTTTATTTCTCTTTGGTATTATTTTTTGCTTTTCAGCTAGCTGATATATACCTCACCATCATCAGGAAGATTGATTGGCTGCAGTTCTTCACTGCATTATCTTTTCTGCTGACCTCTAATATGCTTCTTGATTCTTGATTTTGACATTTCTTATAATTTTCTTCTCGTATTTCATCCAAGTGAGCGTTATATTTCGAAAAAATATTTTTGGAAAAGTAAATTCAGATTGAATGATGGTAGAATGATACATGTCACTGCGAATACTAATATTCAACTAGTTTTTTATTTAGTTTCTAGCTCAACCGTGTGAAAAATGTTTATCTGTTCCTTAGCTAAAATTTTTCAATGGTTTATTATTTTAAGTTGGAATTTATTATCATATGGTCAACATCATTACCATCAATTCTACTTAGCTTACTAACTTAGCTGCCAGTAGCACGTCAGCGAAAAAGCTGTTCGCCAAATTAGTAATTAGTGATACTGTATATCAAACTGCAATTCCTTTTATTTTACAAATGATTTGACCTCTTGCAACTGAATGATGTTTCCAAAGTCATGTATTATTCAACCTTTTTGCTGTAGAAATCATTCCTTTCATCTTATTCGCGTTCCTTCGTTCTTGTTGGTCGTCTCACGTAGCTCTCCTTCTCTATCTCTGCCAATGTCCTTCCTCGTCAAATATGTATGGATAAAAATACAAATTATGAACATTTACTATAAAAAAGAGGGTTAAATGTGCTATGCGGTGAACGTAGTGCTGGTTCAATTTCGCTGCTGTATTCTGTTTTGCTTTTTCTACTAACCGAGTCCTCTGCAAAAATCATTTCCCCAAGATGGTTCCTTGCGATCACGTTTTCAATTACTTCTTGATAATTTTTTTTTTCGTTGCTCAAGCATCTGCCTTCTGCGTCACTGCGGGGATAGCACCAACCGGATAATTTGATAGCAACGTCATGCCGTTCGGGTGTTTAATGCATTCATTTCTTTTACTAACTACTTCACCATCTTATAAATGTTGCCTTTGCCTTACTGTTCTGGTATTTCCGATTCTTATTTCTGGGGCTGTTGAGGCTCCATCATCCATAAATGGAAAATATCTAGCTAAAGAACGAAGAAAACTCAATAGCATAGTTCTTACGTTTGTAATTACAGTGATAGGTATATCATGGGTAATATTATATAATTCTCTCGATTTGCATAAGTTCTCGAAAAGCAGGCTAAACGATTTTTACGTGGTCAATTTATCTTTGGTTTCGCACATTATGCTCATTGCTAAACCACGAAAATAGCCCGCGTAAAGATTTTTACGTTTGCGCCAAATTTGGGCCAAATTTATGTTTGGATTGAGTTTAGCCCGCATAACAGCAATGAGACTCCTAACTTCAAATAGCGTCTAAATATTTTTAATTAGCCCAATTTATTTAAATAAACTTACTACAAAGTTGAAACACCATTCGGGGAAATTTAGCTAGTTTTGTACTACTTTCGAAAGCTAATTCATTTACCAAAGTCACTCCACATTTTTCCCAAATTAACGTTAGCTTACGTGAATATTTACATAAATATTTTTGGAAAATTTATGAATCTTTGAGACAAGTTGCGCAATACCTTTCCTAAATAAATTCGGCAAAGTATAAATATTTAGACGCTATTTTAAGATTGGAGTCTCATTGCCGATGTTTGGGCTAAACTTAATCCAAACATAAATTTGGCCCAAAATTGGCGAAAAAGTAAACATTTTTACGCGGGAGGTAACAGAATAAATTTGCATTGAGGACTATGCAGAAACTAAGGGTTCTTAATTCTTGGTTAAAACTTTCTAGGTTCTTGTGAAAGGGTTCTTGTGAAATCACCGTTTACTTTGCCAATCGTTATCTTAATCACTCGTATTTAAAATATCCTTTAGCATACCAGGCTTTCATTTTTGTTCAGCTGGCTTATATAATGCCCGCATGTTTGGTGTTGATTTCAGGATTTCGCTCAGAAGGCTAGCTCGCTGTCTCTACTTTAAATTTACGTTTATAACACAGAAATACCCTCAAAGAATGATCCTACCCATTGTTTGAAATACAAACTAAAAAAAGACAAAGTCATACTATAAAGTTGACAATCAGCAATTGAATTGAAATCCTAGCTCGCCCTTAACGAATTGCAGAATGGAATGTTTGTTTGCTCTTTGCTACATTATTTGTAATTCTGCACGTTATAGGTCTCTTAGACCGGAACTGCTGTCTACGTGGGACCATATCACGTTGCCTTTGTTCAAATGAGTGAAAGACTGAGAAAGGGTAAGGCACCCTAGCACATTTAAAACGTAAGCAGACTCAATGGGTATGCATGCTTTAAGGATTCTGACGGTTCCATTCAAGACACTACCTCTGATACACTCCCTCATAAAAATCCTACTTCGTGCTTTCTTCTGTCTGTATTGTGTTTTATAACGCTACAAGTATTTTAATACATTAATTGAATACATTTTTGTAGAGTTATTACTTGAATGCTTTTCTTTTAAATTATTTATTTTAAGGGCGTTGAAAAGCGTCATAAGGTCGTAAAGCTTGTAAGATGAACCAATCGTAAACTTGAACACTGAAAGCTCCAACAGTGCTATTGTATTAATTGCAAATTGAAGACGAATAAGTCTGACATGATTGAGGTCGAAAAAATCAGAGTAATGGTGTATGTTTAGCGCATTATCTTTTTAATTAGATTATTTTCTTGAAGAACTAGTGATATGGGTGAAATTGATGAATTCACATTACATTACGTGAAAATACGTAGTTTTTCGTATTAATGAGGATAGCATTATTGAACATATCATTCTCGAAATAGTTAGCTTGTCATCGAGTCGTCAACTTCGTACTACTGTTACGCTTCGAAGATTTTTAAGATTATATTATTACCTCTTACTTATCTCCAGAAAAATTACTCACTTTTTGATAAACTCTTATACCACTACTAAAACTATCCGTCCGTCATATTTTTCACCATTGGCTGATGCTTGTCTAATTCATTTCCTTAAACCTGCCGCCAGTATTTTTTTAATGAATCAGTGTCGGCACGGGAATTCATGTGTAGATGTGACTAGAAAAATCCGGCGTTAATTGAAGAATAAACCCCGCTTTGATTTGAGCGATGCCAAAATATAGAATGTTGATATGTAGGAACTGCGAAAAATGTATTTTTCTGTCGTCGTCACAGCATCATGCTCGAATGAGAACGTCACGCAATGCATTTGCTCGTTTGTATTCATAATTCTTGTGCTAGACATGAATATTTTGATCTTGAAATTTACCGCAAAGCTAGCTTCACTTTTTAAATGAAATTTTTATGCTAATACTAACCAATGCTGTCAAATACTTGTAATATAGAGTTAGATGAAGGAGTTAAACCGATCAGCTTTGATTATTATGTTTTAAAACCATTGTGTAAATTTCTGTTGGCAACTTTATCCTGCTGCATTTTTTATGGAAAAATATATATATATATATATATATATATATATATATATTTTTTTTTTCCCCTGCGGTGATATTTATTTAACTTCATATGGGTGTCTACTATTAAGAATAAATAAAATCATGATGATGCTACTGAATGATCTTTGAACAATTCCTTTGGAAATTGCTGGTTATACACGCTTATTCATGTTTCGCTGGCGTAATGGAAGTGGTGTACGTAAATTTTCATAAAGCTTTTGTAATTAATGTGAGGAACGAACTAAATGTGCTCTAAATAAAAAAATAATTGATCAACTCTTATTTTTGTCAATTTAAATTATAAAAAATATACAATTAAGCATAAGCCGTTTTGCACCTTTGAAACACATCGTTAGATAGAGATATGTTCGTTCCTCATTCCGTTTACCTGGTAAAACACGGATGAACTAAAACATTAAATAAATACAGTTTTTTTCAGAATTCCTAAAAAAATGTAATTCATTCGATTATTTTTCCTACGAAGACTTACGCGTTTTTATTTTTATATATAAAATGACTTTCTGGAGGAAATGTTTCCTCCAAACAGTTTTAATCGCAATGGATCACCTGGATTTATTTTAATGGCCAGTATTGCAAGGCATATAACATGTAACGCCGCCGTTTTATGTTGCTCTCGTAATTTTACCCACAGACTATTGCGGCATTCCACTCATTCGCCTTCACCGGGACTCGAACCAGGTTCCCTCAGTCTAGTGATGAAATGTTTTACCCTGATTTGAGAAAATCATATTGAATCAACCCAAGGAGAAAATCAGTGGTAACTATATTATTCTCGAAGTATCATGTACACTCAATCAAGATATTTATCCTTATCTGAACAGAAATCGAATTTTTACACGTTCATCGTATCTCTCACAAAAATAGACGTCCCAGAAAAAATCAATATCAGAACGACCTTCTTTATCTTTGAGCAAAGAAAGTCTTTCCAAAAAGGTCGTCGCGTGGCCTTGTTTCTACCATCCACCTTTGAGATTACAGGTTTGAGTCGATGTTTGGGAGTTCGTTGTGTACTGGTCAGTGACAGTAGGCCGTTTATCTTATAGACCATTTTTGCTGGGTTTGTTCGTGATCATAGCCTTACTAGTTTTCCTTCACTTCAAATTAGGTTGTCAATTCTAAATCTGAATAAATTCCTCGCATCCTTTAGAATTTCAATTTCGGCAGCCCAATATGCGTGATTGTCTGGGCAATGTGTCACCAGTAAACTGTTTTACGGTCACCCACATATTCATGGGAGATATAATGCTTACGCTTTACTTTCGACTTACCTTTCCGGTGGTGCTCTCTACTGGTGTCGACGAATAGATCGAATAATTTTATTTTTGTAAGGAATAATTTTGATCCGAAAACACCAATCTTTATTATCGTTTGGCGCCATTTGTGGTTATAAGTTTAGTCAGGAATATTAAATTAGGCGTATATCTTGAGAATAATCTTTTACACTTCATGACGACTTTCGTTCTTTTCTCCCGATTTTTTTAATTCATAAGTGTAACCATTCACGCTGTTTATTTCACCAAGTTCACGTGCGTCTAACTTTATCGTCACGTGTGTCTAGGAAATCGAATATAAGCGCCATTAGCGGTAAAGCAGGAAAACCCCTTTTTTTAAATGCTGATACACTGAGAATTCCCGAATATTTTTATTTCATTAAAGAATACTAAAAGTCTGATACCAAATTGGTGGAAGGGATAACCCATTAAACGTGAGTACATTTTTGTCGTACAATAAAGCTTTTATAAAATACTTAGAAATTTCAACTTTTGGAATGTGTTTATTAGATTTATAGAACCGAACCATTTTTACTTCTTTATGTAGTCTATAGCTCTCCTTTAAATGTTTTTCCTTGATTAAACATAGATGAATGCTATATATTATGCCATCCTCAATCTTTTACTAGTAAATCATTTTTTCATGCACATAAACATTTTTCAGAGAAAATTTTATTTTCTTCTTATGTAATTAATGTTTACGTATACCAAATGTATTTAATTTTATTTTGCCCTTTTGGTGAAAATATATCTCGGATTTCTTGATATTGGACAATGATATTAGTTAAAGAGAAAATTAATTTTTTGCATTTTGGACGAATGTCTACTACGTTAACTTTGTTCATATCTAAATAAAAATTCATTAATTCTCAATCTGCTTTTCATAACTTTCTTTGTGATCCAATGGATAATTTTTCGATTGGAGTGAACTTTCTGAATATTTATTAACATAATAAGATTATTTATATACAAGAATATTAAATAGCTTTAAATATTAAGAAATAATATTTGAGTCTGGAATGTAAAGAAAACTACTTGAATCTTTCTCATAACCGCTCCAATTTCATGCTCGCCTCTCAAATGGCGCCTTAAAGAGAATTTCGAACAAAGTTGGGGACTTAAACCTATCTTGAAAATTCCGTCGCCATCTCTATTGCCTACGATTTTAGAGGAGAGAGATTCTTTTCCTACGGTGTCTCTTTGAAAGGAGAATCGCAGAAGCGCAAGAGTCAGAACAATTCTGTGCCAATGCGTGCATGCGTGTGGAAATCTTTGGCAGCGGAAGCCTTTAAAGAGAACAACGGGAGCGTGACTTCCATTCCCTTCTTGGCGAAATGATGCGGTCGGAAGAGGAGCCGGAAGATGATCGAGGAGGAGGAGAAGACTATGGGTTTTCCGATCTCAGCAAAACGGAAGATTCATCTCTTGGTGAGCGAGCATGGAAGATGGATGGAGGTTATACGAAGTCCGGATTGGTGGTACGGAAAACATTGGGACAATAGATGTGTTATTGACCAGGTCTTACAATAATACTCGGATCTTCTTTCAACATTGTAGTTCAAAGCCCCGTTTTGAGGCTTGGAAGTCTTGTACTTGTCTATCGTCGTATCGTACGTTACTTGACGTCTTGCCTAAATACTCTAGTGCAAGTAATCGATGTTATTTCCCCACCTGAACTGTAAATAATGTGATTTTAACCATCGTAAAGTCACAAGGAATCAGAATGTCTATAATTTACACGTGTCACAAGGTTCATAACACCACGTAGGATTGAACATTTATAATAATTTTAAAGATGTTATGCAAACTAAAATGTTTTATTGGTATCTATATATATTAATTTTGTAGAGTGTCAGTCAATCATTCTGTATCCATTTTGTTTGTTTCTCTCTCAAGTTTTGAGCTAGAGAAATGAGGTTTGGAGCATTAAATGTGGATTCTCTGTCTGTATGATTTGGTAGTAGTTTTGGATTTTTAGCAGTTGCTGGTGCAAAGAAAAATGCAAAAATCGTGGTTTTTGAGAGTTTAAATTTAGTTAGATTTAGTTAGATAGGGGACTAAAGTTTTTCGGGACTCCTGGTATCACTTTTTCAGAGAGAGTATATCTTTCTTGGGACTCCCCACTTAATACAGTTGTTTGTTTAATAAGGACATGTTTCATAGCCATACTACCATCGTTCTCAATATGCTGGTCTGGTTTTAAAAGACGTACTCATGTCATAATTGGCAGGTAAAATCTTTGTCTTTTTTGGAGTAAAATGTTTAATATATCGTATGGTATAGTGGTTGCGAAACATGGTAGAATATTCGTTGTATACCCTTTTCTTTGGAAGATCCCATTCCCTACGAACTTAATCCGCACGGTAGTAGTCTCCACTTTTGAGTACCAGAGTTTCCATAGCCCCAAATCTTCATTGCCAACTTCAAACTGCTCAATATCATATTCACATCAACTTTATATACCTCGATGGCTAATACTTCAATCTTTAGACAACTTCTTTGTTGGGTAGCGAACAATGTCAGTGTATTTCTATCCAGCTTTGTTTGGGTCGCAAAAATTGTCGTGAAACGCGCAATCCTGCCCTTTCAACTTATATTTAATTAGTTACGTTGGCAGCGTAGCCTACCATGTGTTGTCCCCTCCCCTACACCACTCCTAAAGCCGATCCCTTCCACACAAACCTCCCCCTCCTTGAGCGTATGCTTCGCCTTTGTGACTGCCACCGTGTTCCATTACCACTATACTGAAATTACGCCAAAAAAATTATACTGAATTTTGTTTGCCAAAAAAATGCCTGGCAACCACTGTTCGACGGCAACTCTTCCCCCACTCTTTCGTCCATTCCGTCCAAACCTCGATCCTCTTTAGTACGCTGGCAGCCAAATCACACAAATAAATCAGGCCACGGGCGAATGGCCTCTCAGGAAGGGCGGACACGCTCCACCGTTAGCGCGGAGATCTTAGCGCTGGGGTCGGGCGAAGAGCGCGGGGATTAAGGGTTGGGTGGGAGGCAGTTCACGACCACAGGAAGGAAGCTCCACAGAACACCAGGGAAGTGGAAGAAAGTGAGAGACATGCGAAAAAAGCGAAGCGGCGGCGCGCGCTCCCCAATGTCGGAGATAGTGAGAAATGTTCAATGTTTTGCGCTTTGGAATGAGCTGTTATTGGTCGAGGCCGACGATCAACATTTCTCTTTTTTTTTTAGAAGCGCGTGATATCTGCAAATGCCGATCCTTTTCTTGATGAATGTTGTGAGCCACGGTGAGATTTTGTTTGACCTCGAGAAAAATAATGCAAAGCTGAAAATTTCTCATTTTTTGGTACTACTCATCTTAAGGTGGCTGGAGCGGTAATCGTGAGCCATTGATTGCACATTTTAAAAACTTTTGAAGTAGTAAGTCGAAAAAAATTCTTGGACCACGTATCACTAAAGCATCTGTTTCTACGGTGTAAATCACCATACATGCAGTAGTGTAATTGGATCAAGAATATTATTTTAAATATTTCGCCTTTATTAAAGTATTCGTATGACTTAGATTTTCAGCGCGGAATTCGAAATTAAAGCAATCATACCTCAATACGGTTTTTTTACTCGACGTGAAACCTTGATGTTTGTTGGAATCCATTATAATAATATAAAACGTATTATTATGCGTTTAGAAGAACATCTGTTCTTATATAATCGAATTATTACGAAATATGTGTCATATGCCATAAGGCTACGTTAGGCTAGTATAAGCACTCGAAAGTCAGGATGTGTTTTAAATGGCGTTGATTCCAAGAATGAATGACGCATAGCAACAAGCAATCAACGAATAACGAATTGAACGAAAACAAAAAAAGATACGTATGTATCACATCTAACCATATTCAGAGTGTAACCTGTAGTTAATATCTTAACTGACCAAATCGGCCAAACAGGTCCAAAAAATAATTGTACCAAGCGGCTAGCTTGCATCACAATTTGCAACATGGTCTGGCGTACCGTTAGCACTATAAGGTTAACAGAAAGGAAAAAAGATTAGCCTAGTATACGGTTTATTTTTCAAGAATCTACGCCGATTCCAGGGTTATTGCAGGTAATTCCAGGGATTTTGACAGGGAACTAAAACTCCAGGGATTTTTAATTTCATAGGGGACTAAAATACCTTTTTTTTAAACATTATTGGAGGTAGGTTAGAAGCCAAACAAAAAAATTTCCACGAATGTAGGTACATTTGTAGCCGTGAAATCCAAGTTCCAGGGGCATTCCAGGATCTCCAGGATATTTCGGTTGTCCCACCTGGGAACGAGTGGGACTTTTTTTCACGACACATCCAGGGGTGTACGAACATACTGGTCAAGAAAATGTTTAGTAATTATAAAATTCCGGGTTCGGGTGAAAATAACACCATATATCCTGTACTATATGATACACCATGAACGTCATGAAACACTATACTGTAGATTTAATGTTCATACGCTGATCGAAAAAAGTATGTAATGCTCTTTTGCTTACCAGTCCACAATCTCAATTTTGCTGCGATATTCCTCGATTATTTTGGGAACTTAATAAAATACAAAGGAAAGCTGCGCGATTCGTCAAAAACTACTACGGGCGTACAGACAGCGTTACGCAGATGTTAAACGAATTAGGCTGGGAGCCGCTAGAGACTCGGAGGCTGCGCGCTAGGCTTAGATTACTTGAGCAATTGAGAATAGATATCTTTAAGAGCGACACGGAGAACATCCTATTAGAACCCCACTATATTTCCAGGTCCGACAGAAACGATAAATTGAGAGAGATATTTTGCCGAACGGATAGGTATGGAAATTCGTTTTTCCCCCGAACAATAAGGGACTAATGTAAACGGCTAAAATTTATATGTAAACGGCTGGTGTCCTAACACCCCCAGCCACACGCCTATTGAGGCGGCTTGCGGGGTAGTATGTAGATGTATTCGTATCCAAAAAATGTCCATTGGTGCAGATATGGGACTTTGTGCATTATATTGATGGGCCTGGTCAAATGCATTCTTCGCATCTGCATGTGATACTCGTGTTGTGGGTTCGTTGTCTTCATCGTCGTCATCATTTTTCTCGTTGTCATCTGCTCGAGTTACAGTTTCAATGATTTGGTCGTCTGTTAATTCTTTTTTCGTTGTGCCAATTGACATTGACATCTAATCCACTCACTCACGTCACTGGGCACAACTTCTGGTTGAAAAGTTTACAAATCCCTCAAAATTGCTAGCGTGTCTACATCTTGATCTTCATCACTTGTTCCTGCTGTTGTTTCATCTTGGTGTTCGCCACTTTTTTCTGGTGCTGCTTCCATTTCATTTTCATTTTTTTCGTTCATTTTTGGCCACAATTAGCGCCACGATTTTTCAAGTTTGGATGCTGGCATTTCTTCCTAAGATTCGGCAACTGTATGGATAATATCTTTTATATTAATTTTCGTCCGTTTTCGGCCGGTTCGGCCGTCCGTCTCCGAAAACATCCGTTTTCATTGTCTCAAACGTGCTGCTGCCTTCTTCTGTCCTTTATAATATCGACCCAATGTATTTTCGACGATATTGGCTCTTCAGCCATTCAATCACCCCCTGGTCCATTGGTTGGATTAGAGAAGTTACGTTTGCAGGAAGAAATAAAGCTTTTATTTCACCTTTTTCCAGTTCTTCTTCAGATGGATGATATGTTACATTGTCGAGTAACAATATTGCACGTTTAGGGAGTTTATTTTCCTTTGTGTGTTTTGTAACGGCAGGGACAAATTGATTGTAAAACCATTCCTTGAAAAGGGCGGATTCCATCCATGCTGATTTTTGGTTTCGGTAAAAAACTGGTAAAGATGCCATATTAATATTTTTAAACTCCCTTGGTATTTTGTCTTCCCGATAACAAACAATGACATTTTGTGACTGCCATTAGTATTACTGTAGAGAGCGATTGTTATTCTTTCTTTGGCGAGTTTAGTACCTTGTAGAGACTCATTTTGTGCAGCTAGACTTCTTGTAGGGAGAATCTTGCAGTTCAATCCAGATTCATCAGTTTTGTACACTGTTGCACACAACTTATGTTTTTTAATTATATTTTCGAATCTCGGAATGAATTCACTACAAGCTACTTCATCAGCAGACAGATTCTCGCCGGAAATGATTACATTTCGAATCCCGTGTCGTTTTTTCCATTCCATTCCAGTCGCGAAATAACCAGCCTTCACTTGCCGTGTATTTTTCGGTGTCATTTTCTCCACCCAATTTATTAAGCAAAATTAGTGCTTTCTCTTTTATAATTGGTCCAGATAATGGAGTTTATTTTCTTCTCTCCTGATCAAACCATACCCACAAAGCACTGCCTAGAATCTCACATTTTGACTTCTTCAAAGTTTTTCGATTTTTCAGTCCTTTCTCATCATCCATTGTCATTGAATGACTTTCAAGATGTTCCTGTTCTTTCGCCAGTCCTTAATTGTTGTTATGCCAACCCCTAGTTCACTTGCGACTTTTCGTAGGGACTCGCCTTTGTCTAACCTTTCGAGTACATTTAGTTTCTCCGCTAAATACAGCGTGACGTGTTTGCGTTGTTTAGTTGACATAATTCTTCTGAACACACAATAATAAAATAACATACAGCACACAATAACACAAGCAGGTCGAACTGTATTTAAACGAAACTCACAACCGCACTAACTTTATCAACTGTCACCGGTCTATTGATTCACAAAGTCAATAATGAGTCATCGCCAGTCGTTGAACGAGCCAGTACAGTTGAACGGAGCGATTCACCGTATACATAAACGAACACCGATAAGCGACGGCACGGTCGGACTAAGCGAGGAGTCGGACCATCCGAGGTCGGATTACCGGGGTCCTACTGTAATTTTTTTCCCGTTCGTATCCATTGCATTTGTGTAGTCACCTTATGTTACCTTCCTCATTCATGCTCCAAGCATCACATCTAGGGCGGTGAATTTGACTTTCCAAAATTCCATCCTAGTCTGGTTGAATAGCTTTGTGAAGCGCATGTTTACTCGGGACATACGATTTAGAAGAAATCCCATAACGCTTTATCCCTCTCTGATGTGCCCCTCGCACAACTTTTCCCTTGTACAGCTCTCTTCGATTGCGGATTAATTGACCAACTTCATTCTTCAATCTGATTTTGCTTAGCCAACATCCTTCATTCAGTTCACTTTCGTGCCAATTCGGAGGGCAAAATCTTACTAAAGAATCAGGAGATTCATTTCAGAAAATTTTATATACCGAAGCGGATGGTAGCTTTATAAGTGGAAATGGCTTGTTTTTTTAAGTATATGATAAAAAGTTAACGTCTAAATCAAGCGTACCTACTTTTTTGTGTACTTACTATCCCCTCTTCAGTTAAGATCTCGCTACAGTGTATTTTTGAGTGATCACATGTACTTTGAGGAAGTATGAGGAAAGTTTGTTGTCACCTCGAACTTTGACGTCATAAACAATAGAATATTTTGTTTTTATCCTGACATCCAAGACAAAATTTCTTGTGTACGGTTTTATTTCATGAGTGCCTCTATGATTAGAATGTACGTCAAACGGTAGCAAATAACTCTTCTTATCAATACTGCTCTATACTAGCTTTCTCCGGATTTATTGTGTTGGTTTTAGTCAATCAATCTCTTATTCCTATGCTTGACTGTCTTAGCTCATCATCCTTCAATTTTAATAATGCATGCCATATGCTAAATCGTTAACATTGACTTTAGTGTCAGTTTTGCTAATTTATCTGGTCCTTCAATTGAAATTGCTACCATGTTTCACCTTAAGTGATATGAACTAGTCAAAATCTTTTTACGCATCCCAAATTGCATCTCGAGCTGGCAAAATTTGACTTGGGTTTTTTTAGGTAATCCTATTTCAAAGGTTTTATCGCACCGTATGTCCTAAGTGTATAACCTCGAGACAAACGAAATATCTTAGCTTTGATTTGAACCCGTGGGTTTGCAGTCCGGGGCCACGAACTAGTGAAAGGAGTTCGTGATAGTGACGATAACTTAGGGTTTGAATTTCCATGCAATGACATATTCTCACGTTCTGTGTCCTAATACTCCAATATCGCCCTAGTCCACTTAGAAAAGTGGAAAGCATAATTGTATTTCCTGCGGCGCCATTACAGTGATTAAGGGATTAAGGCGTTAGATCTTAACGATTTTCCAAAGTTAAATGGCGTTGTAAAATGAAATTTTAAATATTTGGAGATATTTATTTTCTTTAATCTGGAGAGACTTTGGACCAAAATTAATTGCCCCCGGTCCTGTTCCTCTACGTTAAATTCATTATTTTCCACGATTATACATAAAAATATCATTATTTGTGGTGGATCTACCAAGGAAAATTTATCTTTTGGGAATTTGTGATTCTTGTTTGATTAAGCGACCCTGATGCGCTAACCCAGGAGATGGAATTACTTTTAGGAGACAAATAATTCCTTTCCGCTAAAAATTCATTTGTATGCAAGTTTCACTTATTTTTTTAATTAAATATCTTTATTTATTTCTACTATGTTATGTCTAAAGGCAGTAATTATCGCTAGATTTTAATCGGCGAATACCTAAATCACTTAAAATATGCTTGAAATATGAAATCAAACAACAATTTTAGCATCGAAATATTTCCCTTTATTGCGTTTACCGTACATATGAGAATGAATTTGATGTTTTAAGATTATAATTGTAATTATTCCTTCACATCCCGTTTGAAATATTCAGAGCCTACATCTCATGAATAAGACTATCTTGAACTATGCAATAATCTCAAGAGAGAATAATGCTATTCAGCGTCGATTTATTTTCCTGCTCGGTGTGCTTGGTTATTCAAAAGCTCCAATGAATGAATAATTATTCTTCTGCTTTTCTTGGTGTGTAACTTATTCTGCGAAAAGCATCGTGTTCCCTTTGAAATTTCCTCATGCTGCTTACATTTGTAAATAAAACATGAGCCATGTCATCGTATGAATGTGCTGATTGTGGGATTACCATCGAAGGATGGCATCTGAACAAAAATGAAAATTCAAAACTACTAATCACACAGATATTTCTTTTTTATTTATGATAGCTTTGGTTGATATCGTCAGAGTTCCTTGTAAAGCAAAATAATAAAGAGTCAGAGCTTTCCACTCATTTTAGGGTACTCAAATTAAACTTTTGATAAGTTTTTGTGGCATGCAAAGCTCTTGGGACGGCTTGTCAAATAGGCGGCGATGAGATATCGCGTCACATGGCAGAGATCTACCCGCCGCTGTCTCTCTGGTGACAAGCTTCGGGGTTCCCCGCTTGTGTAGGAGAGCATCTGGTGCCCATGTCTGTTCCAGTGGCAGTGGACGGCGGAGTATGTTAACCTTTGAATTCAGTTTTCTCTGTTCGTGCTAAAAAACGGACAGAGATTTTGGGTTCGTGCGTATTACATGTGTCAGCTTGGCAGTTGCTGCAATGTTTTTAATGCTTATTTGTATTAATTAATAGCAATAGTGAATTTTCAGGTGAGGGGAAGCCCTCGGGAAGCCCTTTCCCTCGGAAGCAAACGTTAGTTGTCAACTTGAAAATGCTCTAACTATTATTCACATTCACTAAAATAATCTGCACGACTCTTGATAAAATTGTTTATATCAGCTTCTTCGATGGGTTTTGAACATTCTTAGTTTATTTTGACATACTTCTGTTTGGATCCTGTACATTGTCGAGTATCCTGAATGCTGACTCTTTCCCACCCTCTCAGGTAATTGTGATGGCAGAGTTACCTACCTTGTGCTCTCCTCTCCCATCTCCTCCTTTGCCATTCCGTTTCTCGCGTGCCTATCACTCCTTGACGTCAGCCTTCACGTAGGCCATTGCCATCAAGTTCCGCCTCCAATGAACTCATCATCACCTAATCCCGATTCCCTGAAGTATGAAAGTTCATCATCATAGACAATCTCTACGCCAAATGTCCTTTTTTATAAATGTTTTACCCTATAAATTTTTTAACGGGAGAAATGTTAAAATGTTCCCGCTTATGACAATCTTTTTTCTCACCATTAAATATGTTTTAAACTTTTCGCGCATTCAACCACCACTCATTCCGTCCAAATGACATATTTTTCACCCTTTCGAGCATTTATTCTTTTTCTTGCTCTTTAGAACTAACATTCTCCCTTATATAACCTTCAAGAGGTGTACCAGAAGGGCTGTGAAGTGGGAGGGTTAGAGTGTGTGCATGAGGCTAGGGAAGGAGGGGAATTCGCAGCAGAGGACATGATTGGTCTGTGGAAGGAAGATAAAGTAGACTTATGATTGGGTGTTTTATTAAGGGAAGCTACAGAGCCCTCGTTCAGAGGGCGATGACATTTCTGGGGATCTCGCTTTCCGGTCTCATCAACTCCCTCGCCTGGTGTCCACGAGGATGAGGAGGATGGGAAACCGTATCATTTCTCTACGTTGATCCTTTCACTACAGCCTTCTCTCCTGATCGTCTCTTCTCGCCCCTCACCTATCTCAGGCGCCCTACACCTCTCTGATAGGATGCGTGGGTATGTAAAAATATATAACTAAACTTCGGAAATTATTATTATCAAGTATTCATTTAAAAAACTAGCAGAAATGTCGGTTGATTCTCAACGGGAGAGATAAAATTAATCTATAACATAGTAGTTCTATTCATACAGAAGATAACCTGACTTCTCTGAGACGACAGAGAAAACAGAGCCTCTTCTCATAACATTAATACGAGACATATTTAAGCCTCGAAAATTTGCAATGTATACGTGTTTTGTCGATTTTTTTCCTGTCTGCTCCTCTCCTGTCTACATCGTAATGGTTTAACTATTTATAGAGTTTTTTTTTCTTTTTTTTTAATATACCATCCTATCTGGCTATTTATTTTCAAGAATCTTAGCCCGTTTAATTTTCTTTCCATTACTCTCTCTGCCGTCATTAAATGGAAGAGTACAGTTAGTTATGGGCACCTGAAAGATTCTTCTCACGCAAATTTTTATTGGGTACGGCGTATTTTTATTTTTCACCTCAGGGGTTGATATGACAGAGAGAGTGAGCAACGCGGTCTCGGGGGTCGATTGAGGGTTGGAAAAAAGGTTATAAATAATCACTTATATAGTAAGGATGGCATTAAATGATACATTCCGACTTATCGTGTATTAATTAACCAGAATTTTTGATAATTAAATATATTTTCGTCATTTCTCAAAATTAAGGTCAGGTCGCCGAAACTCGATCGCTCTAATTTTCTCTTAAAAAATACGTGCAAGGTTCTTTTCGATAACTAACGAATATACTATAATAATTAATCTTAAGAACATATGTGCATGTTTTTTCCTTGTCCCACTATTATTACGTAAGTTAATGGGGATCTGGTGTTGAGGAACTTTCAAAGAGGTCCACGGTCAAAAACGCTTGGAGACCCATGCCATAGCCCCAAAAAGATTTTTAAAATGGATCTAATCTATTCATACTTATTTAAAAAAAATAAAAGTTAAAGCAAATATATGCCGGAGACTTATGTTAAGAAAATATCTCCGATAGTATCGGAATATAGGCTTCTAACATTCCACTTGATATGCATATCGATTCGTCGGAAAGCCTGTTTTTTATATATATATATCGATATATGCCTCCCATCCCTACTATGTTCCCCCGCTCATCCTACATGAGTGAGGGAGAGCACAAGAGAAGTTAATGAAGAGAGACAGGCGGGGTAGGTGGGAAGGTGGAGAGATGGGAAACCAATAATTCCTTTCATCACTTGGAAACCGATGACTTGAATTTGGTCTGTGAGAGGGGATGATGATGTGTCTGTTCCCTTGTCCTTAAACCGGAGCAGCAAGGGGATTGTCACTGTGCGCCATTGTATGGGAGTCAATTGAATTTGCGGCGAGGAAAACTTTTTTATTATCTCTGTTAGATCCTCTTGTGCTTTCGTTTTCCTTTCGGCCGCGCGCGTGAGAAGAATTATGAGTGCTTTTCCCCGGTTGACCGCTGGGTATCGGTTGAACTGTCCTTTCTCGTCAAATCTTTCCTGTGCAAGGAAAGGTATGTACGGTATATACCTTGGAGTGTGATGGGGCCAGTTCCGGCTTAAGCTATTTTACAAGTGCGGTCAAAATTTATTGGCTGCACTAAAAAAAGAATATACTCGTCGATTGTGATTTCTTAAACTGTGCGTTAACTTGAGGGATAGTTATGGGGTTTCTCTTGTGCAGTATAGGTATAATTTCATACCCCGTCATGAACTAAATTTTTCGTCAATAAGCTTTCTCCAAACTTCTATATTTACGAGGAAAAGTGTATTTAGGTATTTTTTACACTGTACCTACTCCTTGTGGATTGGTGTGAATTCAAATTTAAATTATACTAAAATTTCAGCCGCGGTTCCTTGTAATGGGTTGGTGACAAGAATGTAAATGAAATAAATTGTTGGTCAGTAGGTCTATTTGTGCTTTCTGTTGATATCAGTAATGAGTGTCAATCAGTTCACGGTTCAATCAAATAATATACCTATTAAAAATGTTAATTTTTTCAGGAAATATATGCTGTAAAGTAGTTACATTTTCTGATTACTAGTAAAGTAAAATTTCTTTTTTTCCTGTTTTCACATCAATAATTAGTCGTTCTATCTTAAGATTGATTGACTGCACCCCTCCATCCTTCCGTGTCTATAGCTAGTTCCCTTACTTCCCGGTAGTTCTTCTAACATGTACTTTCCTCTTAATTTGGTTTATGCTTTTATCTTTTAGCCGTCCTCTTGTACTTTTCATTCTTTTTTCCTTCAATCATATTCTCCACAAACTCATTGTGCCCCAGGGTTTGCCCAATACATCTGGTTCTTCTTTTCTGTATTTCGTTCCAGATGGTTTCTTCTCATATGTAAACTTTTTAATGTCTTAATTTATCCGTTCTTTTGATCTTCAGCATCCTCCTCTAACACCAGGTTCCGAATGCGTCTAATCTTTTCTGCTCTGCTTTTCCGATGGTTCATGCTTCTGATCCATAGAGTGCAACACCTTACACAAATGTTTTTAATTGCTGTTTCCTCGTTTTTGTTCGTATCGTCTTTGAACACAGTAGCTGTTTTTTCATTAGCAACGCTTTCTTAGCTTGGGATATTCTAAGCTTGATGTCCGTTGTACTTCTTCCGTCCCTTGTGATGGTACTTTCTAGATAGGTGAAGGAGTCCACCTTCTCTAATTTCTCTCCCTTCAGCTTTCTTTAGCTTACAGGGTCTCTTTTCCGCACACAAGGGTTTGGACTCCTTATTTATTGTCATATTATATTCTTGAAGAACTTTGTCCATTGTGTTCAGTGATCTTTGTAGATCGTTATGATTTCCAGCTATGACTGCAATATCGTCTAAGAAACGGAGCATGTTCTCGCATTGCCTCCTCCAAGTACATGTTGAACCGTGCTGGTGAGAGATAACATTCTTGTCTAACTCCTTTATAAAATTTAACTTCTATTTTTCTTCCGTCTCTCATTCGCATTGTGGCGACTTGCTTCTTGTATAATTGGTAGATTATTCTTTTGTTTTATTTCTTTGTTGAATAATTATGTTTAATTTATTGAATTATAGTAAATTTTACTTTAAATTGGAGATGTCTGTACTTTTATTAAAACTTTATGTTTGTGAAAATATGGAACATTTCTTTGAATAGCCTTTATGAAACATTTTGTTCTGAAGTTTATCTCTTCAATTGCTGGAATAAAAGAAAGTCATGGTAAGTCAGTAGAGATTAATCAAAAAATTATTTATCCTCAGCATTTGCAGTGTCTTTTTTAAAAAAGTATTTTCAATTTATTTTTCTTAATCCAGTACATTTATTTGAATTAACGCCTGCCGTTATTCATTTGATTAATTCCAAATTACACGATGTTTTTCTGTATTAATCCATTGAGGCATATTTTTATCGTCCAATAAAAAGATAAAAACGTTTGTCGAACGAAAGACACGAAATTTGTGTGCTGCATTATTAAATTTACTTTACACCTCCACCAACGGTAACAAACTAAAAAACATTTGTTTGCTCCTTCATTATTAGTACCAAAGAAGACAATTAAAGTGTCACAACTTTTAACCTGAGATTTTCAACCAATAATTAATGCTACCATTTATCATTATTTAGGATTTACCAAATAATTAAGCATCTATTCGTGTTTACTCACCGTAAAATGTGTGTAGTCCTCAAAAAATCCATGAAAGAAAATGCAAGCGGTGTGAACGTGGAAACTTAAAAGTATCTTCCCTGGGTTGCAGTTTTCTTCACAAGTTGCCACAAGCAATGTTTTTTTGCTTGTTGATGCTTCAGAGAGATGAAGATAATGGGCGTAATAGAAGAACATGTATAATTTACCCTTCAAGAAAGGGAAATTACAATTCAATTGGACTGAATGCCCTGCCAAGGATGGGCTGCTGTGATGGGAAGGGAATTTTTCTGGTTGAACGGACAGGTTTTTTTAGTTTAACTAATGATATGGAGGTGGAGAACGTGGAAATTGCAAATGAAGACTCTCAATGAAGCTTAAAGTCTAACCCTCGTAGCACCGACAAGAGTCAATTTGACCCCGAAGGAATACTTAGTTTTCTAAAGGTAAATTTAAGATTTTTAATCAAAATAATATGCTAATTGTTGTGATTATTTCTTTTATTAATTATTGTAAATTTTTTCTTGGAAGAATAGTGATTTACAGTAACATACTATAATTTGTTATTTCCAATTTGCCTTGTTCACATTTCCATCGATCATTGCTCAAAAGTAGTACCAAGTGCGTCAAACATAGGTATTGTTTTCTGAATTTTTAAAAGTTTACAAAGAGTTCTGAGGACCTGAAGATGACGTTAAGTCGAAACCATGGTCGAATTGTATTATATGTCTGTGGAAAAACAAATCCCTACTTTTCCATTCACAATAATCAGTAAATTCCACAAAGTCATGCCGGATACCACCAACCTGAAATCAATGGTTATTGGTCTATATTTACGCATCTACTTTGAAGTAAAAAACTACGCGTAGTATAGTTAATCTTAAATATCACACCTCAAATTAAACATGGAAATATCCTGGGTTCAAAATAACCCCTATGGTAAGCACAAATAGGTAGAAGGCAATGTGAATTAAAAACTATAGCTGCTATGAGGCACTTAATTTCACATTATATTTTCCTGGTAAAATAAATAAAAGTCGAGAAATATACAGGAGTAGGGACGAACAAATCAGAAATAATGGATTGTCAAAATTGAAACGGGGTAAAGTGACCCCTCCGGTACTTCTAGTGTAAAACCAATTTATATTTTCTTAAAAAGAGGTAATGGTAAAAAGTCATAGAAGAATTGAGTACGTATATGAAAAGAGAATGTAATGAATGGATATAAAAGCTCTCAGAGAAATTACCCTCGGGTATTATATGCGCAGCATATAATGCATCTTCCCCAGTATTCCCCCATATTAACTGGTTTTCATTTCATCCTGTTCTAAATGATGTTTAAGTTTTGCTACTTTTGCTATCGTAAAATCATTCGTCCCTCACCAAGACGTAGCGTATTTATTCACCTAGAATATGATGTAAGATATTTTTTGTGTTGAGCATGTTGTTATTGAGTGAGCCGTGATAATTCTGTGAACAGCAAAAATGTATCGTAACCAAGTGCTTATTTTTGCGCAGTGCAATGGAGATTCTTCATGTCCAATTTCTAATAAGTAATTAAATGTATACACATAATGCCGCTAACTCTCTCACTGTTGAAAATCAGTTAATGCATATATAAATGTATTTTATGACCGAGTGTGACAGGTAATACAGTTGACGAAATAATTAATATGCATTTCTTTTTATATTTTCAGGTAAGGATCGATTTCCTATTGCCAAGAATCCGGTGAATTGAGGTAATATATTATCCCTTTATTAATCATAGTAAATACATAGCTTTTTGTCTCCAGGTTTTTAATTAATATCATAAGGACCGTAACATTTTCGTACCCAAAACTCTCTTTTTCCATGTCTCATTGATGGTAGGTACTAGTGAGTGAGGTAGAGAGTAAATTTAATGTTGCAATGGCAGATGAATTCTTTTTAGCTGATTTAAAATGGATTTTTGCCGGAAATAAACAAAGTTCCCACAAATATTTTTTATATAAGTTTCCTGCTATTATCCAATGCCAAATATAATTTATTGGACATCATCACGAATAATCCAGAGGGGTCTTTAAAGGAATTGAAAGGACGAATATTATTATTTCCCTCTCTCGGACATATTATTAATATTTTTCCTTGTGGATAAGCTTCCTTTTAGATTATTTTCCATGCAAAAAATATTCGCGTCGATTTATAAAATGTTAAAGTGACTTTGAGATAATTTATTTGTTGTAATTTTCATGCAGTGATAAAGTCGCTTATTTTGCTATTAGTTGGGCTTTGTATGAAGCATATTTCTTTAAATTGCATTTTTTCCTCAATCATAAAGGTTTGTCTCATGTTTTCGAACCCTACTGGAAATAATCCAAGCTCTAAAAAAGCTCCACAAGAGAGAGTTTATTCATCCAAAAAGGTTGGGTTCATTTAAAATGAAAACAAGTTAAATGTCAGACTTTTATTTTTTTATGACACGGATTTTTTTTCCCGCATATAGGTATTATTACATAACGAGTGCAGTATTTTTTCTGTGACTGTCATTAGGTATCTTGTGCTCATCACTTCGCCCTTTGGTGTATTTAAATTCCTTTCCTTGGCAGTCCCTTTGGTTTGTGGAATTCTATTTTTTTTATGTTCTTTACAACATATTCCTTTTCCTTTGGGCTGAAGGATGATTTTATCTAAATTTCGCCGCTAGTTTGCTCGCCTATGCTCGAATTCCAGTTAATTTCTCATCGATTCAAATATTAGGTGTCTTCCGTACCTTAATACGCGTATGAAACGGTAGTCAACTTATCATCAGAGAAAAATATGAAAAAACATGAGATACGGCATCAATGACAAATTTTTAATGAAGAGTTGAAGCAGCACCACGGATTTCAAGATTTGAGGATAGGGAATGGTAAAAAATGTGATGGCTAGTCAACATTGCATTGATCTGCCTTTGTTTTTTAAAGTTACATTTAGATTCCGTAGGCGTCATCACTCCAGTTTCTAGTATAAAGCGATGGGTGTAGACTCAGATACTTCCTTAGGCGTGCCTAATTTTATTATTAATTATTTAGAGCAAGTTTTGAATCTTAAAGTTTATCAGTGGCAAGTGTCATTTCAACGAGTGAAGTATCATCACTAATCTTAATTTCATTTGTCTTCAGGCCAGTTTGCACTTTCTTATTTTCGATTATTTTTCAAGACTTGGAGTGTATCCGGGCATATTTCCGCTCCTCTACATTCTAACGTATTTGGAGGAGGGAGTCTTACTGAAAATTTCATCCTCAATATTAAGAGTCCTATATGACTAATTTCTAGTCAAGTTCGTTTTCTCTCTTGAGCAAAAACTCGTTTATTCCTCGTTTAATTTTGCAATACTGCACTTTATTGTGCTGTGGATTAGTTTTCTAACTCATTTTCCTTTGCCTAAAAGCCATGATATAACTCCCAAAATTGTTGAACCATTGCGTAAAAATTCACCCTGAAAAAAAAACATTTGACTTGACCGTAACTAGGAACCATATCTGCCCATTTCTGGTCAGCGAAAGTCGCCTTCATTTATGAAGAGGTTAAAATGAAATGGAAGTGGCATGTTTGTAAACGCTCATAGGCGAAGTTGAAGCAAAAACGGAGGTGTAGGGGAGGGATATTGTGCCAAGTAGGGTTGGCCCACCAGCCAAAAAACATCGCCATGAGTGTGGGTTTTAACTAAGATTTGGCGAAAATCAAACGCGAACAACGAAAACGCAGACCAGAATAAGGTTGAAACTGTGCCAACAGCAATGATGGGATTGTCTTCAAGAAACAAGCGGAATTTCGCCTTCATTTTTCTTCTTAACTCCTTTGTTGTGTTAATTGCTAACGCAACTGCTATTTTCACATTATTTGGGTCTGTTTGTTATAGAAATAGGGGTCTTGTAGCGTAGAGTTCAATGACTATAGGACTTGCAAGTTGAGATATGTATACATGAGAAGACATCGACTACTTATTCAAATTTATACGTCCCAGGAGGTCAAACACAACAGTTGACAATCAGATAGATGTCCTTTCGCTTGATGTCACGTATGAAAGAAAATTAGCATGGAAATTAACTTACCAACAAACAATATACGTACTCCGGGCCGCCGACTAATGTGAAGCCTCCTAGTTGTTATGTCAATCCCAAGAGAACCTCTTACTCGTCATAGATGGTTTCCGTCAAGAAATATATAAGCTCACTTTGTGTTCGGTCAACACCGAGAGCTAGTGCTTTTGTTGACAGCTTTTTGATAGAATTGATGATAAATTCGTGTAAAGTTTCACTCAGTTCATTCTCCTCTGTTCACGCTTTCCAATGCGGCGTAGGTTTGTGTATTCTCTTTGAGATTCTCAAGTCCTCACTTTGACGTTATGACGCGCTTGCACATCCTTCGCAGTTAAGCTCCTCTATTTATTCCAATGCTGGAACTATAATAAGAGAGATTACTGGTGAATCCACTAAATGTAATATTGTATTCGGCTAGTTTCACTTAATTGTAGCAAAACTTGTTGAAAGTTATTTCTTGAATTTTGAAATGGAATTTTATTGAATCTCTACCTCAATCATCAGTCTTATCAAAATGGAAAGGGTTTAAGATGATTATACATCTCGTGTTTCCAACTTAAGTGTTTAAGGGTTGCTGGATGGCTGTGAAACCTTTTTGACGGTCATGAAGTCCTTTTCCCAGTGGCAAGTAACTAATTACATTAATTACATGGCAGAATTAACTCATTGAATTATCCAATATATCATGCCTATTGATAATTAGGCGGAGAGGTATCTGCGTAACAAAGATTCCACACTTGAGCATTTTTGATGTTCTGGCAAATATCTCTTCGGAATAGTGGCCCATATTTTGGGTAGAAAGTGATGTAGTCCTGCACGGAAAATTCAGCTCATGTTTAACATTTTTCGGCCGTGCCGTATAAACAATATGGGTCAAACTTCAAGGCAGCTTCACAAAAAAATGAAAAATACTATTGACAAATCAGGGCGAAGTTTCATAATGAACACTATCTAAATTTCAAAGGCAGACTGGAAAAGAAATAAGATCTCATCTACTCTTGAGTGATGTGGTTTTCACCCCTTCTCTAGATAAAAATATTCTAAAAAGCATAAATCTATTACCATTTGGCACATATTCCTTCTCCTTTCTCCCACTACATGAGGCCATTTATTAGTCCTTTATCCGGCCATTTATTAGTCCTTTTCCAAGTCCAAGAGAGTGGTTCCAACAATTTATGGAGAGTTTCGGAGAACCTCTTCTCACTCGAGACTCTCGAAGGCTCCCAAGGCACTCTTTGGGAATTCCCTTCTTCTCTACTTAGTCCAAGATTTTCTGTCTTCTATTATTCCCTCCGAAGAGTACAAGGGAGTAAACGGGAGCGGATCTTAGGGAACACAAAGGAAGAGTCATTTGAAACCCGTAAGCTCTCTTAGAAACCAGAGCTCGGTAGGCATCTTGTCGAGTTAGCGCAAATAATTCCATGAAGCGGCAGTGTGAAATTCAGAGAGACCGTCGGGAAGCCCGAGTTTAATGAAGACTTTCCATGAATAAGTAAATAGGGTGCAATTGTAATTGAGTGCACTTAAAGTGACAAATTGGCGAATCCACTAAATGTAATATTGTATTCGGCTAGTTTCACTTCATTGTAGCAAAACTTGTTGAAAGTTGTTTCTTGGATTTCGAAATGGAATTTTACTGAATCTCTACCTCAGTTATCAGTCTTATCAAAATGGAAAGGCTTTAAGAGACTGAATATCTCACTAAAGCACGCATTGGAATTGATTGTAATGCACCCAAAATGATGATGCTTCAAATTTATTATTGAGATGATTTTAGATATAAGATATTATATAAGTGTATCGTTGGCACGTTTTTATCCTCACCTTTTTCACCAGTTTAATATATATAATTAGTTATGGTAGCTCAATAAAAGACAAATTTAACTTCATTATTTTTTATTTGAAAAATTACTCTCAATAGACCCAACATATTTTTGATGGTTAAGGAGTCACACAATTACTTTAACTAATTATTCATTATTTATTGCTCAGAATTACTCTTTAAATTCACAGATCAAATGAATAAACGGTATTTTTTTAAGAATATTTAGTGTAGGAAATTGATATTTCGAAATATGGAGACAAAACAAGCGAGAATATTTTTTGTACACTTTTCATTTAATTAATATCTCAGTTCACTACCTGAACCAGAGCTTTTTATGACCGTTACCTAATTTATAGTACCTGATGATTATTTTATGTAGCATGCGTTATGTAGGAGGTGACTCCCAGGTGATTATAAACGCTTTATTTTATATAGGAACTATTAAACTATAAAATAATTGTTTCCTTAAAAAATGATTGTTCCTTACCTCCTTGCACATTTTAGTTATTTTATTATTTTGAATAATTAAACGAAATCTTTAGTCAGCACTTGAGGAGTTTTTCCTCGCTAAGCTTGTGGTTTCAAAGCACTATGTGGGTAGTTGGAATGGATGAATGGTAGTGTAACTAAAGCATAATTTTTTGCTCAAAAGAAAATTCATATTGCAACAAGGAGAAAACTCTGCTTTTGTGATCAGGGGGTTATTTGAAACGTTGAGCAAATCAGATGCAGTGGAAGCCCTAGTCTCAGCATCATTCGATTGGCTGGTTGATTGTTTGGGGAGGCGGCCGACGACAAGGTCATTCTTGCCATTGAGAATAGGTACGTAACATGATGAAGAAAGTGAAATTCTTTCGGGTTTGGATGAGAGAATTGATAGAATGATGGAAGATTTTTCTATCGTCCTCAGGGCATCAACAGCCCTGAGGTCAATGGGAAAGTCTTCCATTGAAAAGTCGGTGGAGATGGAGAACCTGACCCGATCGGAATCCCGGAAGAATTTTACTGCAATAATTCGCCGGGAAAGTATCAAATCCTACGTTAGTGAGGAAAGTATTATTTGGAATGAAGGAATTGGATAGAAACCCGGCGTTGGCATTACCCTACACTCACTGACCCAAGGCGGTAAGTGGACTACGGTTTACTGTCCCTTCTGATGGACGGAGCACTGTGCTTGAACTAATCTCCTCATAGAGCACAATTTAGGATTGGAATTTCAGTGCAAAATCTCCTCCTCATCTGGGATACTCACCTTAGTTCTCGCGTGGAAAGCTAGCAATCTAGTCACCAAGCAACCCGATCCTCTTACTTCATTCTAATTTCTCCCCTTTTTCAACAAAGTAAATCTTTCTGTTTTTGTTCTACCCGGGAAAATCTAGTAATCTCCGTTACATTATGTTTACTTCTAGTACAACCTGGTTATCTCGAGCATCATTATTCCATACTCCTATCTCATTTTGAAGGTATTTCACTATTTTTCTCCCCTCGCTCCTTTTCCACTTTGAACTAGGTTCCTTACCCCGCTTGGTGTTCCGATTTGGACGCTTTTGAACTCTCCGAGACTGAACGTCCTTGTTATTGGGCTCAGCGCTGCACCTCAAAATGGGTTTACACTGGCAAGTTTATTGAGCAAGTTACTTGCAGCAAACAACTTTTGACGTAATTGCACGTGTAAAAGGCTCTGCAAGTTCACTTGAAGATCTTTTAAAATATTCGGCAAGTCGCTTGCAGAAATTTATTGTTGCCAGTGTAATCAGCAATCAATCTGTCTCTGCACTGACTTAAGAAAAATCTCTTGTCAGAGTAATACACCCCGCAAGTTCTTCCGAAGAAACTTAAGGAGGTAACTTGCCTAGGTGAACACACCCTCAGAGAGAATAGGTAACTAGATTTTCCTGCTGCTGTTCTCAGTTTCGAGACTGACACGGTTGATTTAACTGTCACCTCATGCTGTTGTTACAAGGATGGTCTTGTTTCTATTCGCCATCACTGCTTCTGGCGTATGTATAAGTTTTCGCTCACACCGAAGTTGAGGAGAAGTTTGGGTCAATGCCAATATTCTAGGAAAAAGCGATGGCTGAATATGAAACATTGGGAATATCAATCTGTACCGTCTTAATCTGCGTCCTCAATCAAACCCGAGGCACTCATTAGCGTCCATCCACCCACCCTCGGAGGACCCTTAAAGGTGCCCGTCATTCGATTTAATTATTATTAACAGAAAAGTGTAAAAAGATAACATCAATTTAAAAGTATTCTTCGTAAGGGCCTAGTATCCACATCAGTATTCTATGTGGTAATTTCTCACTACATTTAAGTAATAAATCTCGTCTTCCGAAGCGTCTAAACCGTTGATTTGTCTATTTTGCTAGTAAGTAATTTTGATTGGATTCTTTCTTCCTTCCACATTGAAGTTTATTGGAAACTTTGAGCACCAATTTAGAAAAAAATTAGAGAAGCCAATTATTATGACAAATTTCCTTCTGATAAAAAAAATACATTTGAAATTTCAAAACCCTAGTAAATGTAAAAAAATAACAACCATCAGTACTCTGGATTCGGTGTTTTACGGGCGCATTATGCAGACGAAGTTTTCTCGCGTTTCCAGCCGGGCTACGAATGTGTCTGCTGCTATCAGGGTGTCTGACGAGGCAGTGGGTTACCTAACCCGGTGGGAAATCCATGAAAACTTCTTCAAAAACTAATACCCGTATTAAAATATTTTAAATAAAAAGTTTTATATGCAAGATGATAATATTTCAATTTATTCAATCAAACGCCTTGGGGAAGTATCAAATGTAAAATTTTGGAGACAACTTATTCTTGCTGAAGTTTTACGAAATTCTTGGGCCCATTTGTTTTCGAATGATGTGCACCAAATATTTATTTTCCAGTATCACGCCTTAAGAGTAATTACAATATTTAAAAAAGATATTTCCTCGGAATGATCAAATCTAGCTAATATTTATCCATAAAAAAATACGACTTGAATGTTCTTAGTTTTTGGGGACATTGGAAACGTAATTGTGTGGCCAAGTGTCCATTCGCCTAGGATCAATTCCATTATCTCTTCGAGTGGAAAGCTTTGAAAAGGCATACGCTGTTGTGTGAGGTGTTTGCTGCCAAATTATGTCGACCACAAGTTTTATGCATTCGTTTCAAATCTGTAAAACGGCAGAAGACCCTTGAGTTGAAAAAGTGATGAATCAGTGTTCGAAAAATCTTTGAATTACATTTCCTGCTGGTTCGGCCGGAGAGTTATTATTGGGCGAAGACACAGGTTGCTTAGCACATTGAGAGATTAACGTAGTCTTACTCTGGAATCTATAGTGAAGGCCTCGTGAATGTGAGTGGGTGGAATCCAGAAACTTGGAAGGTATGAAAAGGAAACTCTGCCTCGTCCGACCCCAATGTTTTGTCCCTCTCTCTTTGTGCGAGTCTTAATGGTTTGCTATCTCCTCGCTTCTTCCTATCCCCCGTGTGGAGAATGAGGAGGTGGTACCGCTGGCATTCCAGGGGAATTAGGAAGAGACCCTTGTGGATAAGATAACGCCTCCACCGACGTGAATTCCGAGTCGACGTAGCTTGATCCAAGGTTCTGAGAAGCGTAGAGATGGAGAAAGTGCGTGATGGATATAGAGCCAAGCTCCCTTGCAATCAGTGGCAGTGATCAAACCAAGGTTAGATCAGGTCATTTCCCTTCCCTCAGGGCAGGGGTCCTTAAATTGGTCGATGAAGACCCCTTAGAGGTCAATAAACCATTCACCGAAATGGAGAAAAGGTTATAATAATTACTTTCAAATTTGCAATATATTTAAAGAACTGCGAACACAATTGTGTTGCAATATATTTTTGCATTCTATCTTACATTTTGACGTATCAGTGAAATGTATCAGTTAACGTGATCGTTAATCATTGAATAGGTTTTCTTTTTTAATTATAAAAAGAACTTGGTTATTATTCCACACTTTATTTTAAGGAAACGACCCGGGTTTCAGTATCTCATGCTATCATCAGGTGATGATGGCATGAGATGCTGAAACCCGGGTCGTTTCCTTAAAATAAAGAGTGGAATAACAACCAAGTGCTATTTATTATTAAAATGAAGGAGTTTCACAGAGTTACGCCGGAGACAGTGTCTTATATGAATAGGTTTTCATTATTATTATCAATTAAGGGCAGATAAGGTAAGAACGTTCGCAATTCGTGCTTCCACTCATTATATCCTTTTTCCAGTTGACGCTACATGTATCGAAGCAGTCATTTGTCAAATATCGGGCTACATGGATGTGCGGTTAAAACAGGCTGCCATAATAGAAATTCTGACGGAGGAAGGATTTCCATTTATGGATATCCTAATTTTGAATAAAAGTACTCATATTGAACCGCTTATTAGCGTAAGCGACATTATCATTGAAAGGAGGTGGGTGTTAACTGCTCACATACAACCTTATTTGTCCGTTTTGAGTAGCAAATGCTCATTTATATTCTCATTTTATATGATCTTGCACATTTGAACTCCTATGTCAGTTCATTATTATTTTAATCACCTTATTGTTTAAGGTAATTTGGATTGTCAATTAATAATGATTGCAGGCATGAAAGCAGAGGAAATATATATATTTTAACATTCAACTTAGATGTAGATTTCCGTGAAATATCTCCTTGAAATGCGCTTCTGAGTGGTTAAATATTAGGGATTGTAACGGAACGGAAGTCTGGAGAATGAATGTGTCTCTTGAGACTGAGGTAAGATCAAAATTCCTCCAGGCTCAAGGTGAATCCCCGCGTTGTATGTACATTTTGAATCATTCCATTTATCCTTTCTTCATTCCAAATGCCTTCTCAAGATCTTTGTCTTCTGCCGTCTTCGTATTTTCTCCAACTTATACCAGCGTTCCCCTAGGTTTAGGCATCCAACGTCCATTTCTTCGGATCATATCTTTATTTTTCCTCTTCTAGCTAAATTTAAATGAATATTGAACAACTTAAATGGTGGATCCTCCCCAATAACTCTACCCGTTAAGATAACGAATGGCTCTTCCTATTTCCTCTGTTAAAAACTCTCGGGTGTGGTAATTCATAATTTCGAGGCAGTTTGGGTTTCCAAGATGACAAATATGAATATTTAAAAACTGAGCGATCTTGCTCCAGGTAGGAAATTCACGTCCGTCTGAACGAGCAATGAAATGAAGTGTCTTGCTCCGTTCATAAAATCCATTTCAGGTGAAATATTTTAGGTAGGCTTAAATAAAAGGATTTGAAGTACATTGGAAATTTATTCATTGGGCAATATATTCCTTGATCTGCCAAGTTTTAGCGCAAGTTTTATATGCTTCCGTCTTCTATGATGTACTTGTTTATTCATGTTATTTTCAAACAATACTTTGTGCTACAGTATTTTATTTGAGGAGATGATATATGACCGGAATAAAAAAAAGTAGCTGATATTTATTTTGTCATAGTTGTCACAATCCAGCTACTCCGAAAGAAAGCAATGGAGCTTAATTTATTCACCACATGCAAACCAGATAGTCATCTTTTCTTTATCTCTGAAACCCTCCGTTGAACTGCCTCTGGGACGCAGATAAAAAAGGATCTTCTGTGAAGCCCATGCCTTAACACTTGGGGAATTTGAAAAGTGTCCAGTAGACTGAACTCAGGAATTTCTTGGATAAATTTTCCATGGACTCTTTATGACGGCGATTCATAATTTTAAGTGGGTGCTTCTTTTTAACAGTTTTATGAGTACTTCTCCATTAAATGAGATGGCACTGAACATTCACCTACTTTGTCTCTTAAGGATACCCCGTGACAGTCTTAAATGTTTTCCCATCCACTCTCGCTTGTGATCCAATAGCAAAGAATAGTTATTAATCCATGGGATCATATGCAAACTAGGTATTGGTTTTCACATCGACTAACGGATAAATGGTGAATGGAATAGCCTTAAAATGGGGCCATTAAGCAGATATTCTTCTTAATACCAGTCAGAGGAACTAAAACCGAAAACCATTAATTTTTGCAACCTTCAGTTATTCATTAAAGTATAAAAATGGACTGACGAATCCATACAGAATATACTCTACGCATTAGTAATATTGGAAAGTTTATTCCTAGTTGCATTTGATTTAGCTGCATCGATATTCAACTAAGCGCAGAATTTAATTCCACGCTGAAAATTTTCATTCCTGCTACAGTTTACTTATCCATCCTCCAATGGCGTCAATGAGATTTCAAAGAAATGAAATAATTAAATTTAATATGAGATATTTTATACTTCTCTCGTCTTTTTTGCCATCAGAAATACTTTTCCAACTAAACATTACAAGTATGGTGTGAAGAAGTTGTTCTCCACCAGTCATGATAATTTATGCCAATATCTTAAATTGAAAATTATCTTAAAAGTTACAGTTTGAGGTTAACTTTATGGAAACGCGACACATGAAATAATTTTTCGCTTTGTACATTCCACACTTCTTTATAATAACCAACCATGGTTTCGATATTTAATACCATTATCAATGTGTCGTTATCATTGTTTTGACATATAATGCCATTACCATGATAACGGCAATGTATGTCGAATCCATGGTCGATAGTAAAAAGAGGAATATAAAAAGCGAGAAATTATTTCTTGAGAATTATCTGGGAGTTAATCGCTCAAGTATATAACTCTAATTTCCCTTTGGGTAAACATTCACCCTGTGCTTATATTACCTTTTAGATATTGTCCTCAGAAGAATTTCCTCGATATCTGAGATATCATCCAACCTAAAGTAAAATGTGCACATGCACATGTTTAAAAAAATGTAATCTAACTGACTCTTTGAATCTCAGTCCTAGAATTAGATTTGTATCATATTTATATTGTGATATAAACATATATATTCACTATAAATTTATTGATTACGGGTTTGACAAAACATTACATTAGAAATACCTTTTTTATGTACTACCCTGTATGTTTGATATTTCTTTGGTCAGAATGGAGCGCTTAAAATTTACGTCATTTTTCACCTATTTTTATATTCTCTTCTTCTAACACAAGGTTCAAGAAAAATAAATCGTAGGCGGAATAGGTAATAGTTCCATTCTCCCTTAGGACTGCAAAGTCACTGCGCAGAGTAGGAGTCAAAACACACTCACATAAAATTCATATGAACATTGATTTATTTATCTTCTCTTCTTCTCTTGATCATCTCTTGTTTCTTCGTCAATAAAACTCGTGAAAACCTAACGATCCAAACCCGCTTTGTAAATCCTTACCGCGCTGCGCATTCTATACACCTTCTTGAAAGGGTGTCTACGGTGGGTGCGAAACTAGGGGGTAGTTGCGCAAAAGGCCTTTCTCAGTGAAAGGGTCGATTGCCCGCGAACTAGAACCACTACGGGGAGGAGCAAGGATGTCTCCGTGTTTGCTAACCAGGGTTCCCACGGTGGAAAACCATGTTTGCAACTTTAATTCTGTTTATCACATCACCTAATATGTTCTCTGTTTCTCTTAATACAGTTGTTTAGATGTGCTTCTCAGATGGTTTTCAAATACAATCAGCATATTGGTGTTAAGGCTTTCGCGGCGTGTGGAATGTGGATGCAGCATTCAAGGGTTTATGGTCTGCAATTGGTTAGATTTCTGGTGGTGAATTCTTTCTCTTGTGTGATGGATTGTGTAGCCAACCTCTGGATTAAAACTGATGGGAAGCTTGACAATATCAATGGCTTCATGTATTATACTGGGATTATTACGTAACTCTTTTGTAATCATCTTCGCTTCCTCGATGTTAATTTCTAGTTCTGGTCCGGAAGTAATATATTCCGCAACCACCACGAGGTGTAATTGCTCGGCGGTGATGCCGACGGCTCAGTTAGTCTGTTCTAATGATTGACTTTACTGCACTGCGTACCACGCCTTCATAGGCCGTGTGTTGAATGCGACCATCTAGCGGACCCGGCTCGACGACGGGTTGCCACTCTGATGTTTTCTCTTTCATAGAATTCATCGTAGTCACCGCTAGAGAGCAAAAGTTGTTTCGCGTTCCTTTTTATGCCTCTGAGCCTATTTATGACTCTGGGGCCGGAAGCCTCCTTTTTCCAAATCCTTTTTCCCCTTCCTTTTTCCCCTTCCTTCTTCCCTCCTATTCCCGCAGCCATCTATTAGCTGGGGTGTAAGCGCGAGCTTGCAGACCCGGCGAGGAGGTTGGATCCTACGCGGAAGAACCGCTCAACCATTGTTGAATGCAAGCCTTAGCTTTTGTTAGGATGTCACCCGCCTTCTTAATGCTGTTGAAGCGTTTAACATTGTTGTATTTATTTCACAGCCGGACTATATTTTCTGATGTCCCCGCTACGTCTACGGTCGTGACGTAGGCTACCGGTTTCTCTTCCTGTATAGCAAACTTTCCCTCTGTTTTCGGCAACAACGCACCTCCGGCCTGTGTTGTACTGATGGAGATTTGCCCCGGAAACGAATCTCCTTATGAGACCACACTGTCAACTAAGTGTGGAACGATCCATGCCAATTTTCCCCCTTTCAGCTCCTTTGCCTGCCCCTGTCACGCGAGTCCTCCCCTGCTTGATATCACGGTTCGCACATACGACTACCATCAAGTTTCCCTACCACTCTACCCTTGGCACCCCACTACTGAATTAGTATGGGAAGGGATAGGTGGGTTATTGGGATGAGTGGCCGGGCAGAAGTTCCGTGTCCAACCCACGACGCCCAGTGGTCCCTAATCCAAGAAAGCTGACCAAAATTAATACCGCTGTTATGTTCCCATACTTTCTATATTTAAAAGTTGATATTATTGGTTTAAGATCCGATGAATACGAAATTGAAGTTCATTTTGCTGTATCTTAAGGCCTTGTATTTACGTTTAGTGATTTTTTAAACTACATATTGTAACTTCCCACCCGGATATTAATGGGAAAAAGCCGCGACACAAATATTAGTGCTTTTCGGCGCGCGGTGCGCCTACTCCGTAATAGTTTAGGGATCCCGAGTCGTCCGGAAATCTCATGCCGTACACACCGTTTAGAACCGTTTGGCATCCAGCCACCTGCAAGTGGAATGTTTCCTCTTATCTCCCCCCTAGAAGTAAGGTGAACCACACTCGGATAATTTCGTTTAAGCACAGGTTTAATTCATTCTTCACAAAACAATTACATTCATATGCACTGCTAGTGTTTTAACACGCAAAACTACCCTTTTAAATATACAGTAAGCATGGTAATATAAATTATACTGATAGTGGGTGACACGTGAGGGAACGGATGAGATGATTGAACATGTATGAAATGGATGGGGATGTAACGGAATGACAATCGAGAATATAACACAGGAAAAAAATACCCTATGCCGAAGCTAATACCCGAGTCGACTAATTGGATGACGGGAAAACAAAAATGGTCGGCAAGTTATACTATTTAAGGAGATTCGGTGGTTTTACTTAACAAAAGAGAATTCGATGAAACTTGCTGGAAACATTAATTTGGTTAACTTAAAGCCACATGATTTTTAAAGAATTATTTGCCGCAGATTTCTTAAGATATTTGATCGAGAAATGAGCACGAAAATACACGGGTTGTTATGGGAATGCAAGGCTTTATTATCAGAAAGAACCTTTTATAATTATTCAATGTATGATAAATAATTTATATCATCGATAGATAGAAAAATGTATATGCAACATATTTTTATTCCGAGCGCGTGAAGAAATCCCTCGCGCGCGTTGCGGATCGTGTGAAATTGGCACCACGGGTAATGTACTTGAACGTGGATGCATAACTTGCAGGATGCAGTAGAAGAGGATTGAGAACGTGAAATTTCATGCCCAAATCTCGATCAAATATCTTTAAAAAACCTGCAGTAAATAATTCTGAAAATTTTCAGGTAGCTTTAGAACAATATTATTAATACTTTCAGGACGTTTTATTGATTTTTCTTAAGTTGGGTGAAACCACCGAACCTCCTCAAACATACAATGGGATCCTGGGGACCTCCAACTTCAAGTACAATACAGGATGAATTTAGGATGAATTACGCGATCGTTGCACTAGGGTCCCGCAATGTCGGTGAACCACTTTCTGGAGGGGTGAATTTTGGCCGGCAACGACGAATAATGGCAATGGGATGGGCGGCAGTGGCTTACGTGACCGGTTTGGACGACTGATGATGTTGAGGTGATTGTTGTAATCGGCTCGAAGGCGGCACTGGAGGTAGCGGCCAGCCGAATGGGCAGCGTGGCGAGGGTTTGCGACGTCCATCGATGCAGAACGGCCAATGACTTCGGCCAGCGTAACTGGTGAATAGCAATGCTTGAAGTGCGCACAGCAGTGTCGGGCCTCGTTAATTGCGTCGTCTCTCTAAGCAGTCGTGGGCCACTGGATCGCACGCCGGAAGTGCCAGGTTATCGCGGCAAGATGTCACACATCAGGAATCCCCTTTCGTTCGCCTCGGCAGAGCCTTTTATACTCCTCCCGCGCGCAGATACCTGGATAAATCACATCACACACTGGCGGGGATGGGGGGACGGGAACGAAGAAGTTTGCCACCTTTATGCCCATTAGATTCCTACAAAACACTTAGTCGCAAACACCCCTCACTCACTCACACGTACAGACATTCATTAAAAACAAAAGCACATGTCACTCTCTCGCGACCTTGCGTGGCGTATATCCCTCGAGTGTGGGTCGTCTCACCTTTCCGGAGAATAAGAGGAGTGGGAGGAGACAAAAACAAAAAAATCTCTGAAACGGCACGAGAAAACTGCCGTAACCGTTACAATATATTGTCCGAGCGCTATATTCTTTGTAGGTAAATTTCTCTAAAATCGACAGAGTTCGTGCGGCAGGTGTGTTTATCCCGAATTACCCATAGTCACTGGCCATGGATTCCCATTTTTTGCCCCGAAAAGCTAATTTGGAAACTTAAAACGGGATGCACAATATTTGTAATGTTTCATTTTTTAACATAACAATACTACTGTATTTGCCGTAATACACTAGAATGAATGCACTGAGTGGAATCGTGTTAAAACATTTTACCCTGACGTACTTCTTAATATTTTTCACTGAAATAAGTATTTGCCGGACCAATGTTAAAAATTATTCTGTATACCCTCCAAAATTGAATAATCGATTCCCTATACGCTTAGCCATTTTCACAATCATCAGTGATAATAATTCTGTTTTTTTAATGCTTTTTTCATTAGATAGTTTCGAGATGAAGTAAACCTATTATGAATTCATCCGTTTGAGACCAAATATAGCCAAACAACAAATGTTTTAAGGAGCGTCATTTATGAATGCGAATGACATGAATTAATTTTGTGTTGTCATCTTTATATGCTAAACAACCGCCTTTTACAAAAGATTCCTGCCCTTTATCTAGCTCTTAGCTAGCCGGACGAACATAGCTCTTCGTACTTTAAGAAACAAAACTGTTAAATGCAAAATTTTTACGTGAAAGTTGAGAAAACAAACCTTGAAATGTCTGAAATGCAAATTCTTTGATCACTGTAATATGGTGTCCATATATTACCATCAGTGAATTAATACCAATAAGTTAACTTGAAGTCCATGTATTAAGTAATCAGTCACGTTAAAGCTTGCAAAACAAGTGTGGCGGGATTAAGAGTTAATCAAGCGGAGTTGATCAATCTGATATTGAAATCACGCAATATGCAAGCACATTTCCGTTCCAGTTAACACTGTGAAATAGATGGGAATAATCCTCATTTTTCACGCATCAAATATAGTACCTGTTGAATACAAGGGCTTAATTGTCTCTTTAATGTCATTAATAAAAGGCATATTATGCTTTTTTTATGCTAGAAACTTACCCCAATGCTACATGGGCCTGATTTAAAATTTATTCTTTTAGTTGCATAAAAATTTGTAATTAGAAACTTCTTCCTGTGGCCTCTTTTTTCTTCATTTACATAATTTTCTAGTTCAAGTTGTTGCACCGCCTTATCTTGGCAGTCCGACATTTATCCTACCGTGTACCCTCTTTGTAATCAGAAAATTAACGATTGATATCATGGTAGTGCTGCTGTGGAGCGTTCTTAATGAGGAAGTTGTAGGTAATGAACGAAAATTTGTTCTAACCAAAGAGGTTAAGCTGGTCGTTAGGTAACGCGGACGTTAAGTTAATGCTGACGTTAACTAGAGGTCGGGTTTTATGAAAAAAAAAATCAGACCTCTGGTTAGTTGACGTGAGCTTTAATGACAGAAGAGCTTACGTAGAGAAGCTCTCATATCGCGAAACGCGAAAATAAATGCATAACCATAATAAAACATTGCAACGGATGCATTTGCAAGTTGTTAATGTACTTGGCAACGAGTAATAGCGCGAAAAGTTCGGTAAGAGGAGTTCCGAGAAAATGCTGGTCATTGAGTTAATCTCGGAGGAATAAGATGGATTTGAAAACAAAAAAAGATATGGTGTAACATTGAAACAATAGGAAGTTCAAATATTAATTGAATGCTTTCATAATTACTACGTGTGAAAAATGTCTACGTGTGAAAACTGCGTGTGTGTGCCGCTCTGCGCTAATGTAATGTGGCGCACGACGTGAAGAAACACTCTTAGAGATATTGGGTTCATGTCGCCTTTGGGTGCTTGAATTACAGTGGTTGCTAGTCTCTGACTGCTGTACATACTTATCTTCACTCTCTTGAACCACATCCTTGTGAAGGCAGTGATGTGGAGAGAGATATCGATTTCTCAAAGAAGATATTTCTTTCTTCTTTTCCACTCGGTGTTCGCTGAGGGCGGAGAGACATATTCAGCGTGCTTATCGGGTTGATCGATGGAACGGGTAGAGTGCCTCAGTACGCGCGTAGTCAGCGAAGGGACTCACTCGGGTGATTCTCCTCTCCGATCGGAGGGAAAAATATCGCAGCCTTCCGGACTCCCACGCTACGGCTACGCCTCCCATGGTCACTCCACACCTCCCCAGTGCTTCTGCCTCCCGGCACGGTCGGTGAGGCGGCTGGATGGAATCCGAGGAAGATAATTGGACCCTCTCGAGATGATATTTCTGAGAGTTGGGTTGCGGTTGTAGGAAGGACACGATCAAACTTGGGATTCCGGAGAACAAGTGCGTTCAAGAGGCTACGCTACATCGTTTCAATAATGCGAATAATTTGCAGTATAAGAAGTTGATTTCGTTTCTCCAGGTAGATAAACCGTTTCACAAACCTTGAATGGAATCTGGACCATATCATCGTATAACTTACAAATAACCAGTCAACACAGTTTCGTTAAACTAATCGACAGAACTGGTTGGTGAATCATTTACCTCTTCCTGTATACTGAGGGGTTTAGTGACAGAGAGGACACAAGACACTATCTCGTTTCATAAAATGGAGACATTAATCAATCTATGGATACTAATCGAATCATGAGGTAACAATGCACAACTCCAAACTTTTGTACGTTTTCCTTTTTCTTTATTAGTTTTGCACGAATTCATCTCGTTGCCCTTCTCTAATTATAATTAAAACTACTCTGTAATAACATTTTAGGCAATTCTAACGGGATTTTATGAAAACTAGGGCTTAAATTTCAGTGCAATTTCATTTCAGCTAGTACAGAAAAATATTTCTAATTGATTATTACATACATATGTCCCCTGGTTACTTGTTTTAGTGTGATCATAAACATTAACATCATGTTCACTGTTATTGTAATGAATAGAGTTAAAAATAGCCAAGTGGCCCTGCTATAACAACGGTTAATTGATGAAACTTTACCTCGGATCAATGGTATTTTCTAAACATATCGTTATTCCAAATTTAACCCCATGTGACGGTAAATTATCTTTTCGTGGTAACGTTGCTAACCGAGTTTATCGAGTCGTCATTGGAAAGAGTTGAAGAATTGAACTCTGCCTGCGTATAATTTGGTTCATTCGCGCACGGGAAGCCTTTCACCTTGAACAGGCTAAATGAAATGACTACGCGAACGCAAAAATTTTAACGCATTGAAATGATCTATCTCTCGATACTAAATCACGTCGTTTCTCAAAATATATACCTTGGGGCCGTTTCTTTAAGCCTCTGAGTCACAAAAACATTCTTTCGCACCCCTTGACGTTGGGAGAGGAGAATTACTCTCGCCACGTCCATGATTTGAAAGGACTCGGATAAATGTGATAATGGATGACTTCACACGGATAGCGAGATTTTAGTATTGAAGCGAAGAAGATTGCCCACGCAATTTGCTCATTAAGGAGCTGGCATGTATGATGTGAACATAATGTTCCTATTTGGGCGAGACAGGAAGTTACACCATTTGCTATCTATCTGAGCGCAAAGAGAGCTAACCTCTTATATTTGTTTATCATTCTTGCGAAAACGTTTCATCTTAGAGCAGGGGTCCCCAAAGTGGTCGATATCGACCCCAAGAGCATGTCGACAAGAGTTTTCCAGGGGTCGATTAATACACGAGGATTGAAAGTTCACACACAGACACGGGGGTCTATTAATATTATTGGGTGGCTTTTATAAGATATGGGAACTATACATTCTTTGGTTGGGTTGTTATGCGCGTCTCCTTATTGCTTAACATCAGAAATGTAAAAAAATGATTTCGGGCCGTATTTATAGTCGTTACCTAGCAGTCTCACAGGCCCCTTCGTCAAAAACTGTATTTATAGTCTGATTTACAGCCAGCAGCCCCCTGAGCCAGATTCTGGCAGCAGATGCATGCTCCACCAGGGACCCCCTTATCGAAAAATTAACACAATATATGTAACTTATCTCACTAAAACGAATGTGAATAACCTTAAATTAATAATTTAGAAGATTTGGTGTTGATAAAACAACGGTAGGATTTGATTTTAATTGATAAAAATCTGATGTGACGCCGGACTCATTCCAAGGATGTTCATATACTCTCACGGTATATTTTTTCCCAAACTTTCTTCTTCTTGTGGCAGGAAACTGCGTCCGTTTTCTTAATTTCCTCTATATCTTTTTGCTTCTCCACCATGTCACATAAAGTCTTCTCCACACTGTGGAAGCTATTTGCACGTCGAGGGGCCATCTCAATAGTTTTCATACGGCGTCTGGCTCTTTATTTATCCGTCTCCATGCTGATCACGAGTGTCACCACTGAACCATTTGAGCTGCGAATTCCATTTCCCGCCGTTTGTAGTCCTTAGTTACCAGATCAAAACCCCAGCCATCCTCTACCTAGCAGCTCCCTTAATTTTGACTATAGGACGCACAACTCAAGGGGCCTTCTGGGTAGGGGATGGATAAGGGGACTGCTGGGTAACGACTATAAATACGGCCCTTAATGTTTTTATTAAATACTTAATCAGGGGGTCGATAAGAAGGCAAATATTCTATGAAGGGATCGACGGGATAAAAAGTTAGGGAGCCCCTGTCTTAGAGCTATAAAAACTAGTTTCAATTATTTTACTTTATTATCAGCATGCAACAATCCCAGCCGTGGTTAACTGCATCCTTGTGTGCTTCTCTGAATTTAGCTAATTCTATCAAGTCCCGGCTATTCATCTCATTTGATTTCCTCATTAATTTAGAATTTGTATTTTTACCTTATACTTTCTGGTGGGCTCTTTTCTTCGATTCATCCATTCACCCTTCATTTATATTGCTCACGAGCTCATACTAATACTTAGGGGCAAGTCTGAAACTCTTTGTTCTTGTTTTGTTTTGAACATTCCTTTTCTGCTCTCCTGTAATCTTTTTCATTTCTTTATCTTTCCATTTGATCATCATAATTGTTCTCCAACAGCAACCCTAGAAGACAATTTTTTCTGATTAATTTTTCCAATGGTCGAAGTATCTGATTCATCAAGTGACACGCTTCATACGGCGGTTCATTGTTACTCCAGATGTTGTTTCATTGCTACTGTTACTATTACATTGTTACTCCATTGTTACTCTGATGTTACTCCAGCCACTCATACTTGGGGCCGATTGGGTAAAAATTATTGACTTGAGGCCGAATTGAACCTCAAATCAGTTAATTAAATACGATCAGACTTAAAAAGCATTGCATGAAGTGAATCTGAGATCAAAGGACCTAAATTTTATTTCATCCTAGTGTTTGAAAATACACCTGGCGCCATTTAAAAATAGCAGGGAATCGCGCATTCCGGCTACTATCTTCTTTACTTTCACATTCTATCTGCTGGTTTGTTTTGTAGACTTCGTGCTGTGCATTGTAAAATATTCTAATTATCTCTTCGATTGTTGATTATGTTTGCCTCACTAATTCTTTTAGTTTTTCTTGCATGGAAATTGTGACTATGTAAATCAGATGCTATTTTGGCAGCCATTAAATGTTTGATATCGTAGTATTTAATTTGATGAAACTTCGTATGGTTAACATTGCTTAAGATGTTTGCCAAGCGCTGTTTTGACTATCTGACACAAGGTCAAGGACATGAAAAAGGTGATATTGAATAATTTTATGTATATTTAAATTAAGGACTAATATGGAGTATTTAACCCAAGTAGCTAATGTAGTACCTACTTTCAACTAACGATACGGCTTTAACTCAGTTTACGTAGCTTGATATTTGTATTTTCCGGAGTCAAGAGTTAATTCTAGGTGAAAAATGCTGATATCGGGCTAATGTTTAATCAATATAGTATTTAAGTTTATCTTTGACTGACATCTATTTTGTCTCTGATCTAAGAATACGTATTTTGCAGAAATGGGCTTTGAAGTATTAGTTCCCACGGGATCTTTTCCTTTTTCGTACTTAAAGTCATATTACTCAGAAACTCTGGTCATTTGTATAATGTTTTTGAAGCTAGGCCTCTGTTGACGCAATCAAACTACGAGTACTGTTACTCACTTATCGTTGCGGAAAGGTTTGCTGTGAAAGTAATGTGTAATACTGAGAAAAATGTTGGTTCCCCAGACATCAATGAAATACCTTCCATAGTACTTTGTGTAGGAATTGAATATGTATTCGTGGATAATATCTCAGTCGCTGTTTTTCAGCAAGACATAATTATTTAATTGTTTAGCTTCTTGATTCGTCGTAGTGGAAAATTTATCCTACAATCCCGCTTTCTTTCGTGGACTCTACTTTTCTGATTCTGTAATCTTTATGAAGGTTTTGATTTCGAATAAAGGGCACATGCACATCGGGCCACCAAGATATTTTCTCTCAAACCGGTGAGGAAACGTTGTTTTTAAATTTAATAATAAAAAAGATGGTATCTCTAGAAAATCTTCCCTAGGACTGCTTTTCTTGTTGACAAATTACCCCAAGATAGAGCCTTAAATAGTGGAAAGTTGTCTTCTCGATCGTCGATAGCCGCAGTTTATCATGGAAAAGTATACGTAAGTCTGACGCGAGACTATGAGGGAATCTAATAAATTTCATAGATAAAACTAATAGAGCCCAATGACTATAAATCTTCAGGTGGATTAATGACCATAAATATGGAAAAACTCCAGTGAAGGTTGGTAGTAAAGGAATATTTTGTGTCAAGTCTTTATCTGAGACTCCACCGTTTTCGCGAACTCAAGTTCTCTTATCATTTATGAGCCTCTAGAAATTGTAAATTTATTGGAGATTGTCAAGGAAAACCTTAATTAGGAAATAATTCGGGTGAAAGTCAGCTATTGCTATTTTTGATGATATTTAAGTCAGGTTTTCAGTGGATCATTAAATTTTGGTGTATTGGTGAGAATTAACGTCATCTTTCAACTATAATAGCTAAATATGCTTCAAACATTGATTGAATAAATGAACATATGGAATCATGAGGCTGGACATCAAGGATATGAAAATCAAAGCCATTATTTATGCATGTGGTGACTAACTACTATTAATTTCTGTGGTTATATATTTCACTATTTGACCTTCGACGTCCCCCGTAAGCAAGCACAACGAGGCTGGATTGCACCCACGTAACCATGCATCATGCAACTGGCAGACGATACCGAACAGTATTAAGTGATGCGCCGCTAGCCTTATAAATCTGACCAGTGATGCTACGTGTATAACCTACCGAGCCAAATGAAATTGTTGCCTTCTCCGAAAGAAGCAATAACATCGTTTACAATTTCCTGTGTGGTAGGCAACCAACCACTCACAGGAAATTGTTTTCTTTGATGCCAGCCAGTAAATCCATTTCAGGGCGAAATGGATAATTTTAGCTCTAATTTGATTCTTGATTCGCTTTTATTTGATTTGTGAAACAGGGTATCGTTTTCAATAGGAGTCGAAGTACTAAGAAGTAGGTATGCAAATTTCTGAGCAAAACTATTTTCACAATGCAAGACAAGTTCACGTGCTATTTCCTTATCTTCAACAGACAGAATTTTCTTTCTTGGAAGGATTCGGACATTGTGTGCACTGCTTTATTGTTTTACTGAAGAATTACACACATGTTTACAGTTATCCCAATAATGTGCGAATACTAGCTCTTTCCTACGCAGCAAGCCTGAGAATTGTCGGCTTGGAAATAGAAGATTATTATGGTTGGCTTTTCGAGGTCGGATGTTAAGAAGTATGATGCGGGTTTTAACGTAGCCAGTGAATTATTTCATTTGGCTTGATTGAAATAGAAATTCCTTTTGACTTGATTTATCAAGCACTTCACTATCGCGCTGGTGATAAAGTCAAGTTCATTTTGTACCGCCTGAGGTCTGAAATATCGGATATTGGAAACCAATGCGGGAACGCCATTGGGGAAGTACGCCGTCTCTGTAGCCTACATTTTTTTCCACCTAAACGTCAACGCTTGAATTTTGCGATTGGCATCGCAATCCAATATCAGTGGCTGGCATCCTGCATGATCATGATGTTTATGTCAATCATGGCCTTGATTGCCCGACCGCATAGTTGGTGTCTCTAGCCCCAACCGCTGTGAATATTAATGAATCGCAATTAAGAACTTCCGTGCACGATATTGGCTTTTAATCAGGGTGGACAATCCGATAAATTTTTTGTCGCTTCACTTAACGTAATAAAATGCTCATCAATTCATAATCAATAGTGATTGACTGAAATGTCAACTCACCGGTAATGAATTCAAAACGTTTAATAGATTAGCTATTAATCTAAATGTAATAACGCTCTTAGAAGCAGAAGCTGCGCAAATTAGCTTTCGCATCCTGCACTCTCTAGAGTTCTAAACATAAGCACTCTATCGAATATTTATCGGTCTTTTTACAGCTCCTACCTGAAATTAGTATTACGAATGTAGGGTAATTGTTTATTCATTTTACGGAATACACGTGAACTACTGTTAAATTAATTTTATTTTGTAATATTCTACCCCAATTATTAATATTTCCAGTCAGACCAAAAATTAGACCAGTTTTGAATACCTGTTTCACTTTATGCTAGCGAAGGACAACCAACACACGATATCGTTGTAACCGGTATGGTCGGGAAATAATTATAGTGGATTAAAGAGTGAGTGACTCGAAGCTATAACACAAGTTTACGGTGCAAGACTTCAAACAAATTAATGTGCAAGAATAGGAATTAATGGCTTAATTGCACATTCATGATCTGGACCCAGTTTAGATAATTTGATTCTGTCACTTCTGAAAGCATTCCCTTCTACATTTCATTTCGTTGAAATTGAACTTTAAGTCAACAATCTTTTCCTACGAAAAACCGAATTTTGACTCGAGAAAACTGTACAAAGGAGGAAAGTCTCAAGCTTTTTGTATCTCATTAATGTTTTATAGTATCATTTGACATTGAATGACCCTTAGCCTACCCTGAAAAGCTACATGCTTAAGATCTTGTGTCGGAGTAATCCACAGAATCTTGTTGCACACGACTCATTATTTTTTATTTATTCTTTTAGATTTTTAATTTTTTCTCATTTTGTTTATCGTTTTTCACGTACAATTGTCGGAGACCTCATGAAAAACGATCAAGGAAATGAGAACATACTTAAAATATAAAATAATAATTAAATAGCTTTCTTTCTCTTTCCCTTACACCAACACTTTACCTTCTATAACCGCCTCCAGCAACACTTTTTCTCGCTATGAATATTTCATCCATCATTCGATGCACATATTCTTTCTTGCATGGTTTGATTCTTATACAGATTTTCAATGAAATTTCACGGCCATTCAAAGGAAAATTTGATTCTGTTTCCTTTTCAGTGAGACCAGGAAGAGAGAGCTAGCCAGGATATCTCGTGGGGTATTGACGAAACGGATTTTGAGAAAGATATCTGATGAAAAACTTTTCATTTGCTTTCTTAGATTCAACCATTCAACTGCGTGGGCACATGACGGTTTTCATCCAATTTGCATTTGAATCTTCGCTCCGTGACTGCACATGACCAACGTGCAAGCTTTCCCAATGTGCCCTCGGTCCTCAAAGCGTTCTCTCATTTCTAGCAATCTCATCATCCTCCTCCCACTTCCACGAGTACTTTCTTTCTTGCGTCTTAATGTTTATTCCGTGGACACATGGTGCACTCCGAGAATTCGCACGAGACTCATTTTCCCGTGCCCGAGGAAAGCGTCTCGTTTCTCTTACCTTCTTTCCCGGCGCACGGAATTGCTCAATGCGGGTTCTCCCCGCGTCGCAGTGTCCTTCCCCTCTTCTGTATCTTCGCCGCATTCACCGCCTGCAAAAGGAATACCATGAATATTGGATATCCGCCTTGAGATAACGGTTTTATTTTGGAATTTTTTCTCCTGTCACTCGAATCAGGGACTCAATATTCCTCTCCAATGTCATAGACATCATCGGAGATGCGTGTTCTACAATGTTGTGCTGTGTCTTGCTGATTAAATTGCCGTATACTATCATACATACTATTGACCGGCTTGCGAGGACCAGCATATATAGCACTAACATATACCGATGCACTATATCCTTTCTAAAAACGTTTTCTAACTTCTACATTTAACGTAATGAAAATGGTAACGGTTTCAGGCGTCACTTGGTGGAATTTTTCCATCATGAAGATTGGAAAAAAAGTTACTGTAATTCCACGTAAATGTTTATTGTACGACCCAGGTTTCGCCACAGTGCAGCATCATCAGGTATAGCATTAAAAAATGGTCACTATATACACACAAAAGTTGGGGGAGGAGGAGCGGAAATGGACAGGTGGGGGACCACTTTCGCCCCTCCTTCCCCAACGTTTGTGTACTATATATTGTGACCATTTTTTTAATGATGTACCTGATGTTGCTGCGCTGAGGCGATACCCGGGTCGTACAGTCAATTTGTATATGGAATTGCAGTACCTACCTCCTTATCCTATCTTCGTAATATAATAGATTATTAGATGATTATGAATATAAAATTTTTTAATCATTCTCGTATTGAAATGTGCTGAGCTATTATTAATATGCAGAAGCTTGTAAAACATTATAAAAATAATCATAACTTTCCTCTGCATACATTTGATATTATGCCGGTAAGATTTGTCACAAATAAATGTAATGAAAACTCCCATGCCTATTTTTTTAATTCGGTGTTTTTATCACGATTTCATTTGTGCTGGTTTGGCATAGCGAATAGAAAAGCATATAATATTTTTTATAACTCCGCTTCCGTTCTTGAATTGTTAGGGGCGAATATGATATGTACGTGAATGCGAGAAACTGGAAAAGTTCGTCCAGTTTTCAACAAAAAAATTTAAGTTTTGCTTATTCATAAAAAAATAGTTTACTTCATTGCTCATGATTCCCTTTCTGACCCGAAATATATCGTCTTGTTCATTTTTTCTGTTCAATGAAACTTTTTCTTAAGTTAAACATCCATTATGGTAATGCTACAGCCATCCTATTTATGGATTAAAAATCATTAAATTCCTGCAATGAGAATGTTTACACTGTTTCTTATTACTTTTAGTTGTTTTTATTTACCGAATATGAAGTTTTAGAAGGATTGTATTTTACGTGCTCGTTCATTTTAAACGGCTCCCCCCTCATGTTATTTTATTCCTCAACATGCAAAATTTTTTTGTTTTTATGTGAGCGTGTTTTAAATTCCAGAAGTTGGTGATGTGAAAATAATGAGGTTATTTATACTAATACCACAGGCGTAAGCATAGGCTGTTGTATTTTACGATCCAGCCCACTTAAGCCCGGTTTTTTAATGCCTGGTTAACGTTAATCATGAGAAGATCTAACTTTTCATCACCCAAGTTAAATGATTTTGACAAACAATAGCCAGTGTCCACAAAACTTTAGAATATCAGAATTAATTTCTTGTTGAGATATGCTTGCTACATATTTATATTTTCAAAGCTTTACAGGAGGTAAAGGGATAGATTTCCAAGAGTCCCATAGCTTTCCTTGCATATGCCAAGTAGCATTTCAAAGTTATACTATAATGTACAAAGTATGAAATGAAAGTTTTTACCAATGAGAAAGTTAGTAAATCAATTCTCATGAACAAAAATATACACTCCACCAATGAAGCAAAATATATCTTTTATTAATATGATTTTCAATTCCAAAACACCTTTACCAAGGAACATTTGCTAAGCAAAAAAATGGTTTGTCACTCACCACAGAACTATTATTATAAATTCCTTCGTGGATGGTTATAAAAGGGTGTTAGAAAATTACCCAGCAAAAATGAAACTATTTTTTGGCTCGTGCTATTAGTGATTTTTATTTAAATCCATACGGTACAAGTTATTTAAACCAACGTTGAAACACAGTGAACTAATATACACAGGGCTGCAATGAAATTCTGATAAAAATGTCAAGATTTCACTTATCGTTTCATATAAATAATTCACACGGATTATTTAAACACTGATAAGAGCATTTAAAACGAGGCAAAGGGTAAACAAGTGAACACCAACTAACGAGCAAATGATTCAAGTCGTCGGCATTACATGATATCGTATCCTTCGTTCACAAGCGTTGCACAATGCATATGGAACTCAACAAATAGAGCCAAACTTCTCGTATAGTACTCAAAATCAATCAAAACTAAATAACAACAAGCCAAAACTTAAATGGTACAGTTTCTTATCACTGACAATTCGAGTTTGCATCGACCTTTTGTGACACTGGGTGCTGGATTCACGGATGTGATCAGTTGGTACAAGTAAATAAATAAATGCACGAAAGTGAATGCATAACTTTGCAGGATACAGAAGAAAGGGCATCTTCCATCGTGTTCTCTTCATTTTGAAAATTATCCCATTGGCTCCACATTTAAGTATTCCGTTATATTCCAATTTAGTTACATTCAGTTTGCATAATTCTCATTTTTTAATGATATCCTATAGCAAATAAGTATCACAGACATTCGATTCAATCAAGAGATACAGTACATAACGGTTCAACTTCAATCGACGAACATATCCACTGTAGAAAATCAACTAAATGGTGTGCTTAAGATGAGGTCGACATGGCGAAGACGAGCTTATTCGTGACTATGAAACCAGTTGAGCTCATACAGAAATAAGGATAGCTTGATGAATTTCGCCTTATTGAAATATCTTGAGACCACGTTATTTGGCGTTGACGACTGGAACAAAAGTTGATCCAAGCTCGCGCTTGAGGTGATCTTCATCAAGCAAATGCTTAAGATGCGACTGTGAATATCGGGCCTGAATACTCACGGTAATGACTTTAATAGCCGAAAATATTTTACGTTCCACAGCGTTCGGCCATTCTTTTTTTACAAGTTGAGAATTTTGTATATTCGTAAGTCAATTGTTACCCGTAGTTTCAACCGATCCCGACATCAAGGAAGAAATAATGTCGCTACATATGTCTACTTCATACAAAACGTCATCAGTGTAATACAAAGTACATGCGGCAACATGGTGGCCTACTTAACAATGCGGAGAGTTGTTGTAGCGGGATTTCTGGGTACCGTGTATACTGCTATAGCGGAGATTCTGCTATAAGTTCAGCGCGATTTCTGGGTACGGCCCTTAGTCATAAAATCCATTGTTGGTGTTTTTATCTGTTATGAAGTGCAAAATATGTATTTCATAATTACTTTAAAGTTTCGAGGTTAGGTCAAGAACAATGAAGAGACCTTGCCATTTACATTTCAGACAGGGACCTAGAGCAGAGGTGGAGCGGAGCGAATTTTCATTGATGCTCCGCCGTGCTCCGCTCCGAACGGAGCGGAGCGGAGCTGACGGAGCATTGTCGGAGTGGAGCGGTCCGTGGAGCGGGAACTTGGAGCGGGTCGGGGCGAAGCGATTTGCTCCGCTCCGGCAGTTTTCTCACCGTAGTAAAATTTTCTCACCGTATTCCTCAGATACTCGGAGTGCCAATTTCTCTTTGCCATGGCTTAGAATTGATCATATAGAAACATTTTGAAGGTAAACTCGCGCGTGTGCTTGCAATGGGAGTTTTAAATTTTGAATACGGATTTGCATCATGATATTCTTAATTGGTAGGTCATATCTTTTTTGAAAGTAAATACTGGAATCTAAACACGGAAGATCACGCTCGTAGAGTGCACAAAAATGCATTAAGATGACCATAATCAATATAGTCAAAACCTATAAGGAAACATTGTGGTGAATGAAAATTGACTGGTGTAGTATTGTCCACTTTATTTTTCAATTACAACACGCGTTTCGGCGTTTTTCATCGCCTTCGTCAAATATATCACATCATGCCAGATACGGTTGATTCAAAAACATTAACTATAATCTCACTAGAAGTTTTCTACCCCGCAATTCATGCGGAATCATAAACAAATTTGTGAGTTTCTTGGTCTTGTGAGCTTAGGGTCAAATAAAAAACATATAATGTGTACAACTTTTTTCAAAATCTTTATAACGATGTTTCTCATAGTTTATCAAAAATTATTTTAAGTAATTAATTTTTTAAAGAATAATCTTCAAATTTCATCACCTAAAGCGTGCTTTGCCATTTTTTTCCATGATGATGTTCTGTAATAAAATACTGCATTAAATAATTTGATAGCTATAGGTTTTCATAATACTATATGGTAATGCCGCAAAAAAGTAGCATACGTAAGATGCATCGCATCGCATATTTAATTCTCTAATATTAAAAATTGCATGATATTATATTGCGCTGCAAATGATGCAGAATATCGCTTGGTACCTCGTGATTTCTGAAATCGAATATTATTATCGCTTATCGAGTGACAAATTATTGTATATACCAATACCGATTATCACATTTTACCGCATAACATCTCGTTGAATCACGTAGTATCGCGTTTTTTCGTGTAGGAACGCGAAATATCGCATATAGAATTGGCAGTGTCCCATATGGCATGATGCAATTGGATCTCGTGTGATACAGCACAATATAACATAACATGTTTTATTTTTATATTCATATATCGACTACTGCATGATCGCGACACCCAACCTGGGCGTTATAAATTTATTTCCAATTTCAATATCTCATAGATTAAAATTTTTAATACCAAAATATGAGATAAATAGCTTATTGTGTCTATTCTTTAATAACGAATATTACACAAAATAATATTGAGCGATATCACGTGATAGAGTATAGTAATGCATATCGTGGCGAGTAATGACGCATACCACTTTCAATATGTCGCTTATGGCATGGTGTACCCTTATCGAATATTGCATTATATCTCATGTTTTGCAAAATATTAATATATTGCATATCACATTAATTAATATTGGATATCGCATAGCTGAGTACTGCTCATAGCCTTGAAGGAAATAGAGGATGACATTGTCAGTCACCCTGTGATATCAAATGATAAATCTAAAAATATTTTTCTCGCAATCGACATTTCGTGTTGTAAAATCTTATTAAAGGCATTTATGACACCCAACTTCAAAATATATGCAATTTTGTCATCGTATTGTGATAGCAATTTTGTGTCACAATACGCGCGATATGGCACATATTGTGTGAATAATAATAGCATATAGCATGACGTAATGTCACATGACATCATATCAAAATGCATCATAACGATAATTACATGGTATCGAATGGCATCGCGTGATATTGAAACCTGCCGCAAATAGCACCCTGTAATATCAAGTACATATCGCATTATGCAATGTAACATATCGCACGATATCTAATGTTGTACAATGAGGTATCGATTAATTGAGTATGTAACATTGTGTAACGAGTCCCCTACGGAGATTCGAAGAGCTCCGGGAGAGGAGATATGAATTATAAAGTAATTGACATGAATGTGATTAGTGGATGAATGGTTACGGAAATAGTACCAATTTAGGTAAATAAATATGAATACAAATGTAACTAAACATGCGGTTGCTAGGGATGATGCTCCCTCCGCTTCGGAGCGGAGTGATGAAGCCAGTGCTCCGCTCCGGAGCGGAGGGGTTATAGGTTTAGCGAAACTTGGTGGCACTCGCTAGTTAAGAGTATGACACAAGGAAGAGGAAAGCATACGAGTGATGTGGGATAAAGTGGCCAACTCTTCCTCCAGATGTCACTCTGGAAGTCCTTCCGTACCTTTGCCCGCTCATCAACGCTTGATTTACCCTCAGTGATCTCTGATTCTCCGCTGGTGAGTGCCACCAAGTTTCGCTATACCTATACATGACGTACTCCGCTCCAGAGTGGAGTTCTTCGTTTCCCATTGTCGCCGCTCCACTCCGGAGCGGCGACACTCGGGTCGCTCCGCTCCGACCATGGAGTTGGAGCGGAGCGATGACGCGCTAAGGGTCCCTGGTTTCAGAGTGTAATGCACCCCTCATCAGGGATATACAGAAAAGAATACATGAAGGTACAACAACCGTCAATAAGTAAAAGGATCACTTAACTCAACTTGAAATCTTGTATTGCCATTGAATTAAGTGATCCTTTTATAGGCTGGTGCTGTACCTTCATGTATTTATTTTGTATAGCTCTGATGATGGGATGTTTTTTTACTGGTTCTGGAATGTCCACTAACAGAATCGGTCCTAAAAAGTCTAAATGCTAAAGATCCCTATGATTTTCAATTTCAAGGAAATTTTTATATCGAAATTTTATATTGAAATTGATGTATAAGAGATCCTTTTATTTATTGACGGTTGTTTTACCTTTATGTATTATTTTCGGTATAGCCCTGATAATGGGGTGCATTACACTCCGAAACGTTGGCAAGGTATTATAGTTTCATTGTTCTTGACCTACCCTAGATACTTTAAAGTGGTTCTGAATGAAGAGGTCAATAGAAGAAGACTGTATTTAATAGTTAATTGAATCAATTTTTACGTCTACTTTCATAGATAAAATGGATTTTTTAAGTTTTCTTTTTTCTTTAAAGACTCCTATTTTCACCTCTTTTCATTTTCTTTTATTTAGACACTCCCAAATTAACCCTTGGCCTATATATTTTCCTGTTTACTATCGAAATTAAAAGTCAAACAGAATTTCCGTTTGCATCATATTTCAGTGATGCCTTCATAATCCTAAAATATCTGCGTTCTCCTATTTCCTGATATAAAGCCTAACCCCTTTTGTGGACATCTTCTGGTTACTCTCACGCCTTCGGCACAACGTCAAATGTGGGAGAGATCAATAATTTAGCGGTTTTGTGGTTGTGACACCTCGAGATCTCTCCCTGGAATTCTCCCAAGTAATCAATATGAGACCTAATGCACCGGATCTCTTTCCATAATAACCTTCTCTCTGTAGCCCTAAATGGTTCTCGGATTCTTCAAAGGATATTAAGCACACTCAAAAATATTAAGAAAAATACTCTTGAGATGAACATTTTGAGGGGAAACAGAATTTTGCCCGGCTTAAAACTCGAACACCATGATGATCATGTTGCAGTGCGTCGTTTTCAAGAGAAGGGAATGTTGGTAGTAAGATTTGGAAATGGATGACGGTTTACTGTTGCTTAGCTCTCTTTAATTTGCGTAGTTAGGTTTTAATTCCAATACATCAATTATCATCAAACTTCGATCCTTTTTCATCTTTGGTTAAATCCTTTTTGGGCCCATGTACGTAACTAGTTGGTAACAATTTGTCTTATGAAATAAAAGCAGGCTTATTTCTAAAATTATTGGTATGATTTCTGTAGGCTACGTAATGTCTTAAGGCAGAAAAAATGATTCATGTACAACTCGCATATTCTAGTTCTATATGTATCTTTCTTAAAAGTCTTATTGCATTATTAAAAACCGCCGTCCTCTTTGTCCAATATCATCTGGAGTAGAATACTTTATATGTGTATTTTAGCGGTGATAATCAACGAACTCAATCTTGCCATGGCGTGGCTTTCTTTCCGGATGTCTATGCATAATTGATGCATAAAGATCAGAAAAGAAAAATACCTCTGCAAATATATCTAACAACCTGTTAGAGAGCCATTCAAGGGGTACCTACACGTGCTGAATGCCACCCTAGGGTACCGATCTCTAACTCGGTGATGCATTTTTTCGTTGGAAAAATAATACTCTCCTAACAAAAGGCAGGCTAAGGCTAACAAAAGGCAGCAGTTTGATCAAAACTCACTCACGGCGCAAATAAATGAGGTCGTTTCGGCCTGAAATTGGCTGAAGTACGTAATTTAATGGGGATGAAAACGAGAAACCGCCTCGTCACAAGCCTCAAAAGATTGAATTTTTGCATGCGACGCGATTGCGTTCTTCCACCCTATTGGGTTTATTAATAGTCCCCCAATCGGATTGAGTAGACTCAGTCCGGAGTGTGAAGTGTAGGGGAGTGGCTTTAAATCAGATGAGGAAACGAGGATAATAAGACAATTCCAAAGGTACTACTACTTAGATTTTTTTAAAGCGTCAAACTGGAATTTTTGTGATTTCTGAGCCGACTTTGGGCTCCTTTGCGTTGTTCATCTCTAACAATAACAACTACTGTTTGAAAAAACCACAGCAGAACATAAGAGATTCTATACAAAAGAGGCCCAGTGTTACCGAAGAATGATAGACCAAAAGGACGGTGAGAATTACCAAAGAAGATGCACTATATTTAGTTGAAGAGATAAGACGTAAGTATTAAAGGCTCAAGAAAACAAATAAAAATAATTGAAAAATTTACGAAGTAGGGGAGACAAATTAATTGACAATTTTGCGACAAAACTGCATGTTAAGAACAATAATGGAAGGAAAACTGAAAAATTACAGTTGAACGCCAATAATGGAATGCATCATGCAAAGTATGAGGGACGTCAGAGTGAATGATTACGAAGGATTGAAGTGGTTGTGCCAACGGCCTGCCACGAAGGATACAACGGTTCCCGATCAGTCACCAATGTTATCATTACCGTTATGTCATGATTACCGTTGGGCTCGGCTTGAATTCGGAGGGGTGATCCTCCGATTCTTCCGAGTGCTGTTACCGCTGTCTGCAAGTGGCAGACATTATGTGCAAAATGACTTTACTCGTCAAAGCACGTTAGATAAAATACTACTTGAAGTAGTTGGTGGAGAGGGGAGTGTAGTTACGTACTACCCTGCGAACCGCCGCAGAGGCGTGTGGCAGGGGATGTTAGGACAACAGCCATTGCAGGGGGGGAATAGGGAAAAGAAAGGGGAAGAGGATAGAGGTGAATTGTTGTTTCAAGGTACTCCACTTCGGATTGATGACTGCTGATGATAAATTTAAGTAAATGCTATGCTATTGGTTAATAACATCCCTTCCTATGATCGTGATAAATAGTTAGCTGTTATTTCCTATTTCCTCAGGAACTTATCTATGTCATCCCTGCCGCGCACGACTATAGCATTTAGAGCGTTTAGCTAGATTTAATTCTCGACTTCATTTTCCCAAAAACAAATAATGAGGAAGAGATAGCTACTTAATGTGGAAGAAAATTGGAACCTGTTGTACTATGCCCATGGTCTTCTCAACTTGGAATTTGGAAAATGAAATTGGTGATATAGGATTTTATTCTTTCCTGGAGAATGATGCTTGTGAAATTTTCTCGGGAATTCCACCGGGTTAAATTTGTAAATTAAATCCCTAAATGGAAGTTGGTGATGCTTGAAGCAATTTCCCTTAGGTTTCGGGATAAACGGTTAAAATGAGTTTATGTTAATTTGGTTTATTTGAAGCAGTATTCTCCAAAGATCCTCGTGAAACACCCACCTAGTCTTTTTCTTTCAGTCCCTCTCCATTTTCCGCCCTGACCTGAAATCCTCCATTGCGCTCAGATACTTGATTCAGTCGGATTCCATCAGATGCATAATTAACCACACAGGCATGAGACCCTCGGCCGAGACACCATCTGGTAAATGCCATGGCAGCAGCGTTGTCCCTTCGGTCCATTAGCCCGTCCTCGTCGTCCGTGGTCGTAGAGTATGCTTCTTTAAAATGCTAAAGAGGCGGTGCGGCTCAAATTCTACTTAACCACCTCCACTGGCCAAGCTTCCACATTTACAACTCGTCAAGAAGAAGCAGTCGCAGTGAGATCGTGTGCTGGCTCGTGAGGCCTCATGGTGAGGAAGCGAGAACAATGGGGAGATTAACGCATGTTCTATTTTTCTACTAGCATCCCAGTTTTCTTCTCATGCACCAAAGAGATAAAATTTTTGATGAAAAAATTACTTCACTTGACCGGAAACCCGGATCTCGTAATTGCCGGTCAGGTATTTCGTACGAAGTAAATCGTTGATATCGATGGATTAATTGGCTTAAGTCGATTTAGCAGGCCAACATAGACGTGTATATCCTAGCAACCAAGCGCGTATCTTCGTTACATGTAATTTGTGCCTTTCGTAGTGATTTCCAAGTAGGTATTTTTCTTCTTTTCCGGTAAATAGTGACAGTCGAGGAATCATCGTCAGCCTTTCAAGGCTCAGAGTTATTAACTGCGGTCCTCCATTGTTCCCAAACTAACTCTTTAACTACCCTGCTGATTCACCTAGGGCTTTCTTCTTCGGTTTCGTTCTCTTTTAAATGCCTCCTTGTTTCTCTCTTAGTCCATACACTATAACTTATAGAATCACTCTCCTTCTCTAGTCTTTTATTCATTACTGGGTCCCTTTTATAATGATCAACGCTTCTGATATATCCGGTGTCTGTGCTCTCATGAATTTTTAATTTACTACTGCTTAATAGTCTTGTTTTTCGTGTAATCGTCTTTGAGGAGAGTTTTTGCCACTTCATCATGACCGCTTTTTTTTCCTCCGCATGATTTCCATTCAAATTCTATCGTCCAACTTTGAACAGAACAATGCATGGAGGTTGAGTAGCTTTTTAATCCCCAAATATTAAAAAGATCATCCTTTTCTTCTTTTGTCCGAGATTACTGATTTGGGAATCATGACGGGAAAGTTAGATTACTGCCTCACATTCTAGGGTATATGAGAAACGTAGGAGTAGAATATTATTTGTCATATGAAATTGTTTCATAAGTTGCTGAATGAGGCTTATTGTGAGCAGATTGTGGGTTTGTAAAGTTGAGGAATTGTTGTCTGCGCGCCGAGGAAGTTCATCTCAAGTGACGGTGTGTAAAACCCCCTCACTCCTCCTCAAGCCAAAACTTTCGAGCGTGAACAGAAATTTAGTACCCACTAGCTGTGCAGCCTTGCCATAAGGCCGCCGGGACTGGTGTTGCAACCTGCAAACACTTCTAGTGTTTAACAGAGGGAGCTTAAGCGCCATATGACGATAGAGTTTTCATCGCGTCAGTTGCTATGCCTCGTAAAAACATCGACTGAAACTTTTACTTGTGTATAACAGAAACTCCTTTATGTGAACCTCTTTTTCCAAGTCTCTTTGGTAATCGTGAAAGTCTCCAGTATGGAGAGTTTTAAAGTTTCATTTATGATGCATTTTTGGACAATCTGGCAAATGCCACAAACTTATGTCATTATGAGCCTTGCTTTAACAAAGTAGAAATTTTGTCCTATTTCCTTTTATTTATTCTAATGAAACGCGTGCTTCAACTATTTAGCGCTACACCAAGGTATTTATGATTTATTTTTATGTGATTGGTTAAAGGATCGGGTTGATCTAAATTGTTTAGCTAAAATACCTTCAGTATATTTTGAGATATAAAATACGTTGTACGTGCCATATTCGCGTGATATTCAGTGGGGCCTCAATACTGTGGTCAGTTGTAATTCTCTATTACCTGAAGTCGTCCAAAAGCCCTATCCTCTCTTTTATTTCTCTTCCACGCTTCCTTAGCGTTCTCAATTCTATCACCCCTCGTCAACAGGCACTCACCTCACAACACGTCCTACCTCCGCCTTTTCTTCTTTCTCCGAATCTCCACCAAAAACTTCCTTTCCTCTCTCACGATGTCCATAACCTCCTCGTTCGTCTTCCTCACCACCAAAATTATCCATCCATACTCCATCAATTTCCAAACCTTAATTGTCTCCAGTATACGTACATCCCCTCTCCATAATTACCAAGTTTCCGACTCGTACAGCGCTATGCTCTGTGTTACAGTTTTCACCAGTCTTTTATGCACGTTTCTCCTTAGGCCACACCTCACTTTTATAAATTAGAAGTAAAGTATGGGCCAATGGAATTTAATTATTTTTTATATTAATCACAGCATTTAGTTTTTCAAAGCTATCAATTTTTACTTCAGAGTGTTCTCATTCGCGGTAGCTTAGTTCAGCTGAATACCCAAAAAAAAGAGAGACAGGGAGAGAGTAATGTGACGACCGAGTGAACTGAGTTAAAACTTGAGCTTTAAAACTGAGTGTGCGATATTCCAAACATGTTTTGCAGCGTTTTTTATCAAATTAGTGTTAATTTATTTCATACCGTAACAATGTTAGCTCATCAATTTAGGGAAGTTATTTTCTTCTGAAATCCTCGTTTTGAAGGAATGAATGTTAATGAGTTTGAAAATGCACGGGCCACAGTATTAAGTTTGGCATTTAAACTCAGCAAAATGAAAATAAATTAAAAAGAGAATTAGTTTCTTTTATTAACACAAGTATTTTGTATTCATGCAAAAAGTAAAACTTAACAATCCTTGAAAACGAAACACTCATATTTCGGGTAGATTAACAACATCCCTACCTGTTGACGAGATGTCTTCAATGTTAGGTTGTGCATATGGATGTGAAAATTTATATTTACAAGGTGAACCGTCTTTCACTGTTTCCCTTGCTGAAAGAGGCGAAATTACCTAAGCAGTATTTTAAAACGTTACAGTATTTTTTCCTCAACATTGCTGATAAATCACGTCACATAAAAATATCATTTAAAGCTTGTAATTTTAAGTTACCACCAATTTAAACTGAAAGGTACTCAAATCTTACCACCGAAATATGAGAATTACGGGTTGTTTGTTTTTTCAAATTAGAAACCATATATTTTGTAATATAATGATAGAGAATATTTTAAATTAAAACGAAATATTAGTACTTATTCACAGTTTTACTTCATTTCCGACTATATTTTCAGACGCTGTAAGTCATTTTCATGGTATTCTAATTAATTGCAGAAACTATGTTCGGAAATTTAGTAAAAGTGTGAATAATTAGCAGGCTATAATTTAATTGAAATTAATTAATTCCAAAAAGTTTGGCTTGAATTGGTCGATTATAAAGAATCTCAGCTGATTTGTATAACTTTCGCAGTCTACGCGTATTTAAAAAAAATAACTATTCCTTTGACGCATGAGATAATTTATGTGAATACCTTGACAGTTTTTCTCTTTCAGTTTTTTTCTCTCGAGAACGTAGAACATTTTTTTTATCAATTCCCAACCGAAAGGATTTCTTTTCAGTGAAATTATCCTGTGGATAATCGAAAGGCTTTGCGATAGCACGCTAAGATTAGGTGATCATAGATGCTTTTATAGTGAACCGGATGGCTGAAAGGGTAGGTGTCAGAGAAGTTCTGAAATGGTAAGGGACGCCGGTTAATAGCGGCTAATGCATGTGACTTAGCTCTCAATGCGTAATGACCGTTATCAGACGTCGTGTGCCGCCCTGAATCCTGACCTACAGCTAAGAACTTTATGCCAGAGACATGGGACCAATGATCGCGCTGCCGCGCTTCTTGTCCCGTGTCTAGGCAGCGCGCGTCTACTTCGCAACAATAGGAAAGGAGGCTTAGGTGACGCCTCCATCCCGCATGCAACTGCAATCGTAGCTGAGGCCTGAAATGAATAAATACTTTGTCTTAAGTGGCGAGTAACAAGTAATTAAATAATCCGTGTCAGCGAGATCTAGCTCGTGGTGTTCCCATTTGTCCTTTAGGGCGGTGATAAAATATGCCCGGTGCTACTCTAGCCTGATGTTGTGATTTCACCTTCCTCATTGAAGTTTAAAGGAATTGGTTCATCTTCTTCTTCTTGAAATATGGCTGTCGCTTGTTTAAAGAAGGAAATTAGTCTTGATCTTGGGAGGTAGATTTTCAGCTCTCTTTTCATATAGCTTGTGGTCTTCCTATCAGTCTACTTCCTTGGGGGATGCTATCTCTTGAAATGCGGGGGAGTATATCTTCCGTCATTCTACCGAACTTCATGTTTGTTTTTTATCCAATTGGTCTTTACCCAATCATAAATCATCAATATTATTGTTCGCTTGTCTGTTGTTCTCAAAAGTCTTTTAGTGCGCGTTGCTTCAGTTCTGTACCGAATGTCACGTTTGACACATGCCTTAAAATGCGCGCTTTGCTTGCCGTGCCTATATATTTATTTTTTTCAGGCAAAGTTTAACTGTTCTGAGACTGAGGCAGCCTTATTAACTATATTCCTCACTTTGTATTTTAAGGTTTCCGTAACTGTTGATTTTGTCTCCCAGTTAGTCGAAGCGAATTACCTTAAGGTGTTACATCTTTCTAATTATTTTACTGAAAACCGCAAATACTCATGGGTGGCAGTCTGTGACCTAATCAATGACCAGTGAGTCTTGAAGCGTGACTACAGCTACGTTTAAAATGAAAAACAGAATGCTCTCTCTAAATCAAATCCTCTATATAAGGCCAATCTCATATGTGAAAAATCTCCGCTGTCAATTCAAATCACATTTACGCGTACACTGAAGCCATCTGATAAAATGACGCAGAACCAAACCTTTCCATGGCTGTACGTTTTTGCACTCTGTCCACTAATCTTAGTCGTTTTTGAGGAAAGGGGTTGTGAACAGTCCAATGAATGAAAATATTGCGAATGTTGCAATTATTAAATTAGGTAAATTGCATTTTAATTTTACCATCTGTTCTCTACTTGTACACCATCTGCCGGTTTTGGATGCATATATCATTCATCTGCCATATTTCGGCCATTGCTTATCATATCACCGATGCGAAATATTCACAGAGGAGTTATGCGTACTCTTCGTACCATTTTTTCACAGTGAAATTTCCTAATTTGCATTACTGCCATCTGCTGTTCACGCCTTATTACCCTTAATCAGGGCCGTCCCAAGGGATTGAGGGACCCTGTGCAAACGAAAGTCGGGGTTCCCCGAACTTTGCATTCCGTTTTTGATATTGTAGCATCTATTAAGCATATTTCATGAAAAGAAGGAATTTGACCTATAAATTGGCTAATGATTTCAAAAGATAAACATATTTACTAAATAGTTGGTAGTTTCGGATAATTGGTGGGTTTCCCCGCACCGTCTGAAAAAGGCAAGCCCCTCGTAGACGCGGGGCCCAGTGCAGCGGCACCTGTCGCACTACCCTAGGGACGGCACTGCCCTTAATATACGTTCATACATTCTTCCTATATCCTATGGTTATCTGAGAAACACTACCACATACTGTAGCAAAACATAACATAGCTGGCTAGAGGTATTTTGATTATCTTATAATTGGAATTTTGTTACAATCATCCATGAATATATTTCATGAGTTCACTCCTATTGCTCATGTTCTTAGTCACCGTCGCTTTTAGTGAATCAAGCATGAAAAAAGCGATGTCATACATGTATACCTAAAATAAAATTATATTGAGCTGCAGGAAAATAGGAGTGGGCATTTTTCTTCCCGGGTAAGGACATCGTAGAGCGCCAATTGAAATAATCGCTCTCCATCGGTTGACGAAATGAAAGATTAGCGTAATTGTGACCCGGAAAATTCTGTATTTCGGGAAATGAGGGGAAAGTCAGAGCCGTCGGAGAAGGAAAGTTTTCCTCTAGAATGAGTGAATCGGGAACGAGCACGAAAACTCGGGATGAAGCGCCCAACTCATTTGAGCCGTGGGCATTTTTAGGAAAGGGAGTAATTCACATGGGCAAAGAGGCAGAATATGTTTACCCGACAACATTGATAGTCTCTCCTAAACCAGACAAAATAGCGACGTGACCTTTTTATGGAGTTTCATGTGAAGGAACCTCATTGGCTGATTGGGAAATAAAGCTGAATTTGCGTGTTCGGATTAATAGACTAGATAATCCAAGGTTTTATTCCTATCTTTTTTCATTTTCATGCCATTTCACCTACGTGTATTCTTTCTTATAAACTTACATTCATTAATAGGTACTCTTTTATGGAACCCAGAAACTATAATTTGGGTTCGTAATATTTTTCCCAAGTTTTTTCCTCATGTATCTATTCCACTGCCATATTCACCAAAATAATTCAATTATTTTCAATCGCTTTTCACTCGAAAATCCCTATTCATTTTCTTCATATTTTCACGATTGATGTTCTGGAACCTCTTGCCGCAAGCCCCTTTGGCGGATGGAAGCGTAAATGTAAATGAATAAAGAAAGGAATAATAACAGCAAGTCAGCTCTATTGGGGTGAGATTGAGACAGTACAGTCTCTCTTGCTATCAGTCTTCTCAGCTATCAGTCTCCTCTGCTATCCAACCCCTCGTTCATGTACATATGAAATTTAAAAAAAATATTGCTTTTGGTGAGAAGGTGAAAAGACCTTAATTATAACGATAAATGAAACAGCAATTTCACAAGGATATTTATTCACTCATGATCATGGTTTCATCATCTACAAATGGATATCTTGCGCATCACCTAATGATGATGATGGGAACCATGGCCTTGTGTTATGAATATACTTGTGGAATTGGAGAGTTTCCTTTGCCCTTATCATTTTGAGTGAGAACAAAATATTTAGCAATAGATGAATAGTTCTACATTCATAATGTAACTGCTAACTTATATAGGATACTATATCGCCAAATAGAGTAAAAGGTATTTGTAAATATGCGACCAAAACTTAAGGATTATCAGGTTGGTATGTTTTCTTGCCGAAAAAGCCCGCAGCAAAAATATAACCGCAAAAGAATGCGGAGGGTATAAAATCTACCTACTGATAGACGCGATAAAGCTTTGCTGCATTGGAAACCAACTAACAAGCTCAAAAAATGAATTGTAGGTATGAGAATAAAACCAAAGAAAACTGAAATAAGTATCAATACTACAATATCAAATTGTCTGTGAAAATACCAAAAAATACATTAATACAATAGTGTGAAATAGTGAGTTGAGTATTGTGTAGTGGTTGATCAAATCGCGCAAATAAAGCGTATTCTTTTTCGATTCGCGCAAATCGTGCGTGAAATCTTGATGTGTTTATGAGTTGTTCTGTTGTTCCCTCAAAAGTGTTTTTTGCAGTTCTCCATGAGAATGAATGGAGGAGCAGAGGATTCAAAACATGACTTGGCGCCTAGAAACGCATACGGGAATGTGCGCGGGTCATATGACGTCAACTCCGATCGTCAGTCATGCGTCTCTCCGTCAACCGCTTCAGTTCACTCGATTCAAAAATCCCAGGGCTGCGCAGGCGGACTTTCACCGTGAACTCGACCCGAAATAAAAATAGCTGCCAGGCGTATTCGTACGTCGCGTTCTTCAAGCGGTCATTTCCCCAGTGTCGTGCTTTCTAGACAAAAAATAAATGCTCCGTCCCGAAAGACAGGGAGCGTTGCGACGTGACATGAGGGGAGGGGATCGTTGTCTGCGCGCGGGACGCGTTCGCCTATCCTGCCTTCATTTTTTTTGCAATTATAATTTCCTCCGCAACCGCAATTTCCGGAAACGTAGTTCCGCTAATGGAAAATCCACCCAGGGTTGTCGTGCGGTTGTCACGCGTTTGAAGTGAGAGGTAAGTTGGGGGAAAAAAGAAGAGTTAACAAGCACGTTTTTACGACCGACTGCAATTCCTAACAGAAGGGAGCAGAGTACTCTTCTAGCTCGCTTGGACTCGACGATTGGGCTTAACTTTCACCCCCCTCGGCGACCATCAATGTCACCCATAAATGGAAATGTCTCCCCTGCGTTTTTGCGAGTGAAATAAATTTTACCGTTTTTGTATTAAAAAAAATTTAATTTACTATCTCAGTCTTTCTTTGTCACAAAAAATTGACGAGTTAAAAATAAAAAAAATCCATAGAAGTCTAATAAAAACTCGTTTTCCTTCTTGGAGTGATTTTCGAGAGATTGTAATCATTATAAAAGGTCATTACGCGCGATGATGATGCCTGAATCCTGTGGAGACATTTCCTTGTACCAAAAGTGAGTTTTCCGCGATTAGAAAGGTTTTGTTTTCCCGGAAAATATTCATCAAAGCGTTCAAATTGGTATATTTTGACCTTTCAGAAATTTGAAAATTTCATTGGCCAGACGGTTCTAAGCTATCTGAAAAATAAACAATTTATTTTTTAAAGGATGATAGAGAATTCTGCAGATTCGTACTCTGCAGTAAACCCTGATAAATTAAATGATACGTTTGTCATTCAAATGTTTGATGGTTTATCTGTATAAGCGTTTTGTCTCACGAATTATTATCCTCTGGAAGAAATTTACATCCGAAATAGGATTGTTCAAAACGAATTATGGAAATATGGTATTTGCTGTTTTAGCGTATTCATTAGACTTTTTAGAAGTTTAAATTCTAAATGTTTGCCTAACGTATTACTGTCAACAATAATTCTCTTTTTGGTAACTCTGCACCCCATGTAGTTGCTCATAGAGTATTTTATGCACGCATGCAATCCCTTTTATCCCCTGACTTTCTATTAACTTATTTACTCATCTATGCGACATTTTCTGGAGTACACTCGCATTTCAATTGCAATAACTTCTGGACCATTCAATTTTTTTATGTTTTGTTCTTCGTTCGCAACAATGACAAAAACACTACTTATTGTCGTGAGTTTTAATCCGCATATTTTTCTCTGTCTTTGAATAAATAAATCCTGTTGAGGATTTTTTCTGAAACAAGGCTCATTATTCCATTAATTCGCAGCAACTTGATGCTTCATTTCTCTTTGTTTCTCTAAATTTGAATATTTGGGCATTATGGCCTTCAACGTTGAACTTCTTACTAATGAATGAATCAGCCAACACCACGCTTGCAAAAGTCTTCCCAGAATTCTCTCCGTCCCCACGCGTGCTTCCACCATCACCATCAAATTCGAAAATGGCTACAAAGCGGCCAATCTATAGATTCTCTCTCACTCGCCAGTCACTTCCATTAAGCTGTAAACCCTAGAGAAACCATGTGTATGACGAGATTGTTCCTCTTGGCCCTAAACGATCACAATAGTGTCAACATACTGCTCGCAATAGAAATTTAGCCTCCTCCTATTTTCTCCAAATGGTTTGCACCTCCCGCCTCTTTCCCCCTTAATATTTCCCATATTCCACTGTTAGATTACTTACAGTTCGACCCTTTACTTATCTATTACCGTCCTCTCACCGGTAACTTCCTCTCTATTCCACGCCTCTTTCATATCTCATCTGTCTTATTTATCTAAAAGTTTGATAAATGTATCATTTTCTCTGTTTTTTATACATTGGCTCGCTTGTGAAACTCAAACTTTCGCATCCAAATCCGTGAAAATCGCCGACAACAGGATTAAATAATAAATGTACTCCGCGTCAATTTATTCAAACCTAAGTTGATTAATAGTATTTATATTCTGATATGCACTCTTGCACTTGGAAAATAGGAAAAGAGGGAATCCAAGTTTTTTAACTGATTAAATGAGTGAATATAATAATTTGCGGGGAGTTTACTATTACAGAGCTCCGTTGTCTTCCTGTTACTGGAAACTCAATAAAATACTATGAAAACATCAGATAGAGATAGCCATTCTGAATATGTGATTTATTCTCATTTTGCGCAATCATGTATATAAAAATGACACCATATTACGGAAAAATGTGGAGAAATGTTGTAACCCTACCCTGTACCGGACCCTAGCCGTTTTATACTGAAGTATAACGCTCCTCCGGAGCTTATGAAGCACGCTGAATGTTGTGTCTCACTGCGTTCAACGTAAAACGTTGTTCTCGTTGTTCTTTAGAATTTTTTTCCGCATAGAGGACATTTTCCTTAACTAGACCCTATCTTTGAGAAATATCACTCTTTCTTCCTTTAGGTATATTTGTTATTCACTGAAAATAGTAATAATAAAATAATAGTGTGAAAAAAATCTCAATCCTATGTTTCATAAAGAGAACTTTGAAAAGCCTTGAGTCTTACCCTTTTGTCACCTCTACTAACAACTACAATGTTCCGTGAAAAAATAAATATCCATATTGTAACAATATGCCATTCTCCCCAATTTTTCCAAATGAGGACTTAAAAATGTCTCAAAAATGACAGTAATCATGAAACAGTAAAAATTTTCAAAACGGCAATAGGCCTATGTTTGAACTAGGTATATAAGCTATGCATAAGTTGCATTGCATTGCATTCTAGCTTAATTTTATGTCATTCGGTTCAGGGTTTCTTACCGTGATCCAGTTAAAGACACACAGAAATCATCACATTTTTATGTATTAGAATGATGTCATACCAAGCCATCAAACATTGCCATCCATGCCTCCACCGCGCCAAGCGGTGACTCTTCCGAGCCTTTTCCGAGCAGTGAAACAGATACGTTCCAATGGGGAAGGATTGATGGTCCAGAAGCGTGCGCGGGGAGAGAAATAGGTTGAAAAGGGATGGAAGAGCGTTTTTGATCGACCTCCGAAAGGACACTCCGAATCTCCGGGGAGAGGAGTGAAATGGCACGGAATGCGGCTTGCTCCCGTATCTGCGCTGGGACTGCGTGAGAAAGGCCTTGTGAGGGAGTGATGAGTATGCATTCTTTACTATTCTCCGCGGACTCTGACGTTAGGCGGTGCCCTGACGCTTCTGTCCTCTCGGATTATTTCCTTGAAGTCCTGAGGGTTTGTATATTCATATCTGCGGGCATATCTGCAGATATTGGAGAAAGGACTGGCTCCTTGGGATTTGAGACATTTTGAAGTTAAGATTCTTTCTTGAGGGGGAGTTAGATCATGTCATGCATAGAGTTAACTCTGGCAATCATATAACTTATTCGTGGTACTCCAATGTAATCTCGTACATATTCTCATGTCCCGTTACCGTAACGTGGATCTTGATTAACGAGGCTAATGAAGGTTAAATTCTCTTTGGGCATTCACGGTCAACGAAACTATCATTTTTTGCGAATAATACGACTGATTTGATTCCACATTTTCCATAAAAACGTATTTGAAAACCAGATACTTCATTTGTGTAGAGTTTGTAAGGGTCAATAGTTTGGTTGGCAATTTTCTCTGGCAAAAAGCCCAAAAGACAACGTATTTGATTGGCGATTTATATTATACCACTTCGATTACTTGGTGTTGAAGAAGAAGGTGAATCATATACTTACTCTGGGGAATATCTTCGTATTTTTCACTGGGATAAAAATAATTTTTACTTTAAATTGATTTCTTAGCAGTCAACTTTTCCTCATACTTTGTAAATACTTGCTCACCCGTTTTAGTTCCTTCTCCTCGCTCTCCTAACTATGTCTGGAATTACTACTACATTGGTTTTGCCTTACGGAACCGTAAAAATATATAAAATATGAAGCGTTTCATGGTACTTACACTTATAAAATGCCTTACCCTTCTCCATTATGAAATTATTGATTTATTGTATGATTTTACACATAAGAATAAATTAGATTTTAAAGATGAGAAAGAAGAATAAATAAATATATGTAGCATGAAGTATACAGGAGAGTCACATTAACATTTCTCTAGGAATGTCTAAACTAACAATTCACTCTTTTACATCACCTGTTGCCATCAGAAAATTGTAGAAGGTCCCGTCATATGCCCTTGTCTTGCATTCCTGTATTATGTGCCGTATAGTCTGTCGTTTTCCTCCGGAGTCACATTTCGGGGATGGTATTTTATCTCATTTCTAAAGTCAGTCGGCACACCTACCATGGTTAGAACATATTCCATGATAACTGACAAAATGCCTCGTGGTTGGTCAAAAGCAGGCGGTCTTTCAGTAATGCATGGGAGCGCGGAGGGCATTTATCTTGCCAGTATTCTTTCCAGGGTTTTAGAAGCCGGATGTCTGCTCTAAGAAGCTTCTTGGCAGTTTTTGCTGTTGAATTTCTTGAGCGCAATCTGTTTGTTTCTAATATTGACATGTCATTATACATATATGGGAAGCCAGGGATTCTTAACTACCTTATTATTTTCTAGTGGAAGGGTAATTTTTCGACGGAGGTCCGCAGGGAGATTGTTGCTCAAAATCGGCAGCCAGCCTATTGGGGTATTTCCTATCTCTCTTGATATTTCCACTAACAATATGCATCGTGTTATTGAGTTGTACGCCTATTTTATATATATGTTAACTATTCCGCCTTACCGGAGCGCAGTATTCTGCGGTTTATCAGACTATTCCAAGGACTGAAGTTCATAGTGTCTCCGCGGAAGACCCGCAAGTACTGCCGCACAGCTTATTAAGGATATAATTCAGCTGTTGTGTTCTCCAAGTGCCGTCATCGAAGGTTTGAATGATTTACTCTTGATTTCTATAAAATCTCTGTCTTGGTGTGGGTGACATATATGTCTATTAAATTAGCAAAAATTAAAATCTGTAAACTAATGGGTTATAAAGAGGAAATTTTGTTCCTCATGTTGGAGTTTTCCTTTAATCCCACTGTATTTGATTCTTTCGCACAATATAAGAATTAAGTCTCTACCTCAGTGGAAAATTGTGTTTACTAAAAAGGCAGATGTTGCCTCCTGAAAAAGTCGCGTGAATCAATGGAACCGCAAACCGTGTGGATTTCTGGGCTAGTTCGCGGGTCACCACGATACAACTTTTTTTACGTCTAGAGATACTATTTTAATTTTCGCTCAATGTAATTAGTATAATTATTCCTACACTATATAACTATTGCAGCCGATCTTGAATAAAATTTTCCATTTATTTCCATTGCTTTTATATGCATTGCGTGTATCTTTCTTGAATTCTGAATATCTGTTTAGCATGACTTAATTATTTTTACCGTATCTCTTTATCGCCGGTATGTTATTTCTCACTCTATGTTACCCCTAGTTCTGTGTTGACGTTCTTCCACTCCCTACCTTCTTCGGTATTCCCAATCACTTCTCAACTATAAATGTCTTTTGAGTTGTTTACTATGCTTCCTAAAGTTAGGTGCCTCAGTAAATGAGGCTTTTCCTCCTCATCATAACTCACCAGCATAATCAACCTGCTCAGCTATGCCATTTTCCTAATTTGGAAGTTTTAAAGCCGTAAAATAATCTGTGAAAGTTTCGACGCATAATAAGGTTATGTTTTTCAATATTTTTAATTGGCTGAGAAAAATATTTTGAAATATTAATTTATAATTACATTGTTTACCCAACTACACAATCACAAGAAACCAGTATCTTGTGGATGGTGCTGAGTTTTTTGTTTCCCCATTTCAATGAATATTCAAAGAAGTGAAAGTATTATACTGATTGCAATAAGGATGTTTTCGTTTTTTGTAGTAATAAGAATATTTTCCTCTGTAGTTTAGATGTAGCCAACTGAATAACCGCTCCTTAAGGTAGTTTGAGCGAGGTATTTCCCTAGTCATAATTAAGACCATATTAGAAATTTTCTTTAAGTTTAGCGTCTGGAAGAATTATGGAGTAAATATTGTAATATTAATTAATATTAATAGCGCAAAAATATACTTATATATGATAAAAATCCTCAGTAATTAAATAAATGTATCTACATAAGTCCCTAACTTGACTAATTTTTTCACGCCGAATGGTGAAAACGCCTTCACAACGGAAGGCTTTTTTTGCGATTCTGGAAAAAACTACTGCTGTGAATAATTTATTAATTTTTATAAATAGTTGACAAAACATACAAACTACTTACCGTTAGTTTTTTCACAGCATCTATCCGTTAGAAATTCCTTATTTTTTCAACATTGTGTCTCTGGAGCACACTTCCGTTATCTATCCCGCATTCCTATCCCATATCCGAACAGCTTATATTTTTAGGAAAATTTCTCGAAATGTAGTTTTGGCAAAGGAATAATATTTTGATATACCTAATTGGAATGATGAGAGTTGTTTATTTAAAATGAGGTCAAATTCATCAAATTCTAGAAGAAGTGATATCTAGCTCAAACTACATTAAAAGGGAAATTTCCCTTTTAATGCAGTGTGAGCATGTTTATTTTGTACATTTATGTTTTCTTCAATAATTCTCATATACAAATCAAGAAAGAAATTTATATTTTTATTGGCATTTTTGTATCCACTCAAAAAAACAATGCGAAGTTAGATGTATTTTTAGTTTACTGCCGCAATTGAAGGAAAAATCTTTGAGATTTACTTTGTCGAATTGTTTACAAAAGAAAGCTTTCCCTGGTCCGTCTCTTTGCTTCCTGAACATCGTCAACAGAAAGAATACCCAGAAAATCAACAGATAATGTATTTATTTATAATGCCTGTTGCTCACGATAAACTTTTCCAAAAAATATTTTCATAAACATTTTTATTGAAAGTTTTATGAATAGTACGTACTTGCTTGCTCACGGTAAAACTATTCATACAACCAGAGTCCTCTGGATGGCCGTTCTCAACACTACTCCCTCATAGGGTATTATGTAGTGTATTATCGGCAATCCAGAGGACTCTGCATACTACCGCAATGTCTTGCCATCTATGAGACGCTTTGCGAACACGTGAAGTGATAAATGAAGTGAAGAAACTCTTTTGGTTGACTGTCAGGTTAAAAACTATATGTATTGTTTATTTACATACTTTTTGATCACACTCAACGGTGATAAGGCTCTAACGCATTCTTCTAACAAGAAGGATACTGCCTCAACGTTCCATGAAATTCCAGTGATGTTTGTTTATATTTTCCTTGTTTGGCTTCCCATGGATACGAGATTATTATCAACGCGTTGAGCGGAACGTCTCATTGATTGTTGAATAAAACGGTTTTATGGAAATAGAACCTACCCTATTCCGTGAAACTTTTTATAAAACTTGGTTTTATAACACGATTTTACCGTTAGCAAGCTCATTTTTATAAAATTAGTCGATTTTATAAAACCATTTACGGAAAATTTCACCGTGAGCCACAGGCATAAGTGTGAACTCCGGATTAGTCAGGTGCACAAATCGCCTGGTTACTTATTCTGTTTTGAGGAAACCGGGACTAGCCACGGTAGTAACTTTTACGGAGTCACCCGCATGTGCACAGAAGTGCGATATTCCACAGGAGAAAAATCATTCGCCTTGACCGGGATTCGAACCCGGATCCCTCGATTTCGCGCCGAGTGCTTTAACCAGTTAAGATACCGAGGCGTCCTTCTCCCCTGTGGATTATTTGGTGGCTTTATAGGAGCATGGTGGTCAGGACTGCTAGACATATGATGTCATTTGCAGTCCTGACAACCGTGCTCCTATAAAGCCACCAAATTATCCACAGGGGATAAGGACGCCTCGCTGGTTAAAGCACTCAGCGCGAAATCGAGGGATCCGGGTTCGAATCCCGGTCAAGGCGAATGATTTTTCTCCTGTGGAATATCTCACTTACTTATTCTGTGTCCACGCTATCTACGCCTGAGGTGGTGTTTAACTCTTTGTTTGCTCAATCCGTTGGTAACATCCCTACAACCCTTGGGATGAATATCTGGACACAATGTAGTTGTAGTTGGACCAGAAGCACATGGGCGGCAAGGAAAGCCCACAAATTTGCCGAAAGATTACCTTGTGCCTAGGGTTATTCTTGCCAGGCATTTCCCAAACAGCTGTCAATCATTCACTGTGAATTTGAAAATTGATTTTTAAGCAAACATCGATTGAAGAATTTTGGTGATTTAAAAATTACAGCATTGGGTTTTTAGACCAAAACCAGCGTGACTTTGAGATTTCTGGAAACAATTTTCATCGCAAGCAATGCAGGAAAAAATAAGCGGGGAGAATTAAAATTGCCTTGTGCGGAAAATTTGTCAATTCATGAAGTTTTATATCCCTTTACTGTAGCCCAATATATGTTATTCCCAGGAAAAATAATATTTTATATATATGTACCTCATTATTTTCCCGGCCTTATTTTAATTTATAGATGGATTTATAGACCTTCCCATGGCAAGTAAAAGACGCCTTGTTTGTTCTCAAGAATTTCACTGTTATTTCGTGCGATATTTTAAATATCTATAGTAACTTTTTAGCAGCTGTTTCCGACTAAGATCCGTACCTCGTATTTTGCATTTTCTTCCTCTGTGCATTGCATTTTATAATAACATTCAAGAATGTTTACTGAAAATTTCTCAGGGTTCTCTTTCGTTAAAAAAATTTCCATCAGATAATGACGCATGATATTAAATAAACCATTTCAGAGAATTATAAATGTCCTTTGAATTTTAATTTCACCAGTAAAAATAAGCTATCGTTGGAAATAAATTGAATAAGTAAATAATTATTTTGAAGTTCTCAAAGAGTCGCTTTGACAATAATTGCGAGTGGGGCTTCTTCCTTTTCTCTTTGTACAATTTATGTGAGTAAATTATTACCCCCTTGAGCACATTCCTAATGTTTCCTCTGCATATTTGTACTTTTACCCTGGAGTCTAAAATATAGACGTATCCAGTGATTCCGAGTTCTGTACTGATTGGAGTATTTCATTGCCTTGCGACCATATCTTCCTTTTCAGCGAATAATATGTCATACTAATTCCGAAAAGCGTTTCATGTAAAATTATCTCCCTGCATCATGACTGAGAACGTCTACGCAAAATTCATGATACACATTTAGTAATGACAGACAAAGCAAATAAATTAAAACTATTAACAAAAATATATCATAAATCCATAGGAATATAATCTTATCACAAAATAAATATAAAATAAAGGATATTTATTTGAGAATTCGAGATGCGGTAAAAATGACCGCTGCGGCACTGCTAGCTACTATATATGTTATTATTTCGCTAAATATTACATGTAATGCCAAAGAAAAGAGTAATTGCCAATTAAATTAATGAAATGTCTCAAAGTAACAGCATATTTGAAATCAACAGTGACAGGCAAGATGTGGTGGAACTGCATTATCAATAATGAAAGGAATCGATATAGTACTGTCCACTTTTATTTAAATTTACAACACGTGTTTCGGTTCTTTTGTAGTAAGCCATACTCAGATACAATGTTAACTTTCCAATTTGCGGTTAGTATTTATACATCAATTCCAACGGAAGGGGGGGAAGAAAGGCAGGGGAAAGGGGGGGGTTTGGGGGTTGGAGGGGTTAAGATTTACCAGTATTGAGGTGGAATGAAGAGGAGGGGTAGGAAATGGAAGTATGTGGGTTAACATAATAGCACTATGATGAGGTCATCCCAGTGCCATTCGTCATGTAGGTGGGGGAGGGGGAAGTAGGTTGGGCGTGGGATGGTTTGAAGGAGTTAGGAGGAGGAGTTTGAAGGGGGGGTGGTGTCATGTTTTGGGTTCTCGGTAAGAGGGGTTTAGGATGGGGGAGTGGCATGCAAATGAAATATATTTTAACAATTTTGTTTTCTTTTTCTTCCTTTTAATGATCTCCCACTGCTCCAAGGCATCCAGACGACGTCCTTTGTTTTCCAAACTTCACTTGAAAACCCGTGTGGTGGGATTCTTCAATCAGGTGTTTTTCCAAATGGGATCTAGTATCTCCTTTGGCCAGGCACTTCTTATGTTAACTCACACGAGGTCTGAAGCTTCTCCCTGTTTGACCCACATGTGTCACACTTTGCTTCATATACCCCGGACTTTTTCATGGGGTCCAGTGGGTCTTTGGGGTTGGTGAAAATTTTTCCCAGGGTCAACAGCGTGTATATATTATTTTCAATAAATTTCGCTACATGGTAGGACCCTTTTCCTAAGAAGGGGATTGTGCCCATTTTTGCTTTCTTTTATCTTGCCCTTGACTTTGGGTAGTGTGGTGTAAGGCCATCTTTTTTCGTTTCTTATTTAAGATGTTCTCAACTAAATGGGAATCATTCCCGTTATTTTTCGCAATTTGTTTAATCATGTGGATTTCCTTGTCAAGGTTTTGTTTTGAAAGCGAAATACGTAGGAACACAGAATATTAAGGAAAACAGTAAACACGTGTAATAAATTTAAATAAAAGTGGACAGTACTATATTGATTACTTTCATTATTGACAGCATATTTATTCAACTACAATGAGAGAGGTAGACGATGAAGTTTCCACATTGGTCAAAATGACCCCTATGATGCTTATATTGCTAAATCCTTTCACGAATATTGTAAACAAGGATTTAAAGTTTAGTTGAGGACATCCTTCGTGGAGAGTGCAAAGAAGAAAATCACGACTCAAGCAGCTACGATTACACAAATTCATTGTTCTCAAGGTCGAGGGGTTATTAATTTTTTTTCGTAATAATATTTTCCTTAAGTACCTATGCGTTCTGGGACAGTTCCCATGTTACTTCTCCACAAATTTTATATTCAACTGTAGCCAATCCTGCCACAAATTATTGTTTGTTCTCTAGTTTAACCCCTTTTGCCAGCCGTTTATTTATTTAGACTTTTCCTATACCGTCAAAAATCTCCGTATTCTTTACGAAGCTTATCCATCTACTCGATTGTTCTTCCCTCCGTCTCTCCGCTCCACAATCAATCACCTGTCAACGCCCCTTCCGTTGCTACGTTTGATTATTTCTACCGCTATCTATTTCCTCCTTCATTCTATTCACCATCATTCTTTTTGTTATGTACCCAACTTTACCTTTTCATCCTTCGTAAAAATACACGCTTTAGTAGTCTTAACCTAACTTTAATTCACACTCTTGCGTCGATAAACCCTTTTGTATTTTCTTGTCTTTGTAAATGCTTGGCTAAAGCTAAACTGCTTGCTAGCTGCTGAATCCAATTCCAGAAACATTAATACCTGCAAATGCGTAAATAGCCTCTACCTGCTTTTATTTATGACTTCAAACTTTAACGATATACCTACCTTCAAATATTTTGAAAACGAAGATCTTTTTATCCCTTCAAGTGATAAAAAATACACAAATACGAGATGAGATTAATATGATGAGATATTTTTATGAGATTTGAGGTGAGGTTTATCTTTTAAATCCGTCAGAATTTGCTTTTTCCTTAGTATTTTTTTCGGTTTGTGAATTTGATTGACTTTTTTCGAACAATGAATATTATTTTTAGTACGGATCATCCCACGCTGGGTAGTCTCCAAGCAGGTGCCATTTTAGCTAAACGTAAACCTGGAATTCCCTCAAAAAATAAATATCAGAAGAGAGACGATGATAAATGTTTTTGTTCAATTTTGACCGAGAATGTCGTGAAATATTATAATGAGGTAGACCCTCATTGGACCTTACAAATTAGTGTAACGAAGGTTATATTTCAAGATTTTAAATGTTGATACTTTCCTCATTTCCAGAATCCTATTTCACAGTAATACGCCAATGTTTCTGCTTCAGCGGCTCGTATTCTTCGGATGGTTCTAACGAGGTGGTCCTATGGCTCAAACGAGTTGATATTCAAAACACTGAATTGTTCGCCCCTATAATTATATCCGGGAAGCTAAAAATGAGAATGACTACGGAAAATGGCCTTAATTTCCTCATTCAGTCTTCACCGTTCCGCTACATCCTTTTCGACCTCGGAGAAGAAAGCCATCTGCCGAAGTGGGGTTATTTTTTTCTGAATTTGATTCCATGCGGGCCTGAAAGCATGGGAGCTGAAAGCGTAACATTTGTGCCGTAATATACAATTGCTTTCAATTCCAGATACTTAAATAAAAAATATCAAAGCTTGTCGAAAACGTGAGTTTTGGGTAACTTTTACCTGTTTTGTGAAATCAGAGTGGAGTCAAACTTTTATGAACGCGGAATCTTGGTGTTTCTCATCAAAACTGCACTTATCATGTCGTTGGTGACACCCTTCAATCCATTAAAGCTCAACTGGAGTAGCAACTAGCTTGCCGTACAGAATTATGCACGGCGTAGAACTTTTACAATTCCACATAAATTAGAGAATCGAGATACCTGAAAACTTGGAGAGTGTTTATGAACTCTACGTGCTTAAATTAGAAATAGTTCTGAAGTTTAATACTATAGTTATTGAAAATCAACACATTTATCACAAAGTAAACTTGCAAAACCAAAAACAATAAGTGCAATTTTAATCATATTTCTCCTAACTTATATCTTGAGACATTCCATCGAAACATTTTTAAAATAATATTAGAAGTATCTGTCATTATGCGTTGTAAAAGTTTTGGAAACATCTTCAAGAATATTGTAAAATAAAAAGAACTATAAATTTGAGCAATAATGGTGTGTGTAGCAGCTTGATTCGAGTACTACCTAAACGCAAAAAAAACTTATGTTACCAGCGTGCCAAAGGAAGAGACCAATGCAAGGAAATTCATGTACGTTCTTTCCATAACTGGGTCGAGTGATGGTATTTTTGGATTTTAAATCGACGTCTTCGGTCTTATTCTATTATTAGAGTAAAATTGAGGTAGCAAATTGGATGGCGTATGGCGAATGACGAATTTAATCACGAACATCATATGCGGAGAAAGCTCGCTAGTACCCATTCTAAACAAACGAGCTCTTTTTGGTTAGAGTGGGCGTTTTTTACAAAAATATCATTTCATTATGACATTTTACTCACCAGAAACTTGCTTCCCTAGCATCACGGAAATCAAATCATAAATAATTTGGAGGGAAAATAAAATTTATTTCGGAATAATATGTGATACTGTCTAGCTGGGCTGAATAAATTCAGGCTTCGTACACTGGTGGGACGCCATAAAGATAGGCCATATATACCCAAAAGAAAAATGTTAAAGAAAACCAAGAGTAAATATATTGTAATGAGTGGAATAATGAACAACCTTGCGTTTTTTGGAAGTGTTTACTTCGTGAAAAAGTTAAAAATAAGACTTATTTATGACAGCTTTTATATAGAGATACAGCAGAGCCATTTACCAAGGGCGTTATTTTTTATATTTATGAAGTATAATTTTGAATGAAAAATTGTATTTAGTCATATTGTGGTACTTTTTTATTAATAAAAGTGTTAAATTTACATGGTAATAGTATTTAAAAACTATTTTGAGGTTCACGGGTCAGAATGACCCGACGCAGCCGTATGTGTATGGATTTGAGTGAAACCGATTAAGGGTAACGGCAACCGATTTAAACATCGTTGTAAGGAGATTCAACGAGATTTTTGTAAATTAACGTACAAAAATATGTTTTTACTATCTTGCTTGCACTCTCCGCACTAGAAATTTTAGTGAAATTCAATGCCGCACACAAGTCTAGGTTAATTAAAACGATGCTTGAGTGATGTTTATGCTCGAAAATGTCAATGCTATATGCTCATATGCTCCAGGGAATGTGGACATGTTCTCGTCAACGCGGCTAACTGGCCGTTATGCATTTCTGTGGAGGGAGGGAGTCCTACAAGGCGCAGAGTTAATGCAATTATCATTGTCATGGAATGAAATCCAAGCGGATACTAGGCGCATGCGTTGGACTGAAACTATCGACACGCTCCCACGCAACATTACCCCGGGGAAACTGGTGCATAATACCCTTGACGGACCAATCTCAACTTATGCATCCGTTGCTACCGGCAAGCTACCGTCCAATGCATCCACTTATATAGCCGCGAGCCTTTGACTCAGTTCACATGACGTACTTCCGAGTTAATGTGAGATACTGACATGGATGAGCACTTGTATTATTGTAATAAAGACTTCCACGGAAATGCCATACCACTTTTTTAGTTTAAAGATTTTAATTTATACAAAAGAATTGGAGTTTATTTTGTTCTGGATATGCCTTGTAACAAGTTCACACTTAACATAGTAATCGTTCCTTCCGGCCTTGATATATTGAAGTGTTAATCAAGGATTTATTCAGAGTCGTAAAACATTAAAGTTATTTATTATGCGACGCCCACCGTTCAGGAGGCACACGAATCTGGGATATTCACCGTGTAAAATGTCATTTAACTGGATTAAGATGAGCCTTGTGGAATGATTATTTCACCCAAAGGTTCGTGTAAAAAATGTTTTTTTTTAACCGTAGTACAGAATTTACTCGTAAATAAAAAGCGATTTCCCGAAAAATTTGGTCCCAACCATATCGCAAAATGAAGTGCGGCAAAGTATGGAGTTACCTTTGTGTCACAATTTATTCTCACACAGAATCCTTCCGTATTATCCGAGTTTTCGATTACCCGAGTCGGCTGCAAGTCGCAATTACCTCGGATAGTAGAACCTTCAATGTATCTTGTAGAAGGCAGTGTGCAATAATCACGAATTTGGAATGTGCACCCGGAGAGAGGAATGCGATTTCGGAGGGGTTAGGCGATCGAGATCAGTGACCGCTTTGAATTATGGAAATGGCGTATAGTGGGGGAAGGAGTGGGTCCAGCGGGGGGTGGGGAGGGAAGATATTTGAGTAAGCTCCGGCCCAGAGAAAGCGGAGAGTGAAATAGGGAAAGGATGGGGAAGGATTCCTGAGAGGAAAGTTTCACCGCTAAAAACTGACAGCCCTTGAAATTTATCAGCTTAAAATTATGATTCACCTAATTGCTGTGGCGGTAGGTTAAATAGCATTATATATTTTATAAATATTTACCTATTATTTTTAATACATTGCCGAATAATTTACTGGTTTATGCTATTTCTCTCTTAATAATTTTCGAGTACCAAAGTGAGATATAGAGATCTGCAAAAGAATTTTTATTCGAAAATCGCAAATGAATAACGGGTCCCATCAAAGTTTTCGTATTTTAATTTTTTTTCCGAAAAACTAATTCGAGGAAAATCCCATATATCGAATAAATATATGACAATCTATTGTGGGATGACGCGATTTGACATTTTTGGCAATAAAGGGTGGAAGGCAATAGGGAGGAGGCTTTGGTGTAAGGAGAATCGTTTTCCATGATGCTAAAATGTTGCTTTTTATATCAAAAGCTTATGTATAATCATCAACAGTACAAAATATAGAGTCTATGTAAAATAGAGCTAGCATAGTCGGATTAACTTGGAGATGCGACCGTAAACTGAGCTCATTTTCGCCGTAAGGACTGGTGGATAGAAGAAAGACATACGGAGGATTATATTCGAAATGTAGGAAGAGCCTGATGTTTTTGAAAACCGCCCTTAAGTTGCATGTTACGCCTCATTTCACGGAAGGAGTCCGGCATAGTAAGAAACTTCCAATTGAAAGTGGCACTCAAGGAGGGAACGCGTAGAACCTCTACTCCTTCAGGAATTCGAACTCAGGCCTCAGGGATACGAGTTTTGCTCTCAAGCCATCAAACCTATCCCACCGCAACGCATATATTAGTAAGAATTTCTCTCACTCTCCTCATCCATCTTCGGCGTAGCAAGTCGTCTTCCAATCTTCTGTTATTCTCTGGGGAAGACTGACATGGACGGATTTAAATGGAGATATAGAGGTAGTACTTGTAGTATCAACGTAAAATGGTCCGTTTTTCAATCTTTTAGAGGAAATTCATGCTGCTAAATATATCTTGTGACCCCTGTCACTCGTTTGACATCGGTGCCGGATGATTGGTCGCAAACCCGTTGGACAAGACCTCCCCTTACGTCTAGTCTCAAAAGATATACAGCGTTTTCATTTATTTCAGATCTGTTGAGTTTAAGGTCCACGCGAATAAGGAATCATGAAAGTAAACACGTATAAAATGCATCATATTTTTTTCTGTTGACGCTGAAAATTTGTATATTGTATTGTAAATGATAAGTTTAACCATAGAGTAAGTATATTATAGAGGGATCACCGCACGCGTAAAATTCGTATATATTTTTGTTCTAGTTCGGGAGGGATATCGTAGATGGCGCAGATGGCGTTGGAAGAAATTCTTACAAATTATGAATTTGCTTGTTCCACAAGCCTGAAAATATATCCTGAAGCAGAAAGGGTCGCCACGTTTAGTGGTGACAATAGTTAGTCGATTTTGTTCATAACAAGTGTTATAAAAAATATTTCCTTGAATTTCGGGTAGTAACTTGGCTCTTCCGAGTTTATATTCCTAATCCTGTTGCTGGCAGACTGTTCTAAGTATTAAGTTGAAACTTGCGGGAAATGTACTTAAAGTATATACTTACTCTATGGTATAACTTAGTTTTTCCACATAGATTTAATACAAAAAGGCGACCTAGGTTTCGATGAAACTCGTCATCATCAGGTGAAATACTGAAATAATCTAAACTAAATAGGAAAATAAGGAAAAAAACTAAACTAAATAGGGGATTTTATAATCCTTTACTTTGCACCGTTAAGCATAAATTTCTTTCATATATTCATGAATATATTTTCAAAGTAACTTTGGCTAAAATAAGAAGAATCGTATTCTATATCAGAAAATGCTGTGACTCAGAAGGAACCTTATTTATTTCAAATCACCGTTTTCTAAGTTTAAAATAATGGCCACTGAAATTGATATAAAAAACCTGACATTGATATACTCTTATGTTGCTTAGGTTCATATAAAATCTTTTAACAACTCTTAAATCAACGTAAGCTATCATTGAATTGAGATTTTAGTAACATATTTTTCGGGCAGAATCAATATTTAATTAACTATCAATGCACGCTTTTATGATCTATGCATGGGAAAGCAGTTAAAACCACATAAAAAAAGGCTAAATATTTTCTTTCAAATAGCTTAGTTGATGAAATTAAGTCCAAAATGCACTACGGCCTACTAACCACACCGAATTTAAAGCATTTGAGATGTCAAACTCTTCTCTTGGACTACAACCTTGTCGTGGTCGAAGGGCTTGCGTGCTCCGATGACCCCTAGAGCTGCACTGGCGGGAGCATTGCTCCTGGTAGGGTCACCCATGCCAGATTGGTCGAAGGTTAGGAGACAGACGAATGGTAGTCCGCGAAGCGTCTGTACCTCAGTGAGGCGGCTGCAAAAGGCGTCTGACCCCAGTGGGGCGGCCTCTGAAGTGATGGTGTCACGTAAAGAACACCATTGAGTAAGGCCACGGAAGACTATCTCAATTAAAACAAAAACCTTGAAATTATGGACAGTTCTCAATTGATAATGAATCCTGGCAACTACGGGACTCGGCCAAGAGGGCCAGGTGTCGTGCCCGGCAGCGGTGGGAGCAAGGCCCCTACGGTCGTCATCACACGAAATCCTTGCTCAGACGTAGCAGCAGCAGAGGAAAAGAAGATAAAGAAGAGGAACGAAACTATCAGAATAGGCACGTGGAATGTTAGGACTATGCTGAGGGCGGGGAAGCTAGAGAATATAAAGCAAGAAATGGAGAGGGTGGGTGTAGACATCATGGGTCTGGGTGAAGTAAGATGGAAGGATGACGGGGATTACTGGAGCGGCGACTATAGAGTAATTTATAGTGGAGGGAATGAAAGTCAGCGCGGGGTTGCATTCGTAATGAATAGGAAACTCGGTAGAAAAGTAGTGTATGCAGAACAGGTGAGTGATAGGATAATAGTCGTGGAACTAAAAGCAGACCCAACGAATTTAGTTATAATCCAGGTTTATATGCCTACCTCTAATCATAAAGAGGAGGAGGTAGATGGGGTGTACGATCAGCTAGAGGAAATAATTGGTAGGATACCAGGTAGTAAGCACCTGGTAGTAATGGGGGATTGGAACGCGGTGGTGGGTGAAGGAAGAGATGGGCGAGAGGTGGGCGATTACGGGCTAGGAAGGAGAAACGACCGGGGCGAGAAAGCTGTGGAATTTTGCCGCAGAAATAACCTAGTAATTACAAATACATGGTTCAGACATCATCCTCGACGTAGGTACACTTGGAAGAAGCCGGGAGACACAGATAGGTTCCAGATAGATTATATAATGGTACGTCACAGATACAGGAATAGTGTTAAAAATTCGCATACTTATCCAGGAGCTGATGCAGACACAGACCACAACTTATTAGTCATGAAATGTCGGGTAAAACTGAAAAAGATAAGAATGGGAAGGAGGGTACGAAAGTGGAATACGGAGGCATTAACTGGGGCAATGAAGAAGAAGTATCGAGAGAAGGTGGATGAGAGAATGGGTGAGGACCATGGAGTTAGATCAGTCGAAGATGAATGGGGAAGTTTGAGAAACGGAATTATAGAAGCGGCGAAAGCAACGGTAGGCGTAGTGAGTGCAACTAAAATTAGAAAACCGTGGATCACGAATGAGATGATCAGGGAGATGGAGGAGAGAAGGAAATGGAAGAGCGTAAACTCAGAGCTAGGTAAGAGAAAATACCGAGAATTTAATAACAGGCTTAGAAGAGAAACAAAGAAAGCAAGAGAGGCGTGGTGGAGAGAACAGATCGACGCGCTAGAGAAATACCAAAAAGAGGGAAGAGCAGATGCATTATATAGGAAAGTAAAGGAACTGACGGGTGGTAACAAGGGAAGGAGAATTACAACGATAAAAGACAAGACGGGAAAGATGATCGTAGAATCGAGAGAGATCCAGGAGAGGTGGAAGGAGTATGTTGAAGAGCTGTATGGTAAAGAAACAAGGCCCAATAGGTTAGATATAGAAAGGGAAGACGACATCGACAGCGATGGCATCGGACCAAGTATCCTAGATAGCGAAATCGAAAGAGCTCTAAGAGACATGAAAAGGTATAAGGCGGTGGGAATAGATGACATACCTGCAGAGTTTTTGAAGAGCATGGGGAAGAACGGAAGAGGAAAACTTTTTGCGCTTATTCGTAGGATTTATGAGGATGGAGTGTGGCCGGAGGAATTCGCGAAGACTGTACTAATTCCTATACCGAAAAAGAGTAAGGCAAAAACTTGCGAAGACTATAGGACAATAAGCTTAATATCCCACGCGGCCAAAGTAGTTCTGAGGATTCTAAACAGAAGGCTAGAGAAGAAGGCAAATGAATACCTCGGTGATGACCAGTTCGGGTTTAGGAGAGGGACGGGAACGCGAGACGCTATAGCGGTGATGAGGACGCTAGTAGAAAGAAACCTAGAGTATGGGCAGGATGTTTTTGCATGCTTCGTAGATTTCGAGAAGGCGTTTGATCGGGTGGAATGGACGAAATTAATGGGAGTGTTAAAGAAATTAGGAGTCGATTGGAGGGACAGGCGTCGGATTCGGAATTTGTATATGAACCAGACGGCGCAGGTTAGGGTAGCCAATGGAGAATCGGGATGGGCCACGATAGGACGGGGAGTGCGGCAAGGGTGCCCACTATCGCCGTTGCTTTTTAACGTGTATTCAGAAGAAATGGTAAGGGAGGCATGGGGGGAGGAGGAGGTAGGAATAAAGGTAGGAGGGGAGCTGATAAAATCAGTGAGATTTGCAGATGATCAAGCATTAGTTAGTCAGTCGGCCAAGGGGTTACAATCAATGGTGAATGCATTAGAGGTTCAGTGCGAAAAGTATGGAATGAAGATCAATCACAAGAAAACGAAAGTAATGAGATTTTCTAGAAGTAAGAAGGCGGGGCTGAATATAAGGGTGGGAGGGCAGAAGATAGAGCAGGTCGAGCAGTTTACGTATCTGGTTAGTATTTTGGAGGAGAATGGGTTTAGTGGTAAGGACATCAGATGCAGAATTGCGCTCGCTAAAGAAGCATTTTCGAAGAGAAGGGAATTGATGAGGGGGGGTCTGAGAAGAGACCTAAAGAAGAGGCTGGTGAAAACTTTAATATGGAGCGTGGCGCTATGTGGGTCGGAAACTTGGTCTTTGCGAAGGGAGGATGTGCGTAGACTTGAGGCGTTTGAGATGTGGGTTTGGAGAAGGATGGAGAAGGTTAGCTGGATGAAGAGAAAGACGAACGAGGAGGTATTGGATATGGTCGGAGAGGAGAGGAAGCTTGTGGCAGAGGTTCGGAGAAGGCAGAAGAGATGGATGGAGGAGGTTTTGAGAGGAAAGGGCATGTTGAAGAGTGATAGAGGGGAGAACACTGGGGAAGCGTGGGAGAGGAAGGAAGAGGATAGGAATTCTGGACGAAGTAAGAGGAGGTAGAAGATATGAAGAATTGAAGAGGGATCTAATAACGGGCCATCCTTAGGAGGGAAAGCGAGACAATTTCTATTAGGTTGGGATACAAAATGGGGACTGCCCAAGAACCTACCAATCAGCTGGTAGAATACTTGAATGAATGAGATGTCAAAAATCCCAAGTGAATGAAGTAGGTATGACCTCTGTTAATATGTCGATTAAATGATAAAATTATGATTTTCCCGGTGATGAGTCACGTTTCAAGATATAAGTCAGTGGTTTAGTTTTACATTTTCTTTAGTGAATAATCTACGGAAAAAATTATGAATGTTGATTATGTATTCCAGAAGACTTCATGTATGCGTGATACCAAGCTGCGTTTATTTTTCCACACACGTTGGATGATGGATGAAACGGGGAAAAATGCGGTTGGAATTTTGTTTGCCTCCATTGAAGGGACATCAAGAAAATGGATAGGAAAGTTTAAGTGGCATGGTGGTGTTGGTACAACCCGTTTTTAATATGCCTTGTAATAATTGCTGGGCCAACGCGACGCGTAAACGGACTACCAGAGAAGGATCGCCAGGGACGGCAGAGTGGTGAAAAAGGGGTAGTGAAAGGATAGGGGAGGTTGAGAGAAAGATGAAGTTCTAGTGGTGTGGGATAATGAAGGATGTAAGGATGTGCCAAAGAAACCGCCACTTGAAATGGAGGAAGGTGGAGCAGTTAGCTTGAGTGAGGTTATGTGTATGCATACGGATTCTTGTTTGTGTGCGATGCGAAATGGAATGGAGAACAATCAGTTATCATGAGGCTACCTCGGTTGGGAGGTAAAAGGACGAGATGGTGAACCGCAGGGACGGGGAACTCTCAAATGTAGATTTTACGCCCATTCCCCCTCACACGGCGTAGAGGTCACGGGGAGAGCACTTTATCCCTTTTCCCGCTCCCGTACAAACGTCGGAGGTTTATTATGGGAGGAACTACTCAACCTCTTCGTTAAGAAGAAGTTTAGGAAACCACCCGAGTGTCCTTGAACCCTACTCTGCCACTCCAGGTCTGTGCGAATCAACCTCTTGATCCTCCTCGTACGTTGGTCTACCGTCAACAAACTAGCCTGCGGTGGAAAGGACTCGGAAACAGCGATAAACATTGTAGTGTAAATTGGCTGAAATTATGGTCCCGAGTCCACTAATTGCAGACTCTATGGATATAGTCATGCCATTATTATGAGTTCTACCTGGATATTAAGCTGTTGCAAATGATTTATTCGTGAGATACCTTAGGTACCCTATCATTAACAAATTTACTGCAATCACTCCTAATCGCTATAAATATCAACGTCCATTATCCAGTAGTTTCGCCGACATTAAGGAAATTCACATCATGAATACATTTTGTCGACAGATTTGATTTAGACGATTTTACTTTGCGCATTGTGCTATGCCCAATGGAGACCAATTGATATTTCAGTCTTATTTAATTTTCCCCGTTCTTCTTATTGCAATGAAAAATCTTTAAAAACACATGAATCCTTAGAGAATCAGGCATAGCCTTAAATAAATATTTAACCAAGTAATTCAAAAAGCATTTTTAAGTTTTATGAAATATTTTAAAATGAATTATACCAATGCAGAACGGAGAATAATTATGAAGCAACAGCAAAGGTCTTGATGGCAAGGAAATATGAAAAAAAATATTTTTACCGAAGGGAGTCCTTGCAAAGAAAGAGAGTTATGACAGTGACGCTGAGTGTAGATTCAAAGGAAATAAGACTCATAAGTGACTCGTACTCCTACTTATTAACTTGGAAGCTATTTTTTTAAGATATCTAATTATAGACAATGGGTGATATACATGCTCGTATGTACCGATGGATTTTCAAGGAATTGTCCCTGGTTTGCATCTTTGATTTTATTTGCATACTGCCGAAGGCTAAAATAAAAAAATTCATGTCTGCCATTTTTATTTGTAGATTACTTAACATGCTCTTAAATGGTTGCGCATATATTAAATACCATATGTTTGGTAAACTGGTGAACAGTATGATCTCTGCATTATTACGAAGAGGGTCGTCTTGAAATTCGACCGTGATCAAGCCTCATGGTACATAAGGGAAAACAAATTCTCCTCGCCGTGCGTTTAATATTAATCACACCTTTTATCATTAATTTTCTTCTGTAGTACAGAGATTTCTGAAATTATAATATTTCATTTTATGGAACACGTATTCAACAAGTACCAAAAAATCAATTTTGGGCTCACATGATAAAGTTATATTGCTCATAATCATGAGGATCTACCGTGTGTGATATCGGTTCTAAGTAATGAAGCTAATATTTTTCGAAGCCAAACTTAATTACTGCCAAAATGAGCTACGTGTACGAAATAAATTGATCTCATTATTATGTCATCAGCTAAATACGTGGCTAATTTATTAAATCAATAGCCGGAAAGGGATGATTGCTGTTATTAAGGTATAACTTTGGGTCGTAGGTCTTGCAGGAGAAATTAATTATTGACTTTCGCCAAGCCATTCTCTGCCGAATTAATGTTGGGAAGGAAGGAGGAGAGAGAACTGGATGAATTGGATGAGAGACTAAGGATTTTGATCGTCTACGTAGTTTCCTTTTAGTCCATGATGACTCGGCGAATCCGTTTCTACTCAGTTAATTTAGGGTGATAAATCTTGAATCATGAGTGCATAGCTAGAATGCAAGTCCGTGAGGAGGTTAAATTGTCCGTGAAAGATACCCTAGGTGTTGAAACTTGAATGAATGTCGGATTAATCTTAATTCATGCCTAAATATGTAGCCAGTGATTGTCAAATGTATGCGGAAAGGAAAGGGTCCACGAATTACTTGGTGTCAGATTGTGTCTCTCCTCCTTTTTTTCAATAAAATTATTATTACAGAACAACTCCAATTATCCGAACTCCAACTATCCGGATCGCCAATTATCCGGATGGCTATTTGAGGAAAAATCCGCAAAAATCGGTTTTTTGCAGTCACGGAAATAGGATATTCGAAACGTGCATCGTACCTTGTGTACCATTGATTTCGGTTGACAGTTATTGGTTACAGCACATACGTTTCTTTAGCGTTCTTAGAATTGTTGTTATTTGCCGCATATTTCTTAAGATATTTGATCGAGAATTGGTCATGAAATTACGCGTTCTTAATAATAATAATAATTATTATTATTATTTTATTTATCCCTTAGAATCAACATTACAAGCATATTTTACATTTCAATTAAATAAGGATAAATTAATTAGGAATCCCTTTAGGCATTGCCTGTATTGGGATACTTCAAGAGAAATTACAATATGAGTAATTGAAAAAAATAAGTAAACTTATTTTTTTCAATGCCTTCTCTTATGCCTTTTCTTCTGCATCCTGCAAGTTATGCATCCAAGTTCAATTACATTACCCGTGGTGCCAATTTCAAATCGTCTGCAACGCGCGCGAGGGATTTATTCAAGCGCTCTGAGTAAAAATCTATTGCATATACATTTTTCTATTGATGATATAAATGATTATGCATTGAATAATTGGAAAAGGTTCTTTCTGATGAATAAAGCCTTGCGTTCCCATAACAACCCGTGTATTTTCGTGCCCACTTCTCGTTCAAATATCTTAAGAAATATGCGGTAAATAATTCTGAAAAAAATCAAGTAGCTTGAAAACAACCAAATTAATGTTTCCAGAAAGTTTCATGGAATTATCTTTAGTTGAGTAAAACCACCGAACCTCTTTAAGAAGTTTCCGAAGAAATAACCTTTTTTGTGAGTTATCCATTTATCCGGATATTTGATTGTCCGAATGGGGTTCGGTCCCAATTGATTCGGATAATTAGATTTCTACTATACTTAAAAAAGAATGGTCTAGTATCCCCCAGTAAATGGATTGTTTTATCTTTTAATTCTTCCTTTTGAACATTACCTCTGTAACCAACGTGAACTGTACTTTATGTTTTATAAAAAGAGTATTGTTTTAAGACATAGGTCTTCGAACACCGCTTTCCATTCTAGAAAAAAACCTTTAATTCAAGCAACATATGATGATTTAACTACTATGAATGGATTGGCCTGGGTTTCTTTGAAGTTCATAATTTTTTCTTTACCCACTTCGATTGGTGAATTTTCTTCGTCGTTTTTTCTTGTCCATATGAATTTCCTTTTTTAAAATGGCACACTGGACAATTCAATCCAAATATCGTGAATTTCGGGCTGAACCTACTTCCGTATTCATGTTTCTTGTTTTAGTCTCTCTCCCCCTCTCCCCAGCTCTAAATACCTGATTGAGGCATACTTGGTATTAGCGTCTTAGATCTTCAGACCGTCGATTTTACTAGTAGGTTGATTAAGATGAAGGTAAAATTGAGACACTCTTGTACTCGACACGGGCGGTTAAATGCCGATCGGTTTCGATGCAACCATTATTTTAAATGTTCAAGGAAGGGAAGTTTATGGCAAAAACTTTCTGTCATTTGATGCGAAGCAAGTAAAATATAAGAGGAGTGAGATAGGCTGATCCGAGCACGTAATTCGGCTTTTCCATTCATATACATTTTAATTCTGAGGTGGGGAAGGGTATTTATTGAAGGAGGGCAAATTTCTATCTCACGTTACAAAGCACTTGAAATATTCACAATAAAAGTTCTAAGGAAATAGTCTCTCCAGTCAAGTTTTGACCATTTTGGGGGCATTACAGCCGAGGCCTGAATGAGTTTGACGCAGATGAGACTTCTGCCACTAAAGCAATATATATATATAGAATCATACCGTGGTAATGTTGTTGTTATAATGCAACTCCAGTGGGTTAAGACGTTTGGGGACTTGAAGATTTGAGATGGGTTAGATATACGGAAAGTGATCTACGATACTAAACCCATGAAGATTTCAATCCTGAAAATGAATCTTTTATTGCATGCTTTCTGCCGGCATCTGGGCTCGTTCGTGCTCAACTCCTGGGTCGAAAATGAAATTCTCCGTCTGGAATATGTTCTTGTCACAGAAATAAATTGGGGAAATATTTCGGAAATAGGGAACAAGAGAAAATGAGATTATGGCAAGGGCGGACTTGAAAAATGATGCCAGTGTTTCTCGCTAAAGCTGCTATTTCACAGGATGAAGACCGATTTATTTTTTTGCCGTTTTCAACTTCTTTGGATACTTAAATGACTATCTTTTTATTAAAACGATCGTGATTATCTATCATGGGCCTGAAGCACATTCTCCGTTTGTATTTTCGTGTTATTAAGATGTACCTTATATTTTTGATCTGTAATTAATCCACAGGATGGTACCTGAACATTTTGTCTCAAGGCTCTTTCGTACTTTTCTAACCATCCTTTATAACCATCTTCGTCCTTTGTATCCATCTTCTGTTATTGTTTCTTATTTCCCTCCAATGACTCATATTTTTCAATGATACGAAGAAATCTCCAGTTTAAGTATTCTTTTGAGTCGTTGACATTATTTGACAAATTTCCCCGCTAAATCATTTTACGAACTTATTCCTTTATCACTGAACTTGGATGCAGTGGTTAAATAGTTATTTTGAGAAGGAATTTACACTCCTTGGTCACAAAAAAACATCTTTTCAATAATCGCTGATTAATTTATTTTTCATATTAAAAATTACTTATTAAAACTCATTGTAGTATATTGAAGGACATATTTTCATGAAGTTGAAATGTGTAACACAAATAATGTATTTAAAGGTAGTATTTCGTATTTATGTGATGATTGATAATTTAATAAAATTGATGCATGGTCCTAGAGAGATTTAGTTGATTAACTAATGAATGGAAAAATTTCTTATAATTTTTGTGGCAGCGCAATGCTATGCAGTTCTACGGTTTACCACCGTAAAATTTAAAATTGACACAATGATTTCAACGTAATAACCACCAATAATATCACCCACCTTAAATATAATCTCTTCATATTCGATTTTTATGTAGCAGCTAACTATCAGGGAATGTTTGAAGCGCAAGCGAAATAGGTTTTAACTCTTTTTTCGCCAAAGACCATTACGAGTGATTATTATTTATTGATAATTCAGTTTAATTTTTCACAATATTAGTAAGTATAAGTTCTTAGGTATTGCTGTTGGTTTGGTATTTCTAAATATTATGGTGGTAATAGTACGCAGTCAATTTATCTACCCTTACTTCCGAATTGCGCTCCTTAAATGTTCCTAATGTAATGATTACCTGGTGGTTTACGCTAGAGTTCTACTTTGCTAGAGTACTAATTTAATGTTCTCCGCAGTGAAATATAACACCCAGGACAAATGTACTCGACAAATCATGGAAAATATTATCTTCGTTGAGGAGAAAGTAGTTTCGTGGCGGTCTTCCACCGAATGAACTCGATACCCGGCCAGAATGACCCATTGGAACATTTTTACGAGGAAGGAAACATAAGGTTTTCCGAAAAAATTGAGAGATGAAAGGCCAGAGGCGAGTGTGAAGCAAGGGATATGATCGCTTGCCTGAGTGGCGGCGGAAATGACGAGTGCGCAATGAGAAATTTTATCTTTCGCGAGTGGTCATGCAGTGGAAGAGGCGAAAAGTCGCCCCGCCCCCCTTTATGAAGCGCCCTCTCCGGTGTTCGTCGTCGCCATCAACGCGCGAGATTCCCTCCCTCTCCCTTTATCCCGGAAAGATGCCCTCCATTTGTGGACCTTCTTTTCACCTCCGCGCCGTCAGAGAGTAATCTCAGATGAACGAGAGACCCTCCCTCCCGTCACCTGACCCGGCAATATCAACCGGACGAATTTTTCAAACCTCCCCCGCCTCATCTCTTTTCCTCCTTTTCTCTCTTCAAGTCCCTCTTTCTTCTCCACCTTTGATCTCCTTCTCCCCTTATTGTCCTTTTATTTGGCCCCTCATCCTTTTGCACAAAAATTGAGCTTTTCCTCGCCATGGGGATGTTAAAATATTGACAGTGATACCTAGTAAGAAGACTAAGTTTATATTCCACACTTTTAATTTCTGATAACCAAACATATCTCTTGAAAATAGTACCTCGTGCCGTGATTTGAAATAGAAGTGCGGAATATTACCAAGTGTTATTATTTATCATTCTTTATTCAAAACTATTCTAAATAGTGACGCCTGAGACAGTCTCCTATGCAATGTCAGCAGTTTTTACTGCTTCGTACGAGCTTTGGAAAGTTGAGCAAACAAACGATTTTATGTATCTTGGCGATATGAATTCGAGAGGTGGAATGATGAATGAGGAGAGGAAGAGACTCGCAAATTATGGAAATATATTTGTTGGTTGAATATGGAGCATAACAGGCGATGAAAGTTGTCTAAAAAAAGTGAAAATGAAACAAATTACTCAAACAGCAATTTTCCTTGGATTAATGCCAACCATATATGAAATTTTTTATTTTGTCTTACTTGAAAGGGAATGGCATGAGGGGACTTGCATGCAATGTTATATATTGCGCATTAATAGCTGAATATTGCTGTAATTTATGTATTTGACGAATGTACATTATATTTTTTATTAATTTTACAAAAACATTTGTCAAAACGCTATTCATCGAATCAGTCTCATCCGTATGGAGTTATACAGAAACATATTTTAAGTTATGTCTCATTGTGAGCGAGAAGGGTCATTTGCTACCAGCTTCATTGGAAGACGAAAAATAAACCTCAATCTCTTCTCACGTATGCCACACGCATATTTCCTCTCTCCAGGGTCCCTTGACGAATCTTTTACCCAAAGGCATCACCATGGCAACCACAAAACCAACAAAGAATGGAGAGAGTCACCTCATTCACCTAAAGTGTGTGGCGTACTTACCTGATATTGCGAGTTCTTTTCGACGGAGTCTTGGTGATGCTGATGGTTGCAATCGAAAGAGATTGGCCAATCCTATGGAGCGATTGAACGTCGAAGGGGTGACATATCCATGCAAGACTTAGTTTGGGTGTTTCTTCAGCCTTTGTTATGGTGAGCCACTATTCGATATATATTACATAGAGTTCTCTCTCGGCCAGTATCTGCGCTGGATCGCAAACCATCTCTTCAAGACTTAACTGGTGAACATTTTTATGCCAAACTAAAGAAATTGGCCCATATGGGTTCACAAATAGAACGGCAACTCAGGATACAAATGAAGTAAAAAGAAAAAATATAGAGAGGAACCTATAGTCTAATCAAGACTTATTGGTTTAAGAAGGCGTTTGTGACAAACGAAATCCATGCCCAAAGTAAAATTTAAACTCTATACTTTACGTTTGCTATGTCGGCGCGTAACCAACCTTGTTATCACAATGGGAAGCATTTCGTATCTTTTTGTTGATAAAGGAATTTCGAGTTTCGAATTTTGCATCCTCTTGAAGGGAATACACCAAGGTGATGGTCAAGGTAAAACTCGAGAATGGCAGTACCTACTAGGGCCTTAGGAGTTCAAAACTCAGAACATAGCAACCGTGGACCGGACACATGCCGCCCTTAAAAGTGTTTCAATGCCTCCGGGGTGGACGTCAAAAGGGATGAGGACGTGGTATATATGCAAATTCGTCTGCACCAACGACCAACTTGCGCTAAGTCTCAATGGACGGAATAGACCGGCAAAACAGGGAAAAAAGTTTCAAATCCGCTATGTCCATTCCGTCCTCTAACTTGGTCTTTCCGTCGTTCGTGCCTCGTGTCACATGTCGAATCTTCATACGTAGTCACTGAAGCAGAAGTAGCATTAGTGTCGATGTTTTATCGTTGAACTGCTGACCTAATTTTACTACGTCATTCACAAATACGACAGAAACAGAACAAAGAAGTATGAAGGCACTGCATTACGAAAGGTAGTGTTGTCAATTCTTCTCGGGCTTCAGGCCGGGATAGGTTCTCCATCTCCATTGACGATTCGATGGGAGACCTTTCAATCGCCTTCAGGGCCGACCATCAACGCCCTTGAAGATGTTAGAAAAGTCTTCCATCGAAGCGTCGGCAGAGATGGAGAAAATAATCCGGTCCGAAGCCCGGAAGAATATAACAGCAATTATTCGCCGGGAAAGCATAAAATCCTAGGTATATAAAAGGCAGTGTAATAGAAAAATGATGAAGACCAAGTAGACAGATAGAATCTCCAATAAAATGTTCTCAAATGGGGCCAGAGGCAGTTGGATTAAAACACTTTCAAGAATGAGAGACAGAAATACTGGACAACCTTTTTGGAGTAAACAGCTACTTAAAAACAATAATGGAAAGTGAAATGGATGGGGAGTATTACCAAGGAAAATCAACGATCAAATACATCGATAACATTGAGACGGACGCTAAAATTAAGAATTGAATAAAACGCTTAGCCTAAAGTACAATGGAGAGGAGAGCAGTAGCATACCTTTGGATTTATAACTAGTAATAATCAATACACGCAGAATGTTTTTGAGCATATAAAACTAAAAAGGTTTATTTCAGCACAAAAAGATTAGGACGCATATTAAGGATACATACATTGATCGTAATTTGCATGAAATAACTGGGGTTTATAAAAGCTGAAGTAGTCGTGTGAAACCTTAAGAATCATAAAAAGAGTAAGCATTTCACTTGTTATGCTGAAATTGTTCCGTGCGACTCTATATTTTTTAACTCTGTTATGATTTGCAGAATGATTAGGAGAATGTTTAATCCTCAGTAATAACGCATGCGTCAGCTAGATGCCAGTACCGTATTATGCAACATTGCGCAATTGAAAATAAAAGTAGTTCAACAGATAACAAGCTTCGAACGCGTCACTGCGACTTCTCTCCTCTGACTGTTACGAGCAGAGTGAGATCAAGCCCATATAAGAGGCTTCACATATTTCTGTTTGTTGTTTGGAACAGTCCACTATAATTAGGTTTATATAAACACTACATAATTAGGTCTTAAATCATAAACGGGAGCCAGCTTTGTATACTCCAAAGGTTTCACTGTAGACTGGAAAAAGTTGAAAGAACTACCTTTTTAAAGCTAGTTTAGGCTAAGGACAGGAAGAAGCCAAGAACAAGCAAAATGCATGATATTTTACTCACTGATTGAAGCCTATGAAGGGAGAAAGGGAGAAACTCACGGATAAAGAAACTTTGCCAATGAAAATCATTAATTTTTGTTGCACATACTACAAAGAAATTTCATTCAAGCTCCAAATAAAGAGAGTATGTTTTTGGTTACCAAAAATCTTGAATAACGTGAAATTGATATGCACAAATGACCATCTAAAGGCCACTCAACCGGTTATATAGGTAGCATCACTGGTTGATCCCAATCCCCAGGTCTGTAAACATTAGTTCTATGTATCGTTTAGAATGGTTGAAGGAAGAAAACAATATTTAAAGATAAAATTAAATAATAGAAAAGATTAAACATATATGGTAATGCAATGTACAATAGGAAATTTGATTAGTTCTATCAATTTTGATTGCGTAACTGGCCACAGATAATTTACAAAATAACTACTTTTAAGAGAATAAAATTAGGCCATTTAGACCTGTGCCATGAAAACTTCTCTTATTGAGCGTCGAATAAATTCACATGGCCTCTAGTACGTTAAAGCTCAGCTATAGCTCAATAACTCAAGCGCGAAAGCCAGGCTAGTTTTAGCATAATTTCAAAATATACTATGCTTACTGTCACGAACCAAGATGCCACTTTAGTTCATGCTGAATTCCATGAGGAGATTTTTAATGGAGTATTATTTCATTGCATGCAACTGACATAAATTCGCTCAACATATAGAACTGAAATACGCAACAGGCACGAAAATAAATTACTACGCAAGCCGCCATAAAATTCATTCAATGAATGACACTAGGAAGGAAGTATGCCGAAATATAAATATCTACCAAACATCAATTTGGAAAAAAAATCTCCTTCCAGCACAATAAGTTAATCGACGCTTAAAAGTTAGACTTTGGTCTTTACAGCCCCTCTCGAAACGGAAAAAAATAATGAGTCAATTCTGTCTCAATTACTGCAATATAGTTGACTGTATATAGGATCAAGGGTCATGATAAAAAATATATAAGTGAAATCCAGTTTTCATTAAAGAGAAACAAGTCATCTTGAAACGGATGAAAGAAATTAAATAAAACTCAGTATCTCCAGTGATGGCGACAGATGTTTCTTCCAAGGCGATCAACTAAGGGAGGTAAATTGCTCCTTCAAAACTTCCAGATGAAATATGTTTTTTTTATTCCACGCCATCGGCTAGGGATTGTTCTTTTTCTTTGCTATTATTCCTCATCCACAATGTCACTTTTTCCACCACTGTCTTAATTAATTAAGTAAAACGGAAAAGAAGATATGGAAGAGATAAATGCACAGAAGTAAAGGCATGGAGTGCGAGAATAATGACAATGCTGAATAAATATAATAAGGTCATGAGGCAGATGGTCAGCGGTATTAGGCAGGCATAAGAAGAGATAACAAAACCTTGTTTTAAATCGATAACGCTGGTTATTAGATTACATTGTCAGGTTGAAAGTTGATAATTGAATAAAATCTAATGCATATGGCTTCTTAAATTTTGTTATTAAAAAACTGATTACTCCAATATGTTCAAAGTAGGACGGATACTAAACTTAAATAAAATTAAGAGAGTGTGACAATAAACTGATTTCATTAAACTTTGCTTAGCACCAGCAAATAAATTGGTAAAAATAAACACTGAAGCTTAAGCGCGTTATCTCTTCCTTTTAAGGATGAAATCTTGAGAAGTAATTAGTTGTTAAACTGATAAAAATGTATGTGCATACATTTCACCAAAACCTCAAAGATATCGTATTTGCTATTAGCTCTGACTTACACTTCCGACCTTCGCATATATAAAAAAAGAATGGCTGTTTCAGCGTCGAATTGTTTCATGCCATAAAACTTGTAGCTTCCTACGCACAAATTTTGAGAAAACGAGAAGGGCAGCATACGTAGAATCCCAACCTCATTTTGTGGCTGTAGTGACTTTAAATCTTGCGGAATTTCAGGTTGGATTGTCATTAGCGCAATTATACAATATATATTGGTGTGACAAGTTATAAAAATCTCCAATGGCCTTAAAAATTGGCACCACTCGTCAAAATTACAACATAATTGCTGCGTTGGTATGCGGGAAAAAAGTGCAATTCCTCCTCCCAATTCACTCACAACATTGCGTTGCAACTGACTTTTCCCTTAAGTTCGCTGAAATGAGCCACCTGTGGCCGAAATACGCGTATCCTAAGCACACCCTCGTCTTTTCTTGTTGTTGTGCCGTTTTTTTGACTACGCTCCCTTTGAGCTAGATTCTCCCAGAAGTTGGGCCCGACTGAGTGTGTGAGTAAGTAATTTCCTGAGTGCTTGTGAGTGTGTTTGTGTTCATAACCCAGGCATCTTTAGCAGGGTCCCATTAACCCTAGTGAAGGATCCCTATTTGGTTTGAGTGTGTGTCTGTGGTTGTCACTCGCGAGGAAGTATCATTCCTGTGAACCAACACAGGGGTTTTCTGGTCGAGAGGTTGTGGTTGGTCACTAGCGAAGAATTGCTCTTTTTCCCACAAAACCAACACAGCAATTGTATTGTAATTTTGACGAGTGGTGCCATTTTATTACGGCCATTGGAGATTTTTATAACTTGTCACTTTAAGAGGCCATAGAGCTAAAGTTCCCTAGATTTCATGCTTGGTGTATTTCATCGATCGCGATACAGCCGTTGACATTTGGAAAGTGACAAAAAGGCGGCCTAATCAAGAGCACATTCTTTTGTGGGCGGATTTCCTGGAAAAGGTCAAAGTATATAATACACCAACACAAACAAATATGCCGTACCCTATCGAAAGGTTTTTGGATTAAAATCTGGCCAAATAATTCTTATTTTATTTGTGCTTTGGAATCTCGTTCATCCCAGATAAATTACTTCTAGGAGCATCTCATTTGGACTCATTAAAATTCTAAATATGATTATGATGGATCAATACCGCTCGGATCCTTGAGATCTCTAGTGCATTCGAGCATTCTTCCATTTTTAATCAATGAAAAACTCTAACAAATCACAGAATTCAAGCGTTAACATTTAAAATAGAAAAAATGGAATTTCATAATTGCAGTTCAGCGATTTTAATTTCTGAAATTGAAAAAAACCTGTTAAGCAAGGTTTTTACACAGCTGTTAGGATATTACTGAAAAAATTGAACATACAGACTAATAAATATAATATAAACTTTACTTAAATTGTTCTCTTTTGAATTTACACTCACAAAAATGCCACCACACGAAAGATAATACTTCCTCCTCGGAATGCACACCTGATCAAGATATTTTATTTCCCTTCTTGATTTAACTTTATATCCTTTGCATAGCAATTTACTTTATATAGCTTTTCTGTAGAGTTAATTTCCTCCTTTTCAGAACTTCAAAGGTTCATAGAAAAAAGGGAAAAATTCAACAAGCCAAAAAATCCAAGATACCAAATGAGGGATCCCTGGAAAAAAATACTAAAACATACGAGAATTTCTTTTTCTTAGCATTTCAAGTTAATTTGATTTAAAAAATGCCTATAATTTATAATAACTATACCGTATCCTAAGAAACGAACGATTTAAGCGGAAGTTTTAAGACAAGACAACAAGAAAAATCAATTGGGCGAAAGGGTACCAGATATGTGGCTTTTAAGAATAACTGGAACGTAAGGACCGATTCCCTATGAAGATTATGGATTTCCAGTAGGGTATACCCGATAGTTGTAGAAATATTTAGAAAAAATTTTAAGAAATTACACTCGTCCACTAAGGGCCTGGACGTCGATAAACTGTATTTCAAGGCTGTTTTAGTTCCGTGTTAAAGGTATTTTCCAAATGAATATGAGAATGTCTATTATGCTGCTTGAATACCTACAGGAGAAAAATATGTAGAGGAGAGAAGTTAGCGGTATATGTGAGCGTAAATGTGGAAATTGAGTTGTTTGTAACATTCGCCAGTCTCCGAAGCAGTATGACGCGGAATGGAAGTATTGAGGAAACCAAGCTAATAAGGCGTTCTTGATGAAAAGCTAGGCACTATGATCAAGGAAGATGAAACTTGAGTCAAGAAAGTAGTGCGTGAACGTCTGAGCTACGGCCATATATGAATCACAAGTGCGTACATTAACAAAAGCGGACTAGTAAAGATAAGGCTCCGAAAAGAGGCTTACAATAAGATGGTATAACATAAATTGAAAGGATAGTAAAATAAAGATAAAATAGATAAATATAAATGAGGAGAAGTTGATTAAAACCGCTGTAGAACGGCCTGTATTGAACAATATAGCTCACACTAGATTGGGCACTCTTTGAAGCAGATACTTCAGAAATATTCAGGACAATAGATAAGGAGAAAATTGGTGCCTAGAGGAAGACCAAGGGACAAATAACACCTCAGGAGAAAAACGGATCTCGGAAAGAAGAAATACAGGGAAAAGAGGAAAAATATGAGATAAGGAGAAGTAGATGGGTACGGTAAACCTATTACATTATTGATAGGACTGATGATGATGGTAGGCAGCCTGATGTCAACAGTATGCCTCACCATAACGAAGGATATAGTGTTGTTCTTATACGAAGGCATAGTGTTGTTCTCCTTTCACGTTGCAGACTGCAAGTGATTACATGGAACTAAGAGCAAATATAGGTACTGGTGGGGAATACGCTCTGAACTCATTGTGCTTGAATCTAAAGGCAAAAGAACCTAGAACGGACCTAACGAAGCGCAGATGTTGGCCGGATAAAATTACCATTCCGTTTTCAGTGGGTAACATAATGTCCCCGAGGGGTCATGGTAGCGGTGAATTATGTGGTGGAATGACAGTTGTGGATCGGTTTCCTTGCGTTAAAGAAATATTCTCGTGTTTCTCATGGCAACGCGGCAGCTTGGATGAACTACTAAAAACCGGGTTTGCTATTGCGACTTCCGTCGTCTCAGATGATTTTCACAGACATTAGCATGTCAGTATGCTTTTTTACGAGTCGATCGCAGGATTTCAATACCCGACTCGTTCGGCGAGAGATCGGGGGGATCGTATAATGCCACTCAGATTCCTTTCTAATTGCCTGCATTTATCAGCTTTCGCCTTTTTTTTATCTAAAACAACTCTAGCCTCAGATATTGTTATTCCCTTAATCCTGACTGTAGTAATAAAGAATTAATTGTGAACGTTTTATCTTGCAAAACAATCTTTATAACTGCTTCCCTAGCTTCATTTTGAGTTAATGTTCCATATAAGTAGGACTTTAGCATAGTACATTTAGCATTGGCAACCTGCGGTCCGAGGGCCGGGTCTGGCTCACTTGTTATTCTCAAGTGACTGATTCCATGTTGTCATAGACAGTATCATTATCATATGCATTATCACATTATCCGGCCCATAGACAAAAAAAAAGAGGCTGTCCATGCTTGGCGTAGAAAATTGTAGGCTCTCGTAACTTTCTCTTACAAACTTTTATTTTCTCAACTTTTTATGGATTAGGGAAAATTTTGAATTGGCCAATATACGTGGTGCTTCAAAAATCAGCATACTAAAACAAACGTCATTGCTAGCGATGAATGTTCCAAAATATCCACGTCACTCGCTTTTTGTTTTTCTGATGCTTATGTTTCTTATTTATAAATTTTCATTTCTGTCTACACTTCACCCAAATGGCACCATTCTAAAAATTCACTGCGCAACATGGTGCAGACGGTTGCTTCCGAATACTTATTACCTCCCTATAGGCTAATTCCATTACTTATTACAAAAAACGATTTATGATTCATAAATTTGGTCGTAATGTAGCCCTTCATGTCACTGTAGTTCGCAGGCAGATGAAGTCTCTTGGTTCATTTTCTCGTATTTTAGGCGGACTAAATAATGGATAAAAGAGTCTAGGCCATATTGAATGAGTCATTTGTACTGGGAATACGCCGATAACTGAGGCTAAAGTTGAACAATTGTCTTGGTGCTGAGATAATCTATCTAGACCCATGTGAAAATATAATTATATAAAAAAAATTATCATTTGTGAATATAACTTTGCTGAACCATTTTCGCCTGTTTGCCGTTTTGTGTGGATATTATTCATAAATAAAACAGGCTGCACTTTCTCAGAGTCATCTACATGCCACCACTATAATTTTCAAGTGTTGTAGAGGCATATAAATTTCTCTGCACTTTTGGTCATCAATATGGCATCTGTGTTTTACATATAGCTTTAAACAATACTCATTGAAAGTAACTAACTGGGCAACAAACATTGAGGGAAAGAAAATTAAGTGTCAGAAAATTAAGGGCAGAATGATATCATAGCGAGTATTGAATGTTTATGAGTGAAAGGAAATTAAAGAAATTTCTTGCTTTGAGCATGGTAATTAGGGATATTGTCCGTTAGCGTGGAAACGTGCTACGCTGTAATATTACGCGTCTCCTCTTTGAAGGAGAAGCACCCCCGCTCAGGCACAACCAGGAGCCATCCTCCAGTATTTCTCCTCCGTCAGAACACTCGCCCGAAGTCGACCATTTATCTTACAAGATCCGAGTACCTCAGATGCAGCGTTCAGACATTTCGAAAGGACTTCAAGGTCGTACTTCATGTATGATCAAACAGTGGTATATTGTGAAGGTTTGATACAAATGTCACCAGAAAGCTGTCTCTCTGCAGAGGCGGTCTATCTCGGAATTTTACGTTAAGGGTGAATATTATGCAATGGAAATTACTTGGTGGAATCAGTAAGCAAATTCCAAGTTAGTGGTGATGAGTTGGAGGCGGGAAAAAAGTTGGGAAACGCAATTGGGAAGAAGGAAAAGGGTGAGGTGACTCTAAACCTTAAGGACATCTCTTGAGTCGAGACGACTCCTGCATTCAATCCTCCCGAAAAGTTTCTGCACTCGGAGAAGTGACAGGAAGGAGATTGAAAGGAGATGGATTGAAAGAAGCGAACGAACCGAGAGGAAGTGAAAGATCGGAATTCACGATGCTAGAATTGTAATTTATTTCTCCCTTCGATATCTACTGTCATTTAAAGGCCAACGAGTGCTGTTTTCGGTGGTAAATAAATAAATAAATTTAGAGCATCATGTTTAAATCCTAGTAACTGATGTTGCAATGCTCTTGCACCACTTTGCTTTGAATAGTGAAAAATCGTATGGTATCACTTCACATATCGACTTCATACCATGTGAGTATGTGATGTCGTATGAAATTTAAGTTTTGAGGCACTACCTGTTGGAACTGAATACTTTTTGAAGTAAAAATACGTCGTGTAGTCCTCGAACGATATTATGTTTCCAGTAAAAATTCAAATATACCTACCTATCTGGAGCCCCCACCTAAAATATTAGTGTTGTGATTTCTTGATGACAGAAGATTGTAAGATACCACCGTTGACGCTAGTAAAGAAACCCTCTCCATTGCCGCTGTGAATTGCGCGATTGTTGACTGAATGCAGAGTAAGCTATGCCTAGAGCTATTGCATTAACTGACCGATGTAAATACCTTCATGCCTCATGAAGTCACATACCCCACATAATCGTGTGTATATTCGAAGATTTTTTTGCGTCTTGTATTCCATGATATCGCACTGATGTTGATGTTGTATATTGAGTGTGATATGGAACCTAAAGTGCATAAACCTGGGCTCTGAGTAAAGTATAAGAGACTGGAGTGAAGATGTTTTAAGATGTGGGTGAATGGGAGCAAGAAGCAGGTGCTAACAACGGAGAAGAGGACAATTGAAAAGGTGCTTATCCTTTTTGGTGAGGAGAGGAAGCTGCTGAAGGAGATTAGAAGGGGGAGACTGAGTAGGTCATAAAGATCAATGTGAATACGAGGGTGAAAGCCTTGTGGTAGAGGGATTGATGCTCCGTAGAAAAGTGAATGGAAAGAGAAGAAAACCTTTTCTGGACGATACGTACTTAGTTAGGAAATATGCCGGGCTAAAGAAAAATGAATTATGAAAAGGTGGGAGCCGGAAGTTAGAGGCTATCATATAGCATTACATTTGAGTCGATTTTCCGAGTCCCAACGTACCAAAGGCCTACATTATTTGAGGTACATACATATTCAGTTAGTTTAAGGAACTATTGAACCAGTTATGCATGCTTTGTAATTTAAATTTGGATTGCTAATTCAGAATATAAAATGCCTGTTTTATTTGATTTAACAGTTAGTTGGAGGATACCATTCCATCAGATATTTTTCCTTAGATATGCCATGAGATAATTGGAGAAAAGGAGTGAGAACTGCATCTGGATGATATGATTCTAGGAAGGAAGAAAGAAATATTTTGTTTAAAGAAACTATTCCGTAATAGTGACTTTTTATAACTTTTTATAACGTCTTACTATGGCAAGGCATGAAAAGAGGGTGTTTATTTATTGATTTACGTACACCAGACGACCCTTTCGTTTTTTCTATTATTGAATGTGGCCTCAGTCCATATGAACTCGGATAATAGACTACACCATCAAATATCCTACACTTATTTTAATCTATCAAAACTTACGTATGTATTTAGACTCCATGTTGTGAGATATTGTGTCACAAGGTGATCATTCGTATTTCCCAAGGACTCGATATCGTCCTCTCTCTGATCATCGCTTTCGTTGTACCGGAATGACGCTTAGACCTCGTGTGAGGATTCAGAATACTATTTCAATAGGTGAGGGGTGAAATGTCAGTGAATCGACGCGAAAAAATAAGGGCGTAGAGGAACTTGGAGTGATGAAATTGCACGAAAGGAAATTGGTGGGGCGAAGGGCGATGAATACCTTTCAAGGCGAGGATGGATTGGGGAACGAGGTGATTCTCTCACAGTGGAGTCACATTCATTCGAGTCATTCAAAAGAACTTGGCTGGAGAAAGGGGTCGAATATTCAACACTTTGAATATTAACATGATGTTATTCATCATTACACAGTAAAGGTAACTAAATGCAGCAAAAGTATACGATTCATTAAACTGCAAAATCATATATTTTGTATGTGAATGTGTTTCAACCAGCTTCTTCTTTTCTTGCCGGCCCCGGATTAAACGAGGTAATGTCCTTGCCTACAAGCCCAAGGGCCGCGGGTTCGACTTCCACCTAAGTAGGATTTTCACCTCGAAGGGCATGGTTATTCGCGCTCGTCCGTTGCTACCTATGAAGACCACTGGAGTGTAAGGCCCGTGAAGATGTTTTCTGGATAGTGAGAAATAAATAAATTAATGATATTAAAGTTAATAAACGGCAAAAAAATTACTTCTATATTACTGGCTACAAATTAAAAGGGGCACAATAAGTAGCTAAAAACTCAAATTGCGTACCTAAATAAAATATGTTTACCCAGGAAACCAACGCAGGCACTTCAAGCTCTTTGTAATTGCGAAAACTGTGACTCGTTGACATCCCTTGGTTCAGGGTTAGGGACTCCGTATTTAGTCCTCATTAAATTAATTAGTATTCAATTCTTGTCTTTAAATATTTTGTATAATGAGGATATTTTCACCGCAATTCAATAATTTATTGTCTCTAGGGTCTTCCACTTCGCTCAAAATCCGTGCACTTGTAGCAAAGTACCTAAGTTTAATGTCCTGGATCCAGGAATGTATAAAAGGTGATTTATATTTACTTTTAATTTTCACGATTTTTTAATAACTTATTTTTAGTTATAAATTAATTAATTTTTCTTCATAATTCATTAACTATAGGAAGTTAAAGAAAAAAGATTTTCATTACTGTTTTTGTCTAAAAACCAAGCTTTATGTGACTCATGTATCATGACTTTACTTCAATTAGAAATAGAGGTATAAGGAAAAATATCATTCTTAACCTAAGCTAAATTTTATTAATTTTAATCACGCAAAAACCACGCAACGGATTTTAAGCTAAATTTGATTAATTTTAATCACGCAACGAATATTTTGCTAAAATTGGTTAATTTTTATCACGCATAAAAATTATTTGCTCCAAACAGTTCAGGGAAATTTTGGTTTAAGGAATATGCTAACCGTGCACCAATTTTGAGCGGAATCGGAGACCCTATGGGACACTGTTAAATTGATGTTGAAGACCACATGTATTATTTGTCAAGTTATTAGTTCTATTATTACTTATTAGTACTAATGGAGAATTATTGTGATGTATGATACCTAGATAAAAAGAAAGTGAATCCGTGCAATGATGGTCATACTCAGGTATCAGTACTGGTCATACAGAGATGGTGTAGCAATAAATTTGAGCGGGAGGAAGGAACGAGTCGCTAAGGGTTCCTTTTCGAAGAGGGATGTAGAGAGGACATGAGGGGATGTTCTTACGATGCCTTTGATTTTATTCAAGTTTGTTTTATTAATTCTGCGGGAGGGTAGGAAGTGGAAGATGGCGGGGTTCTGATGTATATGTTTGAGTACTCGTCAATTCATCGGAGCGAGGACGACCTTCTTCAAATATTTCATCGAACACAAGAGCACGAGTTTTTTTGAATTCCTTGGATCACTCCGTGAATTGCGAACTTATTTTTTGTGGAAATAATTTTTGAAAAATTTATCTTTATTGCGTTCCTTCGTACACTTTTCAACGGCATTGAAAACAAAAAAAATCTATATGGGAGTTGAGCGAATAGCTTCGAAAGGAATCACTGCTTTCAATTGAACTCTGGGCGTGTGTCAGTATTTATTGATTCTTTTTGTTTCGTTCAGTTTAAAATCCTTGAGGAATCAAAATTTGGTCGTTTAGGAGCGATAAGCTGACGGTTCAATTTTGTGCCAAAAAGTTGCCTCGTGTAGCCATCCGGCATTCATTATTGCTAAGTTGTATATTTATCTATTCATGCTTTTTGCAATTAAATGTTTCATTGTGTATCGCGCGTTAAAAATTAAACTATGAAAATGCTTTTTTTGAAAAGATACTCCATTGAATTGTATCGCGCTGGATAATACTGCGTGCTGAAAAATTGACTCTAGTAGAAATAAAACATTTCGGCAACGTTAGGCTGGTGTTAATTACAAAAAGTAGTCATCAAAATTCACCGGATAATTTCTTGGTCTAGGTTTGTAAGATTATGCTTTTGTCCGTACTTTATTTGAGAGATTTCTTTCCATAGTACTTAATACTTACTACTATTTGTCATTCGATACTAATATTCATGACTTTTAAGGACCTTTCTCTCCTGACCTATTTACACGCTGATCGCTCGAACCGTTTGTGTGTGGAATTGCTAAATTGGGAAATGATTGGTATTTTAGTGTCGCTCGATCCTGGTGTAACCTAGCTTAAAAGCTCTGAAACCGCTGTAATAAAAAATAATCAACTTACGACGCCTACTCTAGCTTCATTTCCATAACTTGTCATTTGGTATTCAAACAGCGCTTGCTTGCTCTGCCATGAATTCTTTCCCTCTTTCCCTGAACCTTTGCTCTCTAGTGATTTAAAGAGGGCACTCCATTTTTTTATTGAGTTTTTTTACGAATGTATACTACTTATCAACAATGTTTGAGGCGATATGTTACTTGATGGACATTTCCAAGCCAAAAAGCGCCCATTTATTTTACCTTTGTCCTTAGTTCTGGGCACACACGTAAGCAGCGGTTTTTATAAATATTACGAGCCATGAAAGTCCAAAATATCCCTTCAAATTTAAACTACGGAGCAATCGTTCAGAATATCAAAGGCAATTACAAAGAAATATTTTTTTCTTCAGCATTTTCTACATTCATTAATTACCTACGATGTTAAGATACCAATTTAGAAAATTGGTACCCATAAAAAAGAGACATTCCCTACTTATGGGTCTTTGTTTTTGCGGTACACAAAAAATATCAGTTGTGCGTGGGCCCAACGCATAAACATTTTATCGCTATATCTGGAGTGAAACCTAAGTATATAATGTGAAATATAAATTGAGTTATATATATTATTTAAGAATAGGATTATCATTGCCATCTTGAAATACTTATTCAAGATCTCTTTGGGCCATAAGACAAAACACAGACTAAACTTTACACTGAATGGTTTTATTATTATTTATTATTTGTTACAGTTGTAACACTTCCCTCCGAGTCCCCGGAAAGCATCACGTTTCATTTCCGTCATAACGGCCGGAGACTCGAGAGGGGTTGGGCAGTGATCGCAGCCACGTCCGACGCCCATCGGATGAGTGGCTACGCTGCTGTCGGGTCCTGCGTACGCAGTTGACGGAGTGACCCCAGGATGACGGCCTTCTGCATGCGTGCAACTAGTGATTCCGCCTGTGCCATGCAGGACGGAATGCACTTGATGTTATTAAGCAGCGAGCCCTTGACTCCACCGAGCACACCTACGATGAGGACCACTAGTTTTACAGAGTGTCCGGGGTACATCTGTCGAAGTTCGAAAAGCAGGTCTTGATATTTCGTCCGTTTTTCCACCTCCTTCACATCCATGTTAGTTTCAGCCGGAGCCGAAAACTCGATCACAAACATGGAGCGTGTGAGGTGGTCGAGGAGAACGATATCAGGCTTTGTCGCCAATAACTGCCTGGTGGTGGAGGAGTAAATCCACCAGATGGTGCATTCATCGTTTTCCACGACGGACTCAATATCTCCAGGGGTATAGGGCAGCACAGGTGTTTCGTCGATGCCATAATGGTGTCGCAGGTGATAGTATATCACCCGCAGGGCCGCGTTGTGCCGAGCTAGATACGGTGACCTGGCGTAATAACTAGAGCCGGAGTGAAGGTGACCCAAAGTCTCCAGCTGGGCTCGGAACGCCCTGCATCTCGTGTCTGCGACCTCCGCCTTGAATATAATTCGGCGGTACACGAGTGTGTTTATGACACAATCCTGGCACGTGAATACAAAACCCTTGGTCTCTGACTTCAGACCGGCGCGGCGGAGCGTAGGAAGGCAAACGTCAGCTCCTTTGATAACCCGTGCTTTTCGATGTTTCGATAGAAACATCCATGCATGGACTTATCGGTATGCGCCTTGAGCAAGGCCTTCTGCTCGGCTTTTTTTATTTCGAGCTTGAGGACGTCCGCCTTCAATGACGAGATGGTTGTGTCCTTGTCGCTTCCGTCGGATAACGGGTCGAACACGAGACCGGTTTCGTCCGCTGCCCTCTTTGCCGCCTGGAAGAGAAACGCCCCTGCTCCCGCACTCACGTGCTCTCTCACGAGATTGAGCAGGGGTTCCCTGCTTTTCAACATTCGGCATGCTGTACCCAGAACAACTCTGTTGTGGAGACACTCCAGACTCAATAATCCTCTACCACCTACATTGCGAGGGGGATACAATCTGGCGATGGAAGATTTCGGATGAAGACTTCTATAGATGGTAATCATCTCCCTCGTTCCCCTATCGAGGTTCTGCAACTCGTTGACGTTCCACTTCATGCATCCGAAAGTATACAGCAGTGTAGGAACCGCAAGCATGTTCGTGGCAAGAACGTTATTCTTGCCAGACAGCTTAGAACTCCAGATGTTCCCGAGAGTCTGCCTGTATTTTGCGGTGAGCCTTTCCTTCACTGCTGTAACCTCCTGTATTCGGCGCCTATTATTATTATTATTATTAATTTAGACATTTGTTACAAGTGGGAAATTAAAAAAAATATATCAAATGCTAAAATATGAAAAGCTTAAAATGCCACAATTGTTACAAAAGTAGAAAGATGAACGAACTTATTTCATGTTAGTACTACAAAATATTAGTATGTTATGGAACATTGCGTTAAACTTTTAAAATTTTTTCTTAAAAATATTTACATATTTTGGAAGGCCTCAAATAGTTTTTCTGGAAGACCGTTCAGTCCAATATGGTTCTATTTAAATATAAAACCTTGCTTATATTTGCCATTGGTGTCCCGTAATTCACTTTGAATTGGTACAATTTTTCACCAAAAATCTGTATTAAAGAATATTCTGTACCCTAAATATTCTTTACATCCCACATATTCTGCTGCTTTTCCTCCTGTGTTGTAAACTCTCCCATTTTAATACATTAGGCATTTCAGATACGCTCTCTGTGGCCCTGACATCTTCCTTCCGAAAGAAACCTTGGAGTAAAACGAAAGCATATGCGGGAAAGCGAATAAAAGTAATCAATCATTGGGAATTGTAAAGCCGGGACAAAATATTTTCAAATATTTTTTTTTCTCCTGCATCTTCGTAAAATCGCTTCTTGGAGGCACTGCACGAAAAGCACTCGAAAGAAATAGAGGAGATCTCCCTGTTTGAAGCTGAAATATGATGAATTGGTGAATAGGTATAAACATCCGCTAACTCGAAACTACTCACGTATGAATAGGTTTCGTCAATCTACAGATTCGCTGAATTTAAATAGAAAGTCTTTATAATAACATCATATTTTTGAAATCGTTAAAAAGAAAACACGGTAAAATTGTGGCAATCCGGTATACGGGAGAGTACACGTTTGGGTCACATTAATACCATTAATATCGCCCTCTTGATTAGAAAACACGCATAAGTTCTCGGTTATTTTATTCTTTCAATCGTCCATTTAGAACTAATGATTATTTATAATTTATTGGAATCGCTCAGATTGAATAGAGGAGTAAATGTGAATGCTTTAGTGCACTGTGGTCGGTTAGCCGATGAAGGGTTACACCGCGTGAAGGAAAAAGAAGAAAGATTCAATGGAAATATGGAGAAAATGTGACAAAACCTCGTTAGATTTGGTGTGGAGAAAATGGCATTTAAAATAAAAAGAAATTAAATGGCACCTTTCCACAATTTTAATAAGAACTTTCGTCGCGTTTTATCTGCTAAATAATCATTAGTTACCTAAACAGTTTTAACGGGTTGTAGTAATTATTTTTTAATTTTTGGGAAAGTTCTGTCCAGTTTGTTTTTATTATTATATTCTTCCACTACGTCTCCCCGTATGCAGTTATCTTAATTGGAATTGCTATGCATCGTGAATATATAATGAGGATATGCACTTATGCCATTACTTAAAAATGCTAATTATGTGTACCAAAATACCGATGAGTACCTTATGCCCCATATCACCTAATATTTTATTTGTTTACTACAAGAGAGTTATTTTTTATTTTTCGTGCACTGTTGCGTCCATATTGATTGTGAATAAGCAATAGTGCACTTTCAAATTAATTTAAGGTGCGTTTCACCAGACTTCGACATCATAATAGATGAGACATATCTGTGAAAACGCTATTTTTTTTATTTTGCGACCATTGAAACTTCATAGAATGGAATAAAGTTTAAGCAGTTCAAAAAGTAAAATAATTTAGCTGCTATTTTAGTTCATATGCCTGGAAAAGATCCCAAGGTGTATTTTGGCGCGTACTCTCGGATAGGACAAGAAGATGAATCTCACCTCCTCCACTAATGTAACTCACGTCCCTCTCTACGGAAATAATCCCTATCTAGCCAAGTCCTCACCGATTCAGCCCTATCTGGTCCTTCTCATTCGTTTCCAGCATGCGGTATAGGTTATCTGATGAAGGTCGGGTACTAGAACAACGCTTTGTAGATGGAGGGTTGTTTGAATTTCCTCGCGAAGCATAGTGTCCAGATATTTCGTTCCCTTTTGCAGTTGAGGAAAGAGTGGGAAATCTTCTGCTCTTAGCTCTGCCCCACTTGAACCCAAAAGGCTCTTATCTAGGTGGACGGACATTGTGACAAGTAAAAGAGTGTGACGGAGTCAAGAGGGGAGGATGGGAGCAGAAAGAGAAATAGAGGGAAATTTGGAGTTGGACTCGTAGGAGGACAAGTGACCTCGAGTGTCAAGGGTGAGACGAGAGAGAGAGAGAGAAAAAGAGGGAGAGATGAGGGGGAAAAAGTGAACTTCAGGGAGTAGAAAGAAGTAAGCTTTCACAAAGAAACCTTAAGGCCGTGACCGAAAGCTCCGCTTTAAATGTCTCACCGCTACCGCGTTCAACTCTTTAAGTCTCTTCACCCGCTGTCCTTGCGAAGTCGCATTCGTCACTGAGCCGCGCTTCTCTCACGCGAGTTAAGGAGTGGAAAGATTTAGAGTGAGAGAGGAAAGCAAAAGAAAAAACATTTTGCATAATCAGGAAAATCTGGGTATTTATATACCTAAGCAAGGACATTTGCACCTTAATCTAACTCTTTAAGACCGTAGAAAATTCCTTGCGAGACCTCTTTTTCACGCTGTGATTGGTCTGAATTATACGCGTCGTGCTTTTTAATATAGACTGATGTAATGAGTGCTGAATTTCAACAGTCTTGAATGTTTTACGTTAAAATTTAATCAGTAACTATTAATTCTTTAAGTATTTGCTGGCTCCCTATGAGTGGATATGGAGAGTACTGCTTCGCCCTCACTCTCAGCAGAGGCTAAAAGAAATTATTTGGAATAAAAAAAACTTTTTACCGAGAAAAAGTGTAAAAGGCATATACTATTCCTTTTGAGCATTTCATAAATTTTCTATGCAAGAAATTCTAATTTCATCAATTAAAATCTTTTTGCTACGGACATATCTTGTGTATGAAAAAGAAGTCTGGATTTTACGGTCATTTAAATATTTATACTGACAATATTTTCCGTAGCTCATCTTTTCTGATATTAATTCCCTTTGCGTTTTTTCTCATCTCATCTGAAATAAAGCTCAAAAACAGAAAAGAACCTATTAACTTGTTTTTAAAGAATTTGGTGTCATTGATATCTTTCCTTATTTAATACATGACTTAATTCTGTCTCAAATAATCGTATTTTCTTGCGTATTTCTTGAAATTTTAATATATTTACGTAAAGTTGGTGGTTTCCGGCGTGACTTTGTGGAAATCACCGATCATTGTGAATGAAAAAGTAATGCTTTATTTTTCCACATAAAATTGATATAGAACGTACTATATTAAATTTATGTGGAAAAACAAATCATTAATTTTTCATTCACAATTTATAAGTAATCGTGATTTTTCAATAACGTCTTTTTTTATTTGTCATTTAGGGCTTAATCTAAATTCTTAATTCCGTGACATACCATAACACGTTACAAATTATTTTTTGTACATTTAACTCTCTTGCTACAGTTTTGCATATGAAAAATAAGCAGAAAGAAAAATATTAAATATTTATCGTAAGAATTCGAAGTTGGAGTCACGGACGGAGTTCCCACACTCTTCAGTAAAATCAAATGCAGATGGCAAATTTCAGTGGCAATATGAATGCCTAATGTACGCGGACGCCTTTAAAGATAGATTCCCTTCCTCCTACCTAAGAAACACGTTAGGCCGGGTGCACACGAGCGGTTAAGTTCGCCGCGTCAACGCTGCGTTTAAGCCGCGTCAGTAAGTCACGGCGCGAACGCGGCTTTATCGTGTATCGTGTGTATGAGCCCATAACAATAGGCCTGCTGCCAAAACGCATGGTAGACTGACGCTGCGTCAACGCTAACGCAAAACGCTCGTTTGCACCCAGCCTAAATGGTGAATATATGCACATCATGTTTAGTTAATGTGGTGCTAACTTTTTTTCTGGGAACTGGTAATAGCAGGCATCACTGTAGGGATATCACTACTTGGCACTGAAGAAATGCCTCATGAATAAGTTAAGAATGCCAAAGCAATATCTCTTGTGACTGTCTCGTTACCTTGTTTACCAATCATTTTTGTACGATGGATAAAGTACAATTTGCTATATGAATAAAAAATAACTTTTCATTATTCATAACCTAGCGCGTTCAAGGAAGCGTACGCGAACGATACAGAATCAGCCAAAGCTAGAATAGGTCGCTCAGTGGATAAATGAATATTGTAATCCAGAATAACATTGGTCTGCCATGTTTCTAACTGGTCAAAAAATACTCATTATATATTACTAGTTGAGGGTGCCCGTTGAAATTCAACGAGAAGAAGAAACAATTAGCAGTTTAATCCCCATGATGTGCCGCGTAAATTGCAAATACAAATACTATTAACAATATCAAATACCAATCATTAGCCAAGCATGGAGAGGATATGCCAACTAATAGAAAAAAAGTGTCCTCTATTTGATATGAACAACAAAATCATTCCTTCCGACGCTACTTTTTTTACAGATTGAACTTGAAATTACATGGGGTTAAATGCGAGAAAGGAAAAATATTTTGTCAATATTATGTTTATTATGTATGCCATTTTCACCAAAAACTGTTTAAATGAAGGAAAAAAAGTATATGCACCAAATAATTGAATAAAATAAAGTATATGCACCTTACGATGCTATATCCATTCATGAAATCGCTATTAAATGGATATTCACGTCTGGTTTCCAAGGAAATTTATATTGTTGAAAAGGAAATTGATAAATTTAGAGCTAAAAATCCAATACTGAGACAAAAACGAAGCGAATAAGAAACTTGAATGAAAGAATTACATACTGCATTCTTTTATATTTTCTTTGTCACTTTATGATGTAAATCTCCATCCAATATTTTCAGTCCAAGTAATTTAAAAAAGCAAATAAAGAAGCACATGCACCGAATTCAATGCTTTTTAATGGGAATAAAAGTTAACATTAATGGGGTAAATCACCCCAAAAAATTGTTTATTTCAAATGAATCAGTCAGTCAGTACGGTTTGCCAGTTTGCCAAAATACTTTGCTGTTAGCTTGTTTATTTTCTTTACTTTGTAAAACAATCTTTCTGGAGGTATTTCCTAGCTTCATCGCCCACGTAATCGGAATGTTATTGAATTTTATTTAAGTTTGAGGCAAATTTGTCATAAATTTATTTTTTCTGTCTTGTTAAGACTTCCCGGCTCTGAAATTTAATGAACATCCCTATTCGTTATAAACAGGTGTCCAACCAAACAGAATGAAGTTGAAAGCAAGTCGTCCATTTAAAAACAGTCAGTCAATGAGAGTTCACTTGCTGTGGTTAATATCTCCAAATTAGGTTGTTTTCTCTCCGGAACGGTAATGAGGTGGCTGTGACGGATGATAGACCATCGATTTTAAAAAGGTAGGAAGTGGATTATTGGAAAGGAAATGAGTGTGGAAATAATACGATAGCGACTGTTTTTAGATGGCCTGGTAAAAAATACGATTAAGTAGCCCGCTAAAATTCATTTTAGCCTCCAATGGGCAATCTCCGCTTCGTGTTTATGCACCTGTCATGATTAATATATTTTAGTGACCGCTTGCACGGGATGTTATGGATAAAAATATTTTTTTTTAACCATTATTCTTTGGGAATTGGCCCATAAACAATCCTGGTAACATTTTGTTCCCTACTAATTATTTAAAAATTACTTTTGAAATGAATCTGATCCAAAACCTTTCCTTATTTGATCATATTTATCATATGTTCGCCCTGCTCGTAAATTTTAATGAAACGAAATTCATCGTTTAAATGAATTCCCTTTTTGGTAGGGATTAAATAGCATTGCTTTAGTATGAAGAGCTAAATATTAGAATGTGCTTGGTGGAAACTGTGAATCGGAATAACGTAGGGATAAACTGAGTTAATAGGTTCCTGAATTTCTGCCTTAGTTGAGGTGAAAGCAGGTCCTACCAATCTAAAAAATAATCCATATCAATAGCAATTTATTTCTTCGGTTTTGATTGCTAACGACAATTTGATGATAAACCGTTGTGAACTAATGGGATTATAACTTAATTTCAGTCCACTGACCAATTTGAGAGGCCTGTGGGATGAGTAGGTATGTGGGTGAAAACGAATTTTAATGGGAACTGTTAGTAAACTTTGGAAGCTTCTGACAAATCATAAATATTTGCGGCATGGCATTATTATTGGTGAAATACATTTATTTATTTTATGAATTTAATATTTATCATAATTTCCTTGCGATTGACGTGATGACATAGCCCGAGCTGCAACAAATATTTAAGTACGATTTTTCCAATACTCCAATTGCATGCTCAATATGCCCATCGCTTTATTAGGGCATTCATGTGATTTAAAAGCTCTAATTTGTTTACCTCATGGATATTATTATTTTTTAAGAAAAATATAATGCTAAGACAGACTAGAGATGGATTCTTCTATCCAAAGAAAGAAGGCTTAAGCAACAGATATTGTACTTCGCAGTTGCGAATCAATTCCTATGACTAAATGCATGCACATAAAGCATACATTTTACAGTCTCAATGTGCCTTCATTGAGTTTGAAATTATAATTTAATTCAAGGATTTTCAAGCGTGATAGGGAGCTCACCGAGAATACGGATATCCCGAGAAATATACTCATGCGACAATCTTACGTCCTTTAAAGAAAGAAAAACGGGATATTTTATCTGTTGTTTTTATAACGATGAAGATGCAAAAACATACAGCCATTAGCAATGTAACATTTTATAATAAAACCTTTTTATATAACATTCAGGAAAGTAATGTTTCCTTCGTTTTGACCCAATCAAGCATGTGCCCTATCGTTTCCTTGCGACAATTTCATTTAAACTCAAACTTTATGCTTAAGCACGCAAATTTGGTAGTAAGGAGAAGTTTATAAATCTTAACCAGGAAGGGCAGGCTAAGCGAGTTTGACGGCGGTTTCTGATGCGTAAAATTGTTTTGGAAACTTGAAGCCAATTAATGGGGCCACCTCTTCCCTCACTACTACACACGTTGGTCCTGAAACACAATAATGAGATGTCAGACGATGGGAAAGAAAGCTTTCTGAATTTTAATTATCTTTTTGGATATTGTCGTGTTGATGCAAAAGCTTTGTATAAATTGTACTCTGAGGCAGGCTTGCATCACGTGCTATGTTTTATGATGTGTATTCCATGGTAACTCGTATCAAAACGAAAGCAGAGGCATGAATATGGAATCTCTTATCTTACGGAGTGAAAAAATAACCAAGAGCATGTGGCAATTTTCTATCAAACAAGCACATAAAATAAAAACTCTTTTGTACCCAACCATTTAAGCAGGTCAAAATTGTAAGAACTGGAAAAGAAATTTCCGTCAGCCTTGCAAAATATAAAGACAGTCTTTATATTCTATGATATAAAAACTGGGTGAATGTACGTGGATGGAATAACGTTGACAGATATATGCCTTAATAGTCGATAGATCGACAATTAGCAACATCAAGGTAATGTTTCAGTGTGACAGTATAGAAAGAGTTCCGCTGATAAAGACGCAAGATATCAAGCAATAATTCTGTCACGACCATAATCCCCTGATGATGAAAATAGTATAGTTAAAGTTTCAAACCAAGAATTCTTCCCACACAAAAATAATGTTTCTCCTGAGCAAAGATTTTTTCTTAACAATAGGAAAAATTTCATCAGGGTATACGCTAAGCTTCGACATTTGGTGCTATATGGAATGCTAAGACATATATAATGGCATATACATGTCTGAGCATCGTCTATGTAGCGTCACCAATGTTGTAGCTGTAGCAATGAGTTTAAAGGTGGGTCTATGTTAAACAAATTTAGGAGTAAATATTTTAATTTTTATTGAGAATCAGGTTATCCCTCCAGGTCTTAAATACTCTCCATTTAATAAAAATTACGAGAAAATATGTTTAAGTATATAATTTGAAGATATTATTTTATAAAATAAAGGTAGAGTACGGATTTTTAATTAATTTGGAAGATGCATACATACCTATATTCAGATTGCTTATTTTGAGTGCGATTATTTTCTTGTTCCGATCATGGCGGTCTGTCTGAGTTTTTGTTATTGTATAATCATGCTCCAAAGGAAATTCCCAGAGCAAATAAAGCTTATCTTATCTAATCTACATACCAATCACGCCTTTCCCTTTTGGACCAGGCAAATTCAAATAATTAAGGTATAGCCGTCAGGCCTAGAAAACTGGCTCCCGTATACTGAATCCTATGATACTGAATCCTTGCATACGTCCGTCGCGTCGCTTCTCTTACACTAATGTGTTGCTTCATACACGCTCTCACATTCTTATGACTCATAATATTCCTACTATTTAGGGTCTCTTCTACTACATTCAACAATGACTTTCGCGGTCTACCTCTTCCTCTCATACCATTCACTCTTCTATCGTATAGTCGTTTCGTTATTCGACTCTTTTCCATTTTTCCGACGTGGCCAAGCCAACGAAGCTCACTCCTTTCGTATATATGACTAATATATACGAAGGAAGTGTGCTTCGTTGGCTTGGCCACGTCGAATAAATGGAGCATCCAACCCACATTCTTTCATGACCCACTAATTTCTTATCCTGTCCCTCTTACATTTGCCACAAACACTTCTTTGGTGCCCCATTCCCACTGCCTTTAGCTTACTTGCATGCTTATCCTGATATACCCAGGTTTTGCCGCCATACGATAACGTCGGCAAGAGAACAATTTTCTGCACTGCGAATTTCTTTTCCCTAGAAATACTCAAATTTCTAATTATGTTCCTCATACTACCTACGACTTCCCCATCGGCATTCGCACGCCTAATAACCTCCTCATCTATCCTTATATATTTCGCTGAAGTTCGGCCAAGGTAGATAAAATAGTTTACTTTTTCAAGTATATCATCATCATTTATCCTCATCAATCAATCATTCTTACTACTCTTCCTATTTAAAACTACTACTTTCATGGAAATAAAACATCGCTTTGTACAATACACGCACAAACTTTATTGACGGACCACTCACACTTTATTTCGACCATGCTTTCGACAAATAATTGTCATTATCAAGGTACAGATAATACCATTCCATTCCTTAAATACTCTCAATTGAGGGGGGTGGGTAGGGAGGGGGTCTTGAGGGGAGGGAAAGTGAGGAAGGCAGTGTCACGAGATGTGAGTAATCCTTGATTGGACGGGTGGGGAGTGGAAGGGGGCAGGAAGGCGAACTCACAGGCCAAGGACAGCAATGACGTCAATACAAGTACGAGAAACAATACGTTTAAAAGAGGTGAATGAAAAACAAATAAAATATCGTTTACTAAGTTAACATTACAATTCTTCCTTGCTTTTGTTATTTCATATTGTTCTAAAAATCCAATTTTTTACCTTTATTTTCAACATGTAAAATTTCAAAATCAAAATTACTGGTGTGATTACAGTCCAGTAAATGTTTGGCAAACAAAGGAGATTGATCACAAGTTGCGAAGCATTTTGAATGTTCCTTACATCTAATAGAAAACTTCCTTCCCGTTTGGCCAACGTACCTAGCGTTACATGATTTGCAATTTAATGCGTACACACCGCTTTTGTCCACATTTTTAAAAGTATATATCACGTTAAATAAAATTTTTCCTATAGTCACGGGGTTATAAAATGATAAAATAAAATTATTCGCCGGCATGGCTTTCAGTGACCTGTGCGTCAAATTTCCTAAAAAAGGTAACTTGCACCACCGTAATGGCTTATCATTAACATTAAAAGTTAATTTAGTTGTACACCTAATAACTTTCTGTAAAAGCTTTTTGTCTAAAATTTTAAAGATAATACCCATATCATAACCGTTTCTTTCTTCGATTTCTATAATGATGTTTAGCTCTTTTAAATAAAAATCTTTACTCGTAGGTACATTGACCAAACGGTAGGTCATGGCAGGGAAGGCTGACAGATTATGAGCATGATGGTGACAAGAGTCGCAAGGAATGAACACGTCAGTAAATGTCGGTTTTCTGTAAATAGATAAAACATGATTATTCTCTGAAAGAGCTATTGTTAAATCTAAATAATTTATGTTATCCCCACCAATTTCCTCTTTATAGTTAACTGAACCATGTAATTTGTTTAGCATCTTAACAAAGCTGTGCAACCTTCGAGCGCTGCCAAGCCATAAACACAGAACTTCATTAACATAGCGATACCAATAAAATATTTTTTTATTACATAGGGTGATTCGAGTCAATTAAAATATCTTTTATTTGTTATTATTATTTAGTGGAGCTGTAATTAAGCAATTTCCCTTGTGTATTTTGAAAAATACATACGCCCGTGCCATGTTAGTGGAGAACGTATACGGGAACTTGCTTGCCGTTTATTGGTGCACATCTGAATCACTATTAGTACTAGTATACTAGCAAATGAATCATACGTACGCTCGCGTAGCCTTTTATACAGTAGATATTTTCACCCTAGCTATTTTTCGTACCTTTGTGTTACATTATTCAGCAATGTAAAGCATGTAGCAATGTAAAACCCAATAACTTGTGGCTATTATCCTAGGCAACAATATTGAATGACGTAATAACCTTCATCAAAATGATTCCGTTGATCGGTGTTGTGGTGACGCTGTCTATCGTAATTGGCAAGAGATGAAAAAGTTAACTATGGGCGCCTTAAATTAGGAACCTCTTACTCGTCATGCTTCATTTTGTGCAGATATTCTAAAAGTGTCTCCCCCGCTTTTCAACATTGAGCCCAGTCCACGTTCCCTCGCTGTTTCGTCTCCGCTATGGCTTTGAGGTGAATTAACGGTTACTAATGGTCATAATGATTTTCGAAATCATTACTTATGATATATAAAAGTTAGATAAAATAGATAATTTCGGAAATTATCGACTCTTCCGGGCAAATATTATTTCAGCTTACGATTCACTGCTCAATAAATGAGTTTGTTGGAATTTGCGTTCAGTTTTCTTGGGTATAAGAACCTAGGAGCCAGAGATACAATAAAAATAGGGAACAATAACAATTGGATACAATAAAATACACCAATTTCCGAAGGACCATAAGAATCACGAGGACCCAACCATTCGTTTAAAAGGCCATAACACGCATAAATGAATTTAAAAACTGATAATTATAATTTTCGTCCCTTCCAGCCCAGTCTTATGCTGTCAAGGGTTTACGCGCGGTGCATATTTAATCTATTTTTAAAGAAACAATGATGACTTCACCGAATGCAGTCGTTCTTTACCTTTCCGGTGTCAATGCCTCAAATGGGTTAGGGCAAGTCACTACGTGCACTATTTTTGCGCCTCTTCTCTTCGGCCATTTTTAGGTTTCGGTGGGACCATAGAGTAATTGATTGGGAATAATATTTTTAGTTAGTGTGTCTGTTTTGCTTTTCGGGCGATCGCTGGCGTGTCGTTTTCGAAGGTTTTAATGACCATTGGCGTGGGGTGTTTCTGTGTTATTTCCGTAGAGGCCACAGAACATTTTTGACATCTCACTAGAAGATATCTCTTGGTAATATTTTTCTCTTAAATCGATTTTTTTGTAATAAATTAAGTTATAAATGGTTGAAAACCTTCACTGTTAAAACTAGATGCTCGTTTTTTCTTGATTGAAAAAAATCAAAGCCAAATCGAGAGCATCAAAAAATATATTTTCCCACTTCTGAAATCTTTAGCACGTTGTGCGTTTGAGGGAATCCTTAGTCTAGGCGTTCTAGTGTTATAGGAAAGTGTTTTGGAATTGCGCCTTCCGTTGACTCACCCCACTTGCCCGTGGTTCTTACCCACGAACGTTCTCCCAGCTCATTTCTTCTCCTCTGCGACAACTGTGGAAAACAAAGGGACGCCACAAAACACTCGCCGCCTCCCCACCGCTAACTCACCGGAGCGCCCGTAATTACACTCCCCCGTTGCTCTCCATCTTAAGCGCTGAGGGGTGGTCTGTCTTGGTCTATTAATGGGAATATCCGAGAAGAAAATAGGACTAGAAACCGCGATACGGAAGACATATACATCAACGTAGGCGAAGACAGTTTGTAGAGATATAGATGTCCTGGTGGGACAGTATTTGCTAGTGCACTTTCACCCGTTTGTTCGTTGAATACATGTCTTCTAAAGCTAACGTTTTTTGTTAGAAAAAATCAGAGGTATAAATGAATTTGGTTTTCAGCTAAATTAATAATAAAATTGGTCATCTAATTCTCACCTATCGGTTATCGAGCTTGTTATGATGGCCATATTATTGTTGCCTTTAAAGTTTAACCTCTATTACTGTATATAACCTCTGTATTACTTCCTCTTATAATTTCACCTTATGACGATTTTTCAACTATGTTATTACCGTGAGAAACAATTAATGTCGAAAAAACAGAAGTAGATACTGTGCAGCATATTTTTTCTTTTAAGAACTCATATGACTCAACTCACTCTAATGACTACTCCCTAGCGTCATAAACAATTTCCGTGGTACCTATCCCGCATCGCAATGACGCTTCATGCCGACGCTGATTTTTTCTCTTTTCCAAAATATTTGCCTTTCTCTTTAATATTTTCTTTTCTCCTTCGGTGGAAGTGGTTTCGACTGTTACCTCATATAATACAATCTTCATTTATATAATGTCATCCAGATGTTAGGAATAAATAACATTTGAGTTCCAAAACGATAGGGTCTCTAACAACCAAATGAGAAGTACAAGAGTGGAAATCTAGACTGGCAAGCCTAGCTTGGCCATGGTCTCCACTTTCATCGATCGTCTTGGATTCGAATATCTGTAATCAAACCTGCGTCATTGGACGAGCATCGTCTTCAAATCTTACTCAGTTTGAAATAGGCCAGCCCTTTCTTTGCCTGAAAATTAGTCCAGATCTGGGGAGGTGGATTTCTAGCTCTCTTCCCATCTTTTTGGTGGTCTTTCTTTGTCTCTCCCGCTATGGGGAGTGCTATCTCCTGTAGCGTGGGGAATTCTGTCTTCCGTCATTCTACCAACGTGCGCATCCCAACATCTTCCCCGCTTTCTTGTCCTTCGTCTTTGTCTGCTTTCTTAACTGGATTTATCCATTGTTCTCCATAATTCTGTTACTTGTGATCATTCTTATCGTCCGTATCTTTGTTGTTCTCAAAAAAGGAATCCTTTAGCTTGCATTGTCTCAGCTCTCGTTACTGTACCGTATGCCATGAAAGGTCTCACATATGGTTTACACACTAAAAAGGTATAATCTGCATAAAATTCGTCGCGTAAACAGTTCTGTAATAAAATAATATTATATTTCCGGAGGCAAGGGTACGGAGCATCACGCAAAATTCTTGTGGCCTTGGAGCTTGTGTGTTTATGCCTTGCAACAGAGCTACGACCGTACAGCAGCGTTGATAAGCGCATGATTCTCTCTCGCATTCATGCTAATGGGGCTCCCGAAAATTGTATGCAGCCACTTCCACTCCACTGCGCGTTCCGCATGGTGACTCTGCTACTCCATTTCTGGGTGGAATCACCCCCAGCCTTTCTTGCTGTCCCTGGAGTCGTGACGTGGATGGTCCAGTGAAAGAGGTGATATGGCCACGGGTCGTGTGTTTGCTTGTGAAGGAGTGGCAAAAGAAAAAAAAATGAATATTTGTATAAATAAATACGAAGTAGAAGAGAGTGTGTAGGGTGATAATTCCAGGGGAAATGGTAGGCCCTTTTAGCCAACCGAAATGTACATGTGTTTTATTTTAGATGGCTAAGTCCTCAACTCCATCCTATGCTTCCAAGTGAGGGTTTGGAAAAAATTACGCGTCCAGAGTACTGCATCCTTTACGATTGAATTCGTGCGTCAAATTACATTAGTTATTATGGCCACTATGCTTTAAATTTACGATGTAGAAATAGCAACATGCATAGAAATAGGCTAGAAATTACGGTGATGATGCACATTAGTAAACATCATGGAAATGGAAATGATGCTAGCGAAATTCAAACATGCGTAAGCATATTTGAATTTTCTTGCATTAAAAAGAATGATAATGCATGCATGCATGAAAATAATGATAAAAAATGAATATAATCTATAGTAAACATCGTTATATTTCTTCACATGATTCTCTAAAGCGAATTGGTCATTCCTCTCCATACCTGCACTACACAACCAGTAGATCGAACTTTTTGTTCTTTTAATTCTCCTTGTATATAAAAGCTGCATTTTCACTTTTTTAAACTTTATTTTATAGGAAAATTAATCCCTCTCTATTCGTCACCCTTTGTTCTTCGAGCGATTTTTTACCTTTTCTTCCAACCTCTATTAGTGGTGACGCTCGGTGGCTGAAATGATATATTTCTTTCGTTGGGGTGAGGAAAGCGTAAGTCAGAGACGCTTGCACATAGTGTGGTTTGGGCAGACGCGGCTGCCCTTTTTCTTGTCAGGAGGGATCTCCTACCCCTTTCGGTTGCGACGGGAGACAAAGGTGGAAGTATTGTCTTCTTAAAAAGGGTCGGACCCGAAAAGAAAGGATGAGTAGCGTGAAAGGGGTGGCCTGAGAATTTCGAAGACTTTCGTGAATAATTTAACTCCTTTCTCTCAGCCTTTTTAAGCCTCAGCAATTTTTGACGACGAAAAATCCATCTTCCTTCTACATTCATTAGATTTCTAAGGTAGCCAATAAAAAGAATTGATACTTTTGGTGATACCTATAAAACATTCGAAGTTGCACGGAAAGGGACATCGATCTCGTCATCTTGTCTCATCATAGAAAGTGTAAAAACTGTATAATAAATCACGTGGACGCAGTTGGTTGTCGGCTCTTCAAAAGGAAATTCATGAGTTTTTCATATTGGTTGATGTTTTCGCCTCATGCAAGCACCCGTTAAATCAAAAGTGCGCGAGAATATTCTTTCAGGTCGTACAAGGTTACGTGGTAAGGGCTGTTAGGATGGAAACATATGGATGTTATTGTAAAAATCATACTACTAGCAGGCCTGCTGCCTGCTTTGCAGGCAGTCTCTTTCTGGTGTGCTCTTGAAGTGAACTTGGTGTTTTATCTTATTTTTGCAATATTTAAGTGGAGGCAGTGGGAAATGTAGCTTAATGAGTGTATATGTTTCCCAAAAATGAAAAAAACATTCACAATAATTTTTCTTCCCCAAAAGAGCAATTGCATTGTTTATAGCCTTCCCATCCCATACAAAATTGAGAGAGAAATAAGGTGGCGCGAACTTGAGGCGCGATCGCCGGTGGGGCCCGGCATGCGTTATAATGCCTCTTTTTCTTTTTAAGTAGGCAGACATATACAAAGCAGACACATTTACATGTTCAACATTAATGAAAGAAAATTATATTTTGTGTAATAAAATAGAGTTGAAAATTTTATTCGAGTGCTTTCGGATACACAATATGATTGATCCTACCGCCCTATGCAAAAACAAATTACTTTTTCGGCTGTCCCACTCATGAGCATACAACATATAATTGACCGTGTGAAAAGCATGGATTTTCCAGATTTAACCCACACACTTGAAGCGATTTACCTTGTGCATTGTTGATTGTCATTGAGAATGCAAGGGGAACGGGGAACTGTATTAGTTTGAAATTAAATGGCATGTCAGTGGGTATGATGGAAATACGTGGAATAAGCACATATTCTCCTTTTGAATTGCCATTCAGAATTGTCGCTTCGATGACGTTTGGTATGAGTGGTTTTGACAGTGAGCCTGGTTCCATTGCACATTTGTGGTGCATTAATGTTGCGCAAAATAATTATTGGTGCGCCGAGTTTGAGAGACAATTTGTGCAATGTTACATCAGAAATATCCAATGAATTTAAAAACTCAATTGGATAGTTAAAAATCTCGTCCACATTCATGACGCTATCGATCGATTTGTAGGTGACAGAATCGCCCGAAATACGTTCGTGGATGGCGTAGTTGATTGGATTGACGTCGGTGTTTTTGCTACCAAAATAGCACGTTCGCAAAGCCATCTGTGATTTTTGTAATTGGTGACAACTTGTGTAAAACTTTCTGAATCAATTGTTCGATCGATGGAACAATGATATAAAAGTTCAATGGAATTGAAATATTTTTTGTATCGGAATCAACTGGTACTTTTCCAATACCGATGTCCATCAGCTGTTTTGAAAATATGGCTTACACATTGCGCTGATTTACGTGCATATTGGTCGTTAGCGTGAGTTTCTGTACATGTCTCCAAAGATGCGCCGCTTTGAGGCAAGCGTTGTGTTCATCAGCTGGTGTTGAATTTGGCATTGCTGATGTGTCCCACTCGTGAGCATGCAACATATAATTGACCACGCGAATAGCAAGGATTTTCCATATTTAATCCACGCACTTGAAGCGATTGACCCTTGTTGATGGTCATTGAGAAGGCGAGGCGAACGGGGAACTGTAGTCGTTTGACTACACCTATCAAATTAGTCACTGAACCTGGCCTTTAAATGCTGCAGGAGTGAATAGCCATTGATAAAATCGCCATTAAATGGATATTTACGCCTGGTTGCCAAGGAAATTTTATATTGTTGAAAAGGAAGGAAATTGATGAATTTCGAGATTAAAACGCAGGAGCTGGACAAAAACGAAGCGTATAAGAAAATTGAATGAAATAATTAAATACTACATTTTGTTATGCGTTCTATGATGCAAATCTCCATCCAATATCTTGAGTGCAAGTATTTTAAAAAAGCAAATGAAGAAACACCTGCACCAAATTCAATTCTTATGGGAGTCAATGTTAACAATATTGGGGTAAAAACAACACCAAAATATGCAACCTACCAATCTAAAACTACTGATATGTTGTGCGGGGACACGTTCTTAATTAAACGCACTTTTCTCCACGTCCAGAGCTCTCAATAACCGCGAGAAAACACAATAAAACCGACTGGGCTGACGGACACCGCTACAAACTTAATTATAGTAAATAAATAAAAATGATTGGTGTCTGTCTTTCTGTCTGTTGCTCAATCACGCAAAAACTACTGAAACGATTGAGCTGAATTTTAGCAGGTAGTGAGAAAATATATCTGGATAACATAGGCTATAATAAAATGCCCTCAGGGCCCCCAAAGGCCCCCCCTGGTGGTCACTGGTGGTCCATGCTAAGCATTGGGTTCGGTGCAGTGGTTTCATTTTTTCTTTTTAAAATTACTTTTACTCAAGAAGGAGAGCTGGAATTTTTTTTATCGGATGGCTGAATAAATAAAGTTTCTAATTCTTTCAATCGATTTTCTTTTAGGCTTCGTTATTGTCTGAAAATCATGCTTTTTTGCTTTAAAATCTCACATTTTTCTCATAAATCAACAATAGCATATTTCTTTGACAACCATAGATTTGATAATCAAAGGATATTCACTCCTATGGCATTTAAGTTTTCCTGCAGGCCCATGATAGCACGTAGAAAAAAAACCTGTATAAGAAGGGCCCAGAGTCCCAAGAGCCCCATGATTGATTGCTTCAGGGAGTTATCGATAAATTTAATGCATATTTACAAGTACCTATACTCTTCAATGTCTTTTATAAAGCACCTCTCATAGGGACACAACATGTATATGAGAGATCACTTAAATTTAGTAAACGATACACATAAAGGAATTAAACGTGCAAGAATATTTACGTGCAGTGAATAGTAATGGTAATAATGCTACTGTTGCTACAACAAGCATGGCGTTGTTTATTATAGTTTAATACTCAGATGCATGATACGTAGTGGAACCGTCTGCCTCTAATTGTGATTGCGAACCAATTCCCACATCATTAAAGTAACGAGTTATTTACATATGTTTAAAGCTTTTAAAGTGCATTAAACATACATTGATTCAATTATCGAGTTGCCTATACTAGACTCTCACTCGCCGCTGTGTTTCCCCTCCTTGGACTTAAGCATACATTCATCAACATGCCAAACAGAAGAAAGAGTATCCTATCGAATGAATCTTCTAAAGCAAGAGGAATATCTTCTTTGCAATTAACTGAGTCCTTGGTAGAAAAACGACAAAGGATAGACTTGGATGCTCAAAGACATGCCCACTAGCGATCTCATAAGCATCTCCCCGTGTTGTTTTCTCGGGTTACGCTAAGAATCGCACAAATATCATCCTTGCCCAACCTACAGACGGTTAACCAACTATAAATCTGGTACAAACTATAAATCTGGTTTTGAAACTCCAATATGTTTTAAGATGGGGGAAATTATAGTGACGTCACTACATGTTTCTTATCCGAAAGAAGAATGGAAATTCTGCGCAATGAATGACATCCGTGAAGGAAAATCTACAAGTGCACTAAGAATCACCACAGATTTGGTAGATTAAGAAAGTTTTTGTTGATCAGGTGTAATGTACTCGGTAGGTAAGATCATCAGATTTGCGAGTAATATGGCTATAACGTCGCCCTCTCCTCAATGCGGTCTCTCGGACCGCGTGTCTGTGCTTACGGAATGGAATCATAAACAGGGACGTAATCACATACATGCGTTATGTCAGACCGCGGTAAAACTTAAAAACTAATTTGCTCGTAAAAAAAGTCGCAGTGACGTATTTTTTTGTTGTGATGGATTCGTTAAATGCTATTTAAATTGAAGGGAATAAATTTTGTTGAAATTATACGTGAGGCAGAAATGGAAAATAACTGTGTTAAAAATCAAAGCGGTCTGTGAGACCGCGTGTCTGTGGTTGCGGGTTAATTCAAGAGGAGGGTAAATGTGGAGAGTGTATTCCTTGAAGTACCGAAGGACTGCGAGTCAGCGAAGTTAAATCTCGGAGGATGTAATCGGGAAAGGCTGGTGGCTTCTGATGGGCAAGAAGGGTTTTAAAGCAGGGAGACATTGGAGCTGAACTCGATATTCTCGAGTATTAAATAAAATTCATTGTGAAATTTACAAAGTTTGCATTGATTCCGACGGTGGAGGTAACATGTTTAATGCATTCCCATGGAAGAAGAAACCCATAGAACATAGAGAGCGGAAAGAAAGGAGAAGGATGAATGGCAAATTGTAGCTGCATATGAAAACTTACATGTTGAGAGAAATTTTAAAAGACATCATTGATGAAAATGCAGGTGCATTAATGTTTTTAAAATCTCATCAAATGAAAATGCAGTTGTGATTATATTTTATTTTTAAATTTATTATTCAAGCTATCTCAAATCAATAAAGCATCCTAATCTCGTGTTCGATTTAATTTGTTGCATATTAAAGCGAACGGATTGATGCTGCGTGGAAGTAACGTCGGTGAGCATTATATATAACTAAATTTTATGCTCCCAATAAGTGGGATAAACTGAAGCGAAAAACGAAATGATCCTTCGTTCAGCACAGAGAAAATGTGTTAGGTATCAATATTTTGGGCATTCTACAGTGCTAATCTTAAAATCGTTTTTACTGTCATTAGGTCTACGAGCACGAATGAAAAAAAGAGATATATCCTGATGTTTATACCTCAATCTCACTATAAACGTTATGCTAAAAGCCTAGCTTTCAGGAAAGTTTAGCTATATCTGTTCCCAATCAGGTTTGAATGTTTTTCTGCCCGTTTTGAATAATCCCTCTCTTCAGAACGATCGTTCTCCTGCCTCTAAATAACCTGAAATTAATAAGATTTTACGTAAAATTCTCAAAGATATTATTGGACTCAGACATGAATTTGTGGAATTTATCCTTCGCGGAAATAATGAAGAAAGAGCTATGCAAAAATTCCACTTGAGTGAGAACCCCCCCCGCCCTCTTCCCCGCCTCATCCCCTGTTCTTATTTTTTATTGCTTCCGTAAAATTCTCTCACATCAATGAAATTTTAATTTCATTATTTCGATACAGTTTTCTATATAAGGCTGTAATTTATATAAGATATTAATTTTGATATTTATACACTACTCTTCATCTTATTTATACAATACGTCTAATAGTAGCTGCATGACATTTGCTTACTACAATTATTTTAAAAATCTTGAGTAATTTGATGACTAATTTGTCTCACTTTTATTTCCTCCGCACTTTTTCTGTAACATTTACTCCTTAACTCGTCCACCCCGTATCAATAAAATGTCATACCACCAAGTCACTAGTGATCTTGTTTTATTCGTCCACCCCGGTCAGTTAATAGCTAGCTCAAATCTATCAAGCATCCTGATCTCATGGTTTAATGGAAAATGATCTTGCTGCAGTACTCAGTTATCTCCTTCTGTAACCTTACGTGGATAAATCTTCGGATTATTATGCTACGTTCTGCATGAAATTATTTTTTTTATTTATCTAGCTTATTTTCTTAATGTGCATCGCTTTTTTTCCTTTTTGGAATAAAGATTAAGTCCTGCCCCAGATGATCTCCGGCTGAAATTTTCCCTAATTAATTGCTATGAATTTACAAAAATCGAACAGTACCGGAGGTATCAAAATATTCTGTAAGAAATGTAACAATTCCAACTGGTTGGTATCTCTTGTCATTTTTTAATGTACATCTTGCCTTGAATCCTACGTTGGATTATTGCATATTAGTCCATTTATTTTTGCCGTATAGCTTTTCCTCTTATTATTTTCCATAATGTTGACATAAAAACAATTCTTGATTTTTTTTGTCATTTGGAATGTTTAATCTTTAATTGGACTGTGTTATTTTAACGCTAATTATTTTACTCCCCTGAATAGAGCGTGGGAGGACGAGAATGTGTCTTGCTTCTTCGAATGACAGAAAAAGCGCAGGTTGTGCGAATGCGGCATACACCATCACCGACCGTTCTGGTGGCAGCTGAACCCATGCAAAAGGCATCTCTAATTCCGCGGAACGGTGGACTCGTGTGTTTTTCGCGCACAAGAGGAGACCAGAGAGACAGGACATGAATGCGAAACGCGTGAGTGGGAAGAATGATGGAGATGTAGAGAGAAAGAGAGTTGCTGGACCATTATAGACAGTTGGAGTGTGAAATTATGGGTGGGAGCTCGACAAGCTTAAAAATAAAAATAGCTTTCGCCTGGGCGTGAACATGTGGACCTTGCCAATACGACACCTCGCAGTGTTTTAGATACGCCCACGCCGGATCTTTTGAAAGTGAATCGTAGTTGCAAGGTATTGATAAAAATGAGGACGTGTGAAAACTCTCCTGCGAAACATTCCTCCCCTTACTTCCGTAGAGACACATTGACTGTTTTTTGGTTCATTTGAAAAATGAAAGATACACGAATCAGAGTGGGTAGATATTCTCTTATTGATTTTAGGGTTTTCGTGGAGTTGGAAATGTGAGATCTACATTTTTTGTTCCCTGCTCATGCGGAAGGTCATACATCAGTGAAACCTGCTGCTCGATGAGCGTGCGAATGAAAGAGCACCGGAGAGCGACGGAAAGTAAACAATTCAGCCGCTCCTTCATCTCCTAACACGCGTGGAGTGAACCAGGACGATAAACTTCTAAGACGCTAGAATTATAATTAAGGAGAGCAGACACTTCCCCTTGACAAATACGAGAGGCCACCGAAATCATGAAAGAACCTAAGGATTTCAACAGGTATCCGACGACAGGTATCTTCTAAACAGAACCTGAAGAAGATTGATCCGCACCTCAGCCAATCAGAGCGAAGTTTCATAAAAAACGCTGTAAACACCAACATATAGCCACAGAAATAAAAGTTTCATGACACCTTCGACATGAAGACGCAGGAAAGCCAGCGAAACTTTTGTCCCACAAAACAACAAACGCGGAAGAAATCCCGTAAAAATGCAGTGATCAGATATTCTCGTTTCCGAAAATACTCGTGACTACATATATATTAATTTGTGTAAATTCTACTCTTGCGTTGCATACCGATCTTCAAAGCGCTAACCATAGGAGATTAAGGGAGAGTTAAGATCTATTCTGCCAAGTACGAAATGAATTAATCGAACGCAGTCCTGCTTTATTAATATTTTCACTAGTGGAAGTAATTATGATTGACCAATCACAGTAAATAACTTTGGTAAAATTATTCTAATGTAAACAAAAGTAAGATAGAAAGAGGAGAAAAGAAAAACATAAGGAAAAATCTATTTACACAACTTATGTAAGTAATAAAATAAATTATTAAAAATGAGAATAATTGGCTAAAGCCAATGTATACAATATTACTATGTATATAGATGTATATTACTATAAGTTGAAACTGGACATAATTGTTATAATAATTTTGCATTCATAACGTAGAAAATGTCAAATTTATAAGAATTTTACATTTTTTAGTAAGAAGCTTAACGCAATTTAAGTAAAGGTTATGTGTCAGGGAAATATGTTTTAATAGTTATTCCTATTTTCGACTCAGATAAATTTTACCTTAAAAAAACAAATACGGTATTCAGGCTTTTGGTTCTGCGATTAAATTATTTAATAATATGCAACAGTTATGCCGTGCTATGCTGCCGGCTTTGTCGGGCTTTTAAGAACAACAATGGTCTTTTTTCAAAAAGTAAATAAACAATTCCAGCAGTTGATGATTTTGAGAAGTAAAAAACTTAATTTCGAATAAGTCTCTTCCAGGTAAAAGGGAGTTTATAACTATCCTCTCTATTGATGTTATTTGTTCTTTTTTTCTATTTCAATCGCTTCCCTTATGAGCCGTGGAAAGTTACTGCTTTCTTTGTGTAGTACTCTTGCCGTCTCGATTTAAATGGCGTGACCTTCCTCTAACGTAGTGTGCTCAGCCACGTGAGAGTGATACCAGTCTTTCTTCCGGATTGCACGTTCATGTTCCTTTAATCGGCATCCAATTGCTCTCTTGGTTTGCCCCACATATGATCTACCGCAACTGCAGAGAAGTTCGTACACGCCCTAATACAATGTGGGTGGTAATGGATCTTTAGTCCCTCGTAGATGATCTCGTACTCTGGAGGTAGTGTTGTATCTTGTGATAATGTTATACTTTTTCATTAGTCTACCTATGCGATCGGTCGTACCCGCAATGTAAGGCAGCATAAAATGCCCCAGAGGTTTAGGAGTCTCCTTCTCTGTAGGTTTTTTTGATGTCATTCTTTCAATAAATTTGTTACAAAATCCATTATTGTTTAATGCCTTCTTCAAATGTTGTATTTCTTTTGTGATGGAATCAAGATCGGAAACTTTTCTGGCGCGATCAAACAGGGTCAACAAAAACAAATACGCTTTAACTCAAACCAAAAGCCCCGCCCCGTGTTACATTTTCATAGCAACCACGTAGCTAACGTCGACAGCGTTGCGAGTTAGCACAGATATTTATATTTTGTGACCATTAGTATGTGCCTCCAGGTTGAAGACTGTTAAATGTTAAATAACGCTCAAATAATCTGTAAATAGAATCTATAGTTAAAAGATTTTCATGACTTGGTATTTTGATCGTCATTTTGTATGCATATCAGCTCGTTACAAAATCCTTTAACATGATTCAATGTATCGTAACAGTCTGCTTTTTATTGGAGAAGAAATTGAAATCAATTTTTTTCATTTAATGATGAGTATTTTTTTCAATTATATCGAAATGGCTTTCATTGAAATGAATGACCACGTAATGTGGTAGACAGGTTTGATGTTTATACCAATAAAATGAAATCAAAGATTTATTCCATCATGCGATGGTTTATCATTTTTTTACGTTTTGGTAATTACCAAAGGTGGAGTGAAGAGAGTAATTTGAATATTGCTTGCCTGTTGGTCGAACGTAAAAGTTCTTTCTCGATTCATAGGTCTATTTTTCTCACTGAATAAATCGTCTATAGAAAGTGTTTCCCGAGGGAAAGTCTCAGCTAAAGAGAGTCAGTCACAGCTTCCTTGTTGATTTTTCGACCCTAGACATCCTCTCTCTTTTTTCCTCCACGACATGAGCTGCTGGAAAAATCTCCACCAGAGTGGAAAGGCAATAGGAGGAAAAGGAGGAAATGGGTAGCTAACGCTCGCACAATACACATCTCCTAATGTTTTTTGCTCTTCCGATGGTCTGCCAACAAGAAGAAAGACAGAGACAAAAGGTGATGAGTTTAATGAATTGGGGGTACGGAAAGAAGGCCTTTGTTTCTGCTTCTTTTAGGGTGAGGGAATATGTCAGATCTATACTAACAAAAAACATTGTTCGGTGGGTGGGGGGTGAGCTGGGGGGGGATACATTATATCGAAGAAGAAAACAGCTGAATCGATTTAGTTGGTTTTGGTGATATTTTTGCCCTTTATAGCATCACATGCATATGGCAAAATACCCTAATTCCTATTTTCGACCCAGATAAATTGTACATTGAAAAACAAATACGCCTTAACTCAAGCCAATAGCCCTGTGTTACATTTTCATAGCACCACGTAGGTAACATCAACAGAGTTGCTTCAGTACATAATTTTAAATTTTGTAAACGTTAGTAGCGGCCTTCAGATTTAAGACTTTTAAATGTTACATAACGCTCAAAAATCTGTGTATAAAATCCATACTTAAAAGATTTTCATGACTTGGTATTTTGATCGCCATTCTGTATGCTTGTCAGCTCGTCAACATTTATTTGTTAAATTTATTTTAATACGTCAGTCTTGATATATTCGCGACGGTAAAATATTCTCCTCGAAATAATTGTTTTAATTGTTGTAAAGATTTTCTCTGCGCCAATAAGTCGAATTAATATTTTTAATAGAGTATATTGAAATTCATTGTATTTATACTTCTCCGGTGAATATGTGAATGATCCATCGAGAGGCCCTTTAGAAGTAAGCATAATTGATGAGACTTGATGAGAGTATTTTGCATGGAATTTACCAAACGGACTTGATATTATTGATGGTTTCATTTTCTTCTAAGTAACATCCTTACAGGATTTTGTGTAGTTTTACCATTCTATTCCCAGAATGCATTGCTTATTTTTTAAATAAAAAGCTCTCAGATAAAGTTGTTCATACTGAGAAAGTATGAAATTATTATAAGCATACTAGAGAATAAATCAGAAAGGAAAACCCCGCGAAGTAGACCAAAAGGTATTGCCCTAGAAAATCGTGGAAGTTGAACTACACGGGTGTAAAGAAGTTACCCTGGCGTTTGTGGAGAATAGGGGGATACAGCTAACCCATCGTTGGATAGAAAACGATTGGTGACGATTATAAGTGTTTTTTACTTCACTGTTTAAAACTGTACAGGGTATTCTTATCCTCCTTTGAAAATAAATTGACGTACATTAACGGATTTAGAGTAAAGTGGTGCGAATTGTGATCTGATACATGAGGAAGTGGCTGAATACTGGGTTGGGAAAGAGAACGATGTAGAGATGAAAGCATCCCTTATTTCTTACTCTCATTCGAAATTATTTTCTCTTATAATTCTCACAGTCGACCCTCAACTAATGAAGGTGAGGGTCTTTCATCGGTGAAATAAAACTATCCCCAGTGGCTTAGAAGGTATAGAAACGAAGGAAGACTCCGAAAACACTCGTTGTTCCTTTTGAAATGATCCAGGTGACCTGAAACTTTTCCTTAGCTCCTTTGAGCTTTTTTAATTTTTTGAGATGATTCATTAATGAACGCCGGCTCCTAGAGAAGGCCATGTGATCTGTCTAGCGTTATGAACTGGTCACCCACCTCTCGCAATTATCGCTCTTGTATTAAATGAACTAGAGGAGAAAAAGGCTTATTTTATCTGCACGGTCGTTTTTGACTTATTCATTTCTGTGACGAAATAAGTTTGCTTCAATGGTTACAATCATTGCATTTGCCCAAATGATGTGGTGTGCAGTCTCGCGCACAGGTGCAAAGATCTTGTTTGTCAAGACCCGGTTCTTGTTGAAATTCTCGTTGAATTAAGATGGCTTAGTGGTGTATCTGGCTAACACACCTGACCGGCAATCGGGTGATCCGGGTTTATCTCCCGATCAATTCAAACAATTTTTTCATGGCGAATTTCACCCTCTTCAATGTACAAGTTTGCTTCAGTTTAAGTTCATCTAAATCACGTTGTTTTAAATGCGCTTTGTTTTATCATTATTCTTTCCACCTTTACTTTTCATTGTGATTTTGTGTGCTCTCATATACCCTTGATTAGCCATTTACAAATTCATGATGGATAAATGACATCAAAGGAAAGATGAAAGACTTTAAAGACTCCTTTTTCTCTTTCGAAAATCTTCATTTTAAAATATGATGGAAGAAAATAATTTTACTATTCTTCTACGCCTTGATAAATAATCTACCAAATCGTTTAAAAATATAGGATTGGATTTCAAAATCTTCTCATTGACTTAAATAATTTTAACTAGGTTCCCTGGTCAAAATATACTTGGAATGACCATTAAAATGTACGACGGTGATAAGTTAAATCTATTTTGCCACTTACACCCGAAGCGTATTTTCGTAATAATTCTCCCTATCTACATATTTTGAAAAGATAATTACTCAATTATCATACTTGTCTCTTTAATATCACTATTTTGTCTTGTCGTCTAATTTTATCTTAACAAATATCTTTTTTTTCATAAAGGTAAAGAAACGACATCAACGATCCACAAGATCTGTCACTAACTGAAGAAATATATGTATTACTTCAGATGATAAACGTTTAATTATATTATAATATAAACGTATTTACTCGCCTGCGTACTGATATTTGGTTGGGCGAAAATAATAAATACGGTCCTAAAATATTTTAGCAAATGTTGTGAACTCCTCACTTGCCAAATGGATAGTCCGTCGAAAATCTTATATTGTTACTGCGTATTGAGTGCCCTTAGAGATTTTCATATTTTTATTGCAAAACTAAGCAAATTCTAAAGTAATCCAGTGATATAATTAATTTTAGTTTCCTGGCATATGTTCCTACTCCTTGGATAAACGATATTAAATATTTATGGTATTACCGTAATGACTAAAGAAGGCTAAAATCTGATCACAAGGATGGAAAATAATGTTTTGCCTTTTGTCAGAAGGCTTCCGGCTTCCGGGAAACTACTCGGGGTGCTGCCTAATAAGAGAAGGGCTTTTATTATATTTGCTTCGATATAATCTTTTGTTAATGGTAGTGACGAGATTAAATGATAACTCATTCTTATTAATTTATTAAACAAGTATACACGATTAGAGCTTTGGCTGGCAAGGGGGTGCCGAATTGTGACCTTCCCCGGGTTGAAAACATTTCTTGAGATGCCCTTGCGCTGGATTTTCTCACATTTATCATATTTTCGTTTTACCGGAAGAGCATTTTCCTCATTCTTCTCCATTAAACCTTCTCAAACTAACATACCTATGTCTTCGAGTTTACTGGGAATAGTTTTGGCACATAACTGCATAGTTGTAGAATAGCAATATTATTCAGTCCCCTTACCCCCGATGACAGTCTCTGGACTGACAATGTAATTCCTGGGGGGATATATGTATCTCAACTTAGCAAGGAATTCGGTCTAGAAAGTCCGGCGGAAGGAATGTGAGGTGGGGAAAAATGAGGTGAATGGAATTTTGGGAAGGGAATCGGGGTGGAATGTTTACCCGATCGACAAAGGAATCACGCAAAGTTCAGTGGGGACGTTTGGGAGGTAGGAGACACGGGTTCAGGGGCAATGGGACTGAAAATAACTGAAAACGGGTTTTTTATTTCTTGGGGGATCACGAAGTTTTTTACTTCCATTATTGCGATAATTTGAAGAGGAGGTTGCCAATTAGACGGTAACAGCTGGCGTATTATTTGCCTCATTAGACGTTAATGCTATCGTTTGCGTAGGATGTCATGGGAACGGAGGGGTGATGGCGATAAAGGCAGCGCAGGAGGAGGGCTGCCTATTCTGAGCGACAGGCTCCTGTGGATTCTTTGGCAACTCATTCATCTAAGGAATAGAGTTGATACTATTCCTCTATTGGCTTGGAATCATGGGCCGTTTTTACGGCACACTGATTGTGTGACAGAAGTGTAAGTGAAAGAGCCATATGAAACAGTGGTAAGACCTGCGTTGTAATATGAATTGGAAACCTATCCCATGAAACAAACATATGAAAGGAAGGTGAAAGTGACAGAGATGAGGATGATAGGGTGGATCGAGAAGGGATGAGATCAGGACAGAGTGATTGGGAGAAATAACTAGAGTCAATGAAATATAAATGAAAGCCGGTTAAAATGTTATGGACACATAATGAGAAGACCTGACGATTACATGGGTGAAGTCAAATGGTATGAGGGACTTAGATCAATGGTAGACGAGTTAACTTTGTGGAAGTTCATCTTAATAAAAATAAAGAGAACTTGGTAATTTTCCACACTATTTTATTGATCACTCAACCGGTTTCAACGTACTGATCAATAAAATAGTGTGGAAAAATACCAAGTTCTCTTTATTTTTATTGGTATAAGAAACGCCGAGGAGAACCTAATACAAGGTGGAGGGACTGTTTATAAAAGGACATAAGTAGCAAAGGGGAACAAGTAAATGGGCAGAATACTTATACGACTTTATTGAGAGTGAAATAAGGACAATTAAGAACGCTCTTACGTTTAATTCATCTGGCGTAACATGGTAAGGAGTGGAAGAAACTTATAAAAAACTATCTCCGCATATGAAAATGGGGAAAACTGAGGAAGAAGAAGGATAACTCTGATCGAGGGGTATGTTTTTACTGTATCAAATGTTAAGTTGTGAATTGGTTACATTTGTTGACTTAAGATTATGAATGAATTCTTTATTCCATGAACGATCGAAATACTGAACGGCCTCTGCATCGTCAGAGTATACTTTAATATTAGAAAATCTTTATTACATATTTTCCGGCATTAACCAATTAGGAAATACACTGTGCATCATCTTAATGGTGTCAGCTAAGGTATAAGGAGGCCACTATTTCCACGGTCAGGGATCTATTCAATATTAGTTAAATTTCATCTCCCATATCGTGTAACTCGATATTCTCAGGCGTTACTTTGTAAAGTCCATATTGACAGAATCAGTACAAACTTTGTAAATGTAACAATGGATTTTATTTAATACGACCGGTTTCATCGCATGAGCGACATTCCCCCTTTCCTCAAACCTAAGCCTTCATTTCCCCTCCCCCTGCCTTTCCTTTCCCCCTCCTGTCACTGCTTTCCTTCCCTTCTCCTCCCCCATACCCTCCCAGTTCATGTATATATATTCTGAGCTTGACTAGAAAATGTGCCTGAAGATGTCACTTATGCGATAAAACCGGTCGTATTGAATAAAATCCATTTTAAAATTTACAAAGTTTGTATTGATTCTGTTCCATATCGTGCTTTGACTCGCTCGTCTTCCTGCCCTAACCGTAAAAATATTAATTGTGGTTTGCTTACCGAAGTGTCACTTACACCCTGAAGGGCAAGTTCATAAATGTTTTACACTCTCGAATATGTTCATGATTTTTCATGTTTTTCCTGTCCATTATTTCTTTTAGATATTTATTAACTACTTTCACTTCCCTTACGTCCTTTTCTTTCTCCTCTAAATTAATCCCATAAAATTTATTAGCTATATATTTATTAGCCTCGGGCAGTGGCGGAATAAAGTCTGCAGGAAACCAGGGTATGCGTATATATGTCAAATATGTCTGGTCTACCAGTAGAGATGGGCCACTCTGAAAATTACCTTGGTCATTTTCGTAAATTACCATGGTATTTTTCGTAATTTTTGCATCCCTTGTAAATTACCGTAATTTTCTAGGTAATCCACCTATGTTTGAGATAATTTATCATACAGATAAATTCCCAACATGTTCTTTTAAGCCAATTTCACATTTACTACGTGTTTAATAATAAATTGAGGCATGTAAAACTCATTTTTGGAATATTTTACTCAAATTATAACATTAAAGCTTTAAAACATTCTTCTTGAAAATTTCTCATACTTTGACAAAAGAAAGCCAAATTGCGTATTGCTGCCGTAGTTCTTTTTACAATTTAAAAAATTTCTAATAGATTAATGTTGTATTAGGTATGGTTTAAACATGATTATTTCCTTCCTATTGCTATTGGCTTTCTTATTTAACCATACATTTGCTGTAAAATACTTAAAACTAAAAAATACAGGAAAATTACGGTTATTTTCGAAATTTACCGTAATTTACCGTGGTAATTTACCTCAGATGAAAACTGCGGTAATTTTCCCATCTCTATCTACCAGGCCTCAGAAAATTCTGCATGGAGGGTTTGCATTGGTACAAGACCCTCATAATTTGCCTGTAAAGGAAACACAAAATATCATTCTCCAAGCTCGAAAGCACATGGTTTCCGTGCTTTGTATTCCTTCTTCTTCAGCTGTTACATGAGCTTCCGTTAAAAAATAATTATCGAACAACTAATAGATATTTTGGAGATAAAATCCCTTTTTTTAAATTTACAATTTTGTGGTGTTAAATATTTTTGAATACACTGATTATTATGGTTTACCCTGTTTTCCGGCCGTTTTCCTCCTATCTTCAGCACATGTTGCACTGTTTTCTTGGGATTGTGGATGTGAGAGAGATGGGGAAGGGCAGGTAAAAGAACCCTAGGTGGCGTATTTCTGTGAGGCCATGTATGACTGCTTAGGAAAGATACCTTTTTTAAGTGGTGAAAGTTGTGTGTATTAATTATGTTTGCGGAACGTATCCAAAGAAAACTAACTTGACCGTGATTACGAGTACCTAAAATTTTCCCTTCGCTCGAGTGAATCGCTTCGGTTCCTCACGAAGGCCTCGTTATACAAAATGCGGAGGCCAGTAACAACACGCACAGCTAAAAATCGCCGAATTCTAAGTGTTTGGGTCCATACCACCTGAACCATCTGAGTCAATATTTCCAGTCCCGGCGCGTGGATACGGACCCTATTCTATTTTCACTACTTATCAATTACCTTCCAGAATGTATTCAATGCTGCAGATACCAGCTCTATGCAGACGATTGTCAGATATTTGTATCGGATTCTGCCACGGACATAATACCATCAAATAGAACGCCTAAACATGGTCGTGACGAGAATATGTCAATGGAATGAGCAGAACTGTCTTCGATTGAATGAAAAGAAAGCCAAAGTGATCATTTTTGGGCACAAGTAAACAGGGTCTTAAATTCAAGTATTTACGATACCTTAAAAAAGCTCTATTCATTGCAATTGTTGATGGTGAGGTATAGTGCCCAGATCTCTAGAACTCGCAAGCCTAACCATGTTGTGCACGGTGTCATTGTGAACTCTGTCAATTGAATTTTTCTAACTTAATATTTGTATTGATGGAACAGGGTAATTCATGCTGTCTGTCCGAATCATTTATGAATTTTCTTTATTGCTTTGAGTTTATTTATTGATCTAGTTATTGAATTTATTTGTCGATTCTCATCCCCGGGGTATGTCCTCTTTTTCTTTTTCTGATTATTGTTTTTTTAATTTAATTATTTACTTGTTTATCATGTTTTGTATTTAATCTGGTTTTTATGGCTTTTTGTTTTTAATATAACCTTTGTAACGTTTGTATTTGCTATGCCTCAATATGCAGTACATTGTATCATTATTTTGCTTTTGTAGTAAGTTTTGTACTACATATTTCATAATTTGTTATGTTCATAAAGGGCGCTGACGCCTAAAAGAATAAACATTACTTAATTAATACCAACATAACTTGGAAGGTTTTCAGACGAAACTGAAAAAATGCGTTTTTGGGAAATTTTTGACATGTTCTCATACATTTCTGTATCTAACTAACGGGTGGAAAGAATGTCAAGTCACGTATTTTTTCACATTTGCTGTTAGCCATCACCCTAACTACTGGAGCTCCCTCTTGCTATTTTATTTACCGTCCTGTCTGGTTTGCAAGATTTCTGTTACTTAAAGCCATATCCAGTTTTTATGTTAAAGTTTTAAAACAACATTCAAAGTGATCTTCTCTATAGATAGTGTGAGCTGCGTGAGAGAATTCCATAATTATACCTTAGCATATTAGTGGAAAAAGGAGTAGGACTGATATTTTAGGATAAGTAAAATAATGTTGTTTCCTCGTTAAAAACGATTTTACTTTTTTAGGTTGGTTCTATTAGTTGGTATGATGTTTTGTGGTATGTATATGAGCAAAGTGGGACTTTTCGCATTAACTACAGTAGACATTGTTTCATATTTTGTAAAATCCGAGTTTAGGAGATTTTCTTTGGTCATAGGATAGTGACTGCTCATGTCTGCCTATGGTATTTGACTTCACTGCGAGTTGGAACTCACCAAATGACTAGCAACGCTATAAGCTCGTGTTTCTCCGGACTAAAGCTGGAAAGGCTTGACTTATTTCAGCACGGAGACCCTAACCTTACCTAATTGAACAAAATTTTAAATACCGTCTGGCTTTTTAATATTGGGAACAAAAGTCGGGTAACATAACTATAAATTTGTACAGCCATTCCGCCTTCTCTCCAAACGAAGGATACGAGAAGATATAGACTCGAAAGTAATGGATTGAGAAGGAATTCGTACTTTGACGGGAAATCGGCGGGCCGGATTGAGACGGAGTATAGGGTAGGCGAGCCAATTTACTTTCCTAAAAGAACGACTAAGGAATACCTGGTCTGTCTCATGGGAGGATGGATGCGAATGAAAAGGAAACGAACGACTCACAAGAGAAAGAGTGCGGGTGCCGAGTTGGAGTCGAGGACACTTTTGTGTGTAAGAGGGGAAAGTGGATGAAGTGTGGTGTGGGTGAAGGGGTGGTCCGTGCTGCTATAGACTGAGCTACCGCCCCACTCCCCTCCTTTCTCTCTCTACGGGACACTCAATCATACTCCCAAGACCCACGGGGATCAAGCTCAGTCTGTTGTACGAAAATAACGAGGAAACATTCTGCCAAGTTTGTCCTTGAGAACGTTTTGTGTGTCGAAGCAAGCGCCCTTTCTTCTTTCTCGCGTCTGTACTTCGCTTAGGAGGCCCATTCAATCCATTTTAAAGCTCCGCAGTTGTATGTTCATCCCGTGAGTTTGTTTGTCTATAACCTGAGGCAAGCAATGTGCAGTATTTTCTCTCAGAATTGTTTTTTTTATATATTTCTGAATACGCCTTATCAGTTCGCCCTCTCCGTACGACATACAATGCTTTATCTGAAAATCAGAAGAGTTATTTCACTTTTTTAGGTATTGTAGCTCGCTTAAGATAACATTTGACTATTCTCAGAAGGTTAACTTGGTTGAATGTGTATTTCTTTCCAGAGAATAACTTGCCTTATTTATGTATGAATTGAGCCTAAAGTGTAACACGTAACAGCGAGGGATTTTCTCGTCTGCGCAAGAGTGCTCCCGCGTTGCATCGCTCTGTGAATGTAAATTTGGCTGCATTTATTAACACCGAGCTATTCATCAAACCTTTTCTCAGCAATTCAGTGAATGATCTTATATAAATCAATGGAGATACTTTCTATGCCTGATAACATAAATGATTTGAACTTCTTTTTGCAACATATGCCCTTGGTTCACATTTGAGCCTGGAAATCCGTGTGATGGGAAGCTTACTAAATCTCAATATCTCTCATTGTGTTTAGGTATTTTTCTTTGATTATATAACATTAAATTTTATTCCATATTGTTCCCAAGATTGTTTTTACGTCTCTGAAAAAATAATGCCAAAGCTAAGAACCTTTAGTTATGGTGATATTATAAGAGAAATCACTTCAAAAATATTTTACACTTTCATTTAGCCGGCCCCGGTGGCGGCGGGGTATAGTCCTCGCCTCTTATCCGAGGGTCGCGGGTTCGAGTCCCGCCTGGGTCGGTTTTTCGCATACCCAGGGTATGGGTGTTTCTGTAAAGTTCTGATGGTTCAGCCCCTGAGAAACCTGTTGACAAGCTTATGGCTTATCAGGATCGCAGGGGCATATGGACCACCAGAATCGTCCGAGAGAGCAATAAATAAAAAAAATTAACGCGTTATTTCTCATAGCTAAGCAGAAAACGTGCACAGGTTATGAATTGAATTTTTCAATCTATTTGATATCGTATGGGACTTTGGGACCAAAATAAAGCGTTAGACTATCGAGGTATTTTAAATTGTTAGCTTAAGAGAAGAGAGTGTAATAATAAATAATCTGATGTAAATATAGTTGGACCTTTGATGAGATGAATTAATATTCTGCAACTTCTGATGGATATTTTTCCAATTATTTCTGATATGAAGTGTTTATTTTATCTTAAACTAAGAGCCTTTAATTCAGTTAGCAACTCACTTTGTTGTTACGGCCTTATGTGAAACAAGCGTGTCGCATGACTATGAAATCTTCTGCGCCTGTCTGATTTTTATTGTGCATGGATTTTCGCGTTTCACCAACCAATCGATTATTGACATATTTACATCAGCAAAATTGGCCATAGGTGCACTATTTGGCATCAGTCGGTGGTTTGATGAAAATATCTGTGCATGTTTCGAATAATAGGGTTATCTAAGAGTAGAAAAACTGCAAGGATTGATCACAAAATATGACCACCTTCAAAGTTTGTTAACGTCAATGCTCTCTCTTTACCTTCAGTGATATGGTAGGGCAATTTTTTCAGAGGCAAAAATTGAATTTTTATTTATCATAAAAATTTAACTGCTGAGTAATTTTTAGTTTTTGTTTGTAGCCTTCTGAACTATATGAGAGAAGAAATAAGAGAGTTGCCGGGAGGACAAACTCAGCTTATGGGTTTTTATTTAATTGAAGAAAAAAAGTGTGAGATTGATTATTCAGAATATATTTCCACACTTGAATATATTGGCTGATGAAATTAGATATGTACGTATTTCTCGAGAATTCATGCAAGGTAATTCATGGCAATATAATATTATTTACGGCGTTAGCCAGAGGACACTTACAGGAATTTGGATAAACATTATAACACCTTAGTTTGAGGAAATGGCAGTGTGAAGACACACTGGGATACGTGGAATGTAAACATGTAGCCGAAACGTTCATTCATCCCCGAAGTGATTATTGATATGCTTTGAGGAACAAGAAAAAAGAGCGCAAACAAAGGACACGTTCCTTACAAAGAGGAAGATATGTCCTCGAGCCGACAAGAAAGGACACGAAAACAATAGTTCGAAGGGGAACTCGATATAATTGGAGGCTGTTTCAAAGGCATGACTCAGAATAATAGGGGCCTATGGATCCTGATTCCGGAGGGCAGATGAAATGTGGTACGGATAAGTATTTAAAAAAAGCAGGAGTATAAAAGCGCATACAAGAAGTTTTTCGCTGAGAATAAAATATGTGGATTGGATACAAAACAAATTTAGGCAGTTTTGTTTTTTTAATGAGGTTGGCAGAGAGAAAATAATACTTTCACGAGGAGTAAAAAGATATCCGAAATGATGACATGAATGAAATAACCACTATCAAGATATAAGGCGATTGGCATTAGGATAACTACGCTGAGAAAATAATATGATGTATGAATAAAACTTCTCATATCGACGTTGCGGAATTCCATAATTAAAACGATTTAATGAAGGAAAAGACTTTTTCAGAACCTCTTGAGATTATGACACACACGAATTGGGTTCAGACGCGACGACTCAGCGTCCTCATCTGTTGAGTTAGGCAGCTCTCATATTCCTTATATATATATATATATATATATATATATATATATATATAATAAAAACACTTGACAGGGGGTGGGGAAAGAAAAGTAAAAAGAGAGAGAGGACTTACTGGACGTTTCGGGCATGTAGGCCCTTCTTCAGCTGTAGAAAATTGAGAAGACTGCTGAGATTTCTACAGCTGAAGAAGGGCCTACATGCCCGAAACGTCCAGTAAGTCCTCTCTCTCTTTTTACTTTTCTTTCCCCACCCCCTGTCAAGTGTTTTTATTATATTGTGGCCTATTGGCGAAATTTTCGTTACGTGTATATATATATATATATATATACATATATATAATGAATACTTTTCTTCCTACTTATCCCCCAGAACTTCCTCCTCAACCTCACCCACACCCTACACACCGCATAGCCTTCCCCCATTCCTTCTTGGACTTTATATATATATATATATATATATATATATATATATATAAAGTCCAAGAAGGAATGGGGGAAGGCTATGCGGTGTGTAGGGTGTGGGTGAGGTTGAGGAGGAAGTTCTGGGGGATAAGTAGGAAGAAAAGTATTCATTGGATTGGGGAAGAGACAGGGTACAAATATTCGTTGATAACGGTCACCTCAGCGTCATGCATTCTTCAGGGTCATGAATTATATTCATTGACTGTAACGTATTTTTCACGATGATAACATTTTTTCCGTGGACTCCGCGAGACTTATAACCCAAAATTCTTGCATCGAAATAACATTTTTTTTTTAAATCCACCTTTACCTGGAATCGAACCATGGATCGCGCTTACACTTGCCGGATCAATGAGTTAACCATCACGTTACCCAGGCTTCCCATCCATAGATAATGTTTTGGAGGAATTGGAGGAACTGGATGCTTTGCCCTACCTTATCGGATTCAACCTCATGTGTTAAGACTTCTTGGAAGCCCTCTATTCCCTTGCTCGGCCATCCTTGATGGAACTCAAGGATGTAACACCTAGTTCCAGTGAAACCATCAAGGATTATTTTGAGAATTTTGAAGCCTTGTGAAGTAGTGGTGCCCATTGGCTCCACTAAACAAAGGTTGGCTCCATTTTGGTCCATTGGCTCTATTGCCGATCCTGGTGGACTTTGTTCCACGTAGCGTGATTCCGACGTACATATTTTACCGCCGTCAAAATGAAAGTCAGCAAAAATGAAAATTATCATTCCATAATTGCTTCGTAATGTGAGAAGTCACTGTCGTAAAAGCAGGAGGGATAGAGTTAAAATAGAGTGGATGATAACAATGTGGAATGGATGCTCAGATAGTGAACGTTGAGTGTGGTTAACAAGAGCGTGCCTCGTTGGATTGGCCATGGTGAGAGAAAGGATGATAGTTGGGTAACAGATTTATGATAGAGGAACAAATGGCCTGGGAGGACGCGGTAGGGTGACAAAGACATGGGTGAGTATGGTGGAAGGTTCCATTAATAGACTGTAACGCAACCTAATACCGTGTTTATTACCGTTATTCACTTGTTACAACCTTTATCCGTGGTCGTCGCGTCTCTCCTTAGATCCTGACGAAAATTAACACGATCTCCTATTGTAACTAACTCAGCGAATTAAAGCATGAGACATATTAAAACATAAATTACCATTTAATATATTGATAATAGTGTATTTAGAGTTTTATAAAAAGTGCGTGTGTTTAGTTTATGACTATTGCTCAATTTAAATCCTTATTCACAAAAAAGTAGGCATGAATATTTGATGTTTTTATAGTTCTCTTTTTCCTTTGTATCACTCTTTTTTTATAAATCAAAGTTCACACTTTTGTTTTTTCCCCCTATCTCTTTCTTGAGCAATTTGACCTCGTAAATCAACACATTAAACAAAATGACCAATGTAAATAGTTTCGAAACGTATTTCCCTTGACGACACAGGTGGCCTTCCCTCAAAGGGCTGAGAATGAGATGCACGACTCTTGGCGTCAATGGACCCTGGCTCTCTTCCTGGTTTGGCTGCCCTGCAGTATCGCCTCCCCTAAACAGCTGTCCCGGTTAATAGCAGCTATCACAAATCACCCGCTCGCCTTTTCACGTCAACAATTTAATAATGGAATTCTCTTTTTTCTATATACTTGGCCGTCATTCAGCGTAAGTCTTGTTATTTGCGAAGCTGTCCATGAACTCCATTTTGCCTCTTCCTTATTGTTAGACTCCCCTCTCCTTCCCCGACTTCTATTCACGTAATTGCGTGAAGCTACGCTATAGGCTTATGCGTCTCCTAGCGATTTGGCTGTTTAGAGCTCGCTATTGTTTCCCCATTCCACCAGGTGAAGAAGAAATGCCAAAAATGGCTGACGTTGTATTGTTGCTCCTTACTACCACGTGGGCAGATCTCCGACAAACATGGCGGTTCTACCGCTATGTTGCAAGACTTCACCGTCTTCGGTGTATAACTTCGCACCTGTACGCGTGACTGCGTACCACATCATTTGTGCAAACACAATGATTGGAAAAGAAGTATGCAAGGATAGGGCATTATGGAGGAAACAATTAGAATCAGCTTTACTTTGTTATCACCGAGAATTACATTTTTTTGGCTTTGCCTATCCGAAAAGGGAACGGCGTGATGCGCATGCATTTTAAGCTAGTGTACAATATTTATATTTTTTGAGTACACATGTCCGTATGGGATCGTTCTCGTTTGTAGCTGAATTGATTTTTAAGGGTTAATGAAAATATATTGATATATGGGTCACATTTGTTATTCTGTCTTCTGAATCATGATTGATTGCAGCTAGTTGTAAACCAGCGGGAAGTACAAAGAAAATTATACAGTGATACTCACATTTTTGTTTTTTCCCTTAACGATTGGATGGCTAAATACATTTAAAAATAATTGTGTCAACCATAAAATATATCTCCATTATGGTTAGAGAAAAACTCAGTAGTTAATTTTCACACTCACATTTAATTCGCACCGACCATGGTTTCAACATGCGGAATAAAGGAACATAGAAGAAGATTTATTAATGGGGACGACAAATCTTGTCTTACAATTCATCTGTGTAACTATAATCATTTTAGCAATTTTGACGCCAATACTTTACATTGTATTGACAAAGAGGCTAAGTTGGATTTCTTTGAGCAATTTGAAAGTGTTAATAGCCCGGTTCATCTGTGTAATGATGTTGTTTTTGCCTCATAGTCCCCTCTTTTAATTTTAAGCCTCACTCGTTTTCTGCGATCCTCTGATAAGCATGCCTCCCGACTTTCACATTTATTGGTTCTTTCCTTCCTGCCATCCCTCCCCCCCCCCCCACTCACACTCTGCTGTACTTAACGTTGAATTAACCCCGCCCTCTTTATGTCCTATCTCTTACCCTCACCTCCACCAACCCACCTTTTATCCCCTTCTGGATCGGGGTGTACATAGAAGAAAATTCCAAAATGTTTTTAACTTGAAAATTACACTATGTGTTGAAACCATCGTTGGTGCAAATAAAATGTAAGTGTGGAAAATTACTACTGAGTTTTTCTCTCACCATTATGAATATTGAACATTTTCACCAAGTTACGCTAGAAACGCTTTCATAAATAAGATTTATATTCAGTTTCCCGCTAGTTTACTACTGCCATAGATCTATTACGAGTAAAGTCTCAAACTTAAAATTTAAATTCATGTGATGTTGCGTATCTTTGTAGCCTGCTGCCACATATTTTAACGACTCCCTCAATGGAGAAAAGGAAGTCCAAAAATGGATGGTTATGAGTGCGAAGCCATTTTTGTTCACTTTTATGAGGAAATGCCTTAGAACTACGCACATAAAACTTCCTAAGATTATTATTGTACTTCATTGTTTTGAGGAAAAGAGCTCTCAAATCTGAGACATTCCTCATTCGTACCATTTTCTTGATACGAAAACTAGTTTTTTTGTGGGGAAAAAATGGCTTCAAGTTGAATTTCCACAATTAAGGAACACAAATGGAAAAAAAATTAAATGAAATGTTTTCCATTTTGTGTAAAATACCATGGTTTCAGTACCTCTCCTCTGCCATCATTAGTTCTTGAGATATAACGGATAGAGTAAACATCAAAATTCTCAAAAATTTCCATTCGCCATCCTGTTGCCAGTACCACTCCTCTGCCATCATTAGTTATTGAGATATAATGGATAGAGCAAACATAGAAATTCTCAAACATTTGCATTCGCCATCTTTTAAGAATAGATGCCTCGATAAATGGAGAAAAGGGAGGGGGATTTCAACATTATCGCATTCAACTGCCAATGCAATGTAGGTGTCTGCGTACAAAATATGGACGTAAAAAAACGTCATTCAAACAATTCATTTTTCATTGTATCATTTGACATGGAATGACCCCTTATTATAGAGCTCCTCTACTTACATTCATAGAATTGGGGTAAGAATTTCTACCTACTTTTGAAGGGGTCTTAGTTGTTCGTATGGCTAGAGCACTTACAGAAGGACACTTAAAATTTTGCGAAGCACTTATTGGAGCGTTTGTGACTTCCCTATCCTCCCACTAAATTGCAGAGGACTCTTGGGGAAGAGGGAACTTTGGTTAGAACATACCTCGGAAAGTTATCTCGGAGGTGCCTGCCAACTGGAGACCGCTAATGTGAAATTCTAGAAAGGATTAGTGGTAGCAATTATAGAATTCTGCGCAGTGGCGAGAGTTGTGGTGGTCAATTCCGAGGAAGCCACGAAGTCTGAATATAGTGAACTCTAGTCACGTAGTGAGTCATGAGCATTCAAGAAACTTCTCGCAATGCATTTGCGTCTCTTCATGAGTTTCTCTGCCCGCGAACACGGTTCCATGGTGCGGTAGAAAGGACGCTTATAGTTGTTGTAGATGTGAATCTAAGTGAGATAGAATGTGTGTACCTGTCGGGCCAATGATTTCCTCGATGGTGAGAAGTTATCTCTTTACTCCTATTTTTTTCCAATAATAATTCCCTAGTAAGCCTCTCGTATCTCTTGCCTGCTTTCATAAATCCTTTTACTTTCCCATTATTCTCCCCTGAAACACCATCTTCAATATCCTTCTACGCTGAAATGTTTCCTCTGGTCTCTTTTACTGCATCTTTCTTATTTATCATAGCAGTTTTTTTTTCCTTTCGACTTCCTATCTAGCTGTTTTCATGTGATTTTCACTCCATTAAGCTTGCTTTTTTCATCCTTATTCACAATAACCTAAAATGAAATTTCGGATTTTTTAGTTAGCCATCTTCACGTACTATGTTCGAATTCCAGTTTGAAGTGGGTATTTATGCATCATTTTCAACGGAAGTGGAGGGGGGGGGGGGTAGGATTTTCCGGTATTGAAGTGGAATGGAGGGGGTTAGGAAATGGCAGTATGAGGGTCAACGTAATGCTTGGATGATTAGGTCATCCCAACGCAATTTGTCATGTTGATTCGTCCATGCCAACTGGATGTTCGTCGAGATATTTTGACTTCACATTCACCATTTAAAAGCCTCCTGCCTACGCTCAATATCCTTCAGTAGCGATCAAAGCTACGTTCCATATTTTTACTTGAACTTAACTTTTATAAATGACTTTGCTAAAACTTTCCATCATTCCTTACATCCATTCCCTCCTTTTCTTATCGATATAACTAAATATTTCCTTTCTGAAATGTGAACACCAGGGAGAGATATCTTTTGAAATAACTGATGGCGTTAAGTCGGTTTCATTCATACAATCCATGCACCTTCAACATTCTACTTAATCAGGCTACATATCGTGTAGGCCGCAAAAATTTTAGTCCCTGTAAAGAAAGCTTTGATGGGAAAAATGAATGAAATGCATAGGAAAGCCGACAGATTTGTTTAAAATACTATAAGCAAACAGAATGTAAAACAGTTGAAGGATTGAGTTGATAGACGGCAAATACTCGAAGACTGCACAGAAGGGTAGTGATTAGTTACTTAAAACTTAAAAAGGTTCTCGTGAGTCTCCGGGTGACGCACCGAGAACATTTTATCAACCCTGTACTACCTCTCTAGAACTGAAGGGATTAAACAAGAGGTAACGTGTCGGACAGATAGGTACAAAAAAAAATTCCATCTTTCCGGGAACCATTAACTAATTCAACAAAAATAGCGGAACTAGAGGAAATTCAGTCAATACTGTTTTCACTTTGCGTCCTTCCATACTTCCAGTTCGGTTTACCTTTTCCCTGCCTTCTTCCACGATGGCGTCCCAACACCTCTATACCATGCGGCACGGCGTCTTGCAGGGTAGAATGTTCCGCTACTTCCAAAAATATGTAGAGTCTGATAAGTAGGTGGGTGTATACATTGTAGACGCCCACCTCGCCCCATTTTACCGATTTGATGGAACGAGGCGGAGTTGAAAACATTTGGAGGGATGGTACATATATACAAGGCTGGCTGCGGTCTTTGCTGGAATATCTTTACGTCGCGTCGTCGGGAGTCGACGATGAGGGTTGCGGAGCAACAGGGCTAGCGAAACTCCTCAGGAGCTAACGCCCTAGTGCAAGGAGTGTACAAAGGTAACTCACGACTGCGCGCTACTTTGGCCGATATGTCTTTTTTTCAGACCTCGCGTCGCGGGAGTTTTTTCCTCTTATTAGATTCACCTTTGCTGACTTGCTTAACTGGACAAAGAACGGCTAGTCTGAGCATTTGAACTCGGCCAATATCGCACCTCCTTTCCCTTGCATAGATTTAACCATCGCGGCTATTGCGATATTTCCAAACGGCGTAAGTGATTCAATGTTTTTAAGTAATCGTTATTTATATCTGTGGAGGTAGTGGTACATGTCCGAGTAACTTGCGTGCATGAACATTTTTCGACTCTCGCTGCCTTTATGCGGAGAGTACATGCAATCCCTTAATGGCCATACAGCTTTATGTGTTCAATGATAGAATTAATGCAATTTTAATTTTGTGTGGTTAAGCATCGCCTTCACGCAGCTGTCTGGCGAAAGAAAACACGAGTCTTTCGAAAGCGTTCCAAACGTTGAAATCCCATCATTAGAGGCAAGTCTTCCGTGCGAAAACACACCCCTTTCCTCCCTCTTTGTCGACATCGCAGCCATTAATTAACCCTTTGATGATTTACAGGCGAAAAAAATATTACTACACGTTTTCATGGCCAAAACGATTAAGTGGTAACTCAATCCTCCTCAGCCCCTTAATCCAGCTTAATTCATTTTGGCTCGTGACGCAAGAGGGTGGTCTCGTTTTTTATATCAAGTGGACGTGAGAAAGATGTATGTAAACTGTCCACGCCTGAAGTGAAATCAAAGGAAGAGACTTGAAATAGTATTTTAGCTCCTAGAAACCGCGTTATAACTCTTCCGCATAAGTTGTTAGACAATTAATTTAGATAATAAACGTCATGGGTAAATAAATAAATTACTGAAATGTTATTAATATTTATTTATGCATTACTGGACACAGGAAAATGAAATTCATAGGAGTAAATTTATTAGATGATGTTGAGAACGGCCTCTAGCTAATGTCAAAATTGTATTCGGAACACTCCCTTATTCAATATCTTAAGGGAGCGATGAGTAAACAGGAAAAATTGATTCACAAATCATATATATGCTGGATTTATAGATAATATCAAGGCACTAGTGTAAAAAGACTGTTGTATGTGATATCAGTGATGGAAATAAACTCCATTGTTTCTAAACGAAGGAGTTAAGTCAATGCCATAGCAAAAAACTGATTGGGTTAAAAAAATTACATATAGTATCGTAGATACGTCTATAACAAATTCCTTGCTGGCTTGGTGCAAATTATGTCACTGAAGTTCCTCTTAATCTAAAAAGACTAAATGTAAGACACAAAAAGGCTGCTCTAAGACAATGGTGGGAGAGTTATATATTGCATTGACGTTTATGCTCCCTAACCTATGAAGGAGTAGTACAAGTCTTGTGATTCTTTGCTAAGATATATGTACATTTATTTTAATATACACTCCTTAATTCGTTGCATTTTACTGATCTCTGGTAACTAGAGATTAGAGAATTGGAAAAGCAACGGAAAACAGCATGGTTGATTTAGGGGAAGCTAGGCATGAAATATGTCACTCTGATTGATAGTGAAAATATGCAGAGATTTTGAAAGGATGTGATGAACTTTTGCATTTATTACAATTGAGACCCTTTGATTTGGTTACCATATCCGCATTACCTAACCTATCTCAGCAGATAATATAATGTTATTTTATTATATTTAGAGTTGTTCTTGGCTCAGATTTTATCGATTCCTGTTATTGATCTGCTTCACTCAAACATTCTGAACAGTTATTTTGCACAGCGAAATTTCAGGCTTGCAAATGCCGTCTTCATAAAATATTTCTCTCTTAGCAAATAATACAGGGTGTTTCAAAATGAAAATCGGGGTTTCAAGGCTTTGCAGTATTTATAGCATTTCACTTATAATTATAAATTATACATCAAATGAAAGGGAAACTCAAGCAGTGTGTGCATCTGGTGGTCAGAAAATCCCCACGAGGTGTTACATTTGCAACAAGACTCCCCAAAATTAAATGTTTTTTGTGCCATTTCCCGGCGGAAAGTTTTTGGGCCCTTCTTCTTCGGTGAAGCAACTGTAACTGGTGTTTCTTATCTTGATGCGCTAAAACGATGGCTCTTTCCTCAACTGAAAGATGATGAACCAGAGAACTTCATTTGTAAGGTGACCAACTTTTTTACAATGAAAAGGAGGACGCAAATAAAAAAATACAAATATGGTAAATAGAAGAAACACTTCATTCATTGCAACAATAATACACTACATGTAATATGATGCAAGCATAGTAAAACATTTGTGACCGTTTATATTGTGATTATTCTTACATACATAATAATTATTATTTGTATGAGTACTTTTCCATTGAATGAATATTTTTAATCATTATCTTCTAACTATATATTGGAAATATCTGAACAAAAAATTATCTTTCATATCGAATTTTACGGCAAGAGCTACAGCTAGAGTATTAACATTCAATTTCGATTTTTCACTTGCCCAAAAATTATCAGCTATTGAAAAAAAAACTCTTTCAACTGCTGCATTAGTTCCAGGGTAGCACAAAGTAAATTGAACAAGAACAAATAAATGTTCACTTGAAATATGATTCTGTTTGAAATGGCTGAATATTTCCACCCATCTTTTATCAATTTCAACATGTTGATTTTCCCATTCAACCTGTTCATTTCAACATGTTGATTGCGTCTCGCCGCTCTGTACCTACCGAGCCTTGACGAATTGTCATATCAAGTACATATACATCACATCACGTGTAACAGACCGGCTTGGCATCGATCAAATACAGAGATTTACAGATTAGTCTTCAAATATCGAAAAGGAGGACATGTAGGAGGACACATTTTGAGGGAGGACAGAACTTGCAAAAGAAGGACTGTCCTCCCTAAAGGAGTACGGATGGTCACCTTATCATTTGGCAACAAGTAGGTGCGCCGCCTCACTGGCATAACTCAGTACGCGATTGGTTAAACGACGTTGTACCCAACCGTTGGATTGGCCGCCAGGGTACGGATAAAAGGGCTTATTTCGCATGGCCTCCACGTTCACCCGATCTGACGCCATGCGATTTTTATCTTTGGGGGTTCGTAAAGGATCATGTGTATGTCCCTTCACTACCAGCTGACCTGCCCGACTTAAGAATCAGTTGTTGCATTAATTACTCCAGACACACTGGTCAAGGTATGGGAAGATCTCGCCTATCAACTGGATATGTACCGTGTGACAAATGGTGCTCAAATTGAACACTTGTAGGAAAACTAAAACTGTTTGAGTTTTTCTTTAATTTGATGTATCATTTATAATTGTAAATTAATTGGTAAAAATACTACAAAGCCTTAATACCCCGATATTCATTTTGAAACACCCTCTACAATGTTTCTCATTTCATGCCTTGCATTAGGAGACAATTGGCCGTTTCATTAATAGAGGAAGACTAAATCAACTTGAAGGAAACCAGTTGACATTAACTTAATTGATAATAATTGATGATATTGTGGTCTCACCGCTAAAGAATCGTACATGCTATGCTTTCAACTGCTCTGGTGGGGAATGCGTTGTGTGACTAGCCTGATCGATTGAGAGAAACGCTTTGGCAAGAGATAGTTCGGAGAGAGAGATAGTGAAAGGACAAACTGAAAAATTTAGTATTTGTTCGCCCTCCCGGAGTCAATTCTGAGCCGATATCTGACCTGGTCTTATTTCCTCAAGTTTTTAGGTCCTACAGTGGAGTGGTCTGTAATAGGCTATCAGCTGTAATAGGCTGCTTAATTGGTGGTTCTTCTGGTTTCCGACCGGGTCAAACTCTGCTCCGTTTCAGCCGACGTTTCGATGAATGTAGTAATGTAAATGTAGTATTTATATCTCAATTAAAAATTCTCAAACATAAAAAAGGCAGATATTTGAAGTAGATGTGGAGACAGTTAATTATACGTTTTCACTTGTAATGTGCTGTAATTCTGGTCATTCCAGCGCTGGTAGTATCTTTAATGTTAATCAAGTATTAGAAATTAATTTTAAAAGTTTTTCACTGAAAATTCTGTTTTTCAGAAGATAAGAAAGCCAAAACTGAGACAGAGAAAATGGGAAATGTCCTTCCCAGGCTGACAAGAGGGCAATGGCTGAAAATGAGTCACGAATCCCAGTTTTGAAAATAGAAAAATGTGTGGGCTTTTTTACTTATATAGTTATTTCTTGACTTTAAGCCAAAACGTTCGCAGCACACGGGTTATGCAATGGTGACAATTAGAAGTGCCGACGACAGTGGCATTGCATTTGCTGCCGACAATCACGTCGAGCGAGCTCGCGACGCGATTGTAGCCATAGTCACTGGTGTACATAATTCATTTTTTTGTGCGTTTATCAAAGGTTTTATTGGGTTATTTTTGTGATCTAGAGTAGTTTGTTGAATTTGCAGAAATAATTGCATTAATACGCCTTATGTATGCTCTCAATCAATGCCGGCAATTGTCCGTTCTGCATAGCATTCAAAGAGATGTAATTCCACAGTAACGAAAAATTGGACACATGTTGAAATGAATTTTTAAACTAAAAATTGACTCTGCTGACCAAATCTGCAATAAAATATAGAAGTTCCTATAAAAAAAATCAACTTGACCTTGAAATGACCTCTAAGGGCAGTCTCAATGTCAAAGTCCAGGTCATTGCTGGATATCCCCTTCAAACCGTACAACTTTTGTATAAAATATTTTTCTCTTTGTCTCCACTGAATCTTATTACACTTGAATTCCGTTTAGGCATTTTATTACAAAACTTTAAACATATATATATTTATGGAGAGGTGATACGAGTTTTTCCAGTTCGTCTGGCAAAAGGGTATAATGACTTCGCGATAAATTTCAATTTTATGTATCTGAAGTTCGGGAACCAATCTAAAGTTTTGCTGAGTGCGTTGATTTGTAGGCAGTTAGTTGTTTGACCTTATTTTGCATATCAATTTATAACCAATGTTATACGTCCCTTAAAGCTGAGCATCATTTATTTAAATTTTATTTAGTAATAAGAATTCCTATTCGGAGACTACATACAGGTTCCATTAAGATTACTTTTACTCTGCAAAAGAATTTATCAGAATGAGGTAGCACTAATAGTTTCTCCGTATATCTTTACCGTATATCGCAGGTGGCTGTTGGCAAAAGTAGAATTCTTTGCCGAAGACCAATCCTTCCGTATGTAGAAGGTCCTTTTTATGCATTTCCCTAATATTGTATTGTGATATTGACGTATCTGCATTTTTTCTTTAATTATGCATAATTATTGATATTCCTTCATGGTAAATTTAGGTATGGGTTATTCCATGGCAAGTTTTTTGTTAATCAGAGGACATTCAGAATGCTCTGCATCTAAAACCAATAAAGATATTCTTGAGCACTTTTTTTTTGCATCTATATTTGTTAAATTAAATTATTATTTTCTTAGTAAATTAAATTAAAAAATGGTAAACAGGACCAATTAGAATTTTAAAACAATATCACTATAATATTCAACCTATTCCTTCACAGTATCCGTGAAGCACATAATGTTGCAATTTTCGCATATCAGAGAATCCCTGCTTAAATACATGAGCCATATAAATTTAAAATACTTTCTTCAAAATATATTAGAAGAAATGTGGCATGTTAGTAACAGGAAAATGGAATGCGTTAGTCACAAGACATATTTGCCCAAGCAGTGTTAACGAAGCCATTAAATTATCTGTATGTTACATTTGTGCATGAAAAAATTGGCCTACTTTTTATGTGTCACCTGCATGTATTTATGTATATGTATATTATTATTTGATTTTTTGCATTCACATAATCATGGCAGAATTTGTATGAAGTCTCCTAGAGCTAGAATTTAAATTTTATTGCTCTATATTGCATATTCGTGGTACAGTAGAACGTCGTTAATCCGGATTAATTGTTTTCGGACCCAGTCCGGATTATCAAAAAGTCCATATTTTCGAACGGAACCAAAAAAAGGCCGTTTGATACCTAAAACATAAAAATATTAAAAACATTAATTCACTTTAGTACTGTCGTTAAATAATTATAGTAGATAAATTAAACCATTTATTTAACCATAACCGCCAAATCGTAGCGGTCGACGACCCCACCGAGTCTCGCATCAACGCTTTTGACCAATATGAACATTGTATTCAATTCAACTTATTTTTCGCCGGATGTGAATCCGAATTAATTACGGTCCGGATTTTTGACGTCCAGATTATGGACGCTAAACTTATAAGAAGACGTCATTAGCGTGACAAGCAAAGGCACAAAAAGTAAGAGACACACGTAAAGTTTTAAATTTTCGGCAGCGCAATCTAAGGTGATTCTGAGGAGAATTTTATGCTGCATTTGTCCAAAATAATTGCACGCTTTTTCGTGGTATTCTGTTATTTTATTATATATTTATAATTATATTGTCATCTGAATTACAAATGTTTAATTTTTCTCTGACGATTTAGTTTTTTCCTATGTTGTGACCTGCAACCTTGTACTCTCCTAAAGAATTTCATTTTAGCTGATATGATGTTCTTTCTATCTCTCTTTAGGAGAAACCACTTCTTGCTACCGTGTTTTACTATTGCTCTGCCATCGTTTTCCAAAATTTCAAATTAGTTTCTTTTCTTGTTTCATTCATAGGGTCCTCTGGATTGTCACTTATGTAGTTGAATTTTTCGAGTTTACGTTAGACATCTAGGTCTTTTTAAGGGGATATGCCATATCCAAGGTAATTAAAACTGGGAACTTTCTCTAGGAGGTAATTCACAAAAATTTTATTTCTTACCGAGTATACCTACACCATTTTTATGCTGTAAGATTATTAGTCCATATTAATCTGCTATAAATTTGTTTTTACTTTTTATAATTATAACATCATCAGCACATGAGATAATATTTGACTATATTTATAGACTAGCGTTAGCTTAAACATTTAGTCTCGAATTCTAATTTGTGCCTGTGGTTTACAAATTGCAGACGTGTTGCATTTAACGCGACTGCTCAATAGAGTTAGGAAGGTTTTCGTGGAAGTAGAGACTCCAGCATCCACACAGACCAGGAATGAAAAGAGCCGCTGATGTGGGTCTGGAGCATTCTGGCGGAAAGGGTAAAGAGCTGATCTTGGGAAAGTTTCCTCAAGGTGAGGTAGGGGAATGTGAGGAGGTCTGAAAACGGAGGATATGAAGAGATGGTTCCGTGTTTGAGACTGGGTGTTTGGGTCATGCGCTACTGGAAGGAAGGGCAAATCAGGGGTAGGGGATGAATCGAATTTCCGGCAGACTTGTGTGGGAGGAATTGGGAATCCCGAGCTTCGGAAAATGGAACGCAAAGTTCGTCGAACTTGAAAAGTTCTCACCAGTCGCAAAACAGTCCTTGGAGGAGTGAATACTCCTAAAGTTTGATGTAATCACAAGCAATTAAATTTACCGAGCGTGGAAAATGCAGATTGTGAAAATATTGGTTGACCCGAAATAAATAGAAGGTTCATACAGGTGAATCCCTGCGTTATTCCTCTTGATACTGTTACCTCATTCCTCATTCTCTGATTATATTTTATCGTCAGTTAATATGAACTGTGCCGCATGGAAACATCTAAATAAACCTAAGGTTTCCGCACTCAAATTCCCCAAAGGGCTTACAAGATGGTTTATTCTAAAATGTATTATGAAGCCGAAAGGTAAAATATTTTAAATGATGACAAAATACCTGATCCTTGAATTTTCTATCCACAAATGTTTTAGCGAAGACCAACCAAATTCATAAAAGATGGATCCATTCCATTTTTTCATGACAAGTCCATTTTTTATGATTTGACCCCACTATATTTCCAGGTCCGACAGAAACGATAAATTAAGAGAGATATTTTGCCGAACGGATAGGTATGGGAATTCGTTTTTCCCCCGAACAATAAGGGACTTTAATAAATGCTAGGCGTAATTTCATTAGATCGTTTCCTTTTTATATGTAAACGGCTGGTGTCCTAACACCCCCCGCCACACGCCTATTGAGGCGGCTTGCGGGGTAGTATGTAGATGTAAATTAAGTCCTGTTATTAATAATGTGAAAATTGTCAAGTGAAATATGAGGTATATTTTTGACTGGTGAATGGAAGCATCTAAATAAAGCTAAGATTTCCGCACTCCCCTGATGATGATGTTTGATGTTTGGCGTTAGGCCTGTGAACTGTTTAGCATTAAATATTGTTTGCCTGCAATTTAATTTATATTTAATATTAAGTATGTTTTTATGCAAATTGAATCCTAGATAGCTTCTATTTGATGTAAGTTCTATTTTGATTAAAAAACTAATGAAGTTGAATATAAACCTCAGCATTGTTGACATAGTTAGGTATTTTCTCATAACTTGGAACGAAAAGCGACTGTACTTATGATGTTTTTAAGAGACAGTTTTTATTTTTTTTTATATGCGCTCCATCTAGTGAAGTAATATCATATTGTCTAACGCAGGGGTTCCCAAAGTGGGCGCTACCGCTCCCTGGGGGGGCGTTGCTTTAATATATGGGGGGTGAAAAGAAAAAAGAGGAGGCATGTGGGGTGTAGGAGGTATGATCCTGATCGAACGGTGCCATAGACACGTCCTGGGATGATGAAGCTATCTATGTATTGGATTTGAAATAAACATTAATTCAATCATAACTGCTTTGACTATTTTTACAACCTTCATGGTTTGGCTATTTAGTTATGCTGTATGATATTAAAGTTTACGGTGGTGGGCATTGGGTAAGGTTTTCGGAGCTAAGGGAGAGGTGGCTCGAAAATGTTTGGGTAACTAACAATAGGCCGTGATTCTGACTATAACACGGCACCCGTAATCTAGGTACCCTAATCCCAATGGGTACCCTATTGGCAAATCCTACGTAAGTGTTTCCTGGCCCTCGCGTTAACAAATAGTCCACCTTTCATGGTCTGATGTAAGCGTAACCTATTTGTTCCTCTTGCATTGTTCCAATTAAAATCATTGTTGCGGCTCAGCCTGTGGATTTAATATGAACGAGTGTTTACTTTAGGGTAATTTCATCAGGTGTAAAGATGGTAATTTATTTTTGTCTAAAGTGGAAACATGGTACAATTTAAAAACAAACCTCTGAGAGAAGATCGAAAACCAGTAAAACGAAAACTACTTACACTTATTATAACGTTATATATGCTTGGCTGTGGGAACAATTATTTATATATATATAGTGCCTGCTTACCATTTTGCTGTTTCAGTTGTTAAGTTTATTGAGTACCGTTTTTGTGACACGGCGTTAGCCAACTCCTACAAAACCTGATATTCCGCTGAGTAGAAAATCTTCATCAGTAAACAGATCGATAAAAAATGTTTTATGAAACTATGTTAATGTATTTTACGATTAGTCTGAGAACTCCAATGTTCACTGTTCACTATAAACTTAAAATTGCAGGGGTTATATGGTGGTACCGAAAGTGATTCATGTGAATATAAGCTAAAATACAGAGCAACATTCAGAGATCTGTTATTCACCTTCTTCACTTTATAGGCCATTTTACCTGAAAACCCGTTTTTGGGAGACGTTTTTCAATAAATAAGAAATTATATTTACTTTGCGAAGTGTGAATAGTATTTTCTTAACCATAGTATTCAGTTGTGCTGTATGCCCTTTTTGCTGGTTAGTTGATTTGGCTTTAACTTGATTTATATTTAGTTTAATAACGCATACACAGTAGCTATGTTACACTATTCTAACCTGAAATGTCTGCACTGCCGCCTGTGGTTGTTTATTCACGTAAAGGTTCTCTAGTTTTGGATAAAACGAATATGTACGAACTAAAAAAAGAATATCACGCGGACACAGGTTCTTAATGCCCGTAAAATATCAAACTAAGCCTGAGAAATATAGAAACTTGATACAGAAGTAATTTACTGAAGCACAATTATTCTACTTATATTCGAATCTTGAAACAGAATGTAAATGTTTTCATTGCGAACATTTGAAAAGCCAATCAAAGAAAAAGAAAAAAATAGGTAAGGAGTTTCGTAGAACTGTAGGTGAAAACGTAACGACTCTAACTTCAAGCATTTAATATGTCTTAGAAATACAATTGAAATCCGATACTTATGCATGTTTTCTTTCCGGAAAATATAGACTCAAGCAATGGTTTAAAAAAAATTAATTTGCTCAAGAGACTCAAAGAAAAAAATCTATTTTAATACTTCAATTTAATTAGACCGAAGCTTTAAATAGGTACTCATTCAAAGTTAATGAGCTGCAAGTAATTGAACGAGATTTGGAGGAGAGAAGATGGGGGAACCACGGTGAATAAAAAAAAGGAGTCGGTGCGTGTATTGGACAAGAAAAATTGCTACCGTAAACAGATGGGTTCGACGCTGTATTCCGAGATCCAACACGCTAACTTCCCCCCCCCCCCAAACCCCCTGGTAAGACAAGGGGGAAGAAAGGAAAAGGTGACGTGGAAAGGAAGGAAGGACGCCTGTCAAAGACACGACACTTTCACCTAACCATCCCTCGACTGAGGGCCGGTGCTTACTTAAAACTCCCTCCGTCTCGGAGAATTGGGGTTAGCGTCTTGCGTCCATATTAGCACGGACGAAATTGAAAAAAGGCGTCGAATTGATTCAACCGATTCCCTTCGGTAAAACCTAGGGTGTGAGCAGTAGGGCTCAAGACACTACCTGTATCTCGTCTTATCCGGTTGAAAACTCAGGAGAGAGTGTAACGAGTAAAGGAAAGAGAGATACAATTTTTTCACATACTTTACGAAAAAGGGATATCACTTAGGAGATATCTCGGCGTCCAACATTATTGGATTGGGTAAGAGGTGAATGTGTGGTTGTTTCACGATCTGTTGGCGTTTATTACCAGAATCAGCTTAAATTATTTGTTTAACTCCCTAATCTTTATAGGTTAACTTTAATTGTTCAATTCTTTTAACTTACTCCGAATATTGGTGCGCTTAGAGTTAAATTACTTTTTATATCGCGACTCTTTTCTCCTGGGGATCGATATGATACTAGCAATGTGGTTTTCATATGTCTGTTGAAGTTGAAGTACAGTAGAGAGTGAAAATATTTGCAGAAGATTTGGTAGGGTCCAATTGCAATGTAGCTAAGAGTGGATGAGTTCACTCGGCGGATTAGATAAGGAAAGGTGCTAAAAGTTCAGATGTGCATAAACATCTGACACGCGGATCCGTGTGGTGGATACTTACCAGTAAAATTCTTATGGATCTTGACCACTTTATGAAAAATGGTGAAACATTTCTGGAGTTTTGGTCAATTAAAATAATAATAGCGTATCTACCTACGTTTCATCAACTTCTATAGACATCATCAGGGCTAAAAACACAAACAGAATCAAGTTAGAGGTATTAGAACAATTAGTATGAGTATGTGACGCGTTTGAGTATAGAATTTATTTGAATGTATTGTTGTAATACTTCTAACTTGGTGCTGTTTATGTTTTTAGCCCTTATGATGTCAATAAAAATTGACGAAACAGATACGATGTTATTATTTTAATTGATCAAAACTTAAGAATTTTCTTACCAGTAAATATCAAGCGATAATCTCGTTGCCAACTGTACAGTTCTATTTCTGCCATTTATATAGTTTTATAGTTATGTAATATTTCAATTGAAAACTCTTCCGTTGCAAAAGAGGAAAATGTACAGGAAAATTAAAAATAAAACGTTCATGAATATCGATCGCGTGTAATTATTCCGGAAGGTGGCAACTAGGGGGAATTAATCGATGATGGAAACATCTGGTGAAGAGTAGAATGAATGAAGAAACGTGTCAAGTTCAGGGATTCACGCAATCTCATAAATTGTAATTGATTTACATGAAGATTTATGACACGTCATGTTTCTGTTAGTGATGATCAAGATTGTACGTACGCTTGGTGAGATTGCTAGGTATGCGCATTCTGCCTGGGTAAGTCACTCTGGAGGGACCATTGAGTGAAGAAGATTGACCATCTGTTTTTGCTCCTATTCCCGACGTGGCTGAAGGTCTACTCGAGTGGACCGTGCTCATACACCCGGTTGGAAACTTATGCGGTGGCACGAGGATGATAGATAAGGGAGGGAAGTGTATGGAGAAGGTCTAAATGCATGGCAGGGCCACGAGATCGATGGAGTTGACGGGAGAAATAGTGGAGCTGGAAGAGAGAAAAGCAAAATAAATCACACATTATCGAGACCGCCATAGGTTGCTATTAACTGGGTCATGATTGTGGTATTATGTGACGCGTTTGAGTAAAGAATGTGTTAGAAGTTGAGGTAACCTTTAGACGGGCTACCCTTCTAACACATTTGGTATTATTATTTCCCCATTTATACCATCATAGTTTTAGCAATTACAGCATATTTAGTGCGTTTGCGTCTTTCCCTCTCAATGAACGAAGGAATACTAATTACTAATGATTAATACTGGACTTCTTATGCCATTTATTTACGGTGAAAATATCGCTTTCCCAAAAGTTACGACCATATACGATAAATTAACATTTTGTCTCAACTGGAAAAGCAATGATGCGCATTGAAAAATCCCACTCAACGCGTTACAATTTACATCAAATGTACAATCAGGCTGCGTGAATTGAAGTCACTAGTTTGACAGGCTACCTGGAGAATTTTGGTGCCTCCCGTTTCTAAAAGTACTTAAACTTAGATGAAATATTCCTTAGGTATGTGATTAAAGGAAGAAGGTGAAGAACGATACCGTGGAAAACCGATGTTGTGACGCCAATGGGAATAAATTGACTGTAATGAGCGGTAGTAGTGATAAATATAATAGGTAAAGAATAGAAAAATGCAATGCTTACTCTGGAAAACTTAGGGATATTGTTAAACCTTGTGAATATTTGCAAAGCGTCATCAAAGCTTATTAAAAAAAGTAATTATTCGTTTTCATTTATTGATTAGCATACTCAAATGCTTACATTATCAAAATCACCATTTTTAGTCAATAAAACATTTCTCTCCTCCCTTATCCCTTGGAAAGCGTAATTAATCTCAGCCTTTAATGTTTTTCACATTCATATTTAATTTTTTTATAAGTTTACAGTTTAAATAAGACGAAGACTTTTAGTCTGGAATAGAATCTAATAACTTCATGAGGGTTTTCAACGTTATTGCTGTTCTCGTTAGATTAAACTTACTATTATTTAGTTATGTTAATAACTAATACTCACTCCATTATGTATTATCCAAACTCTGTGGTGAAAAGGTAAATGTGTATAATTATTCATAATTAAAGGCAATATTAACCCTGACCTGTCGCATGGATTTGGTACCTGAAAAACCATCTCCTTATAATGGTTATCAAGTTTGTACCACATTGGTCTCAGCATGAAGTCTAGACAACTAATTCATTTCAAAATGAGGGTTGATACATAGAAAATGTTTTCCCAAATTGAATTATTCTATGTAAGGTGTATTTTAATTCTTTACTTAACAAACGCTTAATGCTCCTCTATTTTTTTCTTTCAGGTAAAAACAAAATCATGCTGTTAGGCTAACTCTTCACGCCATGTACATCACCAACTGGTCAGTGGGTGAGATACAAAATAATTTACTTACTATTTGTTATGGTTCTATGGGTTAAGTTTTTGCTCAAAGTGGTACAATGGCTGTGAACCATTTTTAAAACATAAATCATTAATACTTGGCAGCGATGCTAGACAAAATGTGGAAATAGCTCAATCAGTTGACAGGACCACTATTTAATTTTTTACATTTATTTACTTAAATTATTGATATGTACCGGTAGCTATTACTTTTTTATATGGTTTCTAAACATCTTATTTCTGGATTTGGATAATTAGCAGTGCACAAATGCTTAGTAACGAAAGAAAGTATTCTTGCGAGAAGATTGTGGTAGAATGTATTACAGGTAATGTAGGTAAAATATTTTACATGATTACAATAGATATGAGCCTTGAATATTCTTTCCTCGAATGTTTTAGGCCAAGCCCAACCAACCCATAAAAGATGGGAATAAGTTCTGGTATTAATAATTTAAAAATAGATTTTTGAAATATTAGGTATATATTTTTTACCAGTGAGCGGTCTACGATAAGGTCTGCGCATTTTATGACTGACTTTTTACCGTTGAAACGTCTAACATTCCGTGCTGCTAATGCGTTGTTACGTTTCCAGGAACTCAGTTAAATCTAGGCGTGAGTCCAAAAGGTTTCATTACAAATACGAAAGGTTGAAATGTATTCAAGGAGAAATGAAAGCATAGAATAAGCCATCCATCCCGTAGGAATGCAGAAGAAACTAAGGAAAATGAACTCTCAGCAGAGCGGGAATATGATGTGGGAGAAGTCAAAGCGGTTGGAACTGAAGAGAGAAAAAGAGAAGTGGACCAAAATTTATGCGTTTAATATCCGAGAACGGTTAGAAAAAGTAAGGGGCATCCCTTACACTGTGCCGGTTTTTTTTTTCTTTTTTCAAATGAAGAAAGAAGAGGAGGAATACGCATGAAATAACAACGGATAACCCTGGAGATTGGTAGGGTATTCCAGACTTCCATTCGGTTTATTTATCCATTAGGATACCAAGGCAACCAAAATAATAATAATTATTATAATGCGACTTTATTTGGGAGAGATTGAGACTGTTTACTGCCCCTTCTTCCATCTAACCCTAGGTAACCTTTAACAGTTAAAAAAAGTGTTTTTTTTTTTCAGTTTTGGGAATTAATAATTATAACGTAATAGTTACACGACATGTATTCATGTGCCAAAATGGAATCGTATTTTGAAGACTCAGCCTTTGATTCATTCCCTGATTCATCAATCATACGAATTAGTACGCTGTGGCACCCCGACTGAAAACTACTCTAAGAACTGTCATTTCTGGTCCTCAACATAAAAATATTCCGTAAAATATTAAAACAAATCGGTGGTCGAAAGGGTTGAAACGTGAAATAATACAGGTTCATACAATTGGAAGTTTCACGTCAACGATAAAATTTTCCACAAAATAAAAACATCACTTGAAAAACATTTGGGTGTGGGGGAAATATTGACAAGCAAACTTGGAAGTGTTGACTGGTGGGTGGTGGTGTTTGCGGGAGGGATTCGAGGGTAGTGCCGTCTTAACCCCCCGACTAGCGCGAGAGAAAATGGTTATATGGTCAGCAACTACCGACGAGGCGACGATTGGGCAAATGTTTGGCCGCAGCGAACTGTCTCGTGGTTTACGCTACCTGTCCGATCACAGCGATGGAGTCTATTCATTCGTCCCTTGGCGAACATATTTGCTGAGGGGTTGAAAGATTAAAACTCCCTTGGAGATTGAGTCGCTAAGTCTGAAAGAGGCCAATTTCGCTCATGTCAATAGAAAAGATCTGCTCGTGGAATATAGAGACTGCATTGGACATGGAGTGACTTTATATACATTTTTTCGAATTATTTAACATGTTTTTAGTACTACCGTGAAATATTTTTGGTAGGTACTAACGCTTTCAAAATATTGTTTTTTTCTGGCAAACTGGCTTTGTCATACTTTCTTATTATCAATCTGCACCGACATACTACCCTGCGGGACGCCGAATTAGCGTGTGGCACGGGGTGTTCTCATTTAGTTAAAGTAATTAAAAGTGCATGAAAAGAAAGAATATCTATCAGTTCAGAAGTTATTTTTAGTCGATTCTATCCGTTTTAGAGATATGGTTCAGAGATCAAAATTATATTCTCCACGTTATACTGCAAGGAAGCTATCAGCAAATACTGGGAATGCAATATAGAATTCCATGGACTGTATAGATTTTTCAGAAGCGTATATACTGTCTCAAAAGGCAACGAATATGGCAAAAGAGGGAATAGTTTGGTATTCCTAGAAAATTGATAAAATTAGCCTAGCTGACAATTGAAGGGTCAAAATGTAAAGTTAGGATAGCTGTCTGCCTGAAGCATATGAAGCCGCAATGGGATTAAGGCTAGGTGATTAGCTATCATCTATGTAGCTGTTTAATATAGAATCATTAGATGCCCAACAAAATGTAAGACAGACCAAGTTAGGGATAAAAGTTGGATCTAGACTAAACATACTCATATTTGGGGATGATGTGGCTCTCCTCACAGAAAAAAATAAGACCTAGAAGAAGTTTTAAAAATTCGTATCAGGTGATGGAACACGTGGGATTGAAAATCAATTATGAAAAGATAAAATACGTACTTTTTACAAGCAAAGAACACCAATTAGCAGATTCAATAAGTGTGGATGGATACAGTTTTGAGGAAGTGGAAAAATTCAAATACCTCGGAGTAATAACATCAACCAAAAATAGCGAAGAACCTGAGAAAGAAAACAGGATTAATCTAGCCGAGAAAACTTTGCATGTGTGCAACAAGATCATTGAAGAATTCTTTTCAATTTTCCCCCTTTTTACATTCTTAATTCCTGACCGATTTCGATGTTCTATATAAATATCCGAGGTTTTGATAATGAGGTAAACATCGAATCCGGTCGCATACCGATAATAAAACAGTGTGGTAAATTGCGAAGAATTTTAACCTTCGTTATGATCTCACTCCCCAAGGTAGTTTTGTCTGAAATTGGGTCTATTGGACAAAATTTACTAAAAATATCAGAGGTGAAAACTACAGATGGGAGGCTAAAGAAGTGCTAGAATGCGTTGGGTTACATTAAAATTCATGTGGGAGGGAATTCTCAAACGTCCCTTCAAGTGTGGTTAGTCGGTTTACCATTATATAAAAACATTATTTTCGCAGCCAAAGAGAAGACATTGCCAGACTGACCAGTTGAGTTTCAACGGAGAATGTGGACTGAATCCAGTAAAAGACAACATGACCTTTAGCGGAGGGGACGGAGGAAAAACCTTCTAACGTTCGACGTGCGGAAGGAATAATGCATGTGAGGAAAAACTTCGCACTTTTCGCCGACCGTTCAAAATGAGCTCCAACACTTAGCCCTCCTTTCGGCCAAAGTAAAAAAAAATACTCGCTCTAAATATCCGCGGGGCAGTTTGAAGCAGCAGAGGGAAAAGAGCCCTGGCAATGTTGACCTGGCTTCGCATGTGGGTCATGGAGGGGTCAGCGAGGTAATATGAAGTATCCAGAGAGGTGGCGAAAGGCGATGCTCGTTTTCCCGCCGGATCCCTGGAAAGGATATTCATCAAAATGGACTCTCTTCAATCTTTTTCTTAGCATTTTTACGATGAGAAAAGGCTTATCATCGTCCGAAATAGTCATGACCAAACACAAGCCTCGTGGTACATTCGTTAGCAGCGCAAACTAGATGAAAACTTTGAAACTCTATTTTCAAGTGGGAAAAAATTGCAGAACGTCATTGAAGAGGAGAAGATAAACTCCCTTATGATCTTCACAATAGGAATTAATTTGTCACTTCATTTCAATAGTGTTAGTTTTAGGGTTTTGATCATTAGGGAAAATGGTTGTGTAGTTTTCATCTGGGAGGAGTTAACTCTTTATTGTTTGTGGAGTCTGGAATGGCGTCTCTTCCAATCTTTCTTCGCAGAGGTCATTTTCTCTCAACCGGCGGATTTAAAAACAAACATTATTCCTTTGGTGGTAAAATTAGGCTTTTTGCATCTTTTTTCTCGACATAATAACTTTACGTAGTCTTATTATGTTTAAGAAAAGTATCCAGTTTTTTCAAACTCCATTTTCATCATATCCTCCACGCGATATTTTCAGTACCCACAAATGATTTCTAATTATCATTCCTATTCCAGATAGAGGAGTTTTTGTCTTGTTAGCTTTGTTCCGCGCAATTTATTTAGAACGATGAATGCATTTTTCAAACCAAGTTTAATAACTCGCTCTTCTAATAAACTGACAATTGGGGTTTCTCTTTGGAATATTTTATGTTCTTATTTTTTCGTAATTTAGTTACATTTGCTTGCTACCTTGGATGGAAATTGAAATTGTAAATTTAGCGTTATAATTCCTCCTATGCTTTCTTGGGGCCTGCGAAGTTGTTACCTATATCTCTTATTTGCAGTGGTCAAGGTAACTTAATGAGTAAAGGGGTAATTTATTTTATAGAAGTCTTTCGCTTATCTTAGCCATTTGTTGTCGCTGGAAATCAGTATCTACATGTGCTTACTTAAGCCCTCAAAACTGTCCATCTCTGTGCTTACTCACTTTTTTCATCCTTTATTGCACGAATGAGTTCCGCATCATCATCTCTACTGAGTGAATCTCATCTCTTTGGTGTTTTCATCCCTTCCATTATTCATTCTTTTAATCTGAATTAATCAACATTATTACACTGAAAGGGGTTCAAGTGGTATTCTTCGCCTTAACGTATACTTTATATCACGCTTCGAAATTCCTGAAAGTTTTCATTGTTGAAAATAACTTACGCAACTTTTGTATTGCAGTTAGGCACGATTTAGTAACAACCTCTAATTCTAAAATAAAGTTTTTATGACTTATCGTTTGGAAGATTTTGCTTTATTTTTGATTACCCAAATGCAAAATGCAGGTTTTGCGAATCATAGCTCTAAATTTTGAGGATACCGGGACTAGCCACGGTAGTTACCTTTACGGAGTCACCCGCAAGTGCTCATAAGTGCGATATTCCTCAAAGGAAAAATAATTCGCCTTGACCGGGATTCGAACCCGGATCCCTCGATTTCGCGCCGAGTGCTTTAACCAGTTACCCAGGCTATCCCGTTCAAGGCGCCAGACTCGGTAGCTTAACTGGTTAAAGCACTCGGCGCGAAATCGAGGGATCCGGGTTCGAATCCCGGTCAAGGCGAATTATTTTTCCTCTGTGGAATATCGCACATTGCTCTAAAACAATCTAGGCGATTGCCGAGTGATACTCTTGTATGGTTATATATTTCTGGAGGCCTAATCTTGCGTGGCTTCAAAGACTGGAATTTTTCTGATATGTCTCGGCTGACTATCCGTGCCAGTAATGCTGGTGAGTCATATTATTTATTCGAAATTTACTATTCATTGCCGAGTAGTTGTATTATTATATTCATTTGCGTAGTATGCGCAACAATCCTAGGATAGGAATTCCCATATTTTTTTGGTACAAAAAAATTCTATTCAACTGATGAGCTTTTTATTTCCATGCCCGTGGGGCCTGGGCTCTTGGGGTTTTGACCGAAATGCAGAAAAAAACATCTCATGACTGGAAAATGTTCAAACATTCTCTGGCATCTTACTTGTGAAGGAGAAGGTGATCAATTTTCCATTTCAAGGCATTGTTCTTTACTGGAGAGCAAAGAAAGCCGTTAGGTGATGCCGTTTTGCTGGCGGTAAGCCTAAGGAAATGGTTGGTGGGGAATATAGGAACTTGACCAACGTCAAGAGAAAATGGTGAGACTCAAGAGTGAACAAGGGGATGAGAGACAAATATGTCCGAAGGGTGGAATGAAAAGGGAGAGTGTACTTAAAAAAAAGAAGGAGAATAAATTGGATGAGCCAAGAGATCTCTACGTTCTTACAGCGCCCACCTCCTCCCAATAACTTCCTTCTCTTTAACTCCTTGCTTTATACCCCATACCATTTCCCACTCCATGACTTTGCTTAATTCGTGAGCGGTTTGTAGTTACGCTCGAATATTTTATTCTTTCTTCTTTTATTTGAACGAAATCGCAGTGGAATTTCAAAGTGAAAATTCCCAGCGCTCAATATGTGTAATGTAGGATGTTTTCTACGAGATTTCTCTATAGTTTTCACGTTTTAAATAGTTAAAAAGGTTCTAGAATGAAATAATGCTTCCTAATACTCTTATATGGGCAATAACCCGTTGTATTACGTATTTTTCTCGATATTCACCCCGAGGATTACCATTTTTATTTTCAGAAATTCATTTACGAAAGAATGATTTATAACTTCAACGTTTTGCAATACATTTATATTATATGTTAAATGGTCATACATTTTCATATTTTGTTTAAAAAAAGTTTATCATTAAATGCTTTTTATAAGCGATAATATCAGCAATTTTCAAAAGCTCGAAATAACATCTGTACCAATTTAAGCTCTCGGACTTTGCACTACATAATGTTGAAACTTCGTTATCTATCGAGTATTTATTAGGAGTCTCTGTCCAAGAACCAGGAGACGTGTAATACGGTTATCTTTTCTGGATAATTTTACCATTGCGCGCCAAACACCATCGCTCTCGTCGTTGATAAGCATGCTTTCACTGTCTTACATGCTGCCAATTAAGTTGCTTCATTCGGCCTCCGTTCCCTGACAAAATTTCATTGACATTTTGCTGTTGTGATATTCATGAGACATACAGATCGATGGATCTAAAATTGTGTTGTCACCTGCATTACCGAGAATGTTCTACAAAGGGGAAATCGTAGTCAGTTAAGATTTGATGTTCCTTTACGTTCATCTTTCACTCCCTCGAACGTTCTCTTTAAGGCCTTTCTCAGGGTAATTTTATTTTAGTAATTGTAAGTTCTATTCTCCGCGAATTGTTTATCTACTTTCTACTTTTCTTTATTTTTGATAAGGTAATAATAAAAAAGTTAATAAAATTATAGTCATAATTTGCCCGGCTATCGATGACGAAAATAAATTTCGAGGAGAGAGGGAATTACCCTCTCTTGGATATGTTCTGAGAAGTTATTAAAGAATGTAAAATAAAGAAGATGTTAATGGAAAAGTATAATGAATAATTAAGTAAATGGGAAGGTAGAGAGCTGGTTGGAAGTTTGAAGAAATTAATTGTCATGTTCAGCATAAATGTGGAAAATAGAAAACCTTGAGAGCTGCACAGGGAAGCTGTACTTCATAAAAGGAAACAGTTGAATGAATAAATATTACAAAATCCCCAGATACTGGCCAATAATTTTCCTGTTTTTTGGATGCATCCAAGATCTGTTCCATTCAATGGCGCGCTTAGTAATGTCATGGATGTGTGGTGCTCACGATTCTTCATTCGAGAGGAATCCGTTCCTCCTGATAAATATGTATGACAAGATTACTTTTTTACGTTCTTGCTTTTGGTAACACTGATTGTATTTTTAAATCGGGAGCTTTAAAAATACAATCAGTAGCAATATGATTCAAGTTCAATCAAAAAAAAAAAAGGGAAACTCGAGATCACTTTTAAAATCATTTTTCTCCCCTTTTTCTTCCTAGTAAACAGCCAACATCTGCCTTAGTGTTGAATTTTCTGAGAATATAATTCTTTTCCAGCCTATCAGGTCAACCCCGGGGCTATATGAGTGTTTTTTTTCTGATCCAATGGTCCACATGCGGCCTCGAAAACGAATTCATAGGCGCGAAACTCATTCAGTGCCCGGAAACCGCTTGGTAAGCAGTGGCTGATATGAAGTTGAAGCAGACATGGTAAACTTGAACAACATGGATTTTTAACGTTTAAAATAGTATTTCATTTCTGTTAAATTGAAAATATATATTTTTCTTTCTTAAACTGAGAGCTTTAAGGTTTTGCGCATGCATTGTTAATGACCCCTATTGTTGCAATCATTGCTGTCCAAGTCTCACCTTAACTCTTGATTTATCCCAAAGAAACATTGTATCCGTTCACTTTGCATTGATATTTAAGTTGTCTTCTTAAGTATGTCTTAAAGGTTATCCCTGAAGTTCAGGATTCTTATCAGGCATTCTTTCCCACGCAATTGCTATGCCTTATCTCCTCTCTTGATGCTCACAAAAAATAGCAGTGAAAACATTTTCATAAAAAAACGATTTAGATGGACGTTTAAAACCGTATGCCGGAAAAACACGCCATGCTCATCACATCCAATGCCCTGAAACCTTTGCGGGGTTAAGGGCATTGCCGGTCTGCGCTAGCCCTCCCCCACGCTCCCTCCGCCCTGCCCCCGATGGGGCCGTCACTCTGCCGCTTGGTATTTGTCATTTTTCACCCTTCCGGCCCGGAGAGAAGGGATTGCTTCTCAGCGGAGAGGACTAGAAAACCCTTTTTTCTAGACCACCCAGTTTGTATTTCCACTCGAGGTGACGCCCGAGGCACCATCCTGGCGCTTCTGGCCGCTTTTAACGTCCGCCAACGCCCGAAGGCCACACATCCCATCACTCTTGTGCTGCCCACTGCCGCTTCAGCTCGGCAACGATTGCCCGTGGAGTACATAGTGGAATAAAATGATCTATCAGTGGATTTTACTCAGCTTGAAATCACCAGAGAAACTAAAAATAAACTAGTTTATTGCGGGAGTAGCCTACGACTATGCAGGCAGGTGTTGTCGGTGATCGCGGGAAGGGAGTAGTATGTGGATTTCATTTGTAGAGGGAATTTCTCCGTTTATTTTCGTTTACGATTTTCTCTCATAAACTAATATTCCCTGCTTTTATTCGCCTGCCTTAAGTATTTTTCCAATCACTGATGGGTTTGTTTCCGAGGCAGTTTTCCGGTTAGCTATAGTTATTTGTTGCCCTAATGTCAAGCGTTCATAAATATATTGGTTGTATTTTTAGGCATGCTTTCAGCGCCATTTCCCTCATTCTTGTCTGATGATCAACGTTATTTTCGGATCTAAATTTTCTCAGAACAACTCAGTATAGTGACACATTCTTCGAGTGCATTCATTTTCTTATATTTTTTAGCTATTTCTAGGCAATGAATTGGAAGACTAACTGGCAGGAAGTGAACTCATGCCTTGTTACCCTGATTATTTTATTCGTATGTATGTATTGTATTATATTTATGTACACTTATCGTCTTAAATTTGGGTTTGAATAGTGTATCCCTATTTAATATTTATCATCATCTCTAATTAACCGAATCTGAAAATTGTGCATTTCGTTCGATCCATCGTTAATTTAATATTTATAATTTTAAGTATTGATTTACGTAAGTTGAGATTAACGCTTACTGGAAAAAATCCTAAACTTCACATTCTATTGGGTGTCTTCTCAATGGCATGTGTAGTAAATTTCTGCCAGAGCTATTTGGTTGTTATCTTGTGGCATACTATGAAATATTCTTTCACTAGATTATTTATCATCAGACACTTATTCATAGCTAATGTTACAGACATCATATTTCGTCAGTCTATGATTCATGCCTATCTTTAAAGCTGTATAGATTGTTTGCAAAGTTTTTATCCGTCCGTTGGCTTACATATTTATTAAAGTTTAAGATTTCTCCGACAAAATCTATGTAAGTATTATGCATGTGGGCAATTCAGTTTTTTGCTGCCTTCATTGAAATGTAACTTCATAGATTTTGTTAATATTGGATGAATTATTTCTTCATCCAACCTCTATTTGCTCATAAATATCAGCAATTTACGTATCCTGATGCCCATCTTCAGATCTTGGTGCTCTATTCTGTTCTATACTACATATGCTCAGCGGATTTCTAACATTGTTATCGTTTGAAACCGTTTGACGTTCGCGTAATTACCTCCTGGTCTTTCCACTTTCCCCAATATCTACCGAATCATCCTCCTCTCTTTCCTGAAGAACCTGGGAGAGTAGAAGGGGGAGTGCATATGCACATTTTTTTTGTTATTTTTGATGAAAATGTAGTTCATACTACCCCGCAAGCCAAAGAGGAGGCCATGTGGTAAGGGTGTTTGGTTTACAGCCATTAAAAAGAATTTGGAAGAAGTAAAGGGCGGAATTGAAATGTTAATTTATGGGGTGTCTCGATTTGTTTTTGTTATATCCATCCAGTGGGGAGAAGGAATTTTCGAACATATCAGTTTGATATTGTTTATCTCTTATTTTGTTATTACTACAATTTTAATAAGAAGTTAGTTTAAAATATTACTAATTTATTTTATTCCTAATCCGGTTTCTACGTTACACGTCATTTTTAAGAGGCTATAGATCATTCGCGATAACTTGGCCGACACTCAGTAGTCTACTGCGCAAATGGGCCTAGTCCAACTCAGAATATAGGGGAAGCAGCTATTACTGAGAGGGGAGCAATACGCAACAGTCTTCCCGCCGTGCAATGAGAGAGGGAAAGTAGGGGAGCACGATTCCCCTCCAAATCTGAAGTCAAATGGACCGACTTGTTTACGCCCGTATGTTGCCCAGGCCAGCCAAGGCAAGAACACTGTCAGAGAAGAGGCAAACCACTTGAGTCTTGAAAACCCTCCCCCTTGATGGGCGAAAGTGTAAGAAGTTGGACTAGTCCGAACCAAAATCGCTTAATGCACATGAAGTATGGCGGGCAGATACCCATCCAATGTTCTCCATCTCCTCCACTTATTTCCCCTCTCGCGAGTTGTCATCATCAACCAGGTTAACGCGAATAGACTTGTACCAGACGAGGCATAAAGAAGCTGCTTTGAATTCAGAAAGAGAGTAATTGAAAAATTAAATTTATATTGAAAATTATTCCAAATTGTCTATAGGTATAAGTAAAGGAATTTTGACTCCTATGCATACATTTCGGCCATACAGGTAACCATTGCCGCGGAGAGTTAAAATATCGTAAACACGTGCGTGTTTTCTGATGCTCAAATCATAGAACAAAACTTAAATAGCTTCTCCAAAATGACTTTTTGAACACTGAAACCGATTGGGGAAAAATAAAGTGATGAAAATTACTAAGTTATTACCTACTTATTTCTATGAATAACTTACACCAATTTATAACTTTGACTATTAATTTTATTGCTTCTATCGTTGCCAGAGTCAAGGGCTAGAATAATATCTTCTGCGTCACCATAAAAATCGCCTAATCTGAAACTTTCACGTAGGTAATCTAAGCCTAGCGTGTAATCTTCAAGTCTCTAGTGGTTCCAAACTTAGTACTTTCATCAGCTGTGTTTCGCTCATTATTCGATTGTATATTTTTTTCGTGAACCATGTGGATTTCCTTTGCATGTATTTTGTTTATTTAAAATATAAAGTCTTTCTGAGATGTAGGAAAGGGTGAATAAATGTGGTCGGGAGATAAAATGTGAACCCTTGACCTCTCTATCCTCTGCCATCCCTCCCAATTTCTCCCTTGCCATGCTACTCCTCAATCACAATGCCTATTTGACTAGGATCAGGACGGCCCTCTCCCGGTGGGGATTGCTACCTCTTCTTCATAACGAACCAGGAAGGAATATATACCATACATATTTTAAGGAAACACCGTCTAAATGGTAACTAAAAAAATTGCTCTCGTTTGTGTTAATCGGTCTCATGGGAAGGGGAAACTTTGTGATCGCAATTGGGAAGGAGAAATTCCGGAGCTGTTGATACAGTCGCTTATTTATTTATTTGATTCAACCTTTTCTCCGACGAAGAAATCACCTCCATTGAAAGCGTATGCAAATAAAAGGATTCGTGAGAACCCTTTTTTGTATCCTATTTCCGCAAATATTAGTCCATTTACAAATTAAACTGCAACAAAACTTTAACAAATCGTGGTCATGTGTCTAAAGTTGTAATGGAAACGATGAAAATAAATGTTGGCCTGCGAACACAGAAAGACGGGTTAAAACAGGTGGCCTAAAAAAGATACCTAATCGATAGAATAATTACTACATGATAATATTGCACACACAAACTCAAACCATTGACAATGGTATCAATAATAAATTGCTATTTCCAACGGTCGCGGAAACAATGTTGGTAACGTGCGGGCCTAGCACACCGTTGGCTGTGGGTTCGAATATCGCCTTGGGCATCGATTGGCATCTTATGACCCAAGAAAGGTTTGTAAAATTCCACAAAAAGTTTTATTTCTTCCGACCGAGGGTTTCGACTATTATGCAGTGATTATCAAGGTGACATCGGTTCACCACGGGCCTCTTATATACAGAGTGAGCGTGAAGGGGGAGGGGAAGAAGAGGATGGGGAAGGAGCCAACAGAAGGAGAGTGCATGACTGGTTAGAATTGTAGGAGGGACTGGTTGAGGAGGGTTGAGCGTTGTTAACGAATTGCGTCACGGAGGGGGGTGGGGAAGGATAGGTAAGGTCAGAAAAGGAAAGTGGGCAGGTAGCATTTGATTCAACACATAAATGTTTCTATTGGGAATGCAAAATAATTTCTAGATTTTCAATATAGTCCAGCACACAATTAACACAATTAGTTAAACAATTCTGGTGTTCTTTTACCCGGGTACGGATAGTGCGTTCTGTTTGACCAACATAGACCGCTGAATAATTGGAACCTTTACAACTCAGCAAGTATACACCACTTTTATCCAACACATCAAATTTATCCTTAGAATTAAACAGCAAATTGCCCAAGCAATTTGTATTGTGAAGTATGAGCTGAAAAATTGCTCGGCAGACGTTGCCTGATGTAGTACCTAATGCTCAGGGGTTCGTCACGGTTCATCACCCAAAAACAAATTTTCTCGCCGATCCAATTTGGCGCTCGCGTATCAGCAAGTTAAAGTAGCCTTAGAGGAAGGTATCGTAGTTTGAGTTTGGGTCAGAACCCGAGCGAAATTTCCTCCGGGAGGGTTGAGCATCATAATGCATTTGTGGGTAATGGGGTTCGCCTGCGGTGAGAACTGAGACGCCCGCCAAAAGAACCGTCTCTCCCACACGTGAGATCCAATTTTTGACTCGTCAGGGCGAGGTTCATTAAACTTGAGGTATTGATAGGATCGGTTGCAGATTCTCGTGGTGCTATGAATAGCACAGGGTTTTAGACGAGGGCATGAAACTAATAAATGATCATGCCTGTAAATTATTCATTGACCGTGATTCCTTTGCTGAATTGTTATTCTCATTTTAATATGCCCCAAAAAGTAACAACATCGTCATCTAAGCCCCATGGCAGTTGACCAAAATCCTTGTGATCGGTAGAGTAGATCGATCGGTAGATCTCTTGGAGCAATCTCTAATTAAAACGTGTTGTCTACGAAAAAATCTATTGTCTTTGCCTTGAAGTATAATAGAAAGATTAACGAGTAAACAAGGTAGATCGGAATTTCATCCGGCACGTGGAATAAAAATGTTCTTCAGGTTAGAAAAAAATTAACTTTTGTGGAAAAGTTATTTTTACTCTAGAAAATGCAAAAATTTATTTGTATATATCTACATGTAGGGCTAATATATGCCGTTGTGAGGAAATTTGCACCACTAATTTAGGCCCTCTAAGATCCTTCTAAATTAGCATAGCTCCAGTCTAAGGACACTCAATCGACGCAACGATCATCAGAAAATTTAATAATATATTAATAGTGAAGACATTTTCCAAGTGTTTGTTCGCAGGTATTTAACTTTTTGATTTATATAGAAATTGCAGTGTTTTTATATACTATTTAGTGTACCTAAATGAGTGCGGAAAGTAAAAGCTGCGGTATCCGTAAAATTTGTGGGAAAGTGAACACCTTAAAAGTTCAGAGTTTTTATTTAACTTCGTGGACGGCGCAGCTCACACGATTTGACTGTTTTCTGGGATTCCATGTCCAACAGTCGGGGAGCTTATAGCTATGTACTTTTAAGCCCATCAGCATTCACAAGGAATGCTTCAGCAGCTGAGCAGGCTGAACCACAAGGCGCGATATAAAGAGGTCCGGGTTTGTTGGTCTTTCAAGGCTAATAACTTTCTCTCCTTGATTTTCGGACATAAAATATAAGGTTATCTTAAAATATTGTCAGTAGCTTATATTAAATTTTATTAACTATGTACTTGATGTCTAGCGATCCCAAAATCTGAAGACTTTTCTTTGTAATTTCACTTATGTAGCTTGCATGAAATAATTTATTCTATTTTTGTGAAAAACGCCGATATTTATGCTGTAGAACAGTGTAAAAATCGATTAACGACTCATATAATCTGCTTTGATTGATTTCCAAATAACGAGTAATGTGATTCCATGATGAATATTTTATTAGTATCGTAATCGATATTACCAACCGTACTTTAGTGGGTAGAACAAGCGAAAGCGTTGTAGTTGGTTGTTGCGCTGTAAGACTCCTTTCAAGATTCAAGCTTTAGCGAGGTAACTTGCGGAGATCCGGAGAGATATCATGTGAATTCATCTTTGTATTGTGATTGAGATTTACAACATATTGGTATTCTATGCTTTTACACGTTAAAATGCATGATGAAGGATTTAAAAAATCGGTAAAGAATATTTAAATGTTTTTTAAAATAATTTGTTCAATTTTGTAGAGTCAAAATGCAAACCATCATTTGTCATTTAGTTCAGCAGTCGGTAAAAATAATCAATTGGTGTTGGCCTACATGATTTTTTTCTCGGGAATTTTCCAGTAAAAAGTAATGAGAAGTAAGGCATTACCCTTGCAGTAAAAAATAAATTCAAATTACTTTCAGGAACGCGATTATACATAACGCCTAGAACCTCGACCGGCAGGAATAGTTTTGAAATCACCTGTATCAATTGGTATTCATAATGGCAGCATTCCATTTATATAATATTTGGAGTATGATCCCCTGACTTTGAATCGGAAATGGGATATGCCCTCCCACAAACCCGTGCTATTATATTTATGTTCTTTCCCCACTATTTTTATTAAAATAATGGTGTTTCTAAATTATTTTGCTTTGATAGATATACTAAAACTATAACTTGACCGTGTAATGCATGTAAGTCACAATCTGATAACAGTTTATGTTCGTTCTTGCCCCTCAGGCGTTATGCATTAACTGAGTTACTGAATTGTAGTGTTTTGATAGCCGCAATATATCCGCATTAATTTATAATTCATGATAATCAAATTCGTGTGTAAATGCGCGTGCATTGCTCAGAGCAGAATTTAAATCCTAGGTTTTACGATCCTAGCAGACGACCCAATCGTATACCTCCTCCACCCACTTTTTTATTCATACTTATCTTCCCTTCAACAAAATAACAAAATTCAACCTTGCGCCATTCCCCTCACTGGTCACCACGAATTAAAAATCCGTTACATCAACGGAACAAACTTTTTTTTACTACATGTCATTTGTATTCTGACAAGCATTCTTCCACCCCAAAAGCAATTTTCCCTCTCCCGGAAAAAACACGCTCTCTTCGTCAATACATTCTGCGTCGTTGCTCCGTGGGCTATTCAACCGATGAAATAAAGAGCGGCTAAAAACGTGTTGAAACTTTTTTTTAAATCGCTATTCGGTGTTCCTATTACCTTCCACAGTTTCATCGCTATTTGGCCATTTGTAAGGCAATAAGCATGCACAATAAAGCAAGGCTTTTTTATTTTTTTTCTTGGATTTGGATGCGTCCCAAATTATGCTGTTTAAATTATTTGGCTCGATTAAATAACATTTAGAGCTCGCTCAAGAGCCATAAATGTAGTGACGTTCAAATTTCCCGATTGGAGGAAAAAATATGATTTCTAGGGGTGACGCGCCAAGTTACATTCCTTTAAGACAAAAATTCACTCCATTATTACGTATGTGCAACCGTTTTCCAAGAATAAAATATTTTAGTGGGGGCTACTGCCGCGTGCCTCACACATAACGCCGCGCCGGGTGCGCGCGGGTCGCATTCAGCTGATTCGCAATCCTGCACCCTTCATTCCCTATGCTCCCCTCGTGCCTTCCCGAGCAAGGGTCTAGGGAGCCATTTCTCGTGCGTGACAATGTTACAGACTGCTAGTGATATACATAAAGTTACTATCCTAACATGACTGTCTTATAGCTCTAATTTATGCATGTGTATGTAATCATTTACTTGGAAAAAGATTCTTGTGAGCAATGCTTCTGGGGTACAATACACTTTTATACAATACAATATACTTTCGAATACACTTATTTATACCACGGATTTTAATAAACTTCCGTTAAAAAGTAAAAATTTGCAAAACAATGAGTTCCGGTTATTCAGCATAAATTAAGTAATAAATCTAAAAAGATATTACAAATTAATGTCCACACAATGCCTCACCATTAAGATGCATCGCAAAAGTTCGTTCTCAAATTCACGTGTTTAATAATAAAAATAATAAGTCCATAAATTACCTGAAAGTTTAAGTTAACGCTAAGAAATCTAGGTTGTGCTATCGCAACGAAATCGTGGTTGAGGGCGTTGCATGGTGGTGAGATTAGGAGGCTTGTGTTCTGTCATCATAGTAACTGATTGAAATAATTCTGTGCTAAGCTTTTGAGCTTGAAAAAGGAAATTTTAGTCATCGGCGTTCATTTTGCGATGAAGCAGGCATCAGAATTGAAACAATCCTATTTAAAATCCATTTATATAAGCCATTAGCCAAGCCAGCAAAGTTAAGACGTTATGACGCGCTTCGTACATGAGGATGTAAGCCAGACAACTAAGGTATACTAATCGTTCTAGAGTTTAACTATTCTCAAGGGACCTAGCTCTGAAGCCTTGATCGGTTTTTTCTTTATAAGTCTGTAAAATAAAGGTAATTTTCTTTCTTCTGGGTAGTGGCTTTCTGCCGTAAGTTTGGAATTGGGAGGGAAGGGGAGGAAGGATATGTAGTTGGGTGATAGAAAAGTCTTCAAATGTTTCGCTCCGCCTCCAGTTTGATGCCAATTGACGAGAAAACCCTTTGTGTGACATGTTACTTACCTCAATACGTCAACTAGGTGCCGTGCCCCTTGCAGTTTTATTTTTTTGCGTGAACGCTCTTACGTAGAGTAAGCAATGCGAACGATGGCATTTGTTGGTTCGAAGTCTAGAAGGTACCTGGTGTGGGTTGGGATTTGGTGGTATGTTTACAAAGATACTTTTCATATCTCTTTTGTCAGAGCAAAGAGCACATTGTCAATTTTGGATGCTTGCGTTTTAATTTTCGCCATTCACGAGTTCGTTCATCTCGAATTCACGTTGCATATACTTACGGTCTACCTTTTCTATTTTGCTTAAAAATTAGCCCCGGCGTATGAAAGAACGTCTTATTTTCACTAACTATCCTAAAATGGCACGAGTAATTGCAATGCCACAAGAGAAATAGCTTCTCTGCCTCGTAGCGGTCGTAGCAGGCCAACGTGCACTTCCATTAGTGGTTCTGTAATTTTACGACAACGTATATATTGCGTGGTGAAATATCAATGATTTGCAATTTGTACTGGGATACCTTCATTTCTTTCTCTGACTGAAAGTGTTCTGGAAACACTCCGACGGAGAGAGAAATCTTAATGTAAGGAAATTATGTTAAACAGAAATTATATATGACTTGGTACTCAAACGTAAACAAAATGTTACGAACCTATAAACAGAATGACAAGCGACAGGCTAGAACGAATCACAAGAGGTAAACGGCGTACATGTTGATAAAACGTCGGTTGGACAAGAAAAAGGTGGTGCGACAACCTTAGCAAGAGAAGGCTGTAATTTAGTAAGAAATAAGAAGACAATGTTGTTCATTGCTCAGGCAAGTAAGAAATGATAAGCATCTTTACAGTAAAAATGTGAAGACGTGTGGTTTTTTATGGACCCGCCCCGCCCTGCCGCCTAATGGGCAGCAGTTCTTGATCGTGAAACGGACAAAGAGGAAAGAGAATGTGGGGGTGAGCGCGGGGAGCACTCTTTCAGGAATAAAACCATCTTCCTTTGATATCGGTAATGGGAGCCGCCGCCATTTCTCCCCTCTTCTGCAGGGAGCGAAAGTAAAGTTGAGTGATTCCGGCGAACGGAGGAGGGATCACCGCAGCTAATTGCCTCTCAAAGTCGTTCGAGAGGTGAAAAGCGAGCGAAATGAAGTTATCCCTGTGTAAGAGAGTGAGTGGGGGTGAGGGGAAATGGAATAGGAGATGGTAGAATGCGTAGTTTTGGAGCTTTGCTGCAGAGACGCCTGAGAGAGGTCGACGCGTGCCTTTTTTTACGCTGCCGGACTCTGTGTGGCCAATAGAGGAGAGGTATTCAAAGTAGGCAGGCATTTCCATCGGGGTTGCCCATCTTTCAACTTTTGACGCAGCCTGCGTCGCCGCAACTGCGGTGGTGAGTAAGGGCCGACGATTTCTGCCCGTCATTTGTTGGTCACGTGATTATTTCCTAAGGAATTGTGAGTCATTTTCAAATTGTCGCCAGTAATCATAGTGGACATCCATTTTCCTTCAGAAACTACACTGAAAATAGATTAAATATCCACAATAAGCAGGAATAACTGGGAAGACTGAACGCGGCACGGCTTTCATCTACCATATTTTGTCACTGAGTCATCTAGGGGGCACGATTTGCCAATATTTTATGTACATTTCGTCGATATTTTATTTCTGTTGTTAGGTTAGAACGTTCAACATGTTCAAATGATTCACCAAGAGATTATTTCATCATACATGTATCCATTATTTTACATAGTACTGCTCCTAAAAATAAATCTCATTATGTTCTTAAGAGTTTTTTCAAAGTAGGATTTTTAACTATGGTTAAGTTTAACAATGAGTTTCACTTCGAGGTTTGACATAATATATTGGAGGGAGTCTTGAGGAATTTGTGACGCCCACTTATTATTTCGTAAACCCTTCCCGGCTTTGCTCGTGCACCAAAAATTATTAGGGTCAAAACCCCCAGAGGTAGAGTGGGGTTGGATCGACTCTTTGACTTTAACTAATAAAAAAAGGGCGTCACGTGCACCCGAGACGAATGCACGGCCAAAGGACATAAAACTTTCGGCACCTAAAGGAAATAATAGAAAGTGCTACTTCTAGGCATTTTGGTTTAATACCGGGAGAGTTCACAAAGGGATAGAATTTTACATTTGATTAAACATGACAAACATTTTTCGGGGACGTAAAATAAATGCAAAAAATTACGATTTTGAATAACATTTCAACTGAGATACCCATACACAATCGTTGATTGTCCTTGGATCACTTTCACGCGGATCTCATTTGACTTCTTAACATAGACTTCTTCAGTTATTTCATTTTTGATGATGCTTTGGGAGATGATTTCACTTCTACACACTGATCAAAGGCAGCTGACATGCCCTTTTTTTGCACGTACTTTCGCTTTTCCTCATCTTCTGGAGAGGAAACGCAGGGTGGGGCCACATGGTGGGATGACAGGAGAAAAATTCTCCATTTTTCTGTTTTTTTACCAGAGCATACGTTTTTCCACAATCTCGTTCCACGGTTCTTGAAAATAAAAGTTCTTTTCTCGTAAGCGCGCGACAAGTACATTGAAAAAATACAAGGCGCAAATTCTTGTCTGAAATGTAAAATGAAAATGTATAGGTGTAAACTTAAAGAAGCAAGAATAAATTTTATCAGGAATCGTTGAAAATATTCCTTTGCCTTGTCTCCAATTGCTGTTTTATACAGAAATTCTCTGTTTAGGATATTAAGTTGACGGATTGCTCGTGAAAAATTGTCACCGCTTTTTGCTTCGGCCCATTTTGTGTGGAAGTAGGCATTTTCAATTTTAACATCTGCGCCGTCGAAGACCCTTCGAACTAAATTTCTCTCCGGTGCCCGTTAAACGGTTGCGTAACGAGCAGTCACACCATGCATGGCACGCGTGTCCTGTGGGATCCTCTCCATCGCCGAGGATTAGTGGGCCATTATGGAATAATAGGAAGCTGGCAGAGAGGCGTGGTGGAGTAAGTGAAGCGAGGAGCCTCAAGTACATCATCTCAAAGCGTTTGAATTATGCATCAGATTTTTGGTGATAAACCTACTACCACGAGCTGCGCTTTATCGCACTCTAATCTCGTTTTATTCATGCGTGGTTAACCATAAGTAATCTCAGGCTCGAGGGAACGGCGTGAAGATTTCATCTTTAGAAAATTATGAAATTTATTGCGTTGACAATGTCCTCAACTATACTTGATGGAGTTTCCTCTTTTTGGAGTATGAGAACTCAAACAATAAAATTCCACGTTTTAAATTTACTATATTCACTGTGTGATTTTTCCGGGTTACAACACAATAGACTTTTAACACATTTTTGTGTTCATTTAGTACATTTTAGCCCATGAATACAGTGTCTACGAAAAAAGTGGGGAATAGTTTGAAACTATGGTTAGCGTGCTGGCTTCTCATCTTGAGAGACCGAGTTTGAATTCCAGTAGCGTTGGTAATTTTTATTATAAAACAATTTTACTTAAGAAAATTTCAAGTGTAGTACTCACACCGTCCTATGGCAGGCTAAGGACCAGGACTTAAGGACTTCTGGGTGGTTTCCGTTTAGAGTTGGCTAACTCCGGCGTCAGGCTTTTCTATACTCTTCCTCCAGCTTTGATATATCTTTAGCTATTTACTTGTCTGTCCTCAGTGAGATGTTCTGTTTTGTATTGTGCAATCAGAAATGGTTGATTACACCAATTATGTTGTTATTTGTTTGTCTTTATTCGTCTATCAAGATTTTACCGCGGATGCTCCAATTTTCATCACTGAATCAAATTAATCGATTGTGGCGATATTTTGTGGAAATTGAAGATAGAATTCATTCTTACAAAAACACGGTTCAAAATTCCACTGATTATTTTATTGCTTTCGACCGGTTCCGACAACTAAAGCGTCATTTACAAGACAAAACAGTTTTGTCTTGTAAATGACGCTTTAGTTGTCGAAGCCGGTCGACAGCAATAAAATAATCAGTGGAATTTTGTACCGTGTTTTTGTAATAATGAATTCTTCTTTCATCACTGAAGCTTTTGGGTCATTTTGCTGGTGCTCGGCTTCCCATATGTTGCAAAGGAAAATCTGAATGTAATACAATGTAGTCTGCTTCTTTTCATAGAAGCAGAGGCAGGTACAGAGGGGTTATGATAGCGGGATTCGCTAAGCTATGACCAAAGCCTTCACCCTATCTCCCATGGAGGTACTGATGCCTCGCGACGGACGAATATACTGATGGGACTTGACGTAATGAGGGCCAGTTAGAGGGGTTCTAAGCTAACAATGCGACCGCGACCACCAATGTGCCTCACGGATAGCATATGGGTCACTAAAAGCCACTTGTGCGAAGACTTTCCGTCAACTTGTTTCCTTCTCCAACCTTCCAATTTCACCATACCGAAAAATGCAATGCGACAAGTGTAATGCGATCACCGTCGCGCTATCTGTTTCACAAACCACCCCCGACACCCGGCCACCGTATGGCCGTCAGAATTGCAAAGCCTAATCGCGTTTCTCTTGGTTCTAGCAAATTAGGGTGGACGCAGGAAGAGATACCGTAATTGCAAGCCGCGTTGTCCAGGCAGGACACGACCTCTGACGCTTTTACATGGAGGCACCTCTGATTCCCTCGTCACGTTTCCAAAGATCGCAAAATCACCGCGATGTGAGATCGCCGTGAACTCGACCCGCTATTGCTCCTACCTCTGCAGTCAACTCATGCTCAGTGAAGCTGTTGAAGTTTCTGACTTTGGTTACGAGATGATCAGGAAGGACAGTATCATTATCTTGCCCGTCAAATTCTTCAAACCATTTCTTCTCCAATTTGTTTCCGTTTAGCAGCGCAGATTAACTCGTGATTAAGTTAATGTGCACTGCTAAGACCATCGATACCAATTCAATATTTTTCCGTCACGTCTAGTGTGCAATGATAAAAAAAGAATCAAGATATTCGATTGAACTTAATTGCACGAAGAGTGCATATTTTAGTCCGGATTATTGTTTAATCATCTCATTTTTCGATTTTGCGCAAAATTTGTTTTGCTAATGTAATACCTACTAAGTGCTATTTTAATCTATGAAAAACTAAAAGACGTCTTCCCCTAAAGAAATAACTCACCCTCATAAACTAGAACGTTGGTAATGTATGGGGACAAACGAATGTGCGGACCGCTGCTTCACTTATTGAGTCAGCCTGATGGAATGATAGACATTGGACGGAAGGGTCGTTGAGGTGTGGAAGTGAAAAACTTCCTGCCTCCAAATGCCTGGATCGCCTGTGGGCTGGAGTAGTCTGTTTTGCTCGTGTAAGATGGAATTCTTTTAAATTTGAACAGAGTTCCATGTTTTACGTCGAGCGTAGGGATAGCCTTCTGATATACTACTGTTGTGTTTGTCCGCCTTGGATGTCTAATAGTGAAGGGCTATTTGAGGCCAAATCTTGTGTATATAGTTAAAGATTAATCATAATTGTAAATAAAAGGAATGCAATTTTGACTCCTATGCATGCATTTTGAAATTTTGAAATTCCAAGAGCTAAAAATGAAATCTTTCGGCAATAATGCCAATACTTGGTCCCAAAATTATTCTTTTCACTGCCAAATGACGTGACCAAGGCAGAAACGGAATTTGAATTCATTTAAAGGGTAAAAAATGGCTTATGTGCAATGAGGAAGTTGAATTTTACTTAAAAAGTTTACATAAAATGTATTAACTGAAATGTGCAAATGAGTTTTATGAGTATGATCTTATCTATACTTAATTTTGCGTATGTATGTGAATATATACTTATCCATGTATATTTAAAATTGTGTGTATATTTGGGAGTTTTTTTTATAGTTATGAGATTAAACTCGCTGCATGTGGGTTCTCTAGAATATGAACGCACCAAATTATATAAAAATGTAGTAAATATTCATTTATAAAATAATGTAACTTATAAGCAAGAAATAGCACTGGTCTGCCGTTGTAAAACTATTCATAATGGTAACCCCGAAACAGGTTTTCCCCTGGGTTACCTATATTCCATGTATTTGTTAAAATTGTAATATATTTTACTGTAATATATGATGCATTAATAATTTCGGTCGTCCAGGTGACCTTCCACAGGGAGAGTCAATTTCTCATGAAAACGTGCATAGTAGTCAACATTTCTTTGCTTATATTGACAATTAGGATTAATATTATGAAGGACTAAAGTGGCTTGTTGAAAGGAGAATTAAATAGCTGCAGCAAACCAATCATCGGATTTTGAATCCCATGACAGTTTGTGCTATTTTTTGTTACGTATATTCACGTCTCTCATAATTAAGAAGGAAAGAGATATAAAAATGAAGTCTATGACAGAATTTCAGTTAATTCAGTGGTAATCTCATATCAAACAAATAATTTAAAAAACCCTTCGAGGACAAGGGGCATGTTTTTAGGAATTTGCTGCTTGTATTTTCGAGAAATAATTGTAATAACGGCACCCTGGGCTACTTTTTGATACAAGTCAAGCTCGTTGTGACATTTTTGTTACCGAGAATCATTAAAAAAAGCATTCAAAGAGTTCAAACAGGTTTCATAAATTAATTGCGCACAGAATTCATATTTTAGCTCGGATTCCTGTTTAATTAGCTCATTTTTCGATTTACCGCAAATTTGTTTTGCTAATGTAATGCCTACTAAATGCTATTTTAATCGATGAAAAACTAAAAGTCATCTTCCTCTAAAGAATTAAACCCAGTATAATCTCTTTAAATACTGGAGATAACTTATGAGCAACACGGTTCGCTCCGTCTCAATCAACGATAATTAGGGCATTTTAAAACACAGCAGACGGAAACTAAACATGCTTAACAATTTAAGTGGTTCTTAAATTCAGGAATAAAGCACCCGGGCCTCAGAAATTCATATCAGGCTAAGAAAAATTTTCCCCCACGAAAAAATCAGATGACTAAAAATGTCTTAACGACTTTTACAGACGTTGTTTACGCTACTTGAAAGAGGGGATTGATTGGTGGTTTTTTAGGCGTAATTTAATGGCATATAATCATGTTAGAATGAAAAAACTGTAACTTTGTGATTTAACATTATTTTATTTAGACACGACCCAGTTATTGACGTTCAGCGTCACCTGAAGATGACGTTGAAGGTCGAAGCCAGGGTCGTATCTAATATATAAAATTTATAATAATGTGGAATCACAAAGGTACAGATTTTCATTCTACAAAATTGAGGCAAAATATATGATGTAGGAACGTTTTTGTAACTCGAGCTCGCCGCTGATTCACATTTAATTTGGAGTTCGCCACTAAATTAAAATGTCAAAGGCGGGGAGTCTAGAGCTTCTGCCTTTGCACTTTACCTTCATAGCGATAAGAGTGGCATTCCACGGAATCCATGCACTTTCAATCATGTACATTTGTACGGAGGCTTACGATCTCAGGATTGGGTGCAGATGTAGTCATATTCGAAGACCTCCTCAAACTCATTATGGCGCACTTAAGTTTTTTTTACTAAATTTTGATGCGCTCTTAGCTTCAGTTTAACTCGCTCTCAACTTAAATTTTGAAAAATGCCCCGAAATAATTAATTACTCGTATGTTGTATTACATAGCGAAAACACACACAAAAGTTAGAGATTTTATTTTTGCCAGTCAAATAAGGTTTCTCCTGAGTGCGTGAGTCATTCAGAGAGCCACTGCTAGAGACACATTACGTAGCTCATTTAGCAATGGTTAGTCCAGCCTTTTAATACAGGAAGAGCTTCAGGTAACTACTATAGTAGAATGATCCGTCTCAATTTCTCTTGGTACATATATGGATATTGACAGTGAATTAATTCTGTGTCATGACGAATATAGTGTTAGAAGGAGTCCTATACATTCGTAGTGAGCATTGTTGATTTTCTAAGTTTCAATCGGAAAATGCTGACTGAAGTATTTTAACTTACTCACTAGTGGAATTTAATTTTCGGAAGGAAGTCAATGTCCCTCTTTTTCTGTTTTTTTTTTTACGAAAAAAATGGAAAAATTGTCCTCCATGCACTAAGCCTATCCTAGCTATTTTTATTTCATGAAATGCTGTTACTCCCTAATATTTCTTTATAATTTAATCTCTAAAGTTTTAAGTAAGGCACATCCGAGGGCAAGGGCCTAGCCGCATTGAAACACCGGTTCCCATCAGAACACCGAAGTTAAGCAACGTTGGGCCCGGACGGTGGTTGGATGGGTGACCCTCCTTCATACCTCGATCAGGCATGGATGGAGAGATGATACTCCCTCCATACCTATACCGGGAGGCCGGAGGGAGACCCAGACCAGGCCGGTTGAAGGAAGGACATTCTCTATACCTGGTACTGGGGCGAGGCAGGGGTAGGTCAATCGTCCATACCTCTACCGAGGTTGGCAAAATGGACCAAGAAAAGTCTAAGTGCCCGGGCTCCTGACGAAGGTCCTCCCAACAACAATCTAATCTAATCTAAGGCACATCCGAACAAGACGTACTTGTTTCAGGTAAATACTAAGGAGTGCTGTTACAACAACGTTCAAATTTAAATGCTCAAAAATGCACAAATACATTTTATATAACTTTTCTCGCCCTCCTACGACACCAGACTTTCCTCTTTTGCGTAGCCAACACGTTCATCGACGGCAAGAACCATCATACATCATTCAGGCTCTCAAATGTTGACGTCGTTAGATGTCATGTCTCAAGGAGACTGCGTCTCAATGACGGCAACAGCCATCATATCTACGAAAGGGATAATTGCTGAAAAAGAATGTCGGTATGATTTCTTCTGCATTTTCGGGTTCCCACCGCGTAAGTTGCTTTTTAGGACAACAGTTTCGCCCGTCTTCCAATGGGCGTCTTCACGTCGAAGACGCCCATTGGAAGACGCCCTACGCGGTGGAAACCCGAAAATGCCGAAGAATTCATCTGAACGCCGCGGAAACCTACGACGGAATATGTATTTATGATGTAAAGAGAGGAACAGTGGTGTTCTGAAGAATATAGTTGAAGGAATAATAAAGGCATAAATAGGAAGGCCAAGGGATAAATGCATAGACCAAATGGAGATGGAAGTACATAAGAAGAACTACTGGGGAGTAAGGGAATTAGGTAGGGAAGGATTGATGGCTGTAGTCAACCAATCTTGCGATTGAGGGACCAATGATGATGATTATGTAGATTTCCGCGGGGCTTAGTTGGAGTTTTGATCTTCCAATTTCCGAATTTTCCGCCTCGGTGCTCTATCTTGAGGGCAATATTTCTACAGTTTAACGGACCTGAAGAAGCCTGCTGGATAGCTGGCTAAATATATTGTGTGCAATATGGTACGACGCTGCGAATAATCCGAAAACTGGAATATCCTACCTCCACTCAAAAAGATTCTTACTGTGAAATGGTTTATAATATAATATATCCATTTGTTAATCAGTTTTCAGTATTTGTATCATTGTGGCATATGTGATCACTCTCTCTGGGGAATTTAATGGAAGGTAAGGGGGGACAGCAAAGGTAAAAATAATGTATTAACTATAGTGGTAGCGAATCATAGTGGCATTTGCGCAGCAGAATATTCAGTTTAAAAGTCCACTCCCTACGAACTGGCTCCAGGAAGGTAGTCTCCGCGTTCAACTATCAGGTTTCCCAAGATTTCATTTTATTTCATCGCCAACTTGAAAATGATCTTTTGTTCACATGGACTCTTCAGATCCATATGGCTCACAATTTAATCGTTCATTTTTAAATTATTTTATTGGAGTCTCCGATGGATTAAGAAAAATATCGGCGTGTTAAATATCCAGCGTAAAATATCCAGCTTTGTTTGGATCGTCAACTTTGACGCCAAAAGCGCTGCTCACACTTTCCCGCCCTCTCGAGGTAAATATAACTATGTTGACAGCGTTGCATGCCATGGGCTGTAATCTCCGTTCCTCAACAGACCCCTTTTAAACAAGCCTTCCCCTCCTTGGCGTCACGCTTCGCACAGGCGAGTGTCACAAAGTTTTGCCACCATTTTGTGTTCCTAATGAAAGCAAGGGCTTCAGCGTATTTAATCTGGAAAGGCGAATTGGCTGAATTTTCAGATTAGCTTGAATAAATAAGCAGCAAGACGGAGTGGTAAGAGTGAGGGAGGGCTAATTGCGGAAATAAAAAGGGATATCGTGTGAGCGGTGTTTCTCGCGGGATGGTGTTCTCCTTTTTAATCCAAATGACTTTTCCATTTTCTTTTGTAAATTTCACAACGATAATTTTGACTAATTCCTGTTAACGTGGAATTTCATTCAAAATGGGTTTAGCTGCTTTAAATGGGAATAAATTAGTGTCATGGATAGTATGTTGAGCTTTAAGAAATTTTAAAAGAAAGCCTTATTCATTGAAGCTATTTGTTAAAGAGATTTTTTGATCAAAATAAATGAGAAATATTTTTTGTACTGTTTAAAAAGTAATGCCCTCACTAATTACATGCCTGAGGTTTGCGAGTTGGCTGTGGAATTTAGTAGACTCCAATAAAGTTATATTTTCATTTTATGCACTATTTATACGCTTCTTTTTTCATTATATATATATTTATTATTATAATTTAATACATATTAATGCCATTTACACAACAATTTAGTCCCCGATAAGTCTCATGGACTTGTCAGCGGGTTCCACGACATCACAAAAAATATTTCTTCTTCTTCTTCCTAGCCTTTATCCTTAGTTCTAAGTGTCGGCTTTGGCACTCGGCCTCCTCCAATTGCTTCTATCTAGGTCATTCGTTGGGGTTAAACCACTCTCCTCCATGTCACTTTTCACACAATCCATCCATCTTTTCTTGGGGTTTCCTCTCCCTCTTTTTCCTGGGAGCTTCAATCTCCCCAACTTCTACAGAAAGAAGAAACTTTCAAATGGTATTTATCCACACTGTTTTATTGATACTACCGATCCAGGTTTCAACGGGTAACCGTCATTTTTAAGGTCGGTTACCCGTTGAAACCTGGGTCGGTAGTATTAATAAACAGGGTGGATAATTACCATTTGAAAGTTTCTTCTTTCTGTAATTATGAAAGAGTTCCCCAAAGTCAAGCCTGACACTATTCGCTTTACTCCCAAACTTCTCTCCAACGTATTCCTCTGAACGCCGCTTCACATGTCCAAACCATGTAACTCTACTCCGTTTGATGTTTTCTGGTATTGGTGCGACTTGTTAACTTCCATTTATGTACTTGTTTCAAATTTTGTCTATCTTCGTTGTGCCACACATTCACATCAGCATTTTCATTTCATGTTACGTCCATTTTCTGTGTGTGACGCTTTTTAATTGCCCAGTTATACGATCCATATACATAAAAATAATTTCATTTAATGCATTCCTTTGAAATGTTTTCGATTTTGGGTTGCTTATCATAAAAATAAAGTGGAATTTACAAATATTATTCGTTTAACCATTTTATAATATAAGGGAATTGATGTGGATCAAAACAAAACATTTCCTCACCTTGAAAAATTAGAGTTGGAGCGTGATTTCACTGCCTGTGATATTTTCATATTGATCCTGTCGTCACGAATCGGTGCCGTAAAAGGTTCCGCGAAATCACAGCTCCGGGAAAGATATCGTTCTTAGTTTCTCCCCTCAGTGCCGGTGGACTTTTGTCGCTCCCGTTGTTTCATAGTTATGTGTGATGATCATGGTGGGTTTACTCTGGCAACTTGCTTCCTCACGTTCCTAAGAACTTGCGGGGAATAATACACTGATAAAATTTTTCACAAGTTAGTGCGGAGAAGAATTGGTTCCTGTTGACAATGGCAACAATACGCTTCTGCAAACGATTTGCCAAAACTTTTAAAAGAACTGCAAGTGGATTTGTAGAGCCGATTACACCTTAAATTTTCGGGATAAGCGCTTGCTGCAAGTAACTTCCGCAATAAATTTGCCTGCGTAAAACAACCATAACAATTTTTGTGTTGATCTCGTGCTTGTCATGTCCAAACCATGTAAGTCGTTTTTTTGAAAAATTGGGTGTAACGGTATTCTCGTTGCTCCGAAATCTTGTTGCTCCAGGGATGTGTCGCTCTCGTGATTTTCCTCGTTCCGGAAATGTATGCCTGTGCCGGAATCTTATACCTGTGCCGGAGCTATCGGTTTCGGAATATCCATAACAGGTTTTTGACGCTGTGACTGTATCCCAGTTGCGACAAAAAATCTCTGTCGCATCCCATTCCATTTGAGAAATCTCTCATGTCACAAAACTTTTGTCGGTGCGGTGTGCTCCTTACGGAAGCAGTTTCGCGATCCACGTCGTTTGTCAGATTCTTTGGGGAGGTAAGAAACTCGCCCACCAAATCCTTCTCCCTGTGATAGTTATTTACCTTCACTAGTTATAACGATGCAGTTCATGTTATTCAATTGAGTTATATCCAATGAATAGTTTGTTTTTGAGAATACTAGAAAGAGAGAAGGAGGAGTCCCAAGGAGAGGAGGAGGAAAAGTGATTAAGGTGGTTAATAATTGCATGATAAGTTTTATACCTGCCCTTTGAAATTTGTATTGACTGTACATTCCATGCAAGAGCTTAGTTTTGGAGAATTTGCTTTTTAAAACAGTAAGGCATGAAATCTTGTTAAAATAGCCCTAAGAGGATAAATGTATACAGAAGGGCTCTGAATGCATAAAGATAAGGTTAATTTCTAATCACCTTTGATGAATAAGTAAAGTTAACCGAAAAAAATGAAATCGGTGGTTAAATTCGGATGAATTCTTGCTCAGAAACTCGCGGCAGTAAATAATCAGGTAAATGAATCCTATTTGAGTGAAATTTCATCGTCAGCGATGATAATAGTTCCAGACGGGTTCTCTTGGTTGCTGTTGACATTGTAAACAATACGCTTCAGTAAGGGACTTGCCTAATTACACCTGACTTTTACGGCAAAAGAGCTTTCTGTTAGTAATTTGCGAAATGAACTTGCTAGTATAATACGACATTAACAATCATTGTACTAATCTCGTACGTTGCTCCGTAGTCGCGTTGCTCTAGAGACGTGTCGCTCTCGCGATATTCCTGGTTCCGGAACTGTGTCATTCTTATGCCTGTTCTTACTAACGTAATTTTCAAAGTCTGCACGAAATATCAACTCCTAGAAGCGACATGAAAGGTAGGAAAGTTGCCGTTTCATGAATAGGATTTCTTTTTCCTTTCGTTTTATTTCAGAGAATTCGGGAAAATCACTCGTATCACAAAACTTTTGCTAGTGCGGCGTTTCGTTAGTAGTAGTTTCTCGCGATCCGCGTAATTCGTCTGGCTTCTTTGGGAGAGAAAGAAACTCTTGCACAAACTCTTCCTCCCCGTTGTCCCCACTCCAAGATTTACTAATGTCCCGTGAAACTTGCGTTCTGCGCGGTGACTCTTAATTAAAACTGTTGTCTTTCCCTTTCCCCCGGACACTTAATCTTGGAAACAGGGACCTCATCAGTGAGAGAAAATCCCGGCCTCCCTTCGTTTTTTTTATCTTTATCCTTTTCCTCCTTCCTCGCCCATTTGATGGCTTTAAGGACGCTAATCTCCTCATCTCCCTTCGTGGAACAGATTTATGAGCGTATCCTCCTTTTCCCCACGTCTTCCTAACTCCGTCCTTTCTTCATAGACCGGAAAGTAAGATGGCGTCGCACCGGAAGGCTCTCGTCAACGCTTGTGTTTGAGAAGTAAATTGCGATTTTTTTCCCAAATTATGTCTATGGGTAGATAAAGGAGTTCCATCCTGCGCTACAACACTTCAAAGTCCCTGGGTTTAATGGATAGAAACTTCGTGCAGTGCAAAAAAGAATTATATTTAACTTACCGACCATGGTTTCGAAGTCATTTTCAAGGCCTTGAAACCTTGGTCGAAACAATGTCCAAAACTTATTTGGAAAGTTAAATGAAATAGTTTCGTGGACTCTACAAAAATTTTTCATTTAATAATGGAGTACCACTAAGTTGCGACTAACATATCAAGTTTACTCCCTGAGTTAAGTGATTCTTTGGGCCTGGAACCCAAGGTTTTTGAGTATGTATAAAAGGTCACATATTCGAGGATAAAAATAGCTGCAGACGTTTGTGATTTAGGGGTGGAGGAGAATGAGGAGATGGTGAGATAAATACTTGTGAAAACTAGCTGAAGGCAGAATAGGTGATTGGAGGTGATAATGATAAGGAAGGGAATGCTGATTGTCGTGATAGAGAGGAGAATGTTGAGTAAGCAGGGTAGTAGAAGGATGAGGATAGGCTTTGAGGACGGGATGAAGTGAGGTAGGAAGTGCGTAGAGCTGAACATAAAAAAGCGTATGAAGACATGAACCTCCACCTCCTCTAAAAGAATAGCATATGTATTCTTACTCCGATCTAAACCGTCATTTATCGGTTGAGCGCCCATTAGCAATAAGTAATCATAAAAAATTTCTTTGCTAGTCTCCAGGTGGAAGGTCATTCGAAAAACAAAAAGATACAGCATAGTAGACGGCCGTGAAAACAGCTTAGGAGGCCCATGCACGAGAATAATGAGCCCATATTTGTTGTAGGTTCAAACGTCGCATCATGAGTTGCGCTCGGTCTTGAATGTTAAGTTCAAATCATGCACTTCTAGTCTGCTGAAGCCTACTTCATCTTCATGTACATCTTCCACTCTATAATGATGGCCTTTTATTGATTTGAAACTGACTCCACAAACATACTTGGTTCTTTTAATGCTTCAGTCATATCTTATCTTCGATAATACACCTACATGTATGTGTGCTCAGTCTGCCAGGAAGGGCTCTTTTTCCTCTGCTAACCAGAAAACCTGTATTTAATACTTTTATCTGAAAAAACGCCATATTTTTACATTATGAAACTTATAGCCAAAGTTTTACATTGAATAATTTTTCATATTATGGAAAGAGAGTAAATATGGCCTTAGACAATCATGTTGAGGATCACATCTCAAATCACTACCGTACCTACTCGGCCGTTGCTAAAAGTTTAATTTGTATATCTCAATGCAGACTGTTAACATTAAATTATTTTTATTTGCCGTGATACTTTAAATAGACCGTAACTAGAAGTAATATATTTAAAATCAGTGTGAATGAGTTGGAAATTAATAATGAAGGCTTAAAGGGTAGGGAAACAAAACTTATTTTTCCGCTCTTACTACAAGATACAGGGAATACATGCATGATATCCCATTTCATGGATATAATTGGGATATCAGTTACTGATCAGACTGGAGCGAGGATAGAAATACTAAACTTTGTAACTTGAAAAACTCGCCAATGTGCTAGTTGACAATAGTTGAATTTTCTGTATCTTTTTGAAATCTAAACAATTATTATTCAATAATATTCTCCATTGGGATCAAGAAAACGGAGAATATAAAAGGAACCTTTTATTAAGAGTTTAAATAATACTGTATCGACGCTTTTGATCAGTCAATTGCAATTTAAATTCTTACCAGAAATTTTCCGCACTTATAGTTTTAGTAGCTATAGTAGCAAATATTATTCTTCAAATGATTCACGGAAATTTCAGAGAAGTGGGTTATTTTACTTTTGGTGATCCAAATCATTGGTGTCAACTTGCTCGCTTAAAAACGTTTCTTATATCATCTTTTGTTCTTTTCTCTTCTCTTTACGAAATTGATAAGGTTGAGGGAAGAATAAAATGTTAATTGCTGAATCATATTGCCCGGAAACATCACCATATGATCTAAGTTCTTGGTGAAATTAATTTAATTAATAATATTTTTCCCTTAATTACACTTATCGGTGCACAGTTTTTCTTAAGAAATGATTAAAAAGTTGGCTTTCTGCAAATGAGAGCGTAATAAGGGAATATTAAATCAGGAAACTTGTTCAGTTTTATCTGGGCCAGATGCCATATTCCATCACAATAACAAGTAATATCGAATCGTAATCTAGCAGAAAAACCCTGGCTTTAATTTGGCTAGGCTAGGTTGAAAGCCCTTAGATATCCATGGATGCTTTTCTCTATTTATGAAAGTCATTTCCACCGCTTGTATTTGGAAAATAAATATTTTTTTTACCTTTCCCGGAAGGATGAAGCTATTGACATATGTATTTAGAATACTGCTATTCGTGAGAATTAAGTATCAAGTTATGCAGCGTAAGGTTAAATGGCCTTAAAAATTTATCTCGGTTGATTTTGAAAACAAATTACATGAAAAAAACGAATTACTCAAACTTTATGAAGCTTACGGTTGATGTATTCAGTGTATATTTACTCTCTTTTTCTCTGCTCTCGTTTTAATCATCGACTTTAATTTTTCGGAAGATCACTCTTCCTCCTGGATTTATTGATACATTTGCTTCATTCTCTACCCATATAATAAATTTAATATTAATAAGTTTGATGAATCAAGGATTTGAAATGGGTTTCAGGATTCCTCGATTGATGTTGTTCCCTCATTGGAGGAAATATTACGTTTTCATTCCATCAGGTTAGGGGAGGTAAACAATTTCAGATTCCTCGCCAGAAGAAAAAACATTGTAGACGTCGAGACCCGCGAGGCACTGTCGACCGGCAGACAAAGAATGAGTTAATTGGCGCGATGAAGTGAGGGGAGGGAGTCGATGGTGGGTTGCCGAACCAGCTGGATGGAAGGGGAATGCAAACACGGGATGAGGTGAGATGGTCACATGAGATTAGCTTGGGAAAAGGGTGACCCTCTAAAACATTTTACGCGGGAACGGATGGACGGTAGTCAGGGGAGATAGGTCGGGTATACACGTGTTATCCCGTTATTTCTGTAAAAGTGTCAAAAATCCAAACGAAGTAATTATTACCTCAAATTTTAAAAATAATTAAACATTCATACTGCTGCTTTTCAAAATGATATTGATGTTGTTTTATATAACTTCCTTTACGGCAAAAGTGATGTATATCCAGAGAAAATCCATTTTGTAGTCACAGAATAGAACATATTTGTAAACAGCCATCACTAAACGGAACAATCAGCATTTTCTCTTACTTTGAGCATTGGTACATATCACATAGAAAACGGCTTGTGTTCCTAGGCAAATATCAAGAAAAGTGATCCGGTAAGAGGAAGAAATTTCAGTATCATTGGAGAGGTGGTATGTTTTTATTAATGGTAAGTCCAAATTAAATACATTTTATTCGAAATATGCCGTTCATACTGCCTTAATTGATGATAACGATGGTATTTCCTACGAGTCAGACTTAAATATGCACCTGGCGCGAAAGGGTGTAGCGCGTCATCCCATGCGTCTGAAAAACACGGCCGTTTGCAGGGAGATGGGTCCATGGAGTGGAATAACTGGCAGACTCCTGGAAACGCACTTCCCAGCACTTTTCCGGGGAAGCGCACTTCCCAGTGCGACCACATCGCCCCGTTATACGCTTCCGCCCCTCCAGCAGTTTGATCCAAGGACAGATGCGGACGCGCCTGGGACTCATGTTCCCGGCACTTGTTAATGTACCCCACGTGCACCAGAGGTCGCAGTCTCACGCCTAGAGATGCGCCACTCTGAAAATTACCTCGGTAATTTTCATAAATTACCACAGCATTTTTCGTAATTTACAGCGCCCCTTGAAAATTACCGCAATTTTTTGGTAATTTTCTAGATAATTCACCTGTGTTTGAGATAATTTTTCATACATATAAATTCCCAACATGTTCTTTTAAGCCAATTTGACATTTCCTATATGTTAAATAATGAATTGAGGCATGTATGACTCATTTTTGGAATATTTTACGTAAATTATAACATTATAGGGTAATGCATTAGAAGATTCTTCTTGAAAATTTCTCATACTTTGACAAAAGAAAGCCAGATTCCGTATTGCTGCCGTATTTCTTTTTACAATTTAACAAATTTCTAATAGATTCATGTTGTATTAGGTATGGTTTAAACATCTTTATTCCCTTCCTATTGCTATTTGCTTTCTTATTTAACCATACATTTGCTGTTTAATGCTTTAAACTAAAAAATAATGGAACGTTACGGTAATTTTAGAAAATTACTGTAATTTAACGTGGTAATTTACCTCAGATGAATATTACGGTAATTTTACCATCTCTACTCACGCCTCACCGGTCTCCATGGAGATGCTCCCTTGTTTTATTTCGACAATCATTACTGCCGACAATGGTATTACACTGAGTGAATTGCTGTATTTAATTAGGTTCCTTCTAGGCTGAGAAGCTGAAAACAAAAGCGAAATGGTTATGACGAATGGAAGTAACACTTTTCCCGCTTCCTTTCTAATACATTGGATACTAAAAGTCATAGCGTATTAGACGACATGTATGTTTTTATGATAATTTCTTTATTCCTAGTCCGATGTGCAGACTGTAGTGCTATTGAACTATTGCTTCAACTTTGATAACAGCCTGAATTCGCAAATTCCTTGAGAACAAAAATATGTTTTTTGGTAACATAGCTTTTATTAACGCGTAATTTCCCAGGAAAAATTTGCTCCTTATGCTAGTTTTTTTTTTTAGCAAAAGTGACAATTTTAATTGGAATAAAAATTCAGTTTTTCCCATCTACTCATTTATGTCTGCACTAACACTATGAAACTTAAAGTTGATATACTATGAAGGCATCAGCGAGGGTTTAAAGATGGCTGCGTTTGTTTTTCCGAGTTGGCTTCTCTTGTTAGTCGTCAACGCCGCCATCATGCACGTCGGGATCATCAAGTCGGAGTGAACCCTTATGACTGGAGAAATCAAGGTAATTTACAAAAAATATAATTTAAAGATTAACCAAAATAGTTGGTGAAAGCAAAGTAAATTTAACTCCAATGCATACATTTCGGTCATCCAGAGGCTTAAATTCTCCCTGTTGATGGCCACCTGTGTGACCGAAATGAAAGCACAGTAGTCTAATACCCTCTGATTTTACTGACATTTTCCATTAATCATTAATGGAAATTTACTTTTCAATGGCTCTCTTCTTGAATTACTGAAATTAATTTGCAAAGTTGGGATTTAAAAAATATTATCAATTGGCGGATACTGGTTATTACTGGCACGGCTACGAGAAAAAATAACGCTGGAATTACTTTCCAGTTGTCGTTTAAGGTTTACCCGTTACCCACCGCGCTCCTTTCTCTATCTGTTTCTTCCACGTGTGCCCTTCCCCACATAGCCAAACCCTATTTTTCTCAAGCCCAATGACCTTCACTTATCCCTCGGGAATTGAGGTGAGTACAGAGGTCCTTTCAATCCCCCATTGCAGAGGGTGGAGTTCGGAACGGGAGCCAGAGGGAGTGGGTATTGGTCGCAGATCGGGCGATTCATTTCGTATCATAGGATGATTGTGTGGACAATGAATCCAAACAGCGCCCGATTAAAATGCTTCCCTTTGAAAGTTTCTGTATTGTGCACGAAATCCGTTGACCACTCTCTTATATTACCTATCTTTATCACTGTCTCTTAATGTTACTGTTTTTATTCGTAATTAATTTTAATATTCACAGGGTATAAGACGACTAGCCGTTGGTTAGTCGATCATCCAAGGGATAGCGGCCATTGGGAAATGCATTAGGGTTAATCCATACCAAGTTATTCAACACTGGTAGCTCGACCATCTTAGAAAAAAATTATATCCTGAGCGTTGATAGCCACATTTATTTCAAAACCACATTCATTTTTTTCTGGTTCCAATTTGGTGTCCGTTTTTCAATCTCGGTGCAGAGTATTTTCTGCATTGGCAATAGTCTTGTGTTAACTTCGTTTTCTAAGGTTGTCCGTATTTTATGGAATTATGTCCCGTAGGGTTTATCCTTCTTTGTAGTAGTGACATTTCTGATGAACCCAATATTCCCCGGTAAAAATTTATATTGAGTCAATCAGAAAATTAACTTTGTAATTTTCACAGTAGTCTCTTTTGATGTCGACTGGTATCATCGCAAAGGCAAATTCTTCAGGTAATTTTCAATTTACATCAAGCATGAATTAGAAACCATAATAAAACAATAATAATTAGTGAACGCAGTTGAACATCCTCTTGAGCAAAAATTCATTGCAATTGTGTTTGCCGGTCGAGTTTATCATTATCATATCTTACCGAAGAGTACAAAGAGAATGCATGAACAATAATTGTTGTACTCAACTTTGGACTGAATATTATTTCAGTAAAAACGTTTTTGATACTTTTATATGAACTAAGAGTACCTTTTTGTTAAGTGATATTTAGATAGGTGATATTTAGATAGCTCCATAGGTGAAAATTAGGTTAGTTTCTGGACAAAGTAGTGGCACATTTTTGGGGTCAATGTCGTTTGTCTACACAAGGTCCGGATACCTATTTATTGTGTTGTTATTTTGCTGATAGAGTTATCGTGAGTTTTCACCAAGTTATGCCTGAGAATGTCGAGTTGAAAATACATACTTTTTGATGCGACTCTTTTAATCTACGCCCACGTGGTTACAAGGGGAGAGGGTTCACGGATCTTTCCTAGTCAATTGCACTCCTTGCCCCATAAAACTCCTTTGCTATCCTATCTCCGGAATGAGAAGTAAAACTCCTCTGGGAGGAGTAGTGACGTCTATGAATAAATGGTTGCGTAAGGCGAGAGACTGCCGCAGAACGTGACAAAAATGTATGCCGAGAGAAGTAAAGTCATCGGAGTCTCAAAGATATTGAGGACACGTTTCAAGGGAAAGAGGGCACTGGGGAAGTACACAAATATTTCTCGGCTTGCCTTCCGGGATGCATTATCTAAGCTCAGTGAATTTTCTGTTTGCTAATTTCATAAGATTGAGAGAAGTTTTAAAGAATCTAGCCCCTTTAGATTTTGCGTAATTAAATCGAAATAAGTATGTATGATTTAATAAAATATCAAATAATAATTATGGAAGAAAATGAAGTAATAGAGAAAAAAACGGAAAAAATGGGAGCCCGTAGATGGATATCTTTTTCTTAGTGTCTCCTGGCACCAGCTAAAAATAGGTATAAAATTATTAGCTGAAATAGATATTAATAATTTATAACTCTTCAAATTATCTGGTAGAGAAAAAGAATGATCAGAAACTGCGGAGAGAGTAACCCGTCAAGAAAATACTTAAATTTGTGTGCAACTCACTGTGGAAATAAATCATTCGCCTGACAGATTCTTTGAACTTGCGGCCTCTTAATTCACGCGGAGTGCTTTCCCAGAAATTTTTATAGCCTTTAGCATGATGAATATCTTTTTCACCGTGAAACGGATAACGAACAATAAAGGTAATTAGTTTAGAATGTATTTTTCACTGTGAATGTTCTCAATTCGCTTTTCTGGGATAAGAAAAATACTTCAAACCAAAGCTTTTTGCCACCACTCCTTCCATTATCAACCTTTCTAATTCTTTTTTCTCTATTTAGTTTTATTGTTCAGCATTATATTCACAGCGTGGCATGTTATATTCACTTTCCAGTTGCGTCACAAGTTGCGTCGGTTTATTTACCACTTAGAACCTTATGTTTTTTCCAGTTAGTAGTTACAAAGAGGAATGGAGATTTGAAGATAAGCAGTAATTTCGCCCAAAATGATAGCAGGACCTCCGCGAACTTTTCACTTCTGATGTGGGGGATGTTGTAGTTGTGGCAAGCATTGTTTGCGTAGAGTAACTGGACGAAAAAAGCGAGATGAAATCAGGATGCATGAAAGACGGTAGGCTTTCCCGGTGGATGACATGAATGAAGTCTTCTCGGTTGTTCTCGATCGAGTTGCTCATCGAAACGTCGGCTATGAACGGCCTAATCCGGTGCCACTCCCAAGAAGACTTCATTCATATAAGAATGCACATTAAAAGCTTTGCAGGAGTAGTCTTATTTTCAGTGAAATTTGCTATAGTCGGAAACGCTTGGATTTCATGATTGAGCGAAACACACCGCGTGGATTCGCAGGATCTGCTGAGAAGCGCGGACGGTAGACGGTAGACTTCATGCCTGGAAGAGAGACGAAAAAACGCCGGTGTGATGCGGCTTAGTGGATACAAGAGAGGAAAATGTTGGATTTATTTACTTATTCATTTACTAAAATTTCGTTAAGACTAAGGCAAATAGCCTGGTGAAAATTTAATTAGCCTCATTCCTCGATTAAAGAAGAAGTGTTTAAGAATGTTGGTTTTTTGTCTTCTACATTTTATTTTTTGGATGATAGTCTTTCCTTCCTCGGTAGTTAGAGGGTATCCAACTTGTTAATAGTTTCCTCTCAATTATAATTCCCATATAGTCTGTTTATTATTTCCAGAGATATCCACCCAAAGACATTGTCATTGCTGTTACACTGTCCATTATTTTGTCCATAAAATATATTCTTTCTACTTTCTCTGGCTTTAAAATATTATATTTAGTGTGAATCACAAACTGCTGCTTCGTACTTCATTATAGGACAAACAACTGTTGCACATGACATTTCTTTAGTGCATTATCCCTTTCCATGATCACATGTGAATTTCTAACCCCTTCCCAACTTTAGATGGGATATCCTCCCTATTCCGTCAAATGGATTGAATAAAAATCATCTAGGGGTTGTGTGGAAGAAAATGAGGTTGGGAGGATGACTGGAGAGGGAAATGGGCGTTCCGCTGCAGCGACGATGTTAACCCCTTTGAAAAGCGCCGAGCGTGAATAATTTAGCGCCAATCGTTACCGATCCCAAACTTCCAGCTTCCTCCCATTATCGCCGCCAATATCCCCCTATGACGGCCACCGGGTTTTATAAAATCAATTACGGAGAGCCTATTGAAAAAAATTGGGGGACACGAATTAAACTCGATCACTTGTGTGTTCCGAAAATCGCCTCTAATTCCACTTCTATCAGTATCAGTAGAAAAATAGTGTCCCTTATTGTGTAAAAAATATTGGTGTCGCTTATTTTCCTCCACGCTAGCCTGTGCGAAATCGAAATTCAGGTACGCATTAGAATTAATTGAAATTGCTTTTGAGAAATCAAAATTGTTCAAAACAGCGCTTTTTTGTCAGTATCATCGAAAATGTATCCTTTAATGAAAGGAATGTGACAAATTCTTTAGAAAAACCCACTTATAGATAGTATCGTCGGCTACTTTGCTTTTTTCATGCAAAAAGATGTTTCTCTGTAATTAAATGCTTTTTTCATGCAAAAAGATGTTTCTCTGTGATTAAATAAAACATGAATTTTATGGTTTTCCCAAACTATTGTTTTGATAATTTTTCTTATGCTAATCCGTGCGTGCTTGAAATTGAGTTGCTAGGATATATTGAAAACGCTTTCATGTACTCCTACTGGTATCTTTTGACCTTCAACGGTGTTGTATTTCACGTCATTATTGAGAGGTTTTTAAATCTGTTGACGATCCAAGCAAGGCTGCGAGGAATAAAATGAGATGAAGTGAAGAGTTTACCGTATTACTATTATTTATTGGGAACATCTTAGTTCAGTTTAACCGCTTCAATTTCAGAAAATGTTTCTCCCTCTCTGTATAGTTGCACTAACTACTAGATGTAGATGACTAGATTCTAGCTCAAAATTTGCATCCACTGAATGAGTCTTAGACTACTTGTATTAAAAGCACGAGAGTCTGACTATTTTTCCCAAATAACCCTGCACATTATGTTAATTAATTCATATGATTTTCTAAGGTTCCAAACCTTGCGTCTTTTTTTCTTTTTTTGATAAGGTTAGGCTAAGGTCAGGGGATGAGTTGAACCTGAGACTGAATTCCAAGCGTGTGAAAGAAGCCCGGAGAAGTTTGATAAAATGTTTTTTTCATAAGATTGTAAACTTGCACAAGTAGGAGAAAAATTGCCTTCATTGGTGTCAAACTTCATTTTTCAACCACTTGAGTACAGAGTAAAGTATAATATAAACATAATTAAATAATGAAGTGGGGGAATGGGAGTTTTGCGTAAACCGTGACTCTTGAATTGAAAGTGGGCAGCTGGAGAATAGTTTTCATAATACGGTACGATCCCATGGGGGAATGTAAGCAAAGTGCTGATGAGTTGTTCTCGGGTTTCCCACCGGGTTAGGCTTTCCATGATTGCTGACGTTTTGGAAGGAGACTTTCCTGCCACTTTCAAGGCTGTGGATGCTGTGGATGATCATCCACAGCCTTGAAAATGGCAGGAATATCTCCTGCCGAAACTTCGGCAATCATGGAAAGCCTTAACCGGTGGGAAACCCGAGAACAACTCATCAACATCATTCGCCGGGAAAGCCTAAAATCTTACGTAAGCAAAGCGCTTAATCGGTCATAATTAAGGAATAATAATTAGCAGTTTCGTATACATACCTAATACAGTGGCATTAGTAAACAAATTGTCACAATTCGTCAAAAACATGTGAAACAGAAATAATGTACCCAAATAGAACTTAAGGGAAATTTTATCTGACGTGTCTGTACATCTTTCGCGCAAAGTTCATATTGGGTCCATCATGTTTTTCATCCGAGTACTCTACCACCTGATTGATATGTTTTTTTGGAAACTCTTTGTCCTACGGCCCAATTTTCGTAACATTGTCTCGTTTTCCCCTCCAATTAATGTCCCCCCATTAGATCCCTCTTAAATTCCTCATATATCGTACTTCTATTTATTTGTCCAGAATTCCTTTCCTCTTCCACGCTTCCCTAATGTTCTTACCTCTATCACCTTCTTCAGCATGCCCGCTTCTCTCAAAACTTACTTCATCCATCTCTTCTGCCATTTCCGAAACTCCGCCACCAGCTTCCTCTTCTATCCAATGCCTTCTCCTTCGTCTTTTTTGCCACCCAACTCACCCTCTCTCCATCCTCCTCCAAATCCACATGTCAAGCGCCTCAAGTCTGCGCATATCCTCACTCCCCAATGGCAAAGTATCCGACCCATACTGCACCACGCTCCATGTTAAAGTTTTCACCGGCCTTTTCTTTACGTATCTTCTCAGACCCCCCCTTGGAAATTCCCTACTCTTTGGAAATTCTTCGTTAGCCAGAGCAATTCTACATCTTATGTCTCTACCTCTAAAGCCATTCTCCTCCAAAATACTACCCCCATACGTAAACTGCTCGACCTGCTCTATTTCGTGCCTTCCCATCCTTGTATTCAGCACCACCTTCTTACTTCTAGAAAATCTCACCACTTTTGTCATCTTGTGATTCATCCTTATCCCATACCTTTCTCACTACACATCAAACGCATGTCTCATTAATTGTAACTCCATGGCTGACTGAAGAATCAATGCTTGATCATTTGCAAATCTCACTGATTGTATCAGATTCCCTCCTACCTTTATTCCTACCTCCATCTCCCTCCATTACCATTTTTTCTGAATACACGTTAAAAAGCAACGGCGACAGTGGGCACCCCTGCCGCACTCCCCGTCCTTTCACGTCCCATCCCCTATTTTTAATTTGCTACCCTAACCTGCGTCGTGTGGTTCATATACAGATTCCAAATGAGACCTATGTTCCTTCAGGCGACCCGTAACTTCTTCAGCACTCCCATTAATTTCGCCCATTCCGCCCTATTAAACGCATTCTAGAAATCTACAACGCAAGCAAAAGCATCCCGCCCACACTCTAAGTCTCTTTCTACTAGCGTCTTCATCACTCTCATAGCGTCTCGCGTTCCCGTCCCTCTGCTAAACCCAAACTGGTCGTTACCCAGGTATTCGTTAACTTTCTTATCAACCCTTCTGTTAAGTATCCGAGCTCCTTTGGCCGCGCTTATTGTCCTATATTCTTCGCACGTTTTTGCCTAGCTTTTATTCGGTATCGGAAATAGGATTGTCTTCGCGAAGTCCTCCGGTCATACTACATCTTCATGAAACCTACGAATAAGCGCAAAAAGTTTTCCTCTTCTGTTCTTCCCCATACTCTTTATAAACTGCATATATGTTGTCTATTTCCACCACCACATTATTTTTCATCTTAGAGCTCATTCGACTTTACCATCAACGTTACCTGGTCCGATGGCATCTCTGTCGACGTCGTCTTCTATTTCTGTTTATAACGCACTGGGCCTTATTTCCTTACCATGTAGCTCTTCAACACATTCCTTCCACTTCTCCTGGATCTATTTTCTCTTGCCTAACTCTGTGTTTACATTCTTCGTTTTCCTTCTCTGCTTCGCCTCCATCATCACATCCTTCGTGATCCACGGTTTTCTAATTTTAGCTGCACTTACTACGCCTGCCATTGCTTTCGCCGCTTCTACAATTCATTTTTTCGAACTTCACCATTCATCTTATGTCACTCCATTATCCGCACCCATGATTTTATCAACCTCCTTTAGATACTTCTTCATTGCCCCAGTTAATGCTTATGTGTTCCACTTTCGTACCTTCTACCTCTTCTTTTCTTTTTAGTTTTGCGAAGCATGACATTAATAATAATTTGTAAGCTGAATCTGCATCAGCTCCTATACAGGTATGGAAATGTTTAACTTTATTCCCTGTTCCTGTGAATAGAAATAATATAATCTATCTTAAACTCATTGTTATCTCTCGGCTTTGTCCAAGTGCACGTACGTAGAGGGTGATGTCTGAACATTGTATTTGTAATCACTAGGTTATATCTATGACAAAACTCCACAGCTTTCTCGTCACGGTCATTCTCCCGCCTCCCACCCATTTCTTCTTTCACCCGAATTCAGGTTTCAATCCCTATTACTACCAAGTGCTTACTCCCAGGTATATCTACTGCCAATTATTTCCTCTGGCTAATCGTATCTATCTCCACCTCTCTATAATTGGAGGTAGGCATATAAGCATATATTATAATTTAATTCGTAGGATCTGCCTTTAGCTCAACGAATTTTATTCCATAACTAGCCGGTTCAGCATACACTACTTTTCTACTGATTTTCCTGTTCATTACGAATGCACTTACCCGCGCTGGCTTTCATTATGTCCACTATATATCACTCTATAGCCATAGTTCCAAAAATGCCCGCTATCTTCCCATCTTACTTCGCCCAAACCCTAATGTCTATATCCATCTCTCCATTTCTTGCTTTATATTCTCTTTCTTGCCCACCCATAGCAAGGTACAAACATTCCACGTGCCTAGTCTGATTGTTGCGTTCCTTTTCTGTATCTTATTTTCCTCTGCTGCTGCATTTGCCTCTACTTCCGAACAAGGATTTCGTGTGTTAACGACCGCAAGGGTCTTGCTCCCACAGCTCCCACTGGGCCGAGTTCCATGGTTTCCAGGATTCATTTTCCTACGAGAATTGTCCATAATTACAAGATGTTTTAAACTAAGATGATATGCCTTGGACTTAATCAATACTGATTTTTACGCGACAACATTACGTGAGAAGTCACCCCTCTGATGTCAGAAGCCTTTTGCAGCCACTTCACTGAGGTTGAGACTCTGCGCGGACTACCATTCGTCTATCTCCTTCCCTTCGACCTATCTGGCATGGGTGGCCATACCAGGAGCACTGCTTCCGCCATTTCAACTCTATTGGTCGTCGGAGCACGTAAGACCTTTCCACCACGACAAGATGAGGGCAGATTTGGGTCCATTGAGTCTAGTTTTGCGCGTAAAAGGCTTCACTTATTTTTGCAAAGGCGCCGTTGATTGTCTTCTTCGATTGGTAAGGAGTTGAATTCATGTGACGCATAAAATACTAAAAGGAAATAATTGTTATTATGAATAGGGAAATACAAACCCGAAAGTGAAGTGAGATAGATGTAAGGCTTGATATATTGGCGGTTCATGGAAATTCCTTTCTATGGTCACCTACCCGTTGGTCAATTTTGTTCCACCAGTAAAAAGGCGCTCTTCTATAAGCATTAAATCATATTTCTTTCCTATGCCTATTTATTTTTCGTAAGAATGTGAGGAATGGAAGAGGCTAGAAGTGTCGTTCATAAATTTTAACTTGACCCCGTGCTGGCAGTTTTCTACGAGGCGTTCCGTAATGGTGCTAATAATTTTCTGATCGATGACTCGGGAACTTAAGTTGTTAGTGACTACGTATGCGACCTGGAATTTGTGCGGTAAATGTTTATTGCATCATCTCGGGTGTTTAATGAATTATAAACTTCAGCATTGCATTTAGATTTTAATTTTGCTTTAAATATAGATTACAGTATAATGGAGCGTGATACTTACACTGCTCTGCTTATAGCCGTGCATAATTTAAATTATAGGTATATTATTTTGTGCCAGAAAAATCATCTTAGTAAATCAGTTTAGTGCAATACAATGTGTACCTAAGCTTTTTCCCACGCATGCATTATGGATGTACCTTTCTTATACTCAAATCTAATTACTTAGTCGTTGTTTGACAGTTATAAATGGTAACGAGGTTTTTTAGGCGATCGAGGAAACGTGACGAAAGGGTCGGATAACATTCTGTTTTTCCAAATTACTAAATAATATAAAAAATAACTCATTTTCTAATTACTTACGCAGAATATATTTGGTCAAAACTTGCCACGCATTATTTTTTACTATCAACCGTAAGTTTCCCTTGATGACACTCTGTTGTGTATCATTTATGAAGCGGAAAGAGAGTGGCAAATTTTACCGGGATAATGTTATCTTGTAATGCAATGCAATATTTTTTGGCATGCATATTGCAACCCTTTCCATATCGTATCAACTTTTATGATAGATAAAACTTCATTGATTCCTTCTACTTCACCATGTTATTCATATAATAAGTAATACAAATGTTTTTCCCGCCCTAAAGTGTCTTTTGAATGTTTTTTGTATTTATATTTTTCTTGGATTATGCTGGCAATGCAATTCGTGCATACTCGAGAAACGTATCGACTCAACACGTTTCTTTAAAGTACCAACTTGACCCGTGCTCATGAGCGTTGGTGAGAAAATTGATCCGCTCACTGCGGAACAAATAATGCATTTCATGAAGATTAATGTTTGTGAGCATTAACCTCTTTCTCGTATCTAATTAATGCTTGCGCACACGTGCAGATAACGGTCTCGTCTCCTAATTAGTAAGGGATCGTTTGAAATTATGGCATGTATCCGTAAATATCACCTTATATATTTGCTCCAGATGAAACATGTCTATACTTCATCTCACTCGTTGAATTTAATGCATCAAGGAATTACTCATTGTAATTTTTTCTGTTTATCGATAATAATTTGCATTTTACTGATAAAATTTAGGTCTGCAGTAGTGGATTTAGACAAGTATAGGTTTACGTTACCACGCACGGTAATGCTCGAATTATTAACACATCTGTGCATCCACTCACAATCAACAGCTGTAATTAAGGCGAGATCGTCAGTTCCACTCATGCATATAGACACAAAAACATGAAAGAAGTGCTGTAATGCATTAGGTTCTGCTGAAAATTATTACGCCTGCGAAAATTCCAATTTCGTATTCTCACTATCCCCTCATTCCCTAGTTACATGCAGGAATGCCTCGCATTTTTTATATTTTTTTAGAATTTTACTAGTTTATCACTGCACCCTCCTTATTCATATCCAAAATTGATAACTTTATATGTATTTTCAAGTTATTTTATACATAAATAGGTGACGATTGTTAGAGCCTAGATGCTCTGGGACTCTTCTACTTACATCCGAAAGTTAGTTTTGCCGTTGTCTTCGGAATTCTGTCTTAATTAGTTTTTTTTGTAATTCCTTGCCTTGTTTATTATCTCTATTGACTCTCTTATCAGCCTAGGGAAGTAGCTCTTTTCTTTTTATTTTTAATTCTGTACACGGTGATGAGATGTTTTAGCTGATGAATAAACAGACCAGAAATATAAACTACAGTGCTTGTCCTGAGGACTTTTATTTTTCCGTGAGGACAGATAATATAAAAGAGTGCTCTTTACATATGAATTCTTCCAAGAACTACTTTTTATCGTCTCTATAAGGAAATGAAAACATTTTAAAGTTTACATAAGGTTTTCGAAAACACACGCTATGCCTTGACTCGCTCATTTAATGATCATTTTCGGAGAGGCAACGTATATATGGTGATGTGTACCTCACTCAGGGGATATGGATTTTATTTTTCATAGAGTTCTTGCACGTACAATGAAAAAGTATGCTTTCATTCTAATTTCAAAATGTAAGCCATCATTGTTTTATGGAGCTTCTCTGTTGGCTAAATTTAGACTCATCTATGCAATTAGAAGAGGTTCTCTGCTCTCTGCGTCATTATGGAGTAATGTTGTCTTTAAACATTGTGCAGACACTTGAATAAACATTGTGCAGACACTTGGATATACTGCAAAATTGTTTCGTTTAGGAATGAAATAGTGTTTATTATGATTATGGTAATAATGATTACTATGGGAGCGCTATTTTATTTGTCGTTAGAGAATAATAACATGGAAAGCCTGTACTCAGAGGTATGTTTCCCATCGTTCAAATAATTTTTTTGAAATAGGTTCATATTTATTTTGAAATCGCATTTTGCGAAGTAGTATTGTGAAGTGAAGTAGTGTTGTGAAGTGAAGTAGTGTTGTGAAGTGAAGTAGTGTTGTGATGGGAAGTAGTGTTGTGAAGCAGCCTGGTCCTGCAGCTGACGGTGTAACGGATAAGTAGTCGCTGACCATCTTATTTTCTTTAATTTATTTTCCTTTATTCAAGTGTCTTACTAGTTTGTCGTGATTGCTTAGTTATAATTTGTCTTGCTTTTGTGGTTAAGTAGTATTATAGAACTTAAAATTATTAATAGTTCCTAGGTATTAATATTGACTCTTAATAATCATTTGATCCCATACGTGCGTGCGTGTTCTAGTAACTGATCCATCGCATTTTTGTTCTTTAACCGTCTAACTACTTTGCTAGAAAGTACTTCTTACGCAACCTTGCGTATCGTGCTTGATTCGCTTATACCCGCCTTATACATTTAGAGGACTTAGTGTAAATTCACATCGTTTAAGTACTAAAGCCTGTAGAATAGTATGGCCGGCCCTAGTTCCTCTGTAGCGAACCTCAAGAGCAAGGTGAAGAGCGACCTCCTCGAGGCACGTGTCGCCGAACTTGAGAGGTTGGTTGCGGAGATGCACGCCCGGGTTGCGGGTTGTGGGGGGTTCTCGGGATCCGGTGGTCGTAGTGTTTCTCCCGGGACCTTGCACAGCACCAAGGTGGTGTCCCGGGCATGCTCGGGGGCGAAAGCAAGTGCGATTGCCCTGGGGAAGACGGTGCGGTCTTCGGGTCGGGGGATGACTCACAGCCTGGGGCCCGGGTGGGTGGTTGTGCCCCAAGGGCGGGGGGCGGTGGCTCGGCCGAGTCGGGGAGTGGGGGAAGCGGAGGCTAATCCCATCCCCGTTCGCAACAGCTTCGCGGTTTTGTCGGAGGACAATTCTGGGGGGCCAGTTAGCGAGGTCAGGAACGAACCCCCCGTTGCAAGGGATTCAACTTCGAACGGCAGCCGGGCTGGGAGGGCAGGGATAGTATTGTTAGGGAGTTCAAACGTCCGGCGGATTTTCCCCCAGTTAGAGAAGAGGGCAAGGAGAGACGGAGCGGACCAACGGGTCACCTCCTGGTGTATACCAGGGGGAATCGTACCCAATTCTACGGCGGTGGTAAAAGCAGCGGTGAAGGACACGGGCTGCTCTAGACTGCGGGTGGTGGCCCATGTCGGCACCAATGATGCTTCCGAGCGTAGAGCCGATGAGATCTTGGATTCCTTTAGGGATCTAAACTCGGAGGTGGAACGCGTTCGGAGGGGCACTGGTGTCGATCTGCGACTATCCATCTGCAGCATTGTTCCACGGACTGACTGCGGCCCTCGAGTTTGGGACAGGATTGCCTGGATCAACAAGAGGCTGTGGAAATTCTGTGTGAGCATTGGGGCAGAGTTCGTGGATCTTCGGCCGGTGCTTAGATCGTGCCGGGCTCCCCTCAACTCGTCTGGGGTGCATTATTCCAACGAGGCGTCTGAACGGGTGGCTCGTAGGATTTTTGAGCACTGTAGATATTTTTTAGACTAGAGGGTAGGTCATCTAGTGGGATTTGTAAAGATTTAACCGAACGTAGCCTCCGAGGAAGTCCGCATTGCGAAAATGTTCACATCCAAGTAAACTTAGAAGGACTAAAGCCGGAAAATAGCGACAATATTCCCAAAACGCGTACTCCAGCGAAAGAAATTATATCAAATGTAATAAGCACTTCCAGTGAAATTCCCCCACCTAATACCCATAAGAGTGGAAAAGAACCAACCGACACTCAATCTACAAAATATGACATTAACTTTGTAGTAGTTAATTGCCGTAGCGTTAAAAACAAGCGCACTGAAATCGAGCATATATTTCAGGACGCAGACGTGGTCATAGGAACGGAGAGATGGCTTACAGAGGATATAAGTGACAGCGAAGTTTTTCCTCCAGGATATAAAATCTACAGATGCGATCGAAGCGATAGGACAGGAGGCGGAGTTTTTATAGACCTTTTAGCAGTAAGCCATCCTAGGTTGATAAAACAACTCGATATTATTGATGGCATAAGTGATCACAGAGTAATTTTTGCAGCCTTAAAACTTGAAGTAGAGTCAGCTGTAAAACCGAAACGCAATATTTATTTATTTGATAAATGCAACTTCATAAAATTTGGCGAGATGCTTAATGATTCGTACACTGACTTCGTAGCTAAAACAGAGGACAAAAGCACTGATGCATCATGGAAATATTTCTTAGAAATTCTACGCCAGGGAATCAACGAATATATTCCGCGAAAATTGAAATGTGATAGTAAAGAACCTCGCTGGTATAACAATGATGTTAGGAGGGACCTTATGAGACAGAGAAAACTGTACAACTTATTCAAAAAGTCCATTACGTTAGGTGACAAATCGAAGGAACTTGAAGCAAAAGAAAGTTACGCTGCACAACGCTCAAAAACCAAGAAATCAATGCGTACTGCATTGCGAAATTTCAAGAAAAAAGTACTTGGTGAATTACTCGAAGAAAATCCGAAATCTTTTTGGCCATATGCGAGAGAGCTTCAGGGAAAATCTTCAACCGTAGATTCGTTATTTGATAAAGATGGCAAACTTGTCACCGATAATATTGACAAAGCTAACACGTTAAATTCCCACTTCGAAAGTGTATACACTACAGACGATACTCCATGTTATTTCGACATTTCATTCTCTGAGGAACCGATGAAAGAAATCACTATTCAATGTGATGGGATAACTAAACAGCTACAGTCGATCAAAAATAGTAAATCTCCGGGTCCGGAGGGAATACCCGCGCGTGTCCTCAAGGAATTATCGCCACAGATCGCACCGTTCTTAGACATAATATTCAAGAAGTCATTGTCTGAAGGAAAGATACCAATAGACTGGAAAATTGCAAACGTTACACCGATATTAAAAAAGGGAAACAGACATGACCCAGGGAACTATCGACCAATTTCATTAACGTCTATTATAGGCAAGATACTCGAACATATCGTCGTTAGCAATATCATGACGTTCCTGGACAGTCGTAACTTCCTTCATGGCTGTCAGCACGGCTTTCGGAAAGGTAGATCATGTGAAACACAGCTCGCGTTCTTTCTTCATGACGTTCTCAAATCTGGTGAATCGAAAACACAAGTGGACGCATTATTCCTAGATTTTAAGAAAGCTTTCGACACGGTACCTCACAACAAACTTTTATACAAATTACAGTCATGCGGCCTAAACGAAACAGTAGTAAACTGGATACGCCACTTTCTGAGTGATCGTAAGCAAAAAGTAGTTCTTGACGGAATTAGCTCTGATGCAGTTAAAGTGACATCAGGTGTCCCACAAGGAAGCGTAATCGGCCCCCTATTGTTCATTATATACATAAATGATCTATGCTCTCGAATTAGCAGTAAAATACGTTTATTTGCTGACGACGCTGTCATCTATCGCGAAATTAATGATCACTCTGACTTTGAAATTCTATCATCGGATTTAAACAACGTCATGTGTGGAGCCAAGAGTGGGGACTCGAACTTAATCTGAGCAAATGTGCGGCGGTACATTTCTTGCGGAGGTCGTCCAACTATCCCCTTGTATATGCTGTGGATGGCGTTAAGATAAAGGCGACAGATGAAGTTAAGTATCTGGGAGTTACGATAACCTCAAACCTATCGTGGGGAACACATATAAGAAATATTTGTGGCAGAGCTCTGAAGAAGCTAGGATTCGTCAAGCGTATCGTGGGAAGATTCTCAGATGAAAAAGTAAAAGAGAGGTGCTATTTCGCACTCGTCCGGCCACACCTTGAATATGCAGCAAGCATATTGGATCCGGTGCAGAAAGAATTAATTCGGGAACTTAATAAAATACAAAGGAAAGCTGCGCGATTCGTCAAAAACTGCTACGGGCGTACAGACAGCGTTACGCAGATGTTAAACGAATTAGGCTGGGAGCCGCTAGAGACTCGGAGGCTGCGCGCTAGGCTTAGATTACTTGAGCAATTGAGAATAGATATCTTTCAGAGCGACACGGAGAACATCATATTAGAACCCCACTATATTTCCAGGTCCGACAGAAACGATAAATTAAGAGAGATATTTTGCCGAACGGATAGGTATGGGAATTCGTTTTTCCCCCGAACAATAAGGGACTTTAATAAATGCAAGGCGTAATTTCATAGAGCGTTTCCTTTTTATATGTAAACGGCTGGTGTCCTAACACCCCCCGCCACACGCCTATTGGGGCGGCTTGCGGGGTAGTATGTAGATGTAGATGAGATGTAGATTTACTGTTGAAATTTATAACACGTATCAGGATCTATCAAATCGAGAGGCTTCTGTTGTTGTAACCGTGTTTGGCCTACTTACTACTATTTCATTAGGACGACAGAGGAAAAAAGTATACGCTTCGAGTGGAAGACTACATCAAACACTGGGGCCATTATGAGTAATCTATTGCGGACGCTGAGTATCCTACCTCGTTCCTCATTGTCATTGCTGCTCATTTCCTTAAATTGATAAAGTATGTCACATATGACTTCCAGCTCAAGTTCGTACTTTTTAGCAGGAAAATGGGTTCATTTTTGATGGGTAGTATTGATGAGGTAATTTTCGACCACTGCTTGCTTCAAAATATAAAACAGTTTTTATACAATCCCTAATTTAATGTTTCTCATTTTAGTTGTCTTGCTATCGTGATACATGTGATTTTGTGCTCACAGCCAAAGAATTATGAGATGCGTTGATCGTTTGAATTTTTGCTTCGACTAGAACACCATCGGTTTAACGATCATTTTTGTGGTTATTAAACGGTTTATACCTTAAACGCTAATCATTTAAAGGCAAATTCACAGATCTATATAGTAATAATTGTCTATCAAATATATGATGACCTTACTTGGTCATCATTTCGTGGAGTATGCTCCCTGATTTGTAATCTACCTGTGATGGCAACAGAATCTCTTAGAAGCCTCATGTTTTTCCAATCAATTATTTCCAGTTGCAATATTTAGTTGGCTGTCTATTTCTAGTCATCGGTCTAGTAATATTTTTTAGTCAACCATGACCAAATCTGGTTGTAACGTATCACTCAGTCGTTCAGTGGTGAATTGAATGGTGAAAAGTTCGAGAGTGCATTCATGAAAATCCACCGTTTGCGATACAGGTGTACAAAGATAATCGTACCTAGTATACTTCACCCCAGGGACAGCAACAGAAAAAAACACGATGTTTATCCTCCAGTTCCCTTTTATTGCTTTTCCCAGCTGTTGGAGGTCGTCAGCTTCTGTCTCATCATCATTAATTTTCGTATGACATAGAAAAAGTCAAACGCCATCCGTGCCGAGGAGTTAGGCCACACATGGTCCAGCGTTTAAGTATTTTAAATATAACCCAATACCTTGCGTTATGCTAAGATTAAGGGCCACAGACATAAGAGCTGGGAGAATCGTGCAATGTAAATTTATGCATGACAAGTGTGATGCTAACAAATGTATACTGAGGCACGGAGGTGTTTGGATGTGTTAAGTTGTAAATGACTGTTTGAAATTAAGCTTGAGGTTTTCAATTGTCTTGCGAGAAAACCCGAACTATCTTTCACGCCATAATTTTCTGTTTTTCGTATTTTTTCATTCTCAAAATGCATTGCTATGCCAAACATATTAGCGGTCATTTTCTTGGTTCTAATGAGTGAATATGTAAATGAATCATCGATTTTTGGGATTATTTACTATCATAATTGCAATCGAATAATTTGAATCAACTGAAGCAGATTTTTTACGCAAAAAACTGCCTTAACCAACGATTTTGTCCTCATAACTTAGGTTTTTTCAGATCCCGTGTGTCATCAAGCGTTCCGTCCGTGCTCGTTAATAATTTAAAAATTGACACGCTTTATACAATAACTGAAATTACTTTAGTGTATTAAAATTTCCCTTTTTTATATTTGGTGTTTGAGTGACAAGTAGTGTACTCAGAAGTACACTTGCGCCACATTCTATGAAGTGGCTCGTAAGCAGAAAACCTAGGAGTCATTCGAAAAATAATATAACCGTTCTTACATCTATAGCGGAACTGATAAAATCAGTATTTAAGGACGTTTTACAAGATATTTCTCCATGCTCTGACGTTATAATTTTTTATATTTTGCGAGAAGTCGTAACATTATAACCAAGGACGCCAGAGTATTTTACGATTTGCCTACGCTCTTTGTACATGTGATTTTACGTCACAGATTTATTCTGCAATATTTATTGGCCATAAATGAATTGTATACTTTTCACTGTGAATTTATGGTGAATTACATCGGTAGTATTACATTGTTTCTGCAATTTGCCTTCATTTAATGGAACCGAGGATATTTCAGATTAAAATGAACCAGTGCTTGAAAACTCATCTAGAATAAAACTCTTCTATATTTGAACATTAAAAGGTCTGAGAATTCATTCCCATCATTTCATAGTTTACGGCTCATGCACGGCATTTTTACCTCTATGCATTCAATGTCACGCTACGAAATTGGGATAAATCAAATCATGACAAATGAAAAATATTCTTCCGTAACGTCACCATAATTTCACCGTAATAAAGTTGCTATTGCTGGATCGATTAATTTTACCTGGTCCAGCTTCATTTTATTAGTAGCTGAGTACTTCGAATGGGTAATTAAAAGTTGATAATAGGACTGATGGAATAAATCAACCTCTGCGTTTTATCCATCAGTGTTTCCTATAATGTTCCGTCCTCTCTCCTTCGCTTCTATACCGACCCCTTCCACGCGAGCCTTGTGACGCGACAAAAGTGTGGAGAATGTACCGGTGGGGACGTTTGACCGTGTCTCTGGTCGAAGGGAACCGATTTCACCGCGAGGAGAAGAGGGGTAGTTGGTGATGGATTGTTGGTCAGGACGTGGGACGAGTTGTAAGAGGCAGGCCACATAAAATCCGTTCCAGCCCCTCTCATACATTTCCTTCGCATGCCGGTCCGCTTAAAAGAGATGTTCCGTGGAGGAAGAATGTTTAAAAGTCAGCTCACGTTGAACATAGGAGCAGACCTTCAGAGTCTCAACAGAGAATGTACTGACACCATCAGGATACGCCACATTACCACACGTAGCATGCGCGACTGACAAGATTGCCAGGTTTCTAAAAAAAACTATCTAGGTACGTGAAAAGAAATTACTGCGTCACGAAGACAGCCGTTCTATTCACGAAGGCGCTTGGGAGGTGAAGTGAGAATGCGGAAAGTCATGCGTTGGACATTTATTTTGGGGCTCTCAAATTCCACCTTCAGGAACACGTGAGAGAAGTCAACAACAGACAGATCCATGCCTCGGTGTTATCAGACCACACCTGGAGTGGATCTTGACGCAACATAATTTTGGAAGAAGCCAAATCAATTCTGAAATGAAGACGCTACTTCCCAAGAACTTTTGAAGAAGCTTTTAAGATAACAAAAAGTCCATAAAACTTCCATAGAGAAAATAGTTACTCTCTCTTCAGCGCCTGGAAATGTATTTTTACAAGCGAAAAGTGCCAGTAGAATTCGGCACCAGACTGAGTGTGGCCAATGTAATTCGATCAAAATGGCATCGAACGATTCGACCCGAAGAAGCATAATTGAACTCTTGCGAAACATGTCGTCTACCAGGATGAACACGTGAGTTGGAAAACCCCGGAGACCTATCTCATACAAGAACATAATTCAGGAACTGCACGGATTTTCTAGGGTGTTGGCGGTTGCAATTTTGATGGCGGTACGCGGCGCGGCGTCCCCACTTATAACAGAGCAAAGAATTATAAAATACCATGATAGTTAATAATCACCATCACTGCATTTCCCAGTTTTATCTCACCTTCATTAAAAATTTTAAGATAAAATAATTTCATTGAATGAACCAGAATCACTCAAATCATGGGAATACAACTTACTTAATTCAAAATGATTCAATTTCAATAAAAGTGCTCATTAAAACGATACTAAAATACTTATTTTTGCAAATGATAATGTATTTAAAGAAGTTTTTTTTTAGAAAACATCGTTTTAAAACTTTGCAACCCCGAAGTCATTTGTTTGCAGAAACCACGAAGTAAAACAAATGAGGTGTATGGCTGAGGAAATCTGACAACTTGCAAGGGTGACGTTAGAAGAAGAACAGCCTAAGATAAAACAAGCTCTGGCTGTAATCTTCGGGGTCTTAATCCACCTAATGGGAATACTTCTTTCTCCCTTTATATCTTAGGCACATAAGTAATAATCCTATTATTTCAAAAGTTCTAATCGGGTTGGATTTTTGGAAAATGTATAATATTGAAGCGAAATGAGACGAGTTCTTCTCGATAATTTTTAAAATTAAACTCTGCACGGTCAGAGGAATAGTTTGTTTTCAGAAATTCTGCATTTAACATTGAGGTTTAGATTGGTTGATATACTTTCTAATTTAATGAAATGCTTTTATTATTTATCACATTATTTTTTCTAACATTTTTCCCTTGCCAATTCCCCTAAGACTATATACCGAAGGATTTGATTTTCTGAACAAAATATTTCCGCGTAAGATACCAATAGTACTAAAGTATACCGCGAAAACTCGAATGTTTACATTATTTTCTATTTACCACTCTTGTGGTTGTAACACGGGAGTATATGACTACCCTTGTGACTCTTTGGAACGGGAGAAAGGTGATTTACCCTTTTCTTTGAAGAAAGCAAGTTCAGCAAGCTCTTATATCCCAAACATTTCTTTATCGCGTTGAGAGGACTGGGGAGGGAATACGGACGATTTATAGTACCTAAACCCCCCCCCATATCGACACCTTACCATGGCCTTCGTCCTCCGGGAAAAATTTAGGAGAAATTATGGGAATTTGTTTTCTCCTGTACCCCGCTGAGAGGAGGCTGAGAAAAGTGGGAAAAAACGCTTCCCTACGACGCCTGCTCTTTGGTCCTCAAGGAAGCGGCAAGAGAGGAAGAAGAAGTGTGGACCCTTTGACCCTTATTTTTTTTCTATTCGGGGCGAATTTCCATAAAAACCCACCAGCCGTGACCCCGCCCCGTCTAACCCTCCGCCCTCAGACCGAATTGAATTCTTTAACGTGACCCTCATGTCAATGGAATTCTTTTATTGTCAGCATCGATTCTTGGGGACACAATGGCCGGCGGCGGAGAGTCGTGGTGAAGGGCTCTGGGTGAAGAGGGGTTAGGGGACGCAGGGTCTTGAGAGCTTGAATAGGGAGCGGGGGGCAGAATTAAGGGTCCTTTCCTTGTTCCTTCCAGTCCGCATCTCTTCATTTCGTACCCGCGATGACTGCGTGAGCTTGCAAGGTAAGCAGAGGGCGATGAAAGAAAAATGAACTCTAAGCTGGATGGCTTTGAGGGATGGGATGAGGTGGCATTTCAAATAGTCAGCGTAGTTTCTTCTTCGGGTTTGGGAAATGCGATGACACATCCAAGTATTCTTAAAGCATTGAAGAATGGTGGAGATGGGATATGCAGCTGTTTTCACCTTTGTATTGGCACCGTAATTGTGATAAATTATAAAGATTAAAAAAACCTATTATGAACGAGAAATATTTAATGGTCACCAAGGATGTTTACCAGGTGAGGAAATTCAAATTATCCTTTCTCCGCCCATTCATAAACTTTTTCTCTTATGTTGTGGTGGTCTGGCTCTTCTTTTGCGATTGTTATTGTTATACAGCTAGAAATGTTCCAAAACCAAGAGATTGATTAATTTAATGTATAATAAGGTGATGTTCAATGCATCCGCAAAATATAATTAATCATCAATTAACACAGCTCTTATAAGTGTGTCGGAAATTCGGCATCGTTTTATAAATATTGTCAATCGGCGGTTGTTAATAATGGGTCACGTTAATGCATACGTGTTAGTTTAACGCATATCTCTGAACGGTAGATAATTGTTTAGTAGGCGTTATAAATCGTTGGTCAATTACCGTTGCTGCATTTGAGTTTTTTTTTATTTTATTGCGAGTAAAATCTTGCTCGATTCACCTCGTTTTCATTTTATATATGTATATTCCAACCTGAAAAGCGAACTCTTTTTTTGATACATGCATCTCACAAAATAACGTTGAGTTATCTACCCTTCTCGTGAAAACCTTTTGGCTTCAAGAAATATATAACAGATACATATTCGAGTAAATATTAGCTAAGAACTTAAAAAAGAATATTTTGTCAATTTAGACCAAAATATTTTCTATATGGGTATAATTACCCACTTGTTATCTTTAATAAACTTAAAACTCTTAAGAAAGTGATGCTTTATACTAAAAGTAGCCATCTTAACTTGTTCGTCATTGCTCGTAGTCTGTAATCGGAATAGGAAAGGTAGTGCATTCAAACTTATTGACGCAATGTCCTGAATGAAGCTGAATTGAAAACCAGGATTTTTTCATGCAAAGTGGAAATAAAAGTGCACGCCCTTTCGTTTTGAGGCAACTCTAGGTTCCTCTGAGGCTTAAGCTCCTCGAATATATTTGGAGGTCGGGAAAGGGGTAATTGCTGCTCACCAAGGGCGGTTTTGAGCGTGGGATATTATGAATTCGGGTGAAGGACTCCTAAAAGCGAAGCAAGGATATTGAAATTGGTGGAAGAGCAAATATCGCTTTCATGGAATGCTCTTAGCACTGGCAATATTCGGCTGCAACTCCTCTGCGTGATTGTGAGGTTAAAAATGGCCAAAAAACACATAGGTAAGTCGCGGACTGGATCGGACTTTCTGTACCATGCGGAGAATGAGAAACAAATGAAATGCCATTCTGGCTTTCCAAAGTCTCTGAACTTTACTTCTGCCGACAAAAAGCAAGTTTAAATGGCCTCTTCATTTGAGCTTTGAGGTAATGGATGGAAAATGTCATTGGCCATAAGGTCATGGCTTCAGTTAATGTTAGTTCCTGCACCGCTAAACCCCGTAGGACGTAATATAAAACCCTAATATTAAAGATTCAAGTATGACAAAACAAATTTACTGTGTGGCAATTTTCATACCTAAGCAATGCTAAAGATACCTGATAGTAAGATTGCATTCTACGGAATACATTTGAAATACCTTTAATAGAAAGGAATATCTAAGCCTAAAATGTTAACCTTCGTGAAAATATTCTTTCGTTTCAATTAATCGATTGCAGAAAGAATTAGAATGGAAATATACAAATATTTAAAAACTGCTGGATGTAAATAACTGTAATGCGAGATTAAAAACTGTTAAATGAATGAGAGTTAGATAGAGCTTTTAGTAAGGTTTTTATAAACAGTAAGAATGCTAAAATTTAATTTTAACGTAAGGTTTATTATGATTTAATTGTTTGATTGAGATCGCTGTTTATGGAAAACGTTTCATTTTCGGAAATTATAATGTTCTCCTTCTGCTTGTTGCCGTAATAGTGAAGAAAAATTTAAGTCACCAATTAAACATAAATTCAAGATTTTTAAAAATCAAATTAGGCATATTGATGATTTTTTCCTGGCGTGTGGCGCATTTAAATTTAAAAGTTAGGCATATTATAAACATTTGATTAATTAGAAATTATTTTATTTGCATCCTCTAAAAGCAAATTTTGCTGCCGTATGAAAAGTCAGTATTGAAAATAACATCGTTGTTAGTGTATTTCATCTTAATTCCTTTAATACGAATAATCCTCAACGCTCACGCCTGCTTAATAATTGCGGTTTAATGATTCTAATTGCAAGAAAGACAATTTCTAAATTTTGTAAGGAGTTTATTGGAAAATTACCGTAAACAATGAAGTGGGATTGCCAATTCAATGCAGAAAACAAGCTAAAAGTAAGCAGACTGTTTTCGTTGCATTTGTAATACCGCATTCATGAAACAACGAATTGTTTGCTGCCATGTGTGTGCGGAGAAAGGGATCATTGCTTTCAGCCGCAATTGGCACGAACCTCCAGGACACCACATGTGTCGGGTTCTTTATTAAAGTAAAAAACAGGTTACAATATAGATAATCTTGAAACATTAAACCGTTGCATTTTCTCAGGGCGGCTAAAACGGCTTGATTGTAAATACATAAACAAATATGGGAATAATCAGGAGCATGCCCTTGAGGGCAGCGGTGGCTTCAGCATAGTAAATCGGGAGCTGGTTCTCCAGTCGTTCGATGAACTCAAGTTCAAGTTCCGGGCAAACCACTGCACATTGCCACGGAGTGACGTCAGCGTATCCTCTGTACATTACTTCGTATGGGATACATCGTCGCACTTTATTGAATTCCTCGTCCCAAAATTTTCGCAACTACACAATGCGTCTGGTATAAAAATTTGACACTAGAAAATAAGGGAGGCCCAACATGAAACAGGTCCAAGAGATATACCCAGCCAGCTTCGGGATATCCAGCGTCCGAAGGCGAGGTATTATTTCGATGCCCAGGTGTAGGCGGGCAAGGGCCGCTGGTGTGAGGCGGAGCGTTCCCTCTTCAGTATTAACGTGGACCCATAAATATATCAATTGACGTCTCGGGGTTAACACGCACCTGCCCGTCTCTTTCTTTATACCGGCCTACTTTCCTATGAGAGGTTCAGCTGGTTCAAAATGGGGGCATCACTAAGGAGGGAAGAGATAAATGTGTGATTAGAATTCTGAAGAAAATTATCCTGCGGTATTTTCGTCTTAAAATGCTCATATCTCAACTCTCGTCCTAGCTTACATTGCAAAGGCATGTAATGATTAGTGAGGTGTGGAGTGCCCATCTTTATCATGGGCATACTAGTCTTGATATGAAATAACATATCTTAGGATTGACAGAATGTGAATGTTGTAATACCAAACTGTTAGGTCTACGAATACTGAAAATTCGTTGAAGCATTTAAAAAATATAGTTTCATGTACCAGTGCATGTGATGCGTGGATACAGCGTTCTCTGAGATTAATCTACATTTATCGAACATGTGCATGACACTGTTGACTGCGAGTATTTTTGTTGTTGATGTTACCGGGGAATACATCGCCTTATTTGCTTAAACGTATTTAAGGCTTGTTAATCACTGAGGAGTAAGTTTTACAAGGTTAGATTTAAGTTATTTGGACCGATTTCGGCAGTTTTTCAGTAACCTTTGCCAATTAGTGAATGCTAATTTGACAAAAAAGAGTGGACAGGTCTCCTACCAGTTAGGGGCATTTGGAATGCCTACAGGATATGTGTTTGGGAAAAGGGAAAAAAGCCTTGCACAGAATATTTAAGCTACCATTTCAAAACCGAGCACACGATTGAAATTCTATTGTGATGGAAACAAGTCACTTTGTGAGGTAAAGGCACTCTTTTCAGCGTTTGACATGCATCAATCAGTACCCAAACTTTTAAAATCTCTCGAGAGGAAATTTATTTGTTTTGCGTTTGTTATTCATGAGGTACGCTCCCTGCCAGACGAGACACAGTGTTAAGCTTTCTATATTCTGCTTTTAATTTAGGCCAGTGAATACCTAATCACAGTTTGGGTTACCCCAATAAAGATATTTAATAGTGCTATATTCTTACAAATCAGGTGATTTCTAAGTTGCAATACACAATAAATTGACGGAGTCATTTGTAAGGGTGTTTCGATGCTACTTTGTACACAAGTTTCAAGTTTCACGTCTCCTTACAGCCATTCCCCTTATTCCGATAATATCGTAGTACGATTTTGAACAGTGTGCACTTAAGATCAGGAGTCAAGTCTCTTCTCTTGTTTGTGTAAGTAACGGTTTCTGATACGACGCGTAGGTCTATAGTGTGCAGTGTCTAATCTGCATCCCTGGAACTTTAGCCGACTGTTTCCCTAAAATAGGATTATTGATTTTGCTCGCAATAAAATAGAGGTAATTATGAGCACTGAGTATAACTATAAATTAACTTACATTGTCGTTTAAATACAGGTTTAGGACATGCTTTATTTCCTTTTTTAAATGCATTTCAGGTTGGTCAACCGACAGATGATTATTTGGAACTTTTGAACCTTGTAATTATTATACTTTTGGCGGATGCCCCATCCAAGGCATACATTTTAGAGCTCCCGGAGCTTTCCATAGGGCTAGATGGATGGTCAAAGCAATATATTCATTAAAATATGAATTTTTAGATATCAGTTTATTTTAACAGGAGAAATCAAGGGACTTCTCACTGTTAATATTTTCATTGTTTCTGTATATATTGTCCATGGTACACCACCACTGAGGCTATAGGTGTACCAAAAATTATTTGGAGCTAACTACTCGATTAAAAGAGTATAGGAGCGTTGACAGTACAATCGCATCCATTGCCCTAAAGAAATTGTGCAGGCACTTGTGGTATCCAAGCGAGCAATTGTCTGCACTCTCAGTTTTTATGACAATGTAAGTCCATTTAAAAAAAAGAAACTTGTATACAACTGAAAACACAAAGAGGGCATACCACACCCTCCTAAACGACTACCGCTGAATTTAGAAGAGTGTTATAAGTTAGTGCTGGCAGATTTTGTCATGGTGAATAGTCTGACATTCTTTAGAGTGCTTAGTATTCAACAAGATTTTTTGGAAGAAGATCCGGTCACATGATCCAAAACAGCGAGTAAAGAATCAGTCAAGATAAAGTGGAGGCTTTGCGCGTGGTTAACGATCATGCTGAGCGCGCTATCAAATTGGTGCAAACTTTATCAAGAGTATTACATGTAAATAAGAATGATTCCAGCATTTGCTTCTTGGTGCTGCTGACTATCAAAAAACTACCAAATAGTCGCGTAAGTCAACAGTTAAAGAGCAATATCGTCTGGAATTGTGACAATAATATGTTTTCGTAGTATGTTTTACTCATATTATGATGAATTTTTGATAATATAAAACTTTGAAAGTTTTTCTGTGAATCATTAATGTCTGATGTACTAATTCGCCAGTTGAAAAACTAGAAAGTTTTCAATGCTAAGCGGTATTCTCATTTATTTTACGAAAATACATAAAAGTGCATGTCTTTTAAAGTCTACCGGTTTCCATGATACGGCTGCTAGGATCATGCCGTGTGCAGTATCCCTCATGCAACGGTCACGAGAATCTTTTTCCAAGGAAATTATTACATACACATGCATGAATTAGGGCTAAAAGTTGGTCTTGTTAGGATAGTAACTTTATGTTTATCACTAGCAGACTGTAAAATTGTCACGCACGGGAAATAGTTCCCTTGACCCTAGCTCGGGAAGGCACGAGGGGGGCGCTGGGAATGAAGGGCGCAGGATGGGGAATCAGCTGACTGCGGCCCACGCGCACCCGGAGCGGCTTTGTGTGTATGGCGCGCGGCAGTAGCCCCCGCAAAAATATTTTATTCGTGGAAAACGGTTGCACATACGTAACAATGGAGTGAGTTTTGATCCAATAGGACTGTAACTTGGTGTTTTACCCCTAAAAATTATGCTTTTTTTCCTCCAGTCGTGAAAATTGAACGTCACAACATTTATTGCTCTTGAGTGACCTCTAAATGTTAACTTATCGAGCCAATTTTTTTAGGATATCCTTTCTTTGCCACATAGCATAATTTTAGAGGTTGAAATTGAAAATCCGACAAAAAATAAAAAATAAGCCACACCCTACCTTACACCTTAGTAACCTTTAAGATCAAGTTGATTTTTAAGGGTGGAGATTTAAGCTATTGGATGGGTTTACTCCTCAAACTGATTATAGTAATTCAACTAGATATATAATTTCCTTATTGTGAGTAGTTGTTTTAAAATTCGTCTGGCTTCACCTGCATAAAATTTACCACCGTTTATTTGGCATACTCATTTTGTTATATTGCCGCTCGAGTAAGGATATACAATATTTACCACGATGAATTGTACATTTTTGGTAAGGGGTACCTCTAAAAACACGGTGAAGTCTGCTTTCAACCTATCCTCCTTAATTGCTTTAAACTGCACACCACCACTGATGTAATGCATTTTCGATTGACGGAGTAATGCAATCTTTATAATTATGTTTTCGCAGTTTGTTTCGCTAATCAAGCAAATTGCGCTAGATTGTTTTCAGTTGAATATACTGCCTCCAGCTCGCTAATGAGGACAGTTTCCGCCGATGCGCTCGAATTGGTGTGTTCTCAGTGTGTAATTATAGTGTTCAGACCACTCTTTATCTCGTATTTTTGGAGGGTATCGATTTCAGAGATTACAGCCATTAAGCACTGGAATGCATTGGAATGATTAGGAACGTGGGAATCGCTTTTTTTAATGGATGAGAACAATCAAGATATCACGTCATCAGTAACGTTTATTTTTTTGTTAACTTTTTAATGCATTCGTGTTCCCGAACTACAGAGCAGTTGACTCAGTTCTTTTTAAACTTAAATTAGCTCTAAATAGATTTGTGCCGTTCCGAAGTCAGCCGTGACTGACCAGAATTCGAACACATAATCTTAACATTGCCTTGAACTCATCTTAAACTTAGAGGGCTTGGTGGTGTAAATAACTAACGCACCTGAACGGTAATTGGGAGATCCGAGTTCAAATTCCGTTCAAGTCACAGGATTTTTTCATTGCGAATTTCATCCTTTTGGTGCATATCTTTGAACCCGTGCGCTTTACTGCGTACCAGGTGAGTATTATTATTGACCACTTACCTCTTCCAGATACTACTGTTACCAGTTAATTAAACGTACCAAGATATACCTTTATTTTAATGTAAATGTTGTGTGCAATTGACCATATAAAACCTTACTCTTCTGCTCGTCAATATTTGGTGGCTTATTCCTATTGGATTTGCGTAAACGTTCTCGGTTTTATCCGTATCAAACTTGCGTGCGATTAAAGATTTCATCAGATAAGATTACATAGGGCTTTTGAAGAAAACTATTTCGTCGGTAATTACAAAGTTTAGGATACAAGTCCCACGCTTTAGATAGCGTGTATGCGGCTACCTTAATTTGAAAATAGCAAAAGATTTCAATAAATTTCTTATGTTTAAAATTTTCGGATATAGAATTAAAAAGAAATATTCCACAGAAGAAACTGGGTTGGCCTAATTGCGAGATAATTAAGGGATTGCTTCATTTTAAACAGATGGGCCAGGGACATAATGATATTTGAATTGGTAGATGTCCTCGGGAAGAAAATTTGCGACGTTCAACTATCTTCAATATATTTCTATTACTTATTTCTAAAGAAGAAGACGACCTGAAACCACTCAAGCTACAATATCTGTACATTTCTATCTATATTCACAAAATTGCTTATTACTTACTATTGAGCCGAAGAAAATACAATATACATGATTGTTTTTAAATTATGAGGTGGATACTGAAAGTTGGTTATGCCTTACTCATGGGTTCCTCTTTCAATTTTTTGTTTGAATATCACTAAAGAAGTTCACATTAATGTGTTCACCGCATATTTTCAGGTGAGATATCGTAGAACAGCTTCAAGGCTAAATTGAAAGAACAAAACGGAGTTTGTACTATCCAACTAGATATTTCGTTTTCGATTCTTTAAATACTTTTAATAAAATTATATAAAATTAAATATTATTTTCCTGGGGTTAAAAGTACATTCTATTGCTTTCATTGAGTTGAATTTTGCTGAATCATCAATTTATAATCCACTGGTAACCACTAAAAAGATGTCTTTGTTATGAAATACTTGGCAATAAATTAATGTATAAGCATGTCAAATGTTTATAAACAGTTGTTCTTCTTAGTACTTTGTTATAATGTATCATAAAATGTTATCATAAAATAGCCATTGTGACTAAATATTTTAATCTGCTGTACTCTTATTAAATGGTGGATTACACCGGAGATATTTGATGCTTCAATGTCATTATTGAACTAATCGAGCTGAATTTACTTGTGAGAGATAATACTCATTTAAGATATTTGTTGGGCTCACTGTGCATAGTTTTCGCGATCAGCAGACTGGAAACTTGGGTAGGGGACTTCTTGAGCTAGGAGGAGAGAAAGAGAGTGTGAGAGGGGAACCCTTATTTCGTATCCCTAATGGAAAAGAACGCAGTCACTGGAATTCATTTTTCCTTCCAGGAGATCCGCAATAACAGAGGGAAGAATAAGGTCATGAGTGATGGATGGCGCGACGGGAGGTCGCTTTATAGGGAACCGTATGCGAACGGCGACTGCCCAAAAGTGTCCTGCTCTGTTTTTCATTTTTATTTTTGAAGCGGGGATGGCACTAGTTCCGGTCGTATTTCTGGAAAAGAACGATTAAGTGTTCTCCTCAAGTACTTACGATGGTTCTCCACCCAATTTCGACCGTCTCTTTCAGCTGTGTTTAGGTTCCACTACACGAAACTTTCTTTGACTAAATCCGAGCAATTTCTGGGATTTCATTTTAATCGCCCATGAGGAAAGAACTGGAGTAATTACCGGCCGAAATGCACATAACGACAAAACAATGTGCTGAAATGCGTCGCGGATGTAGTTACTTCTTTGGTTATGTGGTCTAAAAGACGGAACTTGGCTATAATTTTTCGAGTCGGCTCCATTTTTATGTTTTTGGATGTATTCTAGTGCGTATTACTGCGAATAGCTATACATTTCCAAGTAATGCCACGAGAAAATCTCGAGCCAAAAGTTTTTGGTTACAATATTATTTTTTTTAGCGGAAAATTAATTTTAATTCATCCAGGTTCGTCGTTAATGTCCCTTGCAAAAACAGTTTCTTGAAGAAAAAATTCCAAATTTTAAAACTCATTATTATTCGTCTCAACTCGTTAAAAGTTATATTTTCAAGTGCTTTAACAGAACATGAATGACATACATTAAAGTCCAACGTGACGCAAAATTACGAGATTTATTGTCTTCGTTAGTTCCCCTTAATTTTCTCGACATTTCGACAAACCGGCTATTCCCTCCAATCAGAGATGGTGTTTATTGCTTCTTTTTTATGCAATACAATTCTCCTGATTTAAAAGCATTTAATATACTTCTGTTGAAATGTATTGAGCGTAGGAAGTTCGTGAGGTACGGACGATTAACAAAAAATTGCAAAAATGAACTATAAGTCAATAATACTGGGTTAACAAAACGGATATGCATGCTCTAAAAGCCAATATTATGCCAATATATTAATTCGCGGTAATTTTATTTTATTTTGATATTTATGCTTTAAGCCTGGCGCCATTTTAGTTTTATTAATAGGAGAGTTTTCACTCACATCTAAACGATGTAATGGCTCCATTTTACAACGTTTAAATTAGTTCGGTTTCCGTCATGTCTGTCTGCCCGGGTGGAATATTGAAACCGAGTTTAAATTCACTTCCCGATCAGCTAGAGACTTGAAATTTTAACCATAGCTCAGAAGTGGATGGCAATTCAATATTAGTTATCTATTATAACATTTAATTGGTTAATTAATTAACAATGAATTAATTAAAATATTTCCTGATGTGCTAGTAGAGGCTTGTAATTTTAACCATAGCTCAGAAGTGGATGACAATGAAATGTTAGCTACATGTATAGCAATTAATTAATTAACAAATTTTCTTATGTGCTTGGAGAGGCTTGAAACTTTAACCGTCGCTTGGAACTGGATGCCAATGCATCATTTGTTATATGTTACAATAATTAATTGATTAATTAATTAACTATCAATTAATTAACAAATTTCCTGATTTTCTAGTAGAAGTCTTGAAACTTTAATCATAGCTCCGCGCTCTCGGACGACCCTTGCTGAATGTATTTGTCTCGAACGAAATCATGTGCTATAACGGCCAAGGTGCATAAATAACTATTTCACCTCAGTCACACGCATTCGGGGTATTACTGACCCAGTTCTCAGTATGGTATAAGGTCTGAACATGTGCTAGTCTCTCTCTCGACGGATAATCATACTCAGCTGATAAAGAAGTATTTCTGGACATAATAAGGACGGCGTTTAGACCTGTGTACGCCACGCTTTTACTAGAACGTATAGAGATCTAACAGTTGATAGTTCCTTATGCGCATGATTCATGGTAATAAGACTAAAAAGCAGGAAATAATTTTTTAATATACCACGTTTTTAAAACGGACTAAAAAGTTAAAATAATTTTCCCTGGGCCCTTCTAAATTTTTGAGGGTAAATATTTAGTGGCTATGGAGATATTTGTAAGACTTGAAGAGAAAAACGTGGGGCGCAGGCAACCCATGATAATTAAGGAGGAGTAAAGGGACCATGTGTCATTGAGCACACTCCCACAGTTAATACCATTTGCAATTCACTGAAATTGGTTGTGAATTCATCCGGATTATCTACTGCCCGCGCCCCACGTTTTTCTCTTCAAGTCTTACAAATATCTACTACAGCCACTAAAACTTCACCCTCAAAAATTTAGAAAGTCCCAGGGAAATTTATTTTATACTTTTTAGTCCGTTTTAAAAACCTGGTATATTAAAAAATTATTTTTATGTAATTAATTATTTTAACAATATTGTTAGCCTCATGATCTTTCTCATTCCACAGTGCTCAGTTTGCATTTTATTTTCCACCGCTACATAATTATTTCGAAGATACATCCCTATGAGGATAAGCGTCAACTTGCTTTAATTGTCTTAACCTAATTTTCCCGTTTTGGTAATTATGGAAATTGATTTATGGCGCTTTTTAGGCTGAGTGTCCGAAAGAACTGGGAAATTAACTACTTGTTGAAGGTGAACGCAGCCTCTAAGATTGAAAATAACAATAATGAACAAACATGACATGTATTTTTAAAGAATATTGAATGTTTAGTAAAGCTCAAACTCACTACACGTAAACAACCGTGAAAAGTCCCGATTAACAACTGATCTTTCCTAGCAATCACATTTGTAAATGAGAAGTGCGTGCAAGTAATTGACATGATTATTCTTTTGGGCGCATGGATTATTGTGAAGTATTTTTGTTTTAAGTTTCCGGAGATTGATTTCGAATGGGTTAGGTGGACGATGGATGACAAATGAAATTCCGTGCACAAAAAACTTATCGAAGCATCTTCAATAACTCGGAACAGTCAACGCAGTTGCCGTAAAAGATCAAAATACATATTTACATATCCTTCCAAGCTGAAACGATGAGAAATAAGGTCCATGGTAAGGAATCATTAATGAACTAATTCCTCCATAATCCTCTTGCTTGGTGATTCCACTCTCTGTAAAGAAAACGGAAGTTTGATGTTGTGGACGGAGCTGTCAAGGTGAAATATCTATGAGAAAGTAGTGTTAGTCATTTCTGTGTATGTTAAATAAATTAAACATTTAAGAAATTTGCTACATTTTCTATTTTTATTTTCTGGTGCAGCTGTAGGTTAAACTTTATCTTCCACGGTCACATCATCTGTAATACATAAAGAAATTCTAGTCTGTCAATTTCTTCTTGTATCCAGGTCTGCAATCGACGCGAAAGCATGGAAGAAAAAGCCTCACACAGAGTTTCCCCCGATATTGACAACAGGAAATAACAATGCTCGATGAGAAAAAATACGTCCAGAAATATGGTGCACTTCAAGTACATTTATCTTGACGATAGTAATCATCTTAATAAATTTTAATGTTTACCTAAATGATATATTTTATCAGTAAATGTTGTTGAATGTGCCATTGTGGTAAATTATTATGCTGGGAAATTTGAAGATAACATACAAGGTACTTAGTGAAGCATGAACTGGAAAACATTTGTTGAATAGAATATGTATTTTTTGATGGGCTTAGATCGGCGATTCATTCCATTCTATTGCCGGGAAAAACAGCATTTGATCAATATAGTAGTACGGTTTATACACGTGTAACTCATTATATCGTTACGTGCCACGAGAAATCGTTGCTGCTCAGCGATGTTTTGAGCCCGCTGTAACGACTTACAAAAGAATTCCCTGACCTAGTTTGAGTTCCGCCCTGTGTTAGTAGTTGCCGTAACTGCTATCGCCGAAGGGCGTCAGCTTATTTTCCTTACTATTTTCTGTTGTACATCATTTTCTTCCTCCTATCTCTTCCTTCATTAGCTCTCATTATTTACGGTGCATTACTTAACTAATGCACTTCAATGAGTAAGAATCGAATTTCTGAATGAAGTGCTGCCCGTTTTTTATCCAGATTAGAATCAATCTTATGGTTTTACCAAGTGCATATTTTTTTGCAAAATTGATTTTATTTACATTACCATTTTTAAATAATACACCTCACTCAGTGATTCAACCCGAAGGTTGGTTTGGGGTAGGTGAGGATAGAGCTCACCTCAGACTAAGCCACAGGCGTGTGAATTTCACACATTCAGGGTAGGGGGGCCAATTCCTTTCCCTGGGCCACCTCGCACTCCGAGGATTTTTGTTCGGGGGCGTTCCCGGATTTGAACCCGGGACCCTTCGATCGGTAAGCCAAGCGCTCTACCCACTAGGCCACCACGCTCCCCCAATAATACACCTATATACTTTAAAAATAACTTTGCTGAGTTGGTTTTTGTCCACTTTTAATGAAATGCATGCGTATTTTATTGAGAGTTGGTTAATGTTATAAATAATCTAAATTTCCTTTTGCCAACGTTTGGCTCTTTAATATTAGCATCATCAAGTCTTAAGGTAATATGAGAGCATTCTCTTGACTAAAGGAAGGCAAATATTCTTGACAAATTTCGTTGGAAAAAGGAAGTTGAGATTTTTTAAAACATTGACCAACTCTCAATAAGGTACGCGTACATTTAAAAATAACCTAATCCTAAATACTGCAGTTAAAGAAAATAAACCTTAAAATAAAAAAAAAATCTTTGGCGTTATTACAAAATATGGTCATATAATCAATACTGGTAAGAGGAGAAGAAAAAACACTGCGAACAGTAGTCCTTTAGTTTTATGAATTATTAAGTTTCTTGTTTTTCAAATTTTAACCCACCTTCATTAATAAATGATAGATGTGACTTAAAGATGAAGCTTTCCGACCAGACTGTTGTCGTTGGAATTTCGACGAGGATGGTAGAGCTGTCGCACACGGTAGCCAAAAATTCTGACAGTTGACGTCCAGCCATCCGTCATACTTAGAATATATAAAATGCGAATGAGCTCCTGGAAGGATTCGTAAGCGAGTGATGATAAATTGCAAGGTAATGCGACGGATACGAATAAAAAATGAAGCAATTTTAGATTTTATTGGGTTAAGGAGAGCTTCATGAGCCAGTCTGGCCCTGCGACACGAAGCATCAAAGAGAACATCCTGATTACAGCGCAAATATGTGGCTTTAGAGGTCGAAGCTTTTGGGCTAATTTGTTCTGTATCCATAAAATTGAAATTTAGTTTGTTTGAACGCTATACACTTCCTCACTTCTTGATGGGTTCTTACAAATTTTGCACACAAGTTCTTTAGGACGTAGAAGATTAATACGCTTGATTTAAAAGGCCCAGTTGATTGTAACATAGGTATACATTTACAAATATTTGTACTAGCTGCAGGTATCCGGTAAAAAATGTTTGGCACAAAATATATCTTTTGAGTAAGGTGGGGGAAAGCTAGAATGATCCGAAGAAGGAAATTGAAAATAGAAACAGAAGATAACACAAAGTGAAATTTGGTAGCCAGTCATCCCAGTTTGCAACGTGGATAAAATGATTGTTGAATAATGCCTGAAATACTAAAAGATCATTAGCTTAAATGTAACTAATATGCTCTACAAGCTTTAATGTGTGCCAAACCAAATCCAGCAATAGTGAAAGGCGGCAGAAGATTGTGAGCTGGTGCAAAGACGTCAACAAATACATATTGAGGGAGCATATGAACATTTTAAATACAAATATATATAAATAAACTATGCCACAGGAGGGGCGGAATTAAATATAGACACATAAAAAAAGAACACTCACACTATACGTTGATATTTCGGTTACTATAGAACCTTTCTCAAAGATAGAAGGATACATATATGTATACTTCTATCTTTGAGAAAGGTTCTATAGTAACCGAAATATCAACGTATAGTGTGAGTGTTCTTTTTTTATGTGTCTATATTTAATTCCGCCCCTCCTGTGGCATAGTTTATTTATATTATCGCGTGTGTGATTTTCCACGAACTCGTATATATATATATATATGTACGTGGCACAGGTTTAACCCTTTAAAAATATACTTTACGACCCATTTATTGAGTTTGATCCACTCATTTCGACGGGATATTATGACGAATGTTCTAGCTTTTTGGGCCATAAAACGGAATTGAACGACAGTCATCTTTTCGTCCCATTCTCGCGCGTCATAACTGTGTTGTTTCTGTCACAATGCGTTTTATGGTCAGTTTCGTTTTTGCGTGACGCAGGTGTTTCGACCTAACTGTTGTAGTGTCTCTCGTAGCACCGAACCACGCTCCTTCCCAGATAACAGGTGTTTTTTTATCAGCATTGTACATTGACGATGTTTCATGTGGATGCTTGAATCCGGCGTAAAACCCTCTTTAAGTTAAGGTAGAAGGTAAACTTAAATTTCCGTCACTCGCTATGTCACCAGTGGACTAGTCACTGTGCAAACCATGACACCAAAGTGAGATTAGCGTCCCTAGACGGAAACGAACCTATTGGTTTGGAATTTCCTCATCAATATTTCACTGGCCTGTTTAGACATATTTTATGCTCTACTTACTGTGTGCAATTTCCCTACTCCTCTGCATAGCTTTAAAATATCATTCATTCTACTTAAGACTCATTGCGACTGCAGCAGCAAAGAAGCTCCGCGGTATTTTTTTTTTCAATAAGCAGTAAAAATTTTCTTTTATTTTTTAATTTTGGGAGTTTGATGCGAAATTCAATGGATGCATTACTAGTAGGGAATGTGAGGGAAATATGGGCTCTAAAAATAAAATAAAAAAAACGCCGAGGTTGACGTGCGAGTTCGCCTATCATTCGCTTGCCACTCGCCTTTGTTTAAAAGCGTGAATTGCCTCTCTCTTTTCCTCATTGAGCATTGTGATGACGCTCGCTGAAATGTATTTATAGCTATTAATAAATTTTGTTGAGGGTATTCACGCATCTTTATTCAGGCGGACGGATTTAAATTACGTGTGAAAGTGAAGCAAGTATTCGTGTCGTAGTATCATGACGCGATGCTTGGAAAAACTGTGGCACTATGAGATGAGATTAACGCTACTTAACCACTTGATGGGGAAGTAGAATTTGGTCAGAACTCTTCAGAGCACATGCCTGAATGCTTCAAAATAGTATATAGAAATTAAACTCCGAGTACCTATCTACTTACTTTTCTAGTGCTACTATAAAAAGTCGGAGGTTACTAGGTTATGGTAGGTATAGATTGGGCTCCCCATTTCAAAATGTCAATATTGTCGAATACTGGCAACTGGGAGAGATTTTACAGCGGATGCTCGGTCACTACTTGGGCAATGGTTGGAGAGGACTGTGTAGTGGTGAATTGGATTTGAAGTGCATCATGAACTTGCCGTGGTATTCCTTTTCGTGGTATACTCAAAATCTATCATAAGCGAAAACCATAATGTTCAAAGTTTGGCGCTAACCTCGTGGACGGTGGCGCAGTGCGCGCGATCCGACTGCCCAATTGCATAATATGCCCGGCAGTAGGGAAAAATTTAACATAATTTAAAGCCACAAAGATTTACAGGAAAGAAATATGCTTCAGTGGGTAGCTAATGGCATGGGAATTTTGAGAGACATGTGTTTGAGTTCCGGTCAAGGAGCATGATTTTCCTTTATGGAGTTTCCGCACCCGAGTGTAGTATTCTTTCCGTCGGATTGAACATTAAACTGTACACCCCCCAGTGTAATTCGTTCACTCCCCCAATAGTGTAACCCTTACCAACATATCCAGAAAATACGCAAGTTACCTCCGTTTTTAACGCCTCCCTAAATAACTAACCAACGATTAAGAAGCCAAATCTCATCGTGGGATTCCTTATAGTCGAACCTCTAATCTTGGAAATTACTAAGATTTACTCCATACTGCATAAATTTGAAACATAATGCCAACTCATATTCTTATTTTTATGAGATTTTTATTGTAATGTAGAGGTAGGGTAAATAAATGTGGGATGCCCAAAAGACGAAGTAACCCTTCCACCTGATCCAAAGTTAATTCATCGCCTTGGGACACAGGTGCAGTTATTTGAATAGGCATTTGGCGAATGGGGAAATGTTTTTGTCACCTTGAAGTGCTCGTAATGACGCATGTTAATGCCGCTGATTGTCAGTAACGTCGAATTTTATCATTTCATTCCCATTGTTAGTCGTCCACTCAGCTATCAATCATTTTTTTCGCCGGGAAAAATAAAGTTCTCAGCGTCCCATCCGCTTGGTTAACTCCATTCCATTTTGTAATGTAATCCCGTAAACAAAACAGCCCCACAAGTCACTTCACCGAATGCACTACGTTCGCGAATAATCGTGGAGTGAAAATTAATATCTTTTTTCTCACCTTCTTTATATCTTCTCATTCATCGCATTCCCCTGTGTCGTATCATCCTACCTAGGTTCACTTTTCTCTTCGTGCGCTTTTATCATTAACCACGCAGGGAAATGAAATATAAATAAAAAATCTGTCGACCTTTCCAATTATTTTTCGCGTAAACTAACTGATTCATCTACTGCCCGAATTATTTCACACTTGCTTTTCATGTTAATTTGATTTGTAATTAATTGAAATGAATGGGGGTTATTTTCAAAATTTAGTTTTGAGGGACTCTCGAAGAACATGCGAAGCCATTTGTTTCGTACATATTTTTTTTGTGTAATTCCTAATTCTGTTATTTACATTAATGCATGGCTCCATAAAACTTTATGGCTTCATCTTGCCTTCAGAATACATTTTTGTCAAATTTGAGTCTAAATGACTCATTTATGCCCATGGGGAATATTAATTAGTTACTTCTGTTTCAATCTGTAAATTTGGAATTATTCGTATTAAATACTTTGAAAAGGAATAAATGGACAGAAATTAGTTGGATTAGTTCATTTTGCTTAGTTCCTGTTATCTCAAGGATCAATAATAATTAATTGACAAGCGCAAAAAAGCATAATATCAAGGAAATAGTCTTCTATGACCAAAATAAAAACGTTAAATAATGGAATTAACATTTAGAAAACCATGTACCACTCCACTGAGTGTTGAGCGAAATGACTGTGTTAAAATTTGTTTCATTTTAAAAAGGTTGATTAATGATTTTCATATTACTGAGATGAGTATTTGTTTTCTACATTCCCACCCGATCCTGGGATCAAAATCATTTTAAAATAATCTCATCACCGTTACTTTAAAATTCATATTGATATTCTGTGAATATTTTTCCTTAAATTTAGGAAGTGTTCATTTGAGTGGATATTTCCGGCATTCTCGGCATTATTGTTAACTGTTTCACTGTAAATTGGCGCTACTGCTGTATGTGAACAATGTTTGAAATAAATAAATAAATAAAATTCTCCATTATACCATTTAAAATGGATGATGATGCTCATACGCGTAAACAAGAATTCATTCGAAGCGCTTCTCCAGATTTGAAATTATCAAAAAGTCTCTCTCCTGAAAGGGAGCTAAAATTATAGTTAGGAAATGGATTGATGAAAATCAAATGAATATCTAACTCATTCATACTTTCTTTTACATGAAATATATAAACTTTATATAAAAACTCATGAAAGTGTTAAAATCTTCTTTTTGATAACAATATTCTCTCTCCATCGATTGAATATAAAATAAGGATTTTTATTTCGTTGATTTGGATTGAAAAGGAAAGTATCTCCAATTAATTATCTAGGACTCTTCGACCCAATGAATGAGTCCATACCTACCGTGGCTGTTTTAAAAATAGGTTTAATATTTCTCGGAGATTGATTAGAAAAGAATGACTTGAGGAGAGAGAAAGACTTTCATCGCACAATACAGTCGTCGTTCTTACTTTCTATAGGGCTTCTACGCTTAGTAGGTTTGTAAACTTAAAGTCATTTTCAGTGAGCAATCACAATTTTTTCTTTGATTACTATATTTGACTATCAGTTAGTTTTACAGTCCAAAGTTGACCAGAACTTTCTGTGCATCAAATAAAAATGTGTGAGTATAGAATGCTGTTGGAGAAATAATGAAAAAAGTTGTTAAAGCAATGTTTAAGTGATATCGCTCACTCGCGAGCCCTAGAGATCGATTATGTGACAGCGAATACCTAACATAGCATTGCACATTTGTGCATCGCACGTTCCAGCTCGCAATATTTGACTTAATAGTGATTTTATACTAGTTCGATTTATTTCCAAGGTTTCCGCAGTGTTTGCTTGATGATGGGGCATTCCTCCGAATGGTGTCCACCCCGGTAACGGCGAGGTAAGGCCCTTGCCTGCTAACCCAGGGTCGCGGGTTTGAGTCCCACCTGAGTGGATGTTTCGCCACCCAGGACTTGGTTGGTTGTGTGCCGTGAAATGAGTTAAATGTAAGAGATGCCTATAAAGGAAGGCTGCATAGAAAAAAAACTTTTTTTTAAATTTGGATTTGAAATTTGGGAAAAGGTGCGATTCTAGCCCCAGATACACCGAAAAACATATTTTCGAAAAATATTAATATTTTGGTGTCTCACCTCCCCCTCCTGAACATTTAGATGACCAAAAATCGCCGTTTTGAGACCAATTCTAGTGATTTTCTCCCGCTTTTTTTTAAATCGTAAGATTGAATTTACAGGGAACTCAATTCTACTCCTACAGTTGTTAGTCAGTATTTTGCTTTTTTTCAGATAACTATAATACTTTTTGATGAAAATAAAGGGTTTTTTTTAAATTATGGTGTTTAAGGGCGAAAGCCAGTTGTTCCTCTTGCACATGGAGCCGCGTGGAGGCGTGGGGGGTCGCGAACACATTCTTCCAGGGAAAATATTCATTACCGCATAGCTCAAGGCAATACATTGTTAATTTGAACTCTTGTTTTCACTAAAGTACCTAAGGTTTAGTTGGGAAGACGTGTATGTACTTGGAAGTCCTTTTTTGACCTGAAAGCTGGCACAGCACGTCGTGACTCAATTTTGGTCAGGATGGATCCATGGATGGATATAAAACTGAAGCACCCTACGGAACAGATTAGACTGAAACTATCGAACGTTGCCTTAGTAGCTGACCGCACCGGAGTTCCTATCCCCTCAGTTACCCTTATTGCATTTGCTGCCCTTGCTGACTATGGTTTTGTTACCCCAGATGACACAAAAAATGTCGTCGACCGTAAAAAAGTAAAAAGGGAAGTGATGCATCACAGATGAGTCTTGTAAAACAACTTGGACGCGGAGCTTAAGGATCACTAGCTAAAGGCACTTTATTTTGACGGTAGGAAGGATGTTACTTGCACCTAAGAGGTATTGGGTGAAAATAAAATGACTAAAACTACGATGACAGAAGAGCGCATAGTGCTACTCGAGGAGTCAGGTATTCGTTACATAGGTCACAACACAAGGTCATAAAGGCAGCTCCAAACACATTCACCAAAACATAATGGGGTACCTAAGGAAGAAGAAGCATGATTTGAGTGAAATGAAAGCAGTAGGATCAGACGGCTGTGTGAGTAACACTGGCAGCGTGGGAGGTGTGATACGTCTTATGGAAGTTACTCTAGGTAGAACATTGCAATGGCTTATTTGCCTACTGCACTTTAATGAGTTTCCCTTCCCACATATTTTCATGGTGCTTGATGGATCAACGTAAAGCTGCCTACTCAGGTCCAATGGACCAGAAGTTAGATAACTTCCACACCCTTCCAGTGGTGAAATTCGAGGACTTCTATTTCATCATTCAAAAGGTAGATATCAAAGTGTTATCCAACGATCAACGTTATTTGTTCCGAATGGACATGGCTATTAGTTCTGGCGAGTGCCCTGCTAATCTGGCACACACAAAGCCAGGTCCTGTAAGCACCTCAAGATGGTTAAGTACAGCGGCTCGAATTCTCTGGCTAAACACGCCCGTGGCAACGCCTTCATCAACTTTGTAATTTTTCATGAAATATATTTTGAATGTCTAAGTTCCAACGTGGTTCGCTGTGAAGACTCATTTCACTTGCGTTGACGGTGCAAAGCATCTGTGGCTTCACATTAACTGGGCTATATTACTGCCAAAGCTTGCCAAAGACGTATTTTTCCCAGTAATTCAGAAAAATGCATACATTTTGCATCCAGAAAAAGTACTTCCGGAAATGCTATTTGATGAGAGGAAAAGGGTTATAAAGCTGGCTGTTCACGTAAAAGAGTCACAACGTACTGTACCAGCTTTCATGTCAACAAAAGGACTTCCAAGTACATACACGTCTTCCCCACTAACCCTTAGGTACTTTAGTGAAAACTATAGTTCAAATTAACAATTTACTGCCTTGAGCTCTGCGGTAATGAATATTTTCCCTGGCAGAATGTATTTGTGACCCCCCACGCCTCCACGCGGCTCCATGTGCAAGAGGAACAACTGGCTTTCGCCCTTAAACACCATAATTTAAAAAAAACCCTTTATTTTCATCAAAAAGTATTATAGTTATCTGAAAAAAAGCAAAATACTGACTAACAACTGTAGGAGTAGAATTGAGTTCCCTGTAAATTCAATCTTACGATTTAAAAAAAAGCGGGAGAAAATCACTAGAATTGGTCTCAAAACGGCGATTTTTGGTCATCTAAATGTTCAGGAGGGGGAGGTGAGACACCAAAATATTAATATTTTTCGAAAATATGTTTTTCGGTGTATCTGGGGCTAGAATCGCACCTTTTCCCAAATTTCAAATCCAAATTTAAAAAAAAGGTTTTTTTCTATGCAGCCTTCCTTTATAGGCATCTCTTACATTTAACTCATTTCACGGCACACAACCAACCAAGTCCTGGGTGGCGAAACATCCACTCAGGTGGGACTCAAACCCGCGACCCTGGGTTAGCAGGCAAGGGCCTTACCTCGCCGTTACCGGGGTGGACACAATTCGGAGGAATGCCCCATCATCAAGCAAACACCGTGGAAACCTTTGAAATAAATCGTACTATAAAACCACTATTAAGTCAAATATTGCGAGCTGGAACGTGCGATGCACAAATGTGCAATGCTATGTTAGGTATTCGCTGTCATTTAATCGATATCTAGGGCTCACGAGTGAGCTAAATCACTTAAAGATTACTTTAACAGCTTTCTTCATTATTTCTGCGACAGCATTCTTTACTCACACATTTCTATTTGATACACAAAAAGTTCTACTCAACTTTGGACTATAAAACTAACTGATAGTCAAATATAGTAATAAAAGAAACAATTGTGATTGCACACTTAGAATGACTTGAAGTGTACAAACTTGCCAAGCGTATAAGCCCTATAGAAAGCAAGAACGACGACTATATTGTGCGATAAAATTCTTTCTCTCTCCTCAAGTCACTCTTCTCTTATCAATCTCCGAGAAATATTAAACCTATTTTTAAAACAACCACGGTAGGTATTAAACCTGCACTCATTCATTGGGTCGAAGAGTCCTGGATAATTAATTGCACATACTTTCCTTTTCATTCTAAATCAACGAAATTAACAACACTCATCCTTATATTCAATCGGTGGAGAGAGTAAATTGTTATCAAAAAGAAGATCTTAAAACACCCACCCTACTATAAAGGCCTCTATCGCTCAATATGGACTCCTATTAATATTATTATTATGTTTATTCAATATCTTCAGAACCAGTAATCTGATTCCATTTGATGTGAAGACGATATAACTGCCGAGCAGCTTAAGAAATTGATTTTGCCAAATGGTCGTCGTCATCATGCATCAAACCAATTCTTTAAATTACTATTATGGGAGCATGAGGTATGATGAATCGCATTGAGATGATGGTTCATGCAAATTTATGAAATTCGTGAAAAGAGATTAAAATAACATATTTTGATCTAACGAGCAATATAATTTTGCCTTAAATAATTTCAGTAGTTTGCCAATTACTCCAATGCCAAGATTTTGTAATAGGTACCAATTTATTTGTGAGAAAAAAATATCAGACCTATTGTTTTAGTTTTTTCTCTGTGACACGTTTATATGATTGAAAAATCCTATTTTGCCAATTGAAATCACATTTGCCTTTGAGATACTGTCATTTCATGAGTTGGCTGTGGAATAAATATCGTGAAAAGGTAATATTTCGTTGAACTAATCAGAAACAGGAGACTCATTTTCAGTTTCACGAATTTGAAAAAATACATTGACTTTATATTTCTGTGGAATCTCCTTATCTGCTAATCTATTTGTATTGGTGGATACCCCATCTTAATTTTCAAACGATTTGCATTGGATGATTATTTTAACCAATGGCGCATTAATTGCCTGGCCAGCGAGTCAGGAGTTACTAATGACTTTTTCTCACCCGCGTTACCGCCCGGTAAACCTTAAATAAATAAAATACGAGATTCCTCTGCGACCGTTTTTACCAGTAATCCGTTAATTATTTTATTTGTATTAAATCCTTGGCTTGCCACGCTTTGGTCATGTCACCCCACCTTATTTGCCCACACCGCGTATCCAGGACGATCACTCACACAAACACACAAGTGCACTCGACCACCCTTCGTATAGCATTCCCTCTGTTTGCATTTCCACAAGCCTGTTATCCCGCCTGTTCAAACGCTTCTCGAGTTTCGTCACCTTTCCACTCCCTAGGCGTTATTACCTGATGATATCGCTCATCAATCAATTGATCGAGACCCTTCATTGTTTTCATAGCCTCCAGCCCCATTTGATCTTGTGCTTCCACCGATGTACTATATGAGTTAGGTGTTGACAATCTCTTGTTTGTGTCCTTAATTACTATCGGTGCAAAAAAGGTAGAACGCTGAACTTTAAGCATTTCAAAGTGATTAAATGTAAACTTTTTGCTTCTACGGTCGAAAGAGGGGAAAAAAAGCACTGGAAAAAGTAGGTGAACGGCGAAACGGTCGTCTTCTTCATCTCGTCATGGTCAAAATATTTTATTGGTGCACTTCATTGTTTTTTTATGAAGAGAACGACCTCTCCGAAGATGCCGGATAGCCTTTTACAGTACGGTATCCAATATACGGCTACAATGCTGCCAAGTTTTGTGTTATTTATGAGAGTTTTACGGAGATATAAATTATTTATTTTTCGCTGTGATTTGCAGGAGCTTAAAATGCACTATATTGGTCATTTTGAAGGAACGTTTTCGAACAATTTTCTCTTTTACTCATATTTGATCGGGAGACGTACACATGTGACCTAAAAGACAAATGGACGCATTATTCCTAGATTTTAAGAAAGCTTTCGACACGGTATCTCACAACCAACCTTAATACACATTACAGTCATGCGGGCTGAACAAAACAGTAGTAAACTGGATACGCGACTTTCTGAGTGATCGTAAGCAAAAATTTGTTCTTGACGGAATTAGCTCTGATGTAGTCAAAGTGACATCAGGTGTTTCACAAGGAAGGGTAATCGGCCCCCTTTTGTTCATTATATACATAAATGACCTATGCTCTCGAATTAGAAGTAAAATAAGTTTATTTGCTGACGACGCTGTCATCTATCGCGAAATTAGTAAGAACTCTGACTTTGAAATTCTATCATCAGATTTAAACAACGTTCATGTGTGGAGCCAAGAGTGGGGTCTCGAACTTAATCTGAGCAAATGCACGGCGGTACATTTTTTGCGGAGGTCGTCCAACTATCCCCATGTATATGCTGTGGACAGTGTTAACATAAAGGCGACAGATGAAGTGAAGTATCTGGGAGTTACGATAACCTCGAACCTATCGTGGGGAACACAAATAAGAAATATTTGTGGCAGAGCTCTGAAGATGCTAGGATTCATCAAGCGTATTGTGGGAAGATTTTCAGATGAAAAAGTAAAAGAAAGGTGCTATTTCGCACTCGTCCGCCCACACCTTGAATATGCAGCGAGCATATGGGATCCGGTGCAGAAAGACTTACTCGGGAACTTAATAAAATACAAAAGAAAGCTGCGCGATTCGTCAAAAACTGCTACGGGCATACAGACAGCGTTACCCAGATGTTAAACGAATTAGGTTGGGAGCCGCTAGAGACTCGGAGGCTGCGCGCTAGGCTTAGATTACTTGAGCAATTAAGAATAGATATCTTTCAGAGCGACACGGAGAACATCATATTAGAACCCCACTATATTTCCAGGTCCGACAGAAACGATAAATTAAGAGAGATATTTTGCCGAACGGATAGGTATGGGAATTCGGTTTTCCCCCGAACAATAATGGACTTTAATAAATGCTAGGCGTAAATTCATTAGAGCGTTTCCTTTTTATATTTAAACGGCTGGTGTCCTAACACCCCCCGCCACACGCCTATTGAGGCGGCTTGCGGGGTAGTATGTAGATGTAGATGTAATACCTGTTGCAAAACTGCGGAATGCATCGGGTTATTTGAACTCGAATATAGCCCTTGAAAGCACACACATTTATTTGTCAAGCAATACCGGAAAATTTATTCAATTTGCACTTGATTGGATAATGATGGTCCCCGGAATGTTGAATGTACTTGAGGCTTTTTGTTTAATGACTACTTCTTTCCTAGCCAGATTCATTTCCATCGTCATTGCGATCTCTTTGGCGCAATTCAACCCTGTTCCGCACAGATTAGCGCTTCAGACCGGAAGTGTTTTATTATCAAGGCCCTATTGGTGTACTGAAACAGTGCACATACATTTGCACTTTCCCGAGAATGGCACGGTTTTCACAGGGAGTGAATTAGATTGTGAGTGAACTATGTCTCCTTTCCTAAAACCAGACTGTCGTTTCTTCTGTCTTTGTTCTCAATCTAATTTAAAACCTTCCCAACAACACTAACATTATGAGTCTATTGCTTCCGAAACAGTTCGTGGTAGTCCTTTTATATTAATCTTTATTTTGGTGGTATTTGTTGACGTTAATTAATTATGATGTATTTGTGTACGGCGAAGCTTAATTATGTGTCATTGGTAAAATAAACATATTTTTGCGTTGCATATGAGTGTACTTCTAGGATCTCTGATGGGATCGTAATAGCGTTAAGTCAAGGTTTCATGAGTGTTTGCTCCAACTTATATCTTAGTAAATACTAATGATAGATGTCCTACCGACTTTCGGTGAATAATAATTATTCTCATGATGTTATCAACAAGAGCTGTTATCGTCCCATGTATAGATAATGCCTGGTTTTTGTATTTTTGCCAGCGGAATTGGCCCTTTATGGTGCCATTTCATTCACCCGAATTTGTTAATGTTTTCATCTCATGGAGATTTCATAACTAATGGAAATCATGAGCGTTGCTACCGTAGACCTTATTGGAATGAAATTGGGTAAATTATTTTTAATCATTGCCCATTCAGTGTCTGTCCTGATTCGCAGGGCTAGCTTAATGCACCACAGAAATTTCGAAATGGAACTAAAAGGTGGCACCCCTTTTTTGGGAATCAGTGGTGTTGGGAAACGAGTTGGAAAGTTTGAAATCGTGTAAATGAGAACAATGGCTTTTTCTTTTAATATATACGCTGAGCAAGTTTCTTCCGGAATTTATACGCGAGCTGGGTCTTAATGGAGCGTATTTTTTAGGGAAATAGTGGAAAGAACGAAATGTAGGCGGGTGTCACGAATTGATAACCCTTCTCATCGCAGATTACTGATTAATGATGAACTTTTGCAGATCTCATAATTTCGCAAAATATATATCCTCTCTCTTCCCTCTGCCATATCTTTCGTTCCCTCCCATCCTTTTCCACTTCTGTCGGTGCCTCTGAATGTGATTAAGGGATTGGATCTTGTTAACTGCATATAAGTACTTCCCTACAAGTAGCCGCAGGAGCGTGTGGCAGGGGGTGATAGGACACCAGCCAAGTAAATAGAAGAAAAATGAAGGGGAAGAGGACGAATGTGATACGCATTTTAATGCGGTTTCCCAGTATCACGCTCCGTTTTTGTTAGAGACAGGAATAGACGGTCTAAGTAAGGAGTTTTTGTAGTACTTATCAGTTCAGCAGCGTATCTCTATCATTTTCTCGCTAATATCAGTTCTAATATCAGCAAAGAAAAATTATCAATACATAATCAGTCATAATAATACCCTCGGTGTCATGGTGAAACTCACGCGATCTGAGACATTCAATTAATTTAGTGCATATACTAACAAGCAGCAGACCTGCTGCCTGCTTTGCAGGCAGTCTCTGTCTGGTGTGCTCTTGAGGTGCCCCACTGGCAATTGTACTCCCCCAAAACAGCAAGCACGGGAGCAATATTTGACATACATTAACAAATACTGGTAATGAATTATCTCCGAGGTCAGTTTCTAGCACATTCATATAGCATTCGTTATGGTATCTCCTAAACTTTCGACGTGATGTTTGTACCAATAATGAGACAGCGGCACACGCAAATGTATTGAAACGTTTACAACATAGGTATTCATCCAGACACTTTAGAGCATGGAATACTCTTGAGGTTCATTTCACTTACGCTAGCTAATCGTATATATTATGCAATGAAACTAAATCAAGGGAACGGCAATATCAAAAGACTTAATTGATTATATTAACGATGAGTTTACAGAAATTTGACTTGAACCTTATTGTTTTGGAGTGGCATGTATTTAGAAATTCACCCGAATAATTTATAAATATCTTCACTAAATAACTTCGATTGGCACACTTATCTGTACCTAACTTTCATTTTTAACTAGACTACTTGCCGAATACCGCCTTCATTCGCGTAAAAGTAGCTATATATCAAGGGAAATATAAGAAATGAAAATAAAGTAATACAGATATCGTAGTGCAATCAACATTTACTTGAAAAACATAAATTAACAACGTTTATATGCCCATACGGTTTGTAACTGATTGTAATTTAATGAGTACTGTTTGTTTACTACACCGTTGCTAACTTAAATAAATTCATCGTTGTTTAGCAGTTTTTATGGATTATGAGTTTAATAACCACGGTTTTTTGCAATTTTCCTTGCACCACCAACTGATAAAAATCCAAAACTACTACCCAATCTTACAGACAGAGAATCCACATTTAATGCACCAAACCTCATTTCCTTAGCTCAAAACTTGAGAGAGAAATAAACAAAATGGATACAGAATGACTGACTGACTGACACGCTACAAAATTAATATGTATATAGATGAACAGTCATAGCACTATCATCATTATAATAATTTATTTCACCTGAATTTCACGGTGACTCGGAGGATATTGTTTTAACGCTACACTACCTACCTCCCTAAAACTATCCCAATTGGTGAGCCCAAAACTAGCTCAAGTGGTGAGCCCAAAACTGGCATAAGAGCCCAAAACTGGCACTTGCACTGTCACGTAGATAGCTTCAAACATTTCCTTATCCCCTCGCTCCACTATCTATTGCAACAAAAACAGAATGAGATACTAAGGCACTCCATCAGCATACAGTTAGCTTTATGTCATTTTCTCCTTCAATCTCCTTCTCTTTAACCCTTCCTTTTTATGGCTGATGTCACATCTTACCCTAGCGCACGTCCATGCGGAAGCGCGTGGGTTAATATGTAGTCCCTACTCGCTATGTTCTCATCGGTGGATGATAAGGAAACATCAATGGTACTCTACCAAAATCCCATTCACCTTCTAATGTCCCCAACTTGATCGCCGAGAGGAGCTAGTAACTGGATTTTTTGCGCCCCTTCCTCTTGGGCGGATTGGGATCTCTTAGGAATTCCTCCGCTTTAATCTTCTTATCGCCGTAATTTATAATACCTGTGTGCTTACTCTTCCTACGGTTGAAGAGCTTAAATTAATCCATCACGTTTTTTATATTTTTTTGATTATGACGCTTCAAATGCTGCTTTATAATTTGAATGATTCTTTGAGCCTTTTACGTTTTTTTTTTTTTAATTATTCGCGGACATTTTCAGTGATTTTTAATCCTTTGGTGATTTGTGATGGACGTATTATTTTAAGGTATTTACCAGAAAGCCTTCATCCGATCAGATCTTTCCAATTGAATAAACGAGAGCAGCTCAACGGAGTAGAGAGAGAGTTACGTTAAATAATCCAGTTGTATACGTTTTTAATACCGTATTGTTAAGAACAGGCGAGGACAGTCCGGGATATAAGTCCCTCATAAGGAAATATTTGTAAATGGGGCTAGGTTAGCGTACAGTTGTTTTTGAAAATATATTCGTGCGGTATTTTTTTGACAACAAATTACATACTTCTTGTCCACGTTTTGAAAATTTCTACTAACATTATTTTTACTTTGAGATTTTAACGTAGTTTATGGATTGAATGGAATTTATTTTCTGTCCGTTGCTAATTCTATTTTATAACAACATATAACCGCGTAGAGTACGTCTAAACAATTGTCTCCATATGAAATAGTATCATTAAATATAATGGAATAACGCTGAGATAAACAAAACCGTTGAAGTTTCTAATTTTGGTTTGAGGAGTAAGTATAAACCTTATGCAGTGCTAGTTTTGTCAGTATCGCTTGATCCATGGTGATGCTAGTAGATTTATTTAACGGTCGGATCCCGGTAAAGCTCGGTAATAGTCGGTAAAACTTGGTCATTCTTGAGTTACCCCTTCATTTTTCCTTTTCTTTTTCAATGGCACTGCATGATGTTTTGAACACGTGATGGCTATTTTCACGTAATTGCAGTATATTTATCTTACGCATGTACAAATTTAGCATGAATGTATCTTATGTACTACCCACTTGGGCATTAAATTCCAATATAGGTCGCAGCTTTGTATCCTCAATTCCATAAGGCCGTTTTACACGACGCACTTAATTGCGCAATTTACTGTACATAAATGGCTAGAACGCGGGCACTGAATTCGAGCGGGGGCTATTTGCTCATCTATAGTTTATGAATTTGCGAATGCATTCTAGCAATTCATCGCCTTACGCGACGCAATTTTCAATACAAATCCACGCATATTTGTGTAGTAAAGAGCCTCAAGTAAATCGGCCAATTTAAGTGACAACTTGGAATTTGTCCGTTAGTCTAAGTCTCTTGTCGATCTCACTTTTCAAACCCAATGACAATAACTCATCTTCTCCATCTCGTGCTTTCACTTCCCTTCTGGACCATTTGATGTGTCGAGGGGTGGCCCTCGTGGGATATCCCTCGATATTTATGAAGATCACCGGAGGATTCATCCCTTTCCTCCTCCTTCTCCTCTGCATCGAATACGAACAGCTCTCCCGGGAATGACGGGCGCGGATAAGTATGTTGAGGCTGGCCAGAAAGTTTCATTGCCAAAAGAACAGCTTGAGTGTGCATCATAAGTCATGTTGGTTTCACTGTATTATCCGTGAGCGATCAATAAATTGCTCTTGAGCGCGTTATAGGTTTGCATATTGGGCATACATTTGAATGGATGTCGACTTTTCTTCATCGCATCGATTTCGGCGAATCATTAGCAAAGTTTTCGAGGTATCGTGCCTTTTGGCTTCTTTCCGACAGTATGAAAAGAAGTGTCCGGTGAGAGCAGGTAAAATTAAACTAAATTGGACTCTGTGTACCTGTAGGTACTTGATGGCTTTACTTACAATCTTGAAGAACACCAATAACTTCGACGAGAACTCACTAGTCTGCCCACAAAATTTTCCATCCGTAAAATGTTTTTGACTAATTACGGATCGATTCTGAAAACGCAATGTTGCTGCAGTAGGTATTTATTTTTTATCTTTATGTCGGGAATATGTCGGGAATTTATCTGTATGAAACATTATCTCAAACATAGGTGAATTACCTCGAAAATTACGGTAATTTTCAAGGGGCGTGGTAAATTACGAAAAATACCATGGTAATTTAATCTTTATAGATTCCAAAAATAATGTTATCTCCTCTGTTTTTTTTACAGATTTCACTTGTTATTTCTGCAGATCGAATAATGTCAATAAAAGTTTCAAATAAATGCATAGGATTTAACTAATATTATGGGTTTCTTGACTATAATTTAGAAAATATAATCCTTAATGTGCGCAGTATATTTAATTTATTATATGACTTGGTGTGAACTACCCTTTTAAAGCCTCTGTCGTGAGGAAATACTCCTTGATGAACAGAAGGGCAACTGATGGATGCTTCGTGAAATACGCCCATTTACCTGTATGTCTTCGTGCACCTCCTCAGGAATTTCTGGGAGCGATATTACGGGATCCTATCCCAGACGACGAGCCCTCAAGTGCATAGCGTGGTTATCTGCTCATCTTGCTCAATGTGGGCGTTCACGTGATGCCGCTTGAACTATGGAGCATGCCATATTACAACCTTGTCCAGACGTGATTGAATCTAGGCGTCGTCACCTGCCAGGCCAAGTAGGTTGTGGTACTCAAGTCTATATATACTTGCGCATCTCTCTGCTCGTGCTTTTGCTTCAGAAGTAATATGCTTATGTGCCAGGCCGGCATTGCAACTTGCACTTTCCTGAGGTGACGGTAAAGGATGTTTGTGGTGGAATACTCTTTTGGCTGCACTTATATCTCTGGCAGTGTTTTCCAAACTTTCTTTGGAGTGACACCCTGATAGTACACTAGATTTAATACGATGCCCATTCACTAATCTATATGTATGCCATATTAAAAGCCTAAAACCCTAAAAAAAGCCTAAAAACTAAAATATTGGCGAAATAGCCAAAACATAATGAATAGAGTAAATAATAATTTTTTATTTTTTTATTTTTTTCTTAAAAGGGAGAGTATTGGAACACTAATTCCCTCCCACTCCGTCTTCCCTTGCAAGGGTAGGGCGGAGTTCCTCTTTATTGTTTCAATTGCAATAATATTTGAATATTTGGGGTACCCATTATTAAACCCCTAATTTTCTACATTTTACTTTTTTTTAACAATTGGTTCATAATTTACTAGTGTAGTTCAAGTTTCAATGTTTTTTTTATTACATTTAATTTTACAAAGTGTATCATTATCAACAAAATTTATTTTGTTTTCTCCTTTGATTTCTTCATCGGGTGTCTTGCAATGTTCTTTGCTTGTTTTACAATTATTATTTTCTTATTAGTATTTCTGTCACAAAGTTGTCTTCTTTCTTATTCCACCTTCTCTGCATTCCCAGCATTCCTTCCACTTCTTTTTTCTTCTTCTTTTCTTCTCTTCTCTCCTTTTTTTTCTTGTCTTGATTTATTCTACGTCACTTCTGCTTCCTGCGGTCCTGTGAAGTTTGAAACTGCTTCGGCTGCTTTTTTTATTCCCCAGTTCTTTTCCAACCTCTTCCAGTGTGACTGGCCAGTTCCAGAAGATCTTCTTAAGTTCAACTCTTCCTTCTGTGTATTTTGGACAATCGTACAGCCTATGCTGTACATCGTCTGGTCCTAGGTTGCAGTCACATTCTTCATTTTCTTCTTTTCCTATTTTATTAAGATAGGTATTGAGTCCTCCATGTCCCGTTGGGATTTCGGTTTTGTATGTATCCATTTTGAGTTTACATTTTAGTCGTTTTGCAATGCTAGGGAAGAACTTAAACGTTATTCTTCCTTTTTCTGTTGAATTCCATTCTGCCTGCCAGGTTCTGTTCGTAATTTCATTGATTATCCTCTTGTTTGTATTTGTTAGCGGAGTTCCATCTATTGAAGCTCTTCCGGTTCTCTTTAGTTGTTACTTGAGGAGTCTAGATATTATTTCTAAATTTATTGGCTTAATTCCAGGGATTACATTTAATCCTTCGTTGCTCACTGTACGGTAACCTCTCGCGATAGGTAGAAGGCAGCTCTGTGCTTCGTATAACTTTCGTTTAACTCTGCTATGATTGATTCTTTGTCCCCACACCTCTATACCATAGGAAGCAATGGATATTGTTACTGCTTGATAAATGATTCGAAGATTATCCATATTTGTGCAAATATTTTGTTTACAGTATCTTTTTAAGTTATTAAATACCGTTTTTATTAAATAAAATTAATTTGTGGTTTAATTATTAATGAAAAATTATTAATAATACCTGCCATCTATTGCCACACATCTGAATCACAATGCGTAGCAACTGAATCATACGTAGGTACGCGTAGTCTACTGTCCATGCAAAAAGTCGAGATACCCGATTTTGAGATGTTATAACTCATTAACCAATAAACCTATTGCAACACAGGAAACTGCATATCAAAGATAATTTATATGTCCGTCCGACTGGTTTACCTTGAGATTTTTTAGTACTTTTTAAATATTTTTAATGTGAGCTTTTATGAAAAAAGACATGCTTTTTGCCGGTTCAAAAACGGTAGCACAACTTCTTACGTTTACAACGTAGAATCCTACCACTGTATCCACAAGAAATTTGTTATAGGTAAAAACAAGACTATAAATAATAATAGTGTCGAAAAAAAATGTTATAAAAATATAAATTATATCGGATAAAGTTTTCTTTTCGATATTCTTATTATTTATAGTCTTTTTTTACCTATAACAAATTTCTTGTAGATACAGTGGTAAGAATCTACGTTATTAACGTAAGAAGTGGTGCTACCGTTTTTGAACCGGCAAAAAGCGTGCCTTTTTTCATTAAAGCTAACATTAAAAATATTTAAACAGTATTAAAAACCTCAAGGTAAACCAGTCGGACGAACACATATATTAGCTTTGATATGCAGTTAACTGTGTTCCAATAGGTTTATTGTTTAATGAGTTATAACATCTCAAACTCGGGTATCTCGACTTTTTGCATGGACAGTAGTACGCGTAGCCTAGAGTAGATAAACCTATAAATATTTGACTAAAGTTTCTGTCAATCACGGCTGTGTTAAGGACTTCCAGATGACCTAGGAAATTGAAAATTGGCACTAACACAGCGTGACCTAAAACTGACCAAAGAAGTATTAAATACCCCTAACAATTATTTTAGGAGTGGCTTTTACTTCATAATGTTAACTCTTAGCCCCCAAAAGTAAAACATTGAATTGGTGCAGTGTTATTTTTATTGGCTATTAAAAATTACTTGCACTCAAGATATTGGGTTAGTATTTCCATTATTCGATAGCCGAATGAATGTAAGACTGGTGAAAAACAGTGACCACAGCAAAAAATAACAATTTAAAGGGTTTGTTTTTAACCCGAATCAGTTTACTTTTAGCCCCATAAGAAAAACATTCACGTTGGTGCAGGAATTTGTATTTTTTCCTTTGTTTTTAATTGCTGTACCCAATGTATTATTGTTATAACATTTGTTGTCGTGTGGCCAAAAAATGCCGTTTCAAATTGTTTCATTCGATTTTCCTCTTTGCTTTTGTTTCCTAATGTTGTGTTTTGGCTTCAAGATAGTTCAATTATTCACTATTTCCACTACATGAATTTTATAATTTCCATGGCGACCCCAGCGTAGGTCTTAAATGTGAAGTGTGAAAGCCTGTACCCTTTACCACTTGGGGTATGTTCTGTATCAATATGAGAGCTGAAGTGAGATATTAGTAGGGGTTTTTTCACCCCATCTTCACAATGGGTTGAGAATGAATGGTATAATATGGTATATATTTAGGATGCCATTGGTGCATGGTAGAAGGTCTCCTAGGGAACTATCTCGCTCAAACCATCTTGAGCCATCAAACCATCAAAGTTTTACAAGTTATTTTTTTCTTTCCGATTTGATTTGAATACAATACAATAAACAAACTTTTGTCACATTTTTCCATCATTCAAGTGCCGAATGGTGTGAATAAGCTATTTTCTTAATCTTAATCTGGCATGGAATGGGGGCGAAGGAAACCCCTGGCGCTCTGAAATCGCCTTTCCCCGGCGTCTCCCCTCCGCCCCCCCGCCCTGGTGAACTGAGGAGCGCGGGGAGTGGGGGAAGCGGAGGCTAATCCCATCCCCGTTCGCAACAGCTTCGCGGTTTTGTCCGAGGACAATTCTGGGGGGCCAGTTAGCGAGGTCCTGAACGAACCCCCCGTTGCAAGGGACTCAACTTCATATACAGTATACAGTCCTTGTATGTATTTTACACGGTACAACATGGGGATTCTTTCAATCAAATGAAACTCTGTTAATATTTTCCTCTTTCCGTTAAATTTCAACGGGACCCTCTCCGAGTATTAATAAAGTATATTATAAGGCAGAGATTATGTTGTGAAAAATATTTATTTTAAAGTAATTATTATTTTAAATTGGTGATTTCCAAAGTATTATACGTGAACCCTGAAGTAGGCGCGAGGGGGTCTGTCAGACTCCCATGAATTTACCATTGCTTCTAATTTTTTTACTGTACGATACAAATTTTTTAAAATTTTATTTTATTTATATTTCATATCTTCAGTACCTTCAAGAAACTTAATATTCACCCATAATCAAGAAAAATATTTTTTAACTATCAAATAATTTTGTTTTTTATTATAATTTTTAAGTCATGGGGTAACAGTGGCACCGCACGCCTGCTAACGTTGCACTATCTGTCCATGGTGTCCATATGCCATTATTCCCTAATTTTTATTAATGTGAACCAATTAAAAACGCATTTCTCATTCAACATATCTAGAAGCCTTTTTTGGCCAGTAAAGAAAAAAATGCTGTAGTATGTTATTGCATGGGAATTATTAGAACTCCACGAAATTATACGCAAAAATTCGGACATTTACGATAATGATGACTTTTAAGGTAAAATTAATACTGGGATGTTTTATGCAGAGTTGGTCATAGTAGATTAACAAACAGTACATTTACATTACGGTATAAAGAAGTGTTGTGTGTATGTGAGTGCCGCTAAAAAGGTACGGTACAGTTACCGTAACTGTAACAGATGGTCAGACTCCATAAAAAATCCCATTAATTAAGTGGTTTATAACCAAGTCTCATCAAGGGAAAACTATTCGATATTCTTGTAGAAATATAACTTTTTAAAATTATGTTTAAATGTAATATTCGGGTTAAATAATTTCAGAAAATATTATAATTCATTGTTACTATATTCTTCCTCCACGTTCATTTGTCGCCCCTCCTCGACGGCGCGACGCGTCGTTTAGTGCACTGGCGTCGCGCAACGAAACAACGAATGGAAGCCAAACGAAGTCAACATCGCGAGAGCAATGAGACGATTGAAGCCGAGAACGGTGGGGTGGGGATGGATTTCAGGAATACGCCAAAACGCGACGTCGGGCGTCGCCATGTCAAAGGGGACTTGGGCGGGCTTCAATGTTTCAGGAAACCTGTTTTGAACACAATCTCAGCGGAGCAGATGTGAAATCCAACGACGCAGAGCGTTCATACGCAAGTGGATCAACATGAAAGAGTGTTCTACCGATTGACGGCATATTTCGATGGACGGAAAATCATGGGGGTCTGCGCCTACTTGCATGACTAAAATTGAGTGATCCTACATAAGGGTTTTATCGCATATACCATTTAGAAACCCTTGGGACGTTGGCGGCGAGGATTGATGGCGAGCCTCCTACCACGTGGGGATCAAAGCCCCCTAGCGAACGAAGGGAGCCTGTACTTCCTAACGTTGGAGAGCGAAGCGAGCCACAATGAGGGTATTCACTATGAGGATGCCAGCAGCAGAAATGGTGGCCTCCACCATTTCTTCCGCTGGGGGCGATGCTGTGCTTGAAGTGTGCACATTCATAATTATATTGAAATGTTTCTCCTTATTGCTACTGATTTATTACCGTACATGGAACGGCAGTATCTGTGTACGGCATGGAAGATTTTCTTTATCTTCGCTGTCGAGTAGTTGACGTGTGCTTGGAAACTAAGTTTTTCATCAATATAGACTCCTAAATATTTATAACTGCATTTCCGTTTTAGTTGTTTCCATTCATTCTTATACTCGGATTTCGGCTGAGTTTCCCGCCGAAGATGACGAATTCACTTTTGCTTGTTGAAAGTTTTAGTTCGCACCTATGTGCCCATTTCTCCACCTTTTCCATGCAAGCTCTGGCCTTCCCTTCCATCTCTTGACGGGAGTTGGCTCTGATGAGGATAGCCGTGTTCTCAGCATAAGCAATCAGTTCGATGTTTTCCGGGAAGTCCTCTCTTAATAATTGATTCATTACCAGATTCCAGACTAGAGGTTCCAACACAGACCCTTGCGGGCATCCTTTAGTTGCTGTTTTCCTTGCTTGCACAAGTTTTGATTTTAAGTAGATTTCTCTATTCGAAAAGTAACTTTTAAAGAGGTCTATTATATTCCTAGGCGTTTTAAGCCGCTTCAGTTCCGCAATGGCCGATGGCCAACAAATGGCATCGAATGCTCCTTGGATGTCGATAAAAATTCCTAGAGTGTATTTTTCTTGGCTTCCCTTGATGAAATTCTTTAGTCTCATTATTGCCTCGTCTGTATTTCGGCCTCTTCGGAAACTGTACTGTCTAGGATGATATAGATGTTCTACGCCAGCTGCATCCTCCAGTCTTGATGTAATCATCCATTCCAGGATTTTTCCGAGTTCCGGGAGCAAAGTTATTGGCCGGTATGATTTCAGTTCTGCAACATCTCTGTCTTTGGATTTCAAAATTTTCACGAGATTTCCAATCTTCCAGCACTTTGGGAAGTATCCAAGTATTAGGGCAGCCGTTGGCGATTGTGAGGACCGCATCCTCGAGTATAGGGCTCATCCTCATAATCACCAACCCTGGTATCTCATCCGGGCCTGGTGCCTTATTCTTCTTTATTTCCAAGATGGAGGTTTGAACTTCCCCAATCCTGAAAGGGCTTGTGTCATCGTGTTTTTTTTACTATTTTTTACCATTTTTACTATTTTTATTGTTAGGCTAAGCCACTGGCTGTGAGGCAAAATGACGTTCTACCATTGATCTCCTTGCACATCTATATTCTAAATTTACATACAGTCCTGAGAGCCACCGCTAGGACGTGTGGTAGAGGGATACGAGGTCACCAGCCATGCAAATGAGATAATTAAATGCTGAGGGATTGCGAGGGGGAGTGCTATAATTATAGATGCTGTGGTGAATATTTAATGACTCACTGTACTAATTGTAAGTAGTAGTAGTATTTTGGTGTATCGTGCTTCGACGGTCATTTCACACATACTGTCTGCTATTTGTGGAAAGGGGCAACATCACTCGGACGAATCGGAGTATCACCCTTCCGAATTCGAGCCGAGCCCAACGATGCTTAATCTCGGTGACTGATCGAGAACCGGTGTTTCCATCATGACAGGCAGGCTCTTGCACCTACACTATTAGTGATATAATACTTTTTATACTCTTTTTATGTCACTTCTTAAGTTCTTAATGCCGATTTTTGACATTTTGACGAATTTCTTTGCAATATTAAAATATTTTGTTAAAGGAATATATTTCATTTTAGAAAATAAGCATATTCAATTTCCATCATGATTTTATGAAGAGAAGAATATGATCAAATATATGGACTCAACGATGCATGACAAGAGTGCCTTGGCCATGACCATAGAGTAAGTACATCTACTTACTCTATGCCATGACGCAAACGTTCGCTATGTTCGTATGCTTATGTTTATGATAAGCGTCAAGGTCCTAAAATATTAGTCCGCTCTAAGAAAAACGTGAATACTCATTATGTCAAGGACCGATGGATATCCACTATGCTATCAATAATTGCTACTTAATGATGTAGTGATCATTAATTTTTTTTTCTAAAGTAGAGAGAATTGACATTTGAAGCGCTTGATTCTACGTAAACAGCAAAAAAAACTATCAATTCGTTACTTTTCGTTTAAATCCATTTCCAAAACTTACCCTTCTGACTTAACAATTAATACATTAACATTTTAGGATGAATTTCCATGAGAAAATTTCAATTTAGAATAGGTTTTAAAGTTACATGTGAATCATGGCCAATTAATATTTTTCATCTGAAATGTGAAAATGTATATTTATTAATGAAGCGTTGGGGTTACACTTATGAAACTAACTATGCAATGCACTTTAATTTCATTTAATTTAAAACTACGTGTACATGATTGAACACCGTCAGAACATTGGCCATATACAGGTATTTTTTGATATTGTAACGATGGTATCTGCGTATCAGATTTGCTCAAGTTCCCGGAAGTTGGGATTACCTCCTCGTTGTTGACGACAAAAACTGCCACCGTCAACGCGAGAGAACGTGTGTTGCTCACGGAATCTGAGCGGCTTCATAATAAAAGAATGATTACTTAACACAAAAAATATATTTATAAAAAATGACCCTGTGAAGGGTATAAATAGCCTCATAACCCTTAGAAATTTAACAAAAACATTGAGGCCACAAAGCGTAAAACATCGTTTAATTTAATTAATAGGATAATTATTTTTTTGAAGGCTTCATTTAAATTGCTCCCTTGAAGAGTGAAGGAACAAAAGAGTCGAGCACCCTTTATCGCATTCCTGACATCGGGGGCTTTGGGGAACCCCGACTTCACCCCTTTTTGGTGCGTTTAATCACATCTACTTTCCGACCCAAAGCTAGGGGGTGCATCGTGGGTGTAGCGTTGAGAGCGAGGTCACCACGAACTTTTAAAACTGTTCCCCCCACGTAGAGGCCATGGATGGAGGCCGTAGAGGATGGGAGAAATTCGGCGGTCGACGGGGAACGCCCGTTACTCTACGAACATTTCTCTGGAGGACGCAGCAGCAGTTTGATGAACGGCTGCAAACCCTCCGTGGTGTTCTCTACCTAGAGGGGAGGCAAAAGATTTTCTGCTTCAGTCACCTCATCCTCTTTAATTATATCTGGACTGAGTAAAAAACGGTCTGCCCTTAGCTACGCTTGCGACTCGACTAGTCTCCTACGTAGCACACAATATTGTTAAAATATCTATTGCATGTCCTCATTGTCTTAGTTAGATATTTTAAAGATTTCTTAAAAAACCCTTACCGTTTTCTAGAATTAAATATCATTCTTCCTTTGAGCGTATAATTGTGATTCGTATTAAGCAAGGAGATTTAATTTTTAATAGTGTCTATAATTTTTTCCATGCACTTGAATTGCCTTAAAATAAAATAATGAGAAAATATTAATTTGTAAGCTATTGTAAAAATGCTTAGTTGTAGTCTGACCTTACTATATTCATTGTTTACCATACTTCTTATAGACAATTTAAATTGTATGACTCAATGAAAGATTTTAATTGCAAGTCAAGTGCTGAAATTAAGAACAGTCCAATATAACTGTGCCTTTAATGCAATACTTCCATAAAACTTCAGGGAAAATTGAAGTTTTTTTCAGAAAATCTTTTCCTGATATTATTTTTATTGATTAAATATTTTGTGCTTTTAGAGCTAGGGGTTGGTGCCTCTCATTTAGATGGTGGTACAATTTTGTTGAAGGAGAATCAGATATTTTCGTGGCTAATCGTCAAAGCAAGCGTTTCTTTGACTTTTCCTGGAACAGATCCTCAAGTGCTACTCAATGTTTCTCTGATTCTTTCTTATTTTCTTATCGTTTTCTGGGATTAACAATGTCAAATATCTGTAAATTTATTTAACATTATTACCGTCAACTCTGTGGCTGTGCGTTGTGGAATAAAGGTGTAATAAAAAATTAATGAATGCAAAAATTTAAGAATTCGTGGTATATTATAAAGTTATTTGTTTATTTAAGTATTTTGACATACCTACGGTTCATTCCCCGGTTTTCTTTCCATCCCATTCTTTCTTGCCCCTCACAATTAATAGGTCTGTTTCTCTTTAATCCAAACTGTTATGGGTTTATGGAAGTTGCTGAATTTGAAACTCTATTTTCTTTTGAGATCTCAAGTCTTGAGCTGAATATAATGACTTCCTTGCAATTTTATTGCCTTTTGAATGTCTGTAGAAGTACTCGTCTTAAATAAGTTATTATATATTTGATTTATAGGATGCTTTTAATTATGTGGATATGTTTTAGCTTTGAATTTGCCATTCGATGATTATTGGTAATATTGGTCATCTCGATAGTAAAATAAATGCTTCCATCGAAGTGCCATATTTTTCTTTAGGAAAACTTTAATGACCTTACCCTTACTACTAGATAGGTTTGTGCAGTTTTGTTTCCATTTTGCTTCTTTCAAAATATTTTATCACTTGTTTACCATTTATTTGTTTAATATTAATAATGACGTGACTGTGTTTTAACTCAAATCTTTTGTATTTTACTTCTCAATCTGGTCGCTTTAGATTTACTAATGTATATTTTCTTTGATTTATTTCCAGGTAAGTCGCTTGTGACGGTTGTGACCACGACGGACATGCTATCGTGTCAGGAAGTGTGACCGATCCTCTTTGGTTTACATTTTTCTGGTAATTATTCTCAGCTGTTTTCTCTTTTCCCCGATCGTTTTACTGTACCACGCATCTCAGCCAGCAATACTTTTGTCATTGGCAACCTTGTGTCATGGGCGCAGATGACGATGTAACTTCCCGCCTTACGTCGTCAAAGGCTCTCTTCATGAAACTACTGTAGAGGTGGTCAGTTAATACTCAAAAGTGCATGTGAATGAGCTGACTGAGAATTCGAACTCAAACCGAAGACGTAGGCTTACAAAGGTATTGTGGGTGCATTAATGAGGATCGTCGCCGCAGTATATTGATATATAGAGTCCCGAGATTCATTGTTAATGTCCCCATGTTAATTTGGGGCTTACGTTGGTAGCACCTCTGTCAGCCAGTAAGTAAAACAACAGGGAGATGCATTCGATCAATTGAGATATCTGACTTAAATTATTCATCTTAGGTGAACGAAAATTGCCTTCATTCAAAACAGCAACTAAGGTATCTTGGGTCACTCTTCTATCGCCAATTTTATTCAGTCTAGATATTAGTAATTTCCTCCAACCGTACCGTGTACAGAATATGATTTCACAAGAATCAATTCATGCGTGGGAAAGCATGATCTACTATCATAGTTATGGGAGAAGAGTCAGTGTTATCTGGGTTTTACAGGTTAGTAATATTTTTATCGCAAAATACTTCTCAGGCTATAAGGAATATTTTATTTGCGTGTAGAATTCTCTATTGTTTCGCTAAATGCTTGGCTCTTGCCCCAATCTATGTATTAATCACCTCCACGTTTTCCAACCCAGTTTACAGATGTATCAAAAACGCATGGGAGGTAAACCTTTGCTGATCTACTTCGTCTTTCCAATCGCCTGGCTAGTTATCTCAGTCTTCTTAGTTATAAAATTTTAAGTAAAGACTGAATACAGTAAATGAAATAAGTCAGAAGTTCTTACTCACAAATATGGACTGTATCGTAACAATAACTTAAGTTTACTTTATTGTAAAATTGATCATGTCAAATTAGAGGTAATTTAACAGCTTTTTTATTGAACCCATATGCCAAATTTCTATTGCTAAATATTTGATTTTAATGTAATCTAATCCTGATAAAATTTTGCGCAAAAACTCCTTGGCTTCTGCTAGATTCAGATGCTGAACTATATCTTATAGAAGTAACTATTGTCAAATAACAAATTCCTTCCAAGAAGTGACACTTCTTTTACCATTGTCAATGGTGGGAGAAATTTTATATTTGTTTAGATGTTTTAAAAACCATCTAAAGTGAGGAGATTCATAAAAAAATAAATATTTGGCCATTTAGAGTAATGAATGGCTTTTTGGGAGATTAGCGTAGGGATGATCTCAAACACAAATAATGCTGCCCTGATCAGTGACACCCCTGTTTAAGTGATCTCTCTTCTGTTCTAATCTCTTTTTCCCCATTGAAATAAATGGCATGAACTATAGAGTAAAAAGCAAAATTAGATTGCTTGAAAACGATGTCAGCTTCCAAGAAATAGGCAAAAATGCTGACTTAGAAGGGATGGTTTATCTAGGGAAAGAAGGGAGAGTGGAGAGAAACCTGACGCCGGTACTAGCCTATTCTTACCGAAAGGTGCCTAGTGCTCCGCAGTTTAACGTACCATCCAATGAACAGAGTTCTAAGGTAGGTAGAGGACAGAGTACTAAGGTTCTCTCCACAGGGCATCCACGTATGGATCAGTATTCCCCTGAAAAATCTCCGCCACAACCGAGATACAAGCGAAGGTCTTTGAGATGGGAAGCCAGTACTCTAGCCACCAAACTCAACCGGATCCCCATTAATTCCTTCGAAATTACGCTAGTGTGCGGATCGAGGTAACTAAAAGCCTTCACAGAAACTAGAAACTTTGAGGTTTTTTTAAGCCTCCTATACTTAAAGGATTCAGAAAAAGTGCGAAGAGTTTAGCATAATTTTCCATCATAACCCTTTTGCATGTCCAAAAAGAATATACTTTTTGCAGGAATTGCACCCATATTTTGTCATTCTGTTGATAGATGAGTCGTTTAAATTACTGTACTACGATAAGCCAAACTTCGACTTTTAAACTGTCTGGCGTCCACCAGACTGTTTTTTTACTGTACGATTGCTGAAAGGAATAATCATCGATCCGGTTCTATTGATAAGAATTGGCGAGAAACATCAAAGTGGCTTTATCTTGAAAAGAATTTACTTGAGATGAAACGCACAACAACTCACATGGTTGCACGCTGAGTGCAGCGCTTGGAGAAACTTGAGGTAAAAGTCCGTAGTACCGCCAGGTTTGCCAACACATCTGTATTTTATTTGTGCAAATTAACTCACTTGACTTGCACTTCCACTAATAACCGCACCAGCTCATGCTGCGCCCTTTTTCAAGTGGGAACGCGGAAGGGACAAGAGGAGGTGGCCATAATGTGGGGAAACATGAAAGAGTTCTCTTTTTAGGAGTAATTATTTCCTCTTCCCCGAGGAGAAACAGGTTTCCGGAGCAAATAATTTAAACTCTTTGAAATATTTCCGCAGTTCTTCTAGAGAGAGTTCTTTTCTCTTCATCGACATTAGCGAACTCTGCCACGCTAAGAACTTCTACGGACGGGAAATTGCCTTCGTTCATTTGAAGTGGCCACGATTTTTAGGCCATTTCTTCTTGAAACTGTTCCAGTCATCGTTTCCGGAAAAAGCTGGAAAGCCATTTAATAAAGGGGTCTGCATAACCTGGCTGAGGTGAATGAAGGGAGGGTGGATGGGAGAGGCAAATTGTAGTATGAAACTCCACATACTATACAGCGCACGTTATAAAGATTGTGTGCTTCGGGATACCCGTGAAATGGTATTCAGGTGCTGAAGAGTAGACCATCGGACGCATATGTATGCACATAACGCTCCACTATCTTTGGAATAAGGCTTGGTTTAAGTTGGTAACAAGTGTTATATTTTTGTTGTTCAACCCTTGTTCCTTGCGGTGAGTGTGGTGCCTTCTTGCGAACGACGTATATCATATTTAACTGCTGTTGATATGGTGAATTAAAAGGGGAAACGACCTGCCCCTATGTGAACACCGTTTACCGCTTAACCACGGAAGTAAAGCATCGTTGGGGTCGGCTGTAATTTGGAGGGGTGATATAATCCCACTTTTCCGCCCAGAATTTTGTTTCCTCTGTCTGATAACGGCTGACAGTACGTGAGAATTGACATTAACCGTCGAGGCAAGTTAGAATGTAATACTGAAGTGAATTTAAAGTTCAGTCTTTTTTTCAACTCAGTGATGGTGAGTGGTACGTGAAATTTTCCACCTCAAGTTTTAGATGAAATATATATGTAAACCAAATGAAAAATATGCTCGGGGACTTAAAGAGGGCTGATTGTAGAAATTATAATTTGGCTGCAAAATCAGCCGGAGTACACATTAGGAAGATAGATAAATGGGCTTTTACAATTAGGTAAGAAGGTGAATGTAAAGTCTCATCTTTAACCTAATCGATTGTTACAACAGTGTAATCATATAGGTAACGACAAAAACTTAAAATATACGGTATTCAATATGAATTTTCAAGTGGATAGGCATTCTTTAGTGTTTTTGCTTCCTGTTCAGAGCTTGGTTTTACGATTTTTTCTATTGTATTCTAAGTGCTGCAGGACTTGGTCATTGAGTGGAGTCTTCGGGAGTGGTGATAGATATAAAAGCTCGAAATTCACAGTCAAAATCAGTTTCTTGGTATTGGACTCTTGTGACCCAGAATGTGCGTAGAGTGCATTAATCCAAGTTAACTTTCGAGGCATCCTGTTCCACCACTAAGTTTCATAGATTTAAAACAGGTATATATTAATGATAGAAAACTTACATGTGATTAAACGAAATACTCTTATCCAAGCTCATAGCACCACAACGTCAATGACTGCTAAAAACACAAACGCGTTCACCTAATGCATAGTTCAAGGTACTGCGTGGCTTAAGGCACACGAATACAAGCTCTAATAGCAATATATTTACGACACCTTGTCTGAACATTTAGTTCCTTTACAGTTCTACAATAATAAAAATGTAATCGGACACTCATTTGGTTAATGCTCTCGAAGCACCGAGGGTTCACGGATCCAATACCATACTAGGTGAATAATATTTTAGTTGTTAACTTAGCAAGTTGCAAAGTTCGCGTGTGCTTTTTCATCGAAGTTACAATTGATACATTGGGACTAAAAATACATAATGAGTGCGTCCGTCTTATTTTCAAAGTCATTGATATTATTCTTACCTAAAATTCTTAAAAAAAAACTTTAAACTCCGAAGATTCTCGTGAATTTGAGTGGAATTTGTACATAATGAAGAAATAATACGTGCAATTTTCCACAAAAATAAACTTTATTCCGACCTGGGTTTCAATGTTAAAACATCATCTTCAGGTGATGTATCTTCACCTGAAGATGATGTATCAACATTAAAATCCGGGTCAGAAGTAATTGTTATTTTTGTGGAAAATTTCACGTGTTACGTTTTCGTTATAAGAAATCGTTGGTTTTTACATGTAATTTTGACGAGTCTTCACTAGCCACTTACAATTATCGTAACCTAAAATATACGTAAGTTCAAGCTTTCTCAGTGCTCATTTAATACAACTGCAGATGGGGTTGAGGGATAAAAATTACTAACACCTCAAATTGTGTTTCGTCCGCATTAGTTATCTAAACAGGAAGAGTCCAAATCCTAAGTGAATCGCTCAATAGTATTAACTACTTCGACCGGGGAGGCAAAATTCAGGTCACTAATGAGAAACAGAAAGTTCAAAGAGAAGTGACGATTCGTATTTTACGACCTTATGGAAAATACGCCGTGACTGTCTGTGAATCACAATACACTAAATTATGAGATACCAATTTAGCATGGAGAGTTGAGGTTCCTATTTACTTCAAAATAAGTATAAGTTGATCTATGGAAACAAAATAAAATCCCCGTTATATATGTTAAATTTTCACGGTGGCAAAGAGAAAACGTCATACGATGGAAATTCCTTCCGTAATTTTCTATGATGGTAGTTTTTTTATGCTTGAGGTTTTATGTAGGCCCAAATACCATCAAGACAGCATTAGGTATTGATGACAGATTGGTATAATTCGTCCCATCAATGAAGTCTCCTAAGTGCTATAAATTTCCTATAAATGAAATCTCAATAAAATTTGAAAATTTAATATGGCTATAAGACAAAAAACAAGAATTTTGGCCTCAGCCAAAGTTCTTGTTTTTTGTTCAGAAGAAGTTTTTGCTTGGTTAAGTGTTTTTTAACCGAAAATAAGGTATTCAATGGACACCTGGATTTAGCCCTGTACATTTAAGCTTTGAACTTGCCCGATATGTCACCTGCACACATTGTGGGCAGCGGTGACTCGCATCATAAATCAAAATATATTTTCTGAGAGTTGGAGGTAGAGAGAGAGAGGGGAAGGTAGGTCACTACTTTGAGGAAAAGAAAATTAAAGGTCAGAGTTGTGAGAAATAAATCATAGTGCCAAGGAAATAAAAAGGGATACGAGACCAATAAACAGATCGAGTACCTCGCTCGATTGTCTGATAAATTCCCAAGAGAGCAAGAGGCAAGGAGAGAGACGGTGGTTTGATTGTGCAAATACGCACGCACATTGTGGGATGACCTATCGCAAGCGGCGATTAATCACAGGGAACGTAACGTCCACGTAGGGAATGGAGTTCTCGGCCCTTTGAGCGGAACCTATTTCGGGGGTTGGTTACAGTTTTCCTTTTTACGACTCCACGTCCATTCGACTCACTTTCGGTATTACCATCTCTCGTCATCGCCGGCATGACTTCTACTCTCTCGCCGTTTGAGGGCTACGGTCCTGTTCGCGGTCAGGATCTCCTCCTCCAGGGTCCAATGGGCGCGCAGTGGAAAGGAATCTGACCACCCACTATTAGCAAACGTTTAGCCCGTCTAGTCTATGAAACTATATATTCAAGTTGAGTCAACCAATTTTTAATAAATGTAATTCATACGTTCACATTAACGTTCATTCATAAAAGTTCCAATTTTTTACCAGTGTAGTTGAACATAAATATTTTTCTTGAAAAAAGTATCCGTTTTTAGAGCTAATTCCGTGGCCCAACTTAAACTGATTTTTATTCATTAAACTTTGTTTACATTAATTTGTATTCAGATATATGCTGGCCAATAATGTAATTTGCTTAACATGTACTGCAAAATATCGTTTGTATCCCGAAATTTACATGATATATGGAAAACCTCTGATAACTTAGATTGGAAATTGAATCAAACAATTCAATTGAAATTTTACTTGTACACGAATGGACGTTGAATAAAATGTTTTATCGGATTCATTTTATATTATAACTGTCGGTTGACTCTAATTTATAGAGAAATTTAAGGGTGAGAATGAACATTTAATGAAAGGGTTCAAGGAAATATATTTACACGCGCACGCTCAGTCCGATTCTGAGAGATTTCATGAAATACTCATGAAATAATTTAAGCAAAACTTTACCGTGGGACACATGTAGCGAGGTAAGAAAATTAAAACAAAGTACGTGCATTTATAGCTAGATAGGTGATGCAGAAGGTTGAGGTTATTATTTTCGTGTTACGCTCCGACACGTACTGGGATATTATTTAAGCAAGATTAAAGCAAGTGGGGTGGGTCAAAAAGGACTCATGGGTCGAGGGGAGAAAGATGGCGCCAGTGGGTGGGGCCAGGCACATGGGCAGGGTCGCGCCATCACGAAGGGAAGAAGGGCGTAGATGGCGGCCAATTTTCTCGCACGTATAGCCCTCTTCATCCGAAATCAAGGAGATCGTGGCATGCTGATTCTGAATTACGTGGGAGACCCTAGGGGGACATGGGGTTTGGGGGGATGAAGGCAATATTGATGATCTAGGGGATGGGGGGAGGGGTTTGATCGCTCGACTCAGAGGTGCCTCCAAAGGCTCATCCACACCGCGTTCTCCCCGGCGCCCTTGAATCCTGCTCAGAACAACCGCCTCTGCAGATGGTATCGTCGTGAGAACAAAGTGTTGCTTGTGCGATGAAATTTACATTTTGCTCCGTCTTATCGGCAGGGTCCCCTCGCTCTGGAAGCGTGCTTAGAAAGCTAAGCGGATCTAAGTTTTGGCCTACGTCGACCCTACCGAATGCGTATTCGATTATTATTGAGTACAGCGTAGGCTGACTTAAAAACTATAGTTACATATCTCACACGTAAAACAATACAGGGTTAATTAGGAAAAATTGCTGTTTAATACACTTACACCCGTTTTTTCACTTCTACTTATATTTTATTCTGGTAATAGACTATTCTTCAGTTAAATGATCTAATTTGCATAGTGTTTTTGGTCTTCCAAGAGTAAATTGGTTTGTTCCATACATTTCAAAGCACAAATAAATATAGTATTTTCCACATTTAAAATATTTCATTCGGGTTCATGCAAGGTAGGCTCAAATTTTGAAGCATTTCTACTATTTTCAAGGAAACATTTAGCCTGTTTAAAAATAGGTTACTTTAAAAATTTTCATCCGAAAGAAAATTCCATGTTTTACTTTTTTAATCGTTAATTATATCTTATTATTGTCATTAAGCTTATTTTGCTGTTGGTCAAAATGGACACGAAGTTTGACCAGGAAATCCTGTCATTCTTTGCATGGTACTACTAATACAAGTTATGTAGTCCCCGAGATCAAAATGAGCCCGTTCTGCGCATGACGTCACTAGGACCATAAAAGCAGCAGACGACTCGCTGAATGCATGGAGAAAGCTGTTGTTTATATTTTTACATATGTTTTTCAGCTAACGGAGACACTAAATAGTAACGATATCTGAAATTTATTTGTCAATAGAAGCAGTAAACGCTACTTTAGCCTCACTTTGGTAATTCTTTTAACGAAAATCCACTGATGAAACATCAGTTCGTGAACTAAGGAATGCGTGAATACCACCAAAGAAAAATTGGAACAGTAAATACAATTATCAATCAGGAATATCTGAATAATGCTTAAAGTTGGAAGCAGTATCTATCGAACAAAATCTATATAAATGTTTTTAACCTAACGTTATGTTAGTGAAGAATGTAGCAATTCAAACATCTCGTTCCAAAATGTAAACACTCTTGACCGACCTCTCAATGTTTTTGCAATTTTTACCATGATTGCTACATATTTCACTTAACTAACAAAAATATAATTATTTCAAAATAGCTAAGTTACTAAAAGAAGATATTAAAAAGGTTAATCTCCACTCTAAACTAATATCAAAGAATTCAAAGTGTTAATGGGATATTCAGCTTGAGTTCCTAACCTGGACGGCTTTCGACGTCCGGAAAAAATATTCTTTTCTGCGTCTATGATCATTAAATTCGGACAAAGCGAGACCCTGAAAAAACGCTGAATAGCATGCAGAAATTTATCAAATTAAAAGACCAGTTGACCCACCATTCCCCTTGAGTTATCCCCTTCAAGTTCCATGATAGATTGTCAAATCGATCCAAACTACCTTCTGAGTATTTAGCATAGAAAAACATTTACTGATCGCAAATAATTGGGGATACGCTTCCACAAGTATGAGTAAAAACAATTTAGAAAATCATTGCAGGTGCCAGTCCCTTGATAATTGTCAGCCAGGGTGCAATGAACTGGATGTAATTTTTACATGGATCAAGATAAAGCAGGCTACTAGTGGAAACTGCAAACAGAAAAGAGGAAATTTATGGAGGAACAATAGTAACCAAATTAAATACTCGTCAATGATGCATGATAATAAATTTATTTTAGCATATATGAAACCATTCGAATAAGAGTGTAGACATTATCAGAGGATAAAAATACAATGGTTCAGGATGAGACCGGAAGACACATCCAATACTTGGGCATACAACATCAATGTAAGGCATTTAAGTCCATTATCCAAATATACTCAGCAGTGCCTCAAGTAATGATGTTGCCAGGCAATCCCATTATAAATCCTCATCACCACATGTCCATCACCACATGTCGATGTCAGGGCACTAGAAGTAACAAAGAGGAATAAGGCACAAATATCATACATATAAAATACAACGAGGAAATATCTTAAGTAAAGAGCAAAATAAACTTCATTCAGACCCAGTGCATTCCAAAGAAAACATATGAAACTACCACACCAAGCAACAACTTGAATAGGAAACCTGTGATTCATGAAAGTCTAAAAATGCTTATACGATATAAAAAAATAATACAATCACAAACAATTATGAAAATTTCCATTTTTATGAAGAACCCCAAGAGGTCATAAAATAGTTCAGTTGTATTCTTAGAATATCATAGATTCTCAAAAAACATTAGTTTCATAAGATTTAAGGAAATGTCTTACACAAAGCAAGTGTTGAGAAAAATTAATCATCTACCAAAGGTTGAGTGTTAGCTAAGCAATATCTTACTTCACCTAATCCTAAAAATATTTCACCTCTGAAATTAAGAAAAAGTATAAGTTATGCATTCGATTTGATTCGCATTATCATGATACATTTATAACAACATAGAAAGGTACTGTAAATATTTCGGAAACACAGTTTATGTTTAACATGTATGATGTAACAAAATAAAGTGAAACTAATTTATGGGAATTTTAAGTTTGAATTTTCTACTTGCTTTCATTCCAGAAGGATAGTTGACAACTTAAATATTTCCAGAAATTAGTTTTATTTTATTACTTCCTACTAGTCAAACAAAACCTGTATTTCCCAAAAATGCTGCAGCACATGTTCTTAAAAATATATCAAGATAATCTGATAAGAAATGTTGAGTACAGAAGTCGTACATTTAACTTTTGAATAATTATTAGGTAGAACTGTTGCTAATTGTCAGAAAAGTGAAGCACATTCGTTTTGGATGTTTAACAGTTTTCATCTCACAAAGCACACAAAACGTAACGAATTTAATTTTCAGAGGCAAAGGGAAATATGTTAGGATTGTGAGAAAAAAAATTTTTGCGATGTTAACACACTGCCTTTGGTAAATTATTAATTTTTGGAATACCTATCTTGTTTGGTGCAAAACACCTTCTTTTATCTAATAAAACTAAAGCCTTTCTAGAATGTATGATACCTCTGAAAATATTTTCTCAATCATTTTCTGAAATCCTCGTGTTGCCGAAAGAGACTAAAACGTACAAAAATGGTGACAGAAATTAGGCATATAGGCTGCGTTTGCAAATAAATTAATATTAGATTACCCAGATCTCCAGACCTCAATTTTTCATTTAAAATAAACACAAGAACACGAAAAACCTCTTTAAATCATTGAACATTATCTATACTAAAAATGTCCCTGATGCACAAAAAACACTAAGGTCAAATATCGTAGGCAACACAACAACATGTCGGTTGCAGAACAGAGTTAACAATTATGACCAGTCCCTTCCATTAATACTGTTACTCACGGATTCCTTTCTCCAACGACGAATTAATTAGATTTCTCTTCGCCCTCACTTCAGATCTTTCCCTTCGCTAACGAGCAACCTCTCTTTCTTCCTTTGTAACAAGTAAATATAGTGAGGGCACGGCGTCTGATTTCAATTTCCTGCAGCTCTTTGAGGAATACCTTTAAAGTTATTGCTGCAAACTTTCGAAGAAAGAATCCTTCTCAAAATACACCGAGCAAATCCGTGCTGAAAATAAATACGAGAATACATTAGCAAGATAAGCCTTAGTTTCGAGTTAATAAACTTTGAGTACCAATACAACACCTAACCACGTCGGTGGAAATTAATTTTCTCGCTAGTTATGATAAATAAAATTATGTCATATTAATGTAACATGTTATAAATAATATATAATTAAATTAACACATTAAAACAAATGTAATTACCGATATCAGCATTAAAACGGTCTCGCCGCCGGCATGCTTGCATCCACATCGCCCGCAATCCACTGTCGGCAGGAATTCGAAAAAAACTCAGCTTCCCCTTTCGATTCCACTGACCATTATTGCACCCAAATACTTCCCAACGAGACATCGCCAGGGATTCAGTCGAAAATACAGATGAACGAGCACAAACCACACAAGCTCTTTTTAAAAACCACTTCAATAACTCTGAACGCAACAGGCCACCTTAAGTCTCTGGTCCAAGTGACGTCACAGGTTTCGAAAAAAGCGCATCGGAGTGCGTCGACAGATGCGCAACAACCTACCTTGTTTAGTAGTACCATGATTCTTTGGTTCCTCATGCGTACAGTGTGGACGATGGACGCATGCTTTATGCATCTAGCGGCTGAAATTATTGAAAGCTGGCTGTTTAATAGAGAATAATGCGTTTTTGCCTAGTAGTTTGGTGCACCGAGGGTAATTCTGCTGGAGAAATGAATGAGCGGAGATGTAAATGATTTTAGGGGTACAGTATAATTGCACTGTTATCTCATTCATGTTTTATTTTAATATATGTATATACAGTTATGGTAACTACCAAAGGGTTCCAGTTTTTTGGGTAGTTTTGACTGATACTTGGCCGATTATTTGCTCAATGAAAATAAAATAGCGAGGATATTTAGGCACTCTGCTACGGGTAAATAATTTTAGGCAATTTTGTTTGAATTTGCAATAATAAGATATATTCATGATACGTGGATTTTGAAAGGTTAATTTTTCGCTGTCAAATTATAAGTGGATATAGAGCTTTGTACAACATAAACAAGGGTAGAAATATTTCTCGTGGATAAAGGAATAACATGTTGAAATATGAAATCAATGGCCGCATTTGGTAAAGAACTTAAGCGCTGGTCGGGTTTTATAATTTCAACGTTATTCCTATTTTTCATTTTGCATTTTGGTCCCCAATTTTAGTGGTCATGAGTTTCAGTGATATAAATTCAATATAAACGCTATGATTAGGCAATTAATCCTGCAGCAGTAATGGAAATGATTTCATAAGCGAATATACACTGGCTGAGAGTATTTTAATTAAAATTTCCACTTGAGAAGAATTGACCATCGATCATTTCCAATGGGTTATAACAGTCTCAGTAACAATTAGGTTACTGAGACTGTTATAACGCTTAGGACGCTTATTAATGAATTTATCTGGATATTTTTTGTTATTTTCCCCATCACAATACGTTTGAAGCGTTTTTGTGGGAGTGTTAAATTCAGAATTAATCCAAAATAAATTTTTGTGTTTCGAATTTTGACTAATTTATTATTAATGGTAGTAGATGAAATGTTTTTAACTTTTTTGTTTGATATTTCGTGAACAATTAAGGACCGAACTTTACGCGAGACAGAAGTTGATAAGAAAGATGTCTCAGATTCGCCTCCAAGATAAAATGAATTTCACGATAGCTCTGCGGCGGAGAATTCCTTGTAATGAGACTTAAAAGCAGGAAAGTGGGAGTCAATCAAACAACTGGAAAATGGATAACAAAAATAAAGACCCCAAGAGAGTGGAATTCCGAGGTCTTTTGATTAGATTAATCCGACGCAAGTCTCCAATCATTTTGAGCTGATTGGAATAATTATTGTCTCATATGCTTTCTTGGGTTTGTGACTCACTCTTAGTTTTTGGTGCTGTGTTTTGTTTAATACGATTTGTGTAATAAGTTCATCTTGAATTATATTTATTTAAGGTGTACTACTACTTTATGTGCTGTATATCTCACGATGAGCTCATCTAAACATTACGTTCGGGAAGTTTTAAAGTGAATGAGGATCGAAAACATTTCCCCCCATTCTTTTTAGAGCCGTGAAGCAAAGAATTTACCACGGAAATTGTCTCGCTTAATTTTTCATCGTTTGAGTAATCTCAGAGAAAAGTGCTGCGTACTTACTGCAGTGTAATTCACCGAATTGTAATTTCACTTTTATTTCGTGCAAACTGGGAGAAAAAGGAAAGTGTCAGAATAAAAGAGCATCTCAAATCATGTTATGATCACGAAACAAATCTTACTCTGCCAAAAAGTTGACACGGAATGACACATTCTGCTGTTTTTATTCCGATATTAGTTCTTGTATGGGCCATAGGAACCAAGTTGAATTTTATCAAAACCTCGAAATTATAACTGTTTTTTTACAAATTGTGTGGGTCAGATTTATCAAAATAGCGGAATACCAGTAAACTCCTCGCGTATCTTAACTTCACTTCTTGTTCATGACCCAGAAATTCGCTTCCCCAGTCGGTATTGAGTGTGTTTACTGGTTGACTGAATTTCTGTCAACTACGCTATTATATTTGACGAAGTATAAGCAATGCCTATCCCCAAAAATGAGTAAGAGTAACACCCTCTCCTTTGAAAAACAACCCTCCATCCCCAAAATTAATGAAAAGGAAGAGTATGAAAGACATTGCTAGAAATTTTATTGTGATCCCTTTGATTATGATGCGGACTTAGCGTCGAAGCAAATCGAGGTACTGTAATCAGGTACGGAAAGTACGAAATATTATTCTTTAATTTAATTGTATCTCATTCTAATTAAGAAAATTTCAAAGTATCACCTTTGCCTATTAAAACTTCGAACACAAATTATCTTCCGGAAATCAGGACCACTGACGTGAATGCCAGAACCGTCTGTTTTCCCTGTCAAGATAGGGAATGCCAGTGGAGTTTTTGATTAAATTTTCCAGTTAGAGTATGTCTGCATCATTCTAAGAACCAGCACTAATAAATTTTTGTTCACAAGCGTATATTATCGTTCGTTACCACTGCTTCTCAATTGGTACGAGCACCAGCATAGCAAGTGGACGAAGCGAGCAAAAATAATGCGATTAAATCTTGCATTGAAAACGATGAGAGCCTCTCAAAGGCTTTTCCATCGCGGAAGAGGATCTTCAACGCTACGAAATCCAATAATTTGGAAGATCTTGTTCAGAACTATTTCATGCAGAAAATTTTGTGTAAACCATACATTTTTCTGTGTTATCTGCTGCTGAATTACGTTTTTAATGTTGTGTTCCCTCATGTTTTAGTGTTAATGAAGTGAGATTATGAGGAACTTTCCGATTTTATTTGTTGTTCTGTATTGAACGTTGAGATATGCACGCAAATATTCGTGGGTTACTCGTAGCAGATGAAATACGGGCCAGTCTTAAAAATTATGTTACGTTAAGTTATAGAAAGGAAAAAGTATGAGAGTGAATTATTTAACTTTTAGCCCCTTTGGTATTCCTTGGAAGTTTAATATGCTTCCTGCTAGTGTATTAGACTTATCATGAAAGGGATTATTCTATATTTGTTAACGTTCATTAGAAAGAAAGACTCTCTTTTGTATTTGTTCTACTGTATAGTACACGGGTGAATCTCTTGAAAGTGCTTCATGATAAGTGTACAAATTATGAAGGACGTGTCAACCCATACCCTTGATGGTCAAAAAATACCCTGGCGTTGATCTTTGCGCTGTTCAGAAGGTTGTGAGGCTATAGCTTCACTCCGCTGCCAACCAGGGAAATTGCACGAGTTTACCCAACTTAAAACTTTCTAATGAGTATGACATTCTCCTACATCTGTAAAAGTTATTCCTATCTTATACAACAGGGAAGAAATTAAGGAAGCAATACTGTTTAGTGATTTAGGATGACGAACCCGAACCAGTGACGGAGTTAAAGTATATTCACACTCACGTAATATCCTTGCTCTCAATCTTGTTATGCAATCACACTGTTTGCTGGTGTTTTCCGATCGAAGAGTTACAAAATATATGATTTAGGAAAAAAAAATTCTCACGGCTCTTTGAGGTTTTATTGTTGAGTAACAAATACATGGTGTAACAGTTCACATGCTCACAGATCAACAGTATTGAAATGAAAGCTCCTTCCCAACTACAAGCACTTTGTAAGTTAAGAGCCAAACAGCCCTGGGTCAGTCCCTTTGAATTGGATATTCTTTGTGAGGAATATCGTAGCGTGACGTTGTACTGCTTGTGGACCTACAAGGCATTATTTTTATGAAACAATACGGCAAAGTAACTATTCTGGATTGTACTATTTACCAAGAAAAATAGAATGTGATTAATATCTAAAATGATGATTTCTCCTCAGCTCAATGATAAACTGTCCCAAGATTATCTGCAATCTAGAATTCGAGTAAATCCATGCGTAGATATATAAAGAGTTTTTTATAATTTATTTGCGCATAGTGCTATACACAAGAACGTCAAAAACATTTTTTTATACAAATCCAATTATTTGCCGGAGTTTTTCGAAAGATTTTCCTTCGAGTACAATTCCGCGAATGCGTCAACGAAGACTAATGGCTAACACTTCGTCAAATTCTTATGTTTAGTTGAAAAAATCTTATTGCCCTTTTGGTGAAACACGCTCTCGCATGTGTTAAACAGAGAATACGTGAAGCATCGTATGAGCACACATCAGTTATAAATTGAAAATTTTGCGCAAGTTTTCTACTATCTATCTACTACTATCTATGAATGTGTTATTTCCAATTGTTGTTTTTTTTTATTTTCTAGCTCAACTTTCGCGTACACAATTCAATATAAAGACTAATTCGAAAGAATACACGGTGTTCATTTATAAAATATACTTTGGTAACAGAAATTCTTTTTTTTTCTTTGTATTTTTTCGCTGAATGAAAAGGAGGACATCAAAGATGAACGATCTGTAAGTGAATTCACATTTGGATATTTTTTGACATTTTTGCCGATTCGGGCTCGAAAGTTACTCTTATATTCATGTATTAATCGCTGTAATACATTTCGTCGACCTAAAAGTAATGGAAAATTCGATTTTGGGACCTTTAAGAAGGAAAAAACATCTCTTTAGCACGTTCCTTATTTTTTACCTGAGAAAATATTTTTGAAAATCTATTCAGCGAATATATTTTTTTGTGTTTGTGCACCTGTTGAACTTTGGGTATAGCAAGTTATTATAGATCTTAACCTGCAACCGTCTACGACAAAAAATGACGACTTGTCATGTTAAAATTACAATTTAGGCTATGTAGAACATGGTTTAAAATAAGCAGCTTAACCTAAATTTCGCTTTTTCCAAAACTTTTATCCGCGCGTCATAGAATTTACGGATCAAATTATTTTCATCTCTCTTCCTGTAGTCCTGCTATTAAAAAAAACATTTTTCTTCGACAAACCTTGACATTTTTCCTGATTTTATTCCTCTTTCCGATTAATTTTAGCCAATTATTTTATACTTTGCCATGACATGCACTTTTTTGTTTTTATTTCAATGTGGTATCTCATTGTTTTGCATATCGTTCTCTAAAAAATTACTGTCGTCAGTCCAAAGTTTTCGCCATGAGTTATTTTTAATGAAAATTTTAAATATAGTATTAGTTTTGGATTTTTCAAAATTCCAAATTAATGGGCTAATTTCTTCGTTAAAAGTGAATCCGAAGCTTTAAGATCTTCAATGAAACTAATGGATTTAACGATATAGGATTTGGTTTGAATGTGAATAGATATATCAATACTCCCTATTCTCTGCAACAACTACTTGCTCAGAGTGCATGACTTCCTACGCATAAAATGTGTGCGAAATCCATTAATACCACTTAACAGTATGTTTCTTTGCACGCCTATCCTCAAAAGTTAATCGGTGGTCTGCTAGTCATGTTAATCACCCTTTGAAATCATTCCAGTGTATATTATAATATTTGTAAATATTATTTTGTTCTATGGAGTTGCGCTTCTAGTTTCGGGTTCACCCCCAAATTTATTTCCACGGAATTTCTATGGAAAATATACAAATGGTGTATGTGGGAATGTTGCATTAGGAGGTCATCCACGTTATTTTTATTCTGCTTTTATCCCTTCATGTACCCGCAAGAGAATGGTACACTCGATATTTTATTTGCTTTCATAGTTTTATACTAACTCCCAAAAATCGACCAGTTCGAGCACAATTTAATTTATGTCACGGGAATAAAAGAGAGACCGAAGCCAGCTCTCTTATTTCCGAGGGGGATTAACAGAGACCATGGAGGGCAGCTTGTACCTCTCTCTCTACCTACAACCCTTGGGGTTAAATATCATGCTGGCCGACAGGCGAACGCTCACTGATTTTCAGGGCGTGGCAGGCTGTCAGTGTAACGTAAAGGATCTAGAAAGTCCTGGCGTTTACCTTATCCCAACTTGATGTTTTTCTCCGGGTTTTAAACGTAATTCAGGAAAATTATTGTTTAACACTATTGGAAAATCGTCTAACGTCGAGGTTCTTGGAAGTGGAAGAGACCAGAAGTTGGATAATTTTCTGTTAGTGGACAACAAACATGTTCTCTATAAAGTTCCATTTGCATACTCCGATTTTTTTATAAAGCAGCACTATTCGGCCGTTTACTAGAGGGGGTTTTATATCAACAATGAAATGAAATACCGTGGATCTCCAACCCGCTGTCTCAGGATTAGCAGGTGAGGACTTTACGCCGACTCCCATGAGGCTCAAATTGTGCTCTTCCATAAAAGAAACCTCTTTTATCTATACTCGAGCTCGTAAATAAATGACTATCTACTCTTATAGTTAAACATCTGTCAATTTCAATTTGAACTCCTTCTACTGGATTTACTAACGATGATCGTTACAGAGCTACATTTTGATTCGGTGTCAAAATCCATAAATCTCATTGATGAAAACACAAATGAAACATATTTCTCTCTATTTTTTACGTGAGATAAGTAAAGTATGTTAGAGTTAGGAAGTCTCTTTTTTATGAGGCAAAAATTGCTGTAAAACCTTCTTTTTTTAAATCTGCCATCCCTTATTGTGTTCCTCGAAAAGTTCAAAAATATATCAATAATGCTCTCTAATACATTCCTATGTAAATTAATTAATTCATTCATTACAGTAATCTACCGGTTAGAGGTAGGTTGTGATGAAAGTCAGAGAATATCCAACGAACTCTTACACGTGCTGTGCCCTTTCTACCTCTTGTATTTCTTTCTTCATCTCAGCATAAGTCCTACCTTTCTTCATCCCGTCCATAAGTTATTAAATAATAATTAAAATATCCGAGGCAAGGATAAAGAGTAGATCATTATGAGGTTCAGAGTAGGGATGTGCGCTGTATAAAAATACACCGATATATCGGAATCCGATATTATTAAAATATATCGAATATCCAATAGATATACCGTTAAATAATTTACCGGTTTACCGGTATATCGGTACCATTTATATGAGATAAGTACAATTTTTTAAATATATATTTTATGCAGAAAGCACATACTCTGATAATTACCAATTGCTATTTTCATTATTCTCAGTTAGGGTTTAGTTTTCCATGCGAGATAGCTTCTATAAAGACACAAAAATAGGATAAGGAATAAGCCTAAAACAACTTCATCATCGTATTATGACAGATTATGAATATATTAGATGTCATCAAGGTAAAGTCATACAGTGCGCAGGTCTCAACAAAGTATTGAGAATTAAATATGCCATGCATTGTTGCAATATTTCCAGGAGGCTTAACACTTTCCTAGCTTAGCTGATGATGTAGTGACAAGACAAATGCAATTCATCTCAAATGGAAATCATAGATACCAATATTTTTTATAATTGATCCCAAAAACACCAACTGTGATTACAATATGATTACAATCAATCAATCAATGAGTCAATCTGCTCCGATCACCAGATGCAACATAGTTGACCAATGGAACGGTGCGCTCAGATAGTACTGAGGATCCTAGAACAATCATGTATTTAAGGGCCACTCCGGCTAAATCAGGGAAAGCCGTTCTACTGTTCTGCCAAAACTTCAGAGGGTTCATTGCTCTGAGAGATAATGCCTGGCTGAGATATAATTGCAGCGCATTCGGTATCGAATATGACGTACTATATTCGCTGTCTTGTCCTAATACCCGAGCTATTTCATAATTAATCGCCGAAACGGATGTAGGGGCTTCGTCATCACTTATAACTGGGTTTTCATGAAGACCCTGTGGGGGTGCTGAGATGACCAAGGTGATGACGGTCAGCGTTTCTTTCTCTACTTATGTCAGCAATGGCGTTAGATACAACTGAAGGAATTGAAAAATTAATATAATATATTATTATTCTGTGAATACATTTGCCTTTAATGGATGTTAAGGAAATATGATTCCGGCATGCGAAATATGATTAATAATCAATGATAAATCTGAGTGAGATAAAGAGTCGTACACAGAACCGCTCGTGAAAGGCTTCAATAAGGCTCCCCCACAGAAGTAAGACGAATAATATCGTACCGCGTCGCGATACAGAATCACGATATATGTTTTATTTTTGTTCATTTCTTGCGTTTGCACGTGGGCTATTAACACCCCTAGCGTTGTTTTTGTAGCAATTAGTTCGCGGAAAATCAACATTTTGAGATTGAAGCGAAAGGCAATCTTTTTTTTTTGTGAAAAGTGGTTATTTTATCTGAGCAAGATCAACGACTAGAAAAAACGGCGATATCAAATCAATCTACATAATTTATAAAAATTGAATAGGAAGAATAATTTATACTCGCATGTAATCACGTTAATCACATTTAAAGTTATTGTTGCATTACGACAATACAAAAAACTATATTTTTCGATAAGACACGTGGTGCCAATGGTGGGAGCTTGAAAGGATAGCCATAGCAACCTCCATGGCTACAGTCTCTTCAAATATTCCATGGGTTAAGCTATGAGGTTTCATAAGTGTGTTCTATAAATTCATTTTGCAAGAAATACAAGCTAGGGGGTCTGCTTTAATTGCAAACGCGTTGCGTGCGGAATGCCGCGAGTCGTCTTAATGCATGGTATAAAACGGAAGTCATCATCCTCGATAGAATTGATAAACCGAGGAAGAAACAGTGTGTAGCACATTTTCCATTACTTTAATAGTCTTTTAAAATTATTTGATTTGGGTACATTAATTTTGTTTCACCAAATTCGGATTGAATTCTGTAAAGAAAATTTACATCCGGTTCCAAGCAAGGCTGTCTCATTTTTCAGGCACAGCGCTTTACAGAATACGTAGTAGAAGCGCCGAATAGGAGAAACACTTCAATAAGAGAATTCAAGACCAAGGTAAATAGAGTTCATCGTACTTTTAAAAAATCGTTGTAAATTGGTAAAAACAATGAAATTTTACTTCCCATTTTCCTTTGCTATAGGGAATTTTCAACTACCCCACTCTCTAAAATAATTTCCTAACTTAATTACTGAACTTAGGTATGAAATTTTCATTTTGAGCAATATATCGGGTACCGGTATTTAGAAAATAACACAGAATATACCGGTATATCAACTTTAAAAAATATACCGGTATATATCGGTTTATCTGCAAAAATATACCATATATACCGGTATATCGATATAAACCGCACATCCCTAGTACAGAGGTTTGTATGTAAGGACATCATCACCATTTGGTGTTCGGAATGTTTCCATTGCTTTATCGGGTTTTCCGGCGAGATGAGCCTTTACCTGCTTGCTTCGCGGTGGAGAGGGATTCCCAGTGGCTCGGCCGAACCATTTCCCTCGCGGTCCCTTACAATGAGGCTTTCCCTCCTACCCTCTAGGAGTGAAAGCTCCCTGACTCTACCGTTCACCGAGGGTGCAATGATTCCCTCATCCGGGTTCCTTTGTCCTAGGCGTGGGTGGCGCGCTAGTTTTCACCGGTCAGTTTGCGTCGCTTGTTGGGAGAGTTTGGACGCGGTCATTTGTAAAGCGCTTTGTCAGTTGTCTCGCACGAAATGAATGGTAGAGTGTCAAGGCGTGCTCCTTTTCATTCCATCATACCCTGGGGTGGCGCGGATGCGACGCACATTCATTTGGAATTGCCTCCATTGTATGAAAAGTTACTTGGACAGCTAAATTAGCGTCTATCCTAAGTATAAATTGCTTTGAAATGTAGTCACAGTAAATATTATAAAGGAATACTAGAAAAATTGTAGAGATAGGTAAATATCTTAACCCTCCCTACCTACCTGGGGCCTTTTCGGACCCCAGCTCATAGAAAAAGTTGAATAACTTATTAATTTTTATAGTTATATGCATCATATTTAAGGAATTCTCCGATAAAACACTTTTGCATCGACTCCATTTTTCATTTTTAAAACATTTGCCGCATTCAACCTTTAAAAAAATAATTTCTTACTTGGGGTCAATTTTGACCCCAGGTAGGGTATGTGGAACCAAAATCTCCCCGAACGTACTTCAATACTAGGAGATGAATTTTCATCTTATTTTAGAAATTATTGACTAAAAAATAGCTTTTGTCACATTGCTGTCATTTAAGGAAAAAATATTAGCCTATTTTATCATAAACTGAGTAATATACTGAATTTCAAAATGATTAGAAGAGAAGAAGATCGTAAAGATATGGATTCTTTGGATGTGTTTCCCTCGTATAAGATACCGAGTTAGATATTCTGGTAATATACACCGTCGTATAAAAAAACTATATTTAAACTTAGTAAAACAAATAGAAGCTTAGCTATTCAAGTGCAAAATCTATTACATATCAGCATTTTTCAAATGGGTGAACTTGGAGACTAACACATAAGCAGTCGATCACATTCATCTCACCCCATCACATAAAATCAGCTGAATATTACCAAGTGATTGCTAGCATACTATGTTTTCAAATTGCTCTGCAGCTTCTAATCCAACTATTATCTACGCAGAGTTGGTTCATCGTCAATAGTGTGTTTTCTTTGTAATCAGCAACACCCCGTAAATTTTTTCTCCGCGCGAATTTTGACTTCGTAATATTCTTCCACTGAAAATGAGCTCAGCTTATACAGAGAAAGTTAGTAACTTGTGGTTGCACCTCCGAAGATTGTAAAAGCCTTCAATGCTCTGCAAATTCTAATCTAACTGTTATCTTCGCAGAGCTGATTTGTCATCAACAGTGTGTTTTCTTTGTAATCAGCAATACACTGTCGAGTGTTCTCTTCACTTGTAATTTGACTCTGTAGTATTCGGCCTCTGATACGAGCTCGGCTTATATAGTGCGAATTGTCACTTTTGGTCACTCCTCCGACGGCTGCAGAAGTCATATCTATCCTTGCTGAAGAGTATCTCCGGCACTGGAATTATTAGTGAACCTTTAAGTACTACTTTCTTAACGTTAATACTACTACTTTAGTACTACGTTTAAGTCCTTTACGGAATATTGTTCTGAATCATGTATTTACTAGGTAATATGGAGTTTTTGAAGCCACTCTTAATTCCACTCTTCCACAATTCCTATTTTTTCAGTTCTCGTAAGGAAATAATCAAAATATTTTTGTGAGGGAATTGAAGGAATCGGTGAATTTGAAATAGTGTACCTGGTGGATTTTAGGAGAAAGCCACAAAAACTCACGTTGTCAACGTCTTATGTATTTTTTAATGGTTAGAATTATTTTATTTGCCAAGTGTGATATTATTGCAACTCCTACTGATTCGGGTGTATTTAAAATCATATCTCCTCTTGTCTAATGCCGGCACAGGTCATACAAGAATAATTTCTAGTTATGGCAGAGTTAAGAGTCAAATATGCTCCTGGGTACAGATAGAACGAGCCCCTAAACGATTTATTTGTCTTAGATGAAGAATACATTTAAAATTGAGAGTTGATGTGAAGCAGAGGAAGACAACATAGAGGTGGAAATAGAGTAACAGGAATGAGTATCATAGGAATTCCAAGGCATGTATCAAAGAAGGCGATACACGGTGCACGATGAGTAAGGATGGAAAAATAAAATGGGTTACTTTGGAACCAAATACGTACAACTGGAAAAATATTATCCAGGAATATCATCAGGGTGGACGAAGATTTCCCAGGACATTTTCAGTGTGTGGAAAAAGCTGAGTTTTATCGATTCTGTGTTACCGATTTAATGGTAGAAAATATTTTTCAATACACAAATCAACGGGAAAAGCAAATAAAGGATAGAAAAAGCTTAGGAAAATGGAAGAGTCTCGATTCCATCAAATATTTAGCTTTTCTTGTCCTGTGTTACTTACGGTTTTCAAAAAGGGCGAGGAAAACCTTTGCACGAATTTTTATCGGATGGATTTGGATTTACGAATTTTTAAAGCAACTATGTCAAGAAGTCAATTTGAAAATATTTTGATCTGTTTAAGATTTTATGATAAAGAAACACGGGAAGCACGTAAAAGGGAAACAAAAAACAAGGCAGAGGTTGTATCGGAAAGAATGAACTTATTTTCTTGTGTTTGACAAGGTTCAATCATTTCAAGTCCCAACATCACTGTTGATGAACATTTATGTACTTTTAGAGGAAGTTGTGCTTTTAAAGTATACATTCCCGCAAAACCAGGAAAAAACGGCGTTAAAATTTGGATGGCTGTGGATTGCGAAAATATGCACATTATAAATTTGCAAATCTACGCAGGAAAAAATGGAGAAATGCCTGAAATACAACAAGAGAAGCGGGCAGTAATGGATTTGGTGAGTAGGAATGGTCGAGACATTACCACAGATACTTTTTTTCAAGTTTTGATCTTCGCCAATATTTATTAAAATTATACCTTACACTCGTTGGTACTAAGCTAAAAAATCACAGAGAATTGCCATCAACAATCTCCCATAAAAAACTGGGAGATTAGTTCCTCAAAATTTTCATTTTACAATAACACTGTTTTGACCTCAAATGTCCGCAACAAAGGAAAAAAAGTGGTTTAATTGCCTACTCAACATACAGAATTTGAAATTTGTTTCTCTGAAAAGAATAAACCATGAGATATTCTGTACGACAACTCTACGAAATTCGGTGCGGATACTTCAGATAAATTAGCCCGACAGTGTTCTGTAAAAAAAGAGACTAGAAGATGGCCATTGGCTATCTTTTTGATATGTGGAGGCATAAATTCATACCAAATGTATTTGAAAAAATATTCCTCTTTCCGCGGAAAAAATTCTAGGCACCAATTTATTTTAGAATTAGCAAAAGAATTGATAACACCAGAAATTCATCATGGAGTAGGAAAAACAGGATGCCAAAAAATAGAATTCGGACTGCGATCAAACATGCTGGGATTGGCAGGATTCTGCCGGTAAATGACAGAGATTTAGAATCCAAGAATGAGCGTAGTAGATGCTCTATTTGCTCTCGTAAGAGTTTAATTGCAATGCTTGCAACAGATGCGTGTGCGGTGATTATGTTCAACAAAGCAGCATTTGTATGCAATGATAGAGAAATGATTGTGGAGATGAAGATTCTGATTAAAATTTAGAACAATTATTTTGAGTCATGAATTTTGTAAAAATTCTATTTTTACTGCGAATAGTTTGGCAATAATTATTCCCAGCATAAGTCTATTCTTTTAAAATTTGTGTTGGTGAATTGCAATACTTGTGTTCCTCTGAAAACATTTTTGGCATTATGTCGCAAATGTTTAAATATTTTATGATATATTGTATTAAGCTAAGTACACTACGTACTTTTTACATAGTTGGGTAAATTTATTCCGCATTATTCAAGTCTAAATATTACTCTCTAATCTCACACATAATTTTATTCTCGAAGGCCATCGAATAAATTGTAATAACTTTTTTGTAAATTAAGTAATGTATATTATGCTGCGGTATTTTTCTGTTAATTTATGTGAAATGTATTTAAATGAAAAAAGCATTAACATAAATAATTGGAAAAATATTTTTTCTAAAAAAAAATAATATTCACGATGGGGTCAAAAAAGACCCCAAGTAGGTAGGATGTAATTTTTTTAGTAACAGGTGGCGAGGGTTAATCATACTATGCACAAACATTTAAAAAGCTGAAACAAAAAATAGGCCAACAGACATTATATTATTATTATTAATCCTACTCATTCGCCTACGATTGGCTCCATTACATCTGTTCATTAATACATTCATACTTGATGGAAAGTGCCCAAATATCTCATCAGGTACCTGGTTCCTTCTTGCAATAATTTTCTTTAAGAAACGAGTATTTTTTAATGCTCGTTCTTTTGGATGTCAATTAAATTTTAAATCATGGTCGTTTTTAACACGATTGTTTGTTTTTCTATCCCCTTGTTAAACTCAGTACAAGCTGCTTCGTCAGTCATCTTGAACAGACTGCTCAGTCGTATCCTTTTCCTTCTCTACCGCAAATTCTCCCAATTTTTTTTACCTTTTGCATACATTTTAAACTTCATATCTTGGCATGGCCAGTACCCACAGTAGATATCTCGGAGGTGTGTTGGCGTGGTGGGCTCAAACACGAATCTCCCAAAAATTAGCACATCAAAACTTTCCTTGATCTCGGCCCAAGCGGAAAGACATCCTTAGATTCAGTGTCCATATTTTACATCGGAATAGGGTTGAGAGAAAACAGGAGGGGCCGTCGAGGCGTGATAAGAATTTCTTGAATGACCAAAGTCGGTCTTCACTCTGTACAATTGTGATGTCAACTGTCATCGCCGTTAAGTTTTCTTGTACTCACCAAGATAAATGAGAATTATTATTTGTGAATTGGGCTCCCCCCTCCTTTTCCTGTAGTAGTCAATCCTTGGTTGGCCAGTTTTCCACCTTCCCATTGATATGTATTTCGTCTGGGAGTGTATGGCAGAGTATGTAAATTTGCCCACTTTCGTCGATATTAAACTCATGATGCTGTCATCGGGTTTTGATAATCGAGGGAAGTGTAACCCTCCAATCACAGAACACTTCGTCACTCACGTCGCCGAATTCACCGGAGATTCTGCTAACGGTAATGGTATCCCGTTCACTAAATCTTTCAAGCCAGACACTGCTATTCATTAAATCTTCATCTAGTAATTTAATAGCAATTTTTATAACCATCTTTTATATAGCACCACTAATCAAGATATTCTAACCTAGGTAGAACTTTTATCCACTCAAGTGTACCCGAGTAAATCCCTACGTACTTTTCCAGCCGCTTTCTTTTCACTCCACGGTGCCGGTTAATATTGTACCACTCGTTTAAAATGTCGCCCGTACATTTTCAAATTTGGTATATTTTAGTTTTCCCACGTTTGATTAAATCCGTTAGATGGAGGAGAGGATCATTATCCTCAACGATTGTATTGCTCGGGTGGCTGCAGGCATGGACTATGGACCTCCGTGGTCTGATCTGCCTGGCTTGGCTATTCCCAAAAGCTGGGCTAAACTTAGGTTTAGACGACAAAAACTTAGATTTGTACGACATTTTTCATTCGCCGAATAGAGGAAAGTCCCCATCGAAGTGGTGGTCTTAGGTCGGAGTGACGGATGGTCTTTGATTAGGGGTAGTAAATAAAATGAACATACGAGCATTGCAATCATTCCCGGAAAATATTGGTCCTTAAGAGGGTTGGTCACTTGATAGAAATGGTAATTAAGGGGGGGATTTTATACTGTATTTAGGAAAGCTCTTATTGGTGTCGTTTGTTGAAGAAAAGATTTTTAGGAATAGTTCCATGAGTTGTTTAAAAAAAAACGCCTTTTACCCTATGATGACTGGAAACTTAAAAAATTAAAATCTGAAAATAATTGCCAATCATTAATGAATTTATTCAAATATTTATAGTGAGAGCATTTATTTATAGAGAGAGAGAATCAAATTCAGATTTTGATTCGCCTGATTTATTCAAATGCGACACAAAACAGTTTAAAGTTCCTAATACATGCAGAATATATTTTTATTTTTAGACAAACTAATGCTGTATCGTGAAGGAATTATCAATGTTTTAAACGCGTTTGAATATAAAGTAAATTAATTCATGGGCGTTCAGTAATCAACTACGCGGTTTCATTTATAAGTTCAATGCCAAAATACCTTTCGTTGATATTTTATTCTCATTCTTAGCTTTTGGTGCTTTCTCGATTTTTAATTTTTAATTAGTTTTCATTTCTCAAAGTGCACGATACGCCTTCCTTGTTCAAATCCTCAGTCATATCACGTTTATAAAGTAAAAGGGTCATCAAATCTCTGTGAATCCATATATTTCACAATGCCTAAGCCACCATAGATTTCATTTTATTTCATATTTTAATCTGAAGGAGATTACACTATACTGCTAAAGGAATAGGAGAAATTGTTTTGCACTATTACGAACTCTATAGACTGTAGATGGCTGCATGTTTTCAGTTTTAAAATATGGGGAATCATAGCTATAGTAACCGAATGATGCCCGAGTGTATGATGTCTGATCAGTCGATTACAATCACTATCTCATCTTTCAATTGTAACTTTCGGGTCTGCTGTAGCAAAATTTGTAGCTGTCAGTCATTTTTTTAACAAAAGTTCAACATCGATCTCAGGTTTTTTACGGACTTTAAGGTCTAATAAATAAATTCCTGATGCCGAAAGTCCTTTTTCAACTCTTATTTTAGCTCACCGAATTACCAACTCTCATTTAGTCGTAAAATTCCATGCTCACTTATCGGAACTTTGTTGAATCATGTAGGTCTAATGGAACGGATATCGCCACTGAGAATTGATATTACCTATAAGCGCTTAACTTACGCTCCAAAGGTTTCAATAAATTCATCAAATCGTGATGTTTGTAATGAATAGTGAGGGAATTTACTTTTATATATTACAGGATGCATTTTAGGGTTGAATGATGAATCATTTGGTTTTTCCCACTCTTGTATTTTAGACTTAAATTTTTCATATCATAAGTGCATTTTTCGAACCTATAATGATAGGAATAATAAAGTTTGGATATTACAAAGTAAAATCAATAGGTAGTAATTTTACAAAACCAGAAACTTTATCTTATATTCAAGGATTATAAAAATAAGGAAGCCGATTATTTGTGATGCGATTGTTTCAGGCGTGAGGCTGTGCACACTCAAAAAACATTGCTTTCACTGACGATAGCCTTTCGCTTTTAAAAAACAAGACTGAGCTACAAAATATGCAGATTATTCCTCCATCATATTTTAGATGAACACTCTTTTCCAACCAAATGAGTCATAAGTGGGGCAATGTCCATTAGGGATAAAAATATTTGGCCAAAAATGTATATTAGATCAGGAAATATTATTTCCACACATTTATTTGCTTTTACCTTCTTCTGTAAGTTTTCAGAATTTGAATGGGGTGTATGCATGATTTTTCCTGAGATCAACAGCTGAAACTGCCGTAATGTTCAGAACAGGAAAGCATGCGTTAGAATTTTAATCTGGGCGTCATTTTCGTTATTTATAGCTGCTTAAAGATTACTATCAATAAGACCACCCTCAAGCGATTCGTGACGTTATTTTCACGTACTCCTGGATATTCCTCGCCGTAAAATCTGACTTAGTGTTACATATCCGCGGGGCTTACCAATTTGGATACCGGTAAATGACGTCTCAAGGTGTATCCCGATCCGCTGGTATCTTCAGTATTTTAGCGGTTTTATTTTCAATGATGCGGCGTTACTATGCATTTTACATCACAAAAACTTAAATAGTCCTCATTCCTTCCGCCTTTTCCTTTCATATCCCTCGTTAGTTCTCTTCACGATGGTAAGTTTTTTTCAAGAAAATATGTTTGTGTAAATATCTCATTAAATGACAAGTCATTATACGGGTGAGCCACCCTTAATATTTTTGCGATTGTAAAATAAATCATGCTGCGTGATATTTTGGCGTGTGCCTTCCCTGTTAATTATTTTATCACACAACATCTTTCACTCTTTAAGTTAGTGTCTCTCTCCTTTGCCCTATTTCTCACCCTCTAACTAACACTCTGACACTCTCTGAAAGAAGGCTTTGTATGAATTTTATTTACGACTTGACGGTTGGACTAGTGCCGGACGCGAGAGGGTCTGGCCTTTGCCACGAAAGATGAGAAAATATTTTTCATTGACGAATCCGCAACGGGACGGAAATATACAGGTGCAATGAGGGAGTAAAACAAGAGACTTCTTCGTTGCGCAATTGGGACGGTGATTTGGGACGAGTATTCTTTTTAGGCTGGTAAAGGATGAGGTCTGTAGAGGCTGAAAGGATTGGGTCTTACATAAGTTTGATCCCGAATGTACAAAGCCGGTTGAGGTGAAAGACTAAACTACTGTATAAGAGCTTATTAATATCATTGATTTTAATATTTGGGGTACTTTTTAATTTAAAAATATGACGGGGGTAGGCCTGAATGAACTTTTCATCAAAGGATTCCTATGTGTGGCCTTCAGTGTGAGGATAATATTATGGCCTTTCTTTTTATAATTTCAACTACTGATTATTGAACCACACACTCTTGAAAGGTAATGAATGATTGGTGATATTTATTAATTTCAGATGGAGCTATTGGAATGAAATTAGGAAATATTTAGACATATTTTTACTTTTGATTTTGTTTTAGTGCTATGTGGAAGCGATAGTATCAGCTTCACTCCATTTTCGAACATTATATCTGGTGTGATATTTGGATTTTTATCCTTCGTGGGTATGAATAAATTCGCTCAGACGGTGAAATCCTGGATACAAAGCTCGAAGAACGGAACAAAATTCATCCCTCAGGTGGGACTCGGGAGAGCATCCCTTGATTTATACGATTAATCCTCACCTTCCATAATCACGTCAGACTAACCTTTAGGTCATACACGTCCTACTTGATATGATAAAATACCAACATGCGATGACGCATCAATTAAAAACAGAATATATTTTTAAAAATGGTGTTCAGGGGAAGCAAGACCGTGTAGGTAGAACGAGAATATAATTCATATTATGGGGTTAATCGTAGTGGAATTGCTCTCCATCAAGCCCACGTACTTATATTCCTCTATTCGGATGGTAGACAAGAACCTACCATAATACCTACCATAATACCTACCATGTTCGTAATGGCTTTGGTAGGCTCAAACAGCTAGCCTTCGTCTTTTGCCGATCCTTTTGGGTTTCTACACTCTTTCTGATTGAAAACATTTGCTCTTAATTGTTGATGTCATTGTGGTGTCACGATATTCTCGTGGAATGTTTCAGTTCTAGATGTATATTATTATAATTAGGGATCATTGGCCTCTGATATAGTAAAGATACTTGTATGAGTGGTAAAATATTAATATTTTGATAAAATGTGAAGCAGTATTCCACTTCCTCAAATTGTGGCGTATATCACTATTGCTGATTTATGGTTCATTATCCTTGATAAATTAATGGAAATTTTTTTAAGTATAATTTTACGAAATCAAGTAAGCGCTGAGAATTGGAACAGCTGAAAGTGACCATGTGTGGATGACATGTGGTCGCTATATAAGACTAAACTGATGGATGATATGAGCTTCCTAAAGTTAACATACATGTCCTATGGTGCTCTAATCACTTGCTACCCATTTTTATAACTGTCTAAAGGATACCTACGCCCCAAAGTCCAAAAGGAAAATTATAACCAGTGAAAGTCTTTGATATGAATTCGAAGTCGTACATATTTTCCCCTCGTCAACAATATATTCGTGATAGAAAGAAAAATTATAATAATTATTGCGACTGTATTTCAAGCAAAATTATGACTATGCAGTCCTTTCTTACATTTAACTCATACACCACAAATTAACACCTTTGCCCTGAGTAGAAACAATTCCACCCAGGTGGGACTCGAACCCGCTACCTTCGGGTTAGTAGGTTAGGTATTACCCGAGGCTTACTAATAGTACTGTAAGTGCCATAAGTGATACTGAAAGAGTAAGCAGTTGGTTAGTTATTGGGCTGGAATGGAGAAAGGTAGGAAGTACTAGGAACTGAAAAGGGTGATTATGGGAAGAAATAGGCACCTTTCATTAAAATGCAACACGTGACGGTAGCTGTAGTTACACCCCCGCGTATGCCTAATTTAAAATTTTGGAACACTCTTAATGAAAAAAACATGCTAATCAGAATCGGCATTTGGTGTAATTTGGAACTGTAAACAAAAAGGATAGTCACCTCACTTCGGCGAATGCTCGGGATGAGCTGTGGAGAGTTTAATGAGACCGAATCAACGCGTGGATATTGAAGCAGTTGGCATGTATATTTTTTTCTCTTCTTAAAAGGAAATGGTAAGGCAGAGGAGAAAGGGAGCGTTGCTGTTTATTCATGTTTTTCGGAGGACTTCAAAAGGAGAAGAGTAATAAAAAGGGATTGGAAACGACAGATGAGAGAGAGAAGATTGGTTGCGGAGACGCAAAACAGGGGATCATCCCCGTCTCTGCGTACCCTGGGGAGGAAATTGAATTCATCTCTCGCACTCTTTCCCTCTCAATCCCCAGTCCCTTCCCATTTCAACCCTTTATCCCTTGTAGTGGTGAAGAGTTTTGTTTCCCGGAATCTCTTTTGGTCGCCATAACCTGTCTTTTCGTTCGGGAGGTGAAAGTGAGGTATTCACGAAACATCTTTTTTCCCGGATAGCTCGCATTAGATAGTGACGAGTTCCACTCTAATCTCACATATTTCCCGCATGTGAAATGGGACTGCTCGAAGAGGTTAACGGGAAGTAAGATTCGATAGTGGATCGTTATGTTGCTTGATTGATTGGTTGGTCATTATGGGATTCTACCGACCGAGGTCATTTTCACTCTTATGGTTCCCAGATTTTTCTGACTTTTTTGATTTATGGTAATATAGATATCTGGTTTCGCAATAGCCTGACATCGAGCCATCGAGAAACATGCAAAAGATCTAGGTAAACTGAGAGAGATGAAATGCCAACTTTTTTTGTTTCTGATTGGGATGAATCGTATCGGGATATATCAGGATACTACTACAAGTGGCTTTACTTCTTAATATACATTTTTTATACTAATTTGAGTTTAACGGTGTACTTTTCAACCAACTTTCCATCTAAGGGAAACAGCACATTTATTAATAAGGAAAATATTGACCTAGGTTTCAGGGAAAACTACCACCCTCACAGGACTGTAGAATTGAAGTACGTAGTGCTTGAGTCCAATGGAATAGAGGTAGAGGAATCTTTACTGAAACTGTTTCCATTTAACACGCTCTTTTAATAATCTTCCCTGAAATCCTTGAAGGAGAAGGAGAGAGAAGATTTTTACTATCTTCAGAAGCAAGCTTTCCATTTCTTTCTCGTCTTTTCCCACTGGTTTTTCACGTGTCTCCTTGTTGGAGGCCTTAAGGGCTGGAAAAATTCACCCAGTGAATAAAAACAAACAAAATTTTCTCTTTGAATATCATCCGCGTCCCTCAGGAGAAATAAATTAAAAATCCTGTCTTCCATTTTTTTCCATTTCGCACCCCTCTTCTTGAGGTAGTGATTCTGACTCAAGACTGGATTATCACCTGTGTTGACTGACTTGAGAGGTGAAGGGGAAAGAGTCCATTGACGAGGTGACGATATATTTGTTGATGGTCTTTAATCCGTCTAGTTTTCAGAGACCGCATTGAAGGTCGTTTATGTATAAAATGACGTAGTATTCAACGGGTCGCTTCTTATAAAAATCGTATTCATTCCTTAATATAAAAAACAGAGTCATATTTTTCCTCACAATTTTTACGCATATTGAGGTGGAAATGACTTGGTGTTGAAAGCGAGAATGGGTTAAACATGGCGGATAAATCGTAATGTTTCATATAAATGACGTTTTCGCGAAAAACGGTTTATAAGAAAGCAATTATCCCAAGGACTTGAATGTTTTTAAAAGTAGGGCATCCGCGCGTTTAATTATTTTGTGTTACAAGAAAATTACTGGGTTAATTGAAGTCAAAATGCGTCAAAGTCAAAATTCAAAAAGTTCATATTGATGTCAAAATCTCCAGAGAAATTACCGCTGAAATAGTCGGAACCTATTGTCGGAAAAAGTGTACATCAAATAATTATTCGCTGACTAATCAACATCTTTTCTGCCTTTATTTTGTTTTTCGTTTAAATAGCTAGGGCATGCAATCAATTGAAGTAGTATTTTTTAACAACACAAACGAAAAAGTTGATTCATTACTTTCTTTGATTTACACAGTCGCATAGAACCTCCTTATTTTCCTGCCGTACACGTGAGTGGAAGAGAGCTGACTGCAGAAAAGAGACCATCTTGAAATAATACAAAGGTAAAAGATCCCCTTTAGCGAAAGAAACTGGGTGCGCACGTATACATACGTTTCCGGGAATGAAAATCGTTTCTCGTTTGATATAATTTGTTTTCCGTTTCCATGTTGTGAGTTCCACGTGCGTGTTTGCCTATTCATCCCTCTTCTGCAGAATCTTTCGCCCCCTCCCCTTCCCATGAGAACTTACGCATAAAAGAAAATTTTCTCAATCACTAGCTCTGCTATTATTCCACCCACGCGTTTCTGGGGATTCCCTTCGTTAAAACATCACTCTGTCACTTAGTGCTCTTTGTTCTCCCTCACCGCTGACTCTTGGTTTGGGGTCGCAAACCGGTGGCGAAGCTCCATTATTGTTTGTCTTCCTACGCGCGCATTTTTTTCTGCCCTGGATAATAGCTAACCGTTGGTCAAATAATTGAATACCTTCTCTCTCCGAATTCTATTGGTTGGAACGGAGAAGATTCCTTCGGTGCTCATCGTCCAAATGTTGCGATTATGCGATATATACATAAAATCGTAGATGCTATTGAACTGAAAGCTTCCACGTGAAATGGACACACGTTGCGAATTAAAAAAAAAACATGATGGTTCGAGCCTTCTTTGTATCACCGTTTGATTTCCTTTTACTACGGCAATCATGATATTTCAGTAAAAATACTAGTACAGGTTCTTTTATCCTTCAGCTTTTTTTCTCGTAAAGCATCTTTTTTTGTTAATTTATGATTCATGTTAAGTTCCTCTGCTTCGGAGTGAAATGAAATCACGGGAAATTGCTAACAAATGCCTCCTTGGACTTTCACATTCTTCTTTGCAAGGAGTATTTGATGTGTGTATTTTGTATCCAAAATGTTCAATGAAATTCCCATATAAATGAATATTAATGCGTGCAAGACTTTCAACTTCCCCTGCACCATGAGAAAAGTCTTCGCTAATAATTTAATGACATTTGCTCTTAAGCGCTTGAATTCTGTTAAATGATTGCGTGTATTGTTTGACCATTTCCTCGAGCACTCGGATTTGCGATAATACAGAGAAATAGTAATCATCCTGGACCGGAGCTAAACTAAATTAGTTAAAGAAATCGGTACAAACTGAAGGGATCCAAAATCAAGACCCGGTACTGGCGCGTATATTTTTTATGCGTCGTATAATATGAAACTGATTTTGATAACTTCTTCTGGAACGCTGGCCTACGTTGCTATATGCGATGTTTGTTTCGACTTCCTTATGATCTGATTCCAAAGCTAAGGCATTAGTGTCACTCTAAAACACACTCCATTTTTTAATTTCCTTTAACTTTTTTCGGATTTTTGATTTATTGACTCATACTTTAGTTCATTTGTTCAGGCTTTGATTTATAAAATAAATAATCTCTTTGTTTTGCTAATTTTATTTTTATTTCTTTTCAATGTAAATGCCCGGTCAAGTTTTGAAAAATAAATTAGAAAAGTAAACTCGTAAAAAAATGTTTAATTAAATAGATGTAATTAAGAAAAAATTGGGTGTGAGGTAGCTCTCAGAAAACGAAAACTGCAAGTGCCCTGCGACTAGGTGTCTTTTCGATGTACCTTGCGCGCCAAGCCAAGTGCTCGCGTTTTCGCGCATTTCCCCACAGATCATTCCTCAAGATAAAAGCTACTTTAAAACCCTTCCATAGTCAAATTCAAAGCAAGTAAAGTTAAGTGACAAACACCCGCATTAGGAGATGGACGCGTGTGCTAAATCCATCACAGTTCAATTTGAAAAAAATCATTCGGCTGGACTGGAAAGGGTCGACAAAATTGCGACTATAATATTTTTTATTAGCCATCTCCGAGTACACGGTGGAAAGTATGGCAGATGTAATTTGTCCTTTGAATTCCTTGAATTTTAAGGCAGTGGCAGTTCTTCCACGTCCATGGTTCTCCGACAGATCGAAAAAACACATCGGAGATAGAAACAGGCAAATACACCCATGACTGAACCCGCCGGCTAACGGTTTGAGATTCATAGTTGCCCGGATATTATCGGGAGGGGAAATGGAACACTGGAGAGCAATCTGGATAACGTAATATACGCGAAGGCCTGAATAAATCTAGGACGGGAAGACTCGAATATGAAGTCAGTTGGGAAGTGGAGAATGCAAATACATATCTCGAGCTCTGAAGGGCAGGGTTGTTTTCAAAATCTGCCCCAAAAAAGAAGGCTGTCCCTCACAGTTAGAGTAGCTGCTCATAAATGGTTGGCTGTCCCTCTCAATTCTCACTTTCTTCTTGTATGTTTGGAATCTCAAAATGTTTTACTTTAGTGGTATCATATTTTGTCGAACGGTTTCGGCCTCTCTGATTTTTATTTATCATTCAACGCTTCACATCATGTACAGGGCACTTCGTCAGGAATAATGTGCCATGTGCTGGGCTTATCATTTTAGAGATGGGTGTCTATCCTGGTGACTCGTTTGTTCGTTGCTCATTGCTGGCTCTCCCTTCTTTAAAAATTCTTTACTTGAACGACTAAAAAAAACTTATCGCGAGGGAAGTCCAAGTCTACCTGAAGAAGCAGTATAAATTGAAAAATACTCTAATTGTTTTAAACGTTAAGACGGGTGCAAGCTGGGATTAATTTGGAAAAATTTATTTCGAAAATATAGCGGTCAAGAAAAGAAATTTCATTGAAAAGTCCTGTAAAGACTTTTATAAGCACAATGATTTCTTTTGCCAGTTTGGTTTTGGAATCAGACGTTGGCTTCACGGGAAAAGAATGAAGGCTAAATTTTCCAAACCTCTCTCTGCCGTTGACGACACTTCCGAAAATAATTGCAGGTTTTTCATTCATGCGTGTTGGTTTTTGGGGATGAGGGTTATGTGAAGCATTCTTGGGGAAATTCTGTTGGGAGAGGGGAATGAAAATTGAGGAAATGATTCAAGGAAAGGGGAAACAACACGAGAGAGTTGAAAGAGGGAATGTCGTTAAAAAAACTGTAGAAATAAATCTTTTTGTGCTCAAATATATGTTCAGTTGAAGGAAAAACTATGAAAACTACTAAAATAGCATAAACTAACGATTTTATCTCCAGATTTTTAATTATTAAGAGAGTACTGATGATTATACGCACAAGTGTGTATTGTTGTCTGAGTGGTGTTCCTAATAGGTGTTTCATTAAAAATTCAGCGGTAGAGAGAGAATTATTTATCTATTTCAACCCACTTATATTTCACCAACGTTAACTCTCAATGTAGAACAGAAATGACCTGATCGGCTAGCAGATAACGTAAATATTTTCGTAGATTTCAAAAGACATTCCTATTGCCCATACCCTTACCACCCTGCTCCCCTGCCCAATCAACAGAACAGACATGGAAAATTCCTTGAAAATAGGGTGATTTGTTTATCAGAAAAAAACGTATTCGAGCTACTTTAGGGCGAATCGCACTGGGCCATACTGTGGTTTATTATTTATCGTTTTAATTGCCTATAATCGACAATGAACGTGACCAAGGATCAGAATCCTCGGTAACTGCTTATTGTTATTATATTTCATTATACATAGTATTTTAATTATATTGACCAACGCTTTCGTCGGTAAAATGAAGGAATAATCCGCGGTCAAGCGTTGATTTTCGTTAGTGAAATCGGGCTCTAAGTCGCGCTGATCTGCTAAAATTTGGGAGTACACTAACCAAGGTACCAATCTACTGACGATGTGTATAAATAAAATTTGGAAAAATATATTTTTTATTTTCATCTGTGTGGCATTTCAAACTGATGTTTTCATTGTTACACAATGGATCAAGTCCATAACGTAGATCTTGAGACGGTGTCTTCTATGTATCTGGAATCAATAAAAGACTGGTTATCGTCACATCTGAGATTAAGCCGGCCAATCGTTCGTCCCAGACCGTCCTGCCTCCCTAATCCTCCTCAGCCGGCAATTTTGCCGGTTTAAAGGGGTACATGGATAGGACTGGGTCGAGAGTTTGGCCCAAATTGCTAAGAGGTGGTGTGGCTCCGACACACCTAGCTCAGTCGAGGTAAGTTTGTTGTGATGTGTACAAAGTTATAAAATCGTGTATTTTGTAGAGGGAATCGTTAATACTATTTTATAATTAAGGATGTCATCATTTAACATTTTTTGTTAATAATAGAATGCCTAAGTTCTTAATCCTTGTTCATCTGTAGGATTATGTTGATAGTGGGGAAAAATGAATACGTAAATGAAGCTTCTTCATGCTCCAGCTACCTAAAAGAATCGACCATAGCTTCGAATCTCAATCACTAAATGAATAAATAACGCACATTATAATTTTGATCAATCTCGATATTAATTCTCTATTGATTGTATGGATGGTTACTTGAGGAGGCGACCGACAGCTGAGGTAATTTATGCCGTTAAGGGTAGTAGATGGAATGAATGCTATCCGGCGTAACTTGGTGGAATATTCTAATATTGAAAGAAAGTTAACAAAAAATAACTTTGCCAATTTTCCACAAGAATTTATCAACACTATGTGACCGATTTCACCCGTTAGAGCATGATCAGGTACAATAGAAATATTTCACCACTGTGAATAGATATAAGTGGAACTCAGGGGCAGGTAGGGTAGTTGTAGGAGATAGGGAAGACGAGAGGAGTGTAGGAATGTCACCTTGAGGGTTGGAATATGGTGTTGTGTGGTGGTGATCCACCTCAGGTGGTGACCAAGTTTAGTCTCGGGGTGTGAGAGATGGAGGGGTGGGGTGGAAACGCAGTGGGACATCCAGGATGGATGAGTGGAAGAGGAAGAGGTTTTCGTTAGCTAACATAAGTTAAAAGAATTTTGATGTAGGAGAATTTCCAATTGCTCTAAGGCTCCAATTTTTTTACTATATTTTTAAGATAGTAAAACTACGTAAAGCCTTAAAGCTTGTGGTCGATGCCGTGCTTTATATAAAAAAACTTCACTCCCCCATAAATTGCAACCAGATTTCAGCAGTGGACTGACTTCTTTTTGCTCAGAAGGAACACGTGTTTGTATTTTCTTCTATTCCTGGTCATTGTGTTAGAACATTTAGGGTGACTAAATTACAATTTAATGAAGTAATTGGTGATCACTACGGCTTTACTATGTAATTAATGGAAAACAGGACTCCGCTAACTAAGTGTATAACTCAATCTTAGTGAGGTACATAGAAGGGTTGGGTATCTTGTCCTGCTTCACTTGGTGACGCCCCTCTTTATACCTCACCACGTTTGGTGCATGATCAAATTACGGTCAGTGGAGTCCTGTTTCTCATTAATTTTATTTTAATTTCACTGGTAATTTGCGGTCTTTTTTTTAAATCAATCTTAAAATAAAAATGTTTTAGCACTGGAAAATACCCTGTCGGTAATTGTTAAAATAGTGGGCGCATAAAAGGACAACAGATTTTGAAGGCCAGATGAAATTGTCGCCAAATCGAATTTTAAATCCATCATGCTCTCGGCATCTTCCTTTTTTAATTCGCAGTGGTCCTCACTCACCTGGGATCGCGTGCCATTTACACGGCGTTAAAATAAATTGGGACTCGGTGTCGTCAGCGGGAAAACCTGCTCTTAAAATGTATAATTTGTCACCGCGAAAGCCTGGAATATATGCACGTCCAGGGCAAAACGTGGCTAAAAATCCGAAAACAATTACGACCATTAAAGTCGAATTGCTTTCTGTGGGGGAAAACGAGGAACGGAATCTGAATACAGGGTAGGTGAACTGGACCCAACGAAATTAACGTGTCCACTGGATCTCTTATAAGGGAGACAAGAGGCAACTGACGCAGGTGAGATTTTGGGCGGGCCCTGAGGGATTGGGTTTGGATATGAAATAAGTACAGTCGGAGAAAGTGTGCATGGAGCAGTGGTAATGGTGGCTCATAGTCGTTGAGTGATCCTTATTTAAAAATTACTTTGCTAGGGCCTTAGGCAGAGGGCGAGTTTTCAACAACATTAAGTACACCATATCCTACTATCGTTAATTAAACTATGACTTTTGATGCATCAGTAAAAATCTGCAAATGCCTGTCAAGAGTTGATATTTCATCAATAATCACTATATGCTGTCAATGTCAACAAAACTATGAGTGTTAAGGTATGTACTTTGCAGTGACTCAAACGCGCGGATATACAGGAATAATAGAAAAAACATGCAAGTCGTTATGCAAGCTTTCATATTAGTATTACGTATAAAAAGTAGACAAAAGTATTGGAGAGCAAATTCGCAAGTAAATACTACAAACTCATGCAAATTAAGGTACATTACCAATATAAAAACCTAATGAAAAGACAGAAAATTTTTAATTTTCTGTTCTGTACACTATTTCCGTTCTTCAAACTATATGACGAATCACCTGAAGGGCAAGGGGTAGATATTTGCTACCTTTCTCTTCTGGATGCCCCAATTGGAAACCTCGGCACAGTAAGCAGCACACTTGAAAAATTATCTGGATCAGAGTTGATGTTATGTTATAAACAATGAAATAACTTACATTATCGAATTCCTGATTGTTGTTGTCAGTATAGGTGTCAACCATGAATAATGTAATTTTTTATTTCTTTTAGTATTCTACCAGCTGATTGGTTGGTCCTTGGACAGTCCCCATCTTGCATCCCAATTTCTGAAACATTTCTAAGGATGTCCCGTCATTAAATCCCTCTTAAATTCCTCATATCTTCTACCTCTTCTTCTTTCGTCCAGCATTCCCAAAGTCTTCCTTCATCTTCCACACTTCCCCAGTGTTCTCCCCTCTATTATCCTCTTCAACATGCCCTCTCCTCTCAAAACTTTCTCCATTCAGCTCTTCTACCTTCTCCGAACCTCTGCCACCAGCTTCTTCTCCTGTCTTTATTTGGATGAAAAAATGTTTCTACTAATGTAATCACTTATTAATCGACGCATTTTCAAACTGTTATTAGTGTTTTTTAAGTAAGGGTATTCCCATTGTGACTAATTGATGAACTTTTATTCCATCTCTCTAGTGGTAATGAAAATGATTTCGAGCGAACAATTTGAAAGAGTTAAATGAATATATTAATATATATCTGTGACTTATGGTGAGGTTTATCAGCTGGGTTAAGACAGGGCGTGAACCGCTGGATAACGACAGCATGAAACTGGATTGCAGCCTCACTGGATGCACTGATTCGTATTCAGGTACATGTATGTATGTGGCAATATTGCTTGTCCACACAGTGGTGCTAGTAAACTGAAAACTTTTTCCAGCAGGAATTACTTTTTCTGTTTAGTCTGGTTCTAAAAAATGGCATTTCTCTGCCTCCTTTGCTGTTGTTTAAAGTGGGAGAAAAGAGAGAGAAGATGCCTGGAGAGCGTTACATTTGATGGAATTATAAAATATAAACTCTATAATGAGCGAAGAAGTTGTAAACGACGGCTCCTGGTTCCAATAAATTGTATACAAACTTTCAGAAACTAATTTTAAGAAGTGATAGCGCCGAAAATTGTAGCAGACTATTCCACAAAATGTGGTCCTCTATGTGGACACTGTCATTCCCAAAAGACTTCAAACAGATATAACTACCGCATCGACTTCTTTGCCAAAATCCTCTCTATATTGGTCTATGCACTCACACAGAGAGTTGCTTTCCATTTCGAGTGGGAAACGAGGCAACTACAACATTCTTTGATCTTCGGCTAACATCGAAGGCGTCACTGTGTGGAATAATTTCATCTCCATGATACAAATTAAAACTCGCAGAGTATATAATCCACAATGTTTAATACTCATTAAAATAGCAATGAGGATCTTATGAGTTCGCTAAAAAAATTCTGAAATGGGCCGTTCAAGCAATTTTGAACCAAATATTTTGTTTTAAACAACGGGCTGAAATTGGACTTGATTGAAAAATATTAAATTTTGAATAGCCCTGGTAATTTAATAATACATAATGGCGGTACGTTCCCTGCCCATTCGCCCCTCCTTAAGCTCCAGCTTCTAGGTTCATTAATCACTATCAGTTCAGGTTCATCTTTCCTACTTTTTTGTCCATCCTTATCATAAACATGCCGCACTGTTTTACAAACTTCTTCCTGGGTTCCCCTCCTCCCCATTCCTCTCCCCCCTCCTTGTAACGGATATATGACCAATGGTATATAGACGGCTCACGGGTACTGAAACATTTGCCTTGAAGTGTGAATATGACCCCAGGGTGTCACAGACTAGGTCGGTATTTTTGTATTAAATAGTGTGGATTAGTATATATAATATTTGAGTTAGTATTCTTAATCATGGATTTATTTGATCTTTACCACCGGTCAACTTTGGCGATGTTGCTTTGTATCCAGATACTTCGTCAACATCACCATAAGCATGCATCACACGTCAGCATACAACCGGCGAATATCGATCGGCTTATAGAGGCTAAGGACATATTCATGTTATTAACCTTTGATGATTTACAATCTTATAAATATATATATTTACATAATTTAGATTCACAACTTGCAGTTGAACGTAGTTCGGCTTCGGATAAAACACGTCCCCTGTCCATCGAATTCCAATCCAAGCATTTTGTGGTTCAGGCAGACCGAAGTTTATATTAGGTTTAAAATGGTGATTTTATCGATCGTGCTTTCATTGTAGCTGTATTAAACGGGGCTTTCGAATCAGTTGTTTCGCGGCAGTGGGATATGAATAATCATGGGGTATGCTTGACGTCCTCCAACTTTTGATTTTACTTTGTTGATGTGTGTATTAAGGTTCGTCAATTGATTCACAGCCAACACAAGACGTAACTCATTACATGGATCTACTCTTTCCGAATGTATCTCGTCCCTCAAATAACTATCACAACCATTGAGATAGATAAAGAGGGCGCCTGCTATGAAGGCCAATGCTTGAAGATGTAACGTGGGCGTGTGGGCGGTCTTCCATCTTTTATCCCTCGATTTACCTTAGCGCTTACTGGCTGACACACCACTTTTTCAATTTTTCGATGTTTTCCTTCAATAAATCACTTTAAATCAGCATGCATATATATACTTCTTCAAATGAATTCTTCATGTATATTTTTATTTACTCAAATTAATAATAATCCGTATAGTCATCAAAAAACCCATTGTAAAATCGAATACTAACAGTATCTCCAAATAACAAATATATGTTTCAAGAGTTACTTAACTTTTATTTTCAACATAAGGTTCGTGTTTTAATCCTCTTATGCGTCCACTTCTACGTGCTATCCAAAGGCAAGCAACGAAAGAACATCGGAAAGCAATATGATGGTTAAATAAATGTTTCAGGGGTATTCCACCGGGTAATACGACCAAGTTTGACTCGTACGGAATTCTGAATCCCTCATGATGTGGACCAAGTTGTTCTTCGAAACGTTGGCAGAAGCCCATTACCCAGTGGAATACCCATGAAACATTTATGCATAACATTCATCGAAAAATCTTAGATCACTTAATATGGCGAATATTTCGACTGTTAGGTTAAAGTTTGATGACTTAAAAAGCCCTCTATGTCTGCCTCAATGGTCAAAACCATTCACAACCGGCATCAACAGCCCCTTGGTTTTGAAACAGTTCCCACCGTCGCTTTGTTTGAATAAATCCTCATAGATAGTTTCACAGATGCGGCACTTTAAAGGATGGTTTGCGCATGCCTCTAGGGTTTTCCTTTAGCCTTGAGCTCATTGGTCATCGACGCGTAGCAACCGTACTTGTGCGCTTGTGAACGGATGGTTGGTGTGGGAAGGATTGAGAGGGAGAGTAAATTAGATTGATTCACCTCGAGGCTTGGAAAGGTGATAGTGGCTTGACTTGAGTGATGGTGGTGTGAGAAATGGGCTTGGATTGAAGTAAATTGGAAGTGGAGCGTTCTTTTCCGAGGGGGAGCTGAGAGAGGGATTTATCGTTACTGGTGAACTAAAAATGGGTTCCGGCAAATTTTAGTAGGAGTTGGCTGTCAACCTTTTCTCACCCCGGTTGAATATTCCACGTATTGCGCGTTGAATCCAAAAACAAGCTCCTTATATAATCTAAGGCCATTACTATTATTATTGATAAATAATTATTATTTCTCAGCATCTTGTATAAAATCAGAATAAAATGAATAATTCAACATCTGTTGGAAACGAAGGCGCCACTATGAATAACTCCCACTTTGGGGTTACCGACAAATTATAATCATAATTATTATCAATAAATAATGTATTATTCCTCAGCATCTTGTATAAAATCAGAATAAAATCAATAAATTAATATCTGTTGGGAATTAAAGTACCCCTATGGATTATTTTCACTATAATATTACCAACTTGCTCATCAACTAATACAAAAAGAAATATTTAAATGTGACTTTGTTTAATCACTGAAATATATAAATTTTTCCTTTGGTGCAGGAATGTAGGGAGGTATATTACAGACAGGTATATTATTTCAAAAATTTAAGTCTTACTATATGCAACATGTTGAAATTAGCAATACATGTATTTATTTCACACATTCTTAAGTATTAAAAAAGTGAGTAGACACTGGTATTGTAAATATAATTTTACACATATTTCAAAAATAAATTCGATACACCCTCGTTTACGAATAACCGTTTTTTTTTTACTGTTAAGCATCTACCTTCGTACGTAGCATTAATAATTGATTTTGGTAATGAAAGATGTATTTGGGGCTATATAAATTAATAACTCCTGCATCTGCATTTGTGAAATGCCTCATCGGTTGTACTTTAATTTAGACTTATTTCCGTTCACTTTATGCTAAAGACCATTAGCCAGCTCCAACGGTAGCCATTGGCATATCGTGGTTAAAATGACTGCTTAGAAAAATAGACACTGGTATTGTAAATATAATTTTACACATTTTTCAAAAATAAATTCGATACACCCTCGTTTACGAATAACAGTTTTTTTTTACTGTTAAGCATCTACCTTCGTACGTAGCATTAATAATTGATTTTGGTAATGAAAGATGTATTTGGGGCTATATAAATTAATAACTCCTGCATCTGCATTTGTGAAATGCCTCATCGGTTGTACTTTAATTTAGACTTATTTCCGTTCACTTTATGCTAAAGACCATTAGCCAGCTCCAACGGTAGCCATTGGCATATCGTGGTTAAAATGACTGCTTGGGTTAGCGTCAACTTGCTTTCACGTGGCAAAAGTTTCCCCTAGCTTCTAAATTGCAAACGTAAAATGCTAGCTTAATTAAGGGCGTTTTACGCGTCGAATAGTCATGCGACTCGTTATTTGAACGAACTTGCGCATAATACTAATGTCTCTCGTGAAATGGAATATTCCTCGCATCAAAGTACATGCAGCACAAAGGGTAAGAAAAAAGACTTTGCTGTTCCACAAAATAAAATATATTTGCGACCGGTTTCAATACGGCGTATCATCATCTGGCTTTTGCACATGATCACTTCAGCAAAATTAGAACATGTTCGATTTTTGATCGCATCATCCCGTTGAGAATAGTATACTACGAGAGCACGACGTCCATTTATGTTTCTAAGATAAATGAAACTTCAGAATTTATAGTATTCATTATTAATGATGATACTTACAATTAGTACTTTTCTACAAAATGTTTATTTTACGACGCGTTACACCGACTTACGGCATCCCCAGGTATAGAAGTTCTGAAGTACAGAGGTAAATTCTGTACCTGTCGATTCCGTAAATCGGTGTAACGCGTCGTGCCATTAAACATTTTGTAGAAAAGTAGTAAGTATTATCATTAATCATGAGTACTAATATAATAAACTGCTACGAAGTAGTAGTTCTCGCCACTGTCAAGTTTATTCAGAATTTCTATTAGAGTACGATGTTATTGTTTTTAAGTAATCCCCACCCTTGTTACTGTATAGGCCAGAATTTCATCAACGCAACGGCCAGAAAAATATCGAATTATATGGAGTTGGCAAAATTCGCAATATTGGACCTCTGTGCCTAAGGTTTTTTCGGACAATGTAAACAAACCATTCCGACAGTCGAAACAGCTGCGTTGGTTGAGAATATTTCGTGAATACATTTGTATATCGTTAGGCTCACGCTAAGATCGCTACGCATCTACTTAAAATCTCGGAATTAGTTCACCGAGTAGAAGAGGTTTTAGGTCATCATTGAAATTTAATTTAAGAGTTAATGCTCGAGAGATAACCCACGAGGTTATTCGCGGTGCATAACGGTCCTCACTGTGAACGCGGCGGGATGGTGGAATGTTTTGGGTGGTTACGATGTTGCGATGGGAGTTGAAGTGAGGAAGGAGGAAGCCATGGGAGTGGAGAGATAGAGAGAGAGGGGTAAATTGATTGGGGTTAACGGCAAAAGGTTTACCCTGGGTCCCCTAAATCAAAAAGGGGTCTCTACAATCGATCTGCAAACTCTCTGCGCGATCACGCGAGACGAATATCCAAACAGGGGGGAAGGAAACTGATGCCATGCCCACCTGAATCGGTGGGCGTGAATTTTCGGGAGCTTGAAAGCGAGGTTTACCGCGCTGGAGTTCTAACCCCGGGAAAACCTCCTGAATCTGTCTTACAGGAAAATGATAGGCCAGAATTATAATCATAGGGAAGCCTAGGTATTCCTCTTGGATATATACATCATAGACTAATTGAAATAATTGCCTTTTCAGTTATATATTTGCCTTTTTTTTATGCATAATTTTGGATTGTTATTACCCTCAATAACTTGACTGTTGAAGCCTTTTTCTCCACTGTAGTTAGGTAAGTAGTTAAGTGAGTAGCGAGGCATCATTAGTCTAAATATTCAATTAATTTGACGTAATGTTAGAGAAAAGGGGGCCAGGTTGGCCCTGGGTAGCGTGTTTGACTCAATGTGATGGACGCGCAGGTTTGAGACCAAGTGATATGAAATATTTTCCTGATTTTGGAAAAAAATATTTTGAAGGAAAAAATCTGGAACTAGACGAGAATTTTTACACACTTCATGCTACCCAAAACTACCCGACTCTACTGTTCCTACTCTACAGCAGCAAGAGTTTCAATTCTAAAGCAGTTTCAGCGGAAGAGACATCTACGTCTATGAAGTACCGTGCAAGCCACCACTAGGGAACAATAAGGGACTTTAATAAATGTTAGGCGTAATTTCATTAGAGCGTTTCCTTCTTATATGTAAACGGATGGTGTCCTAACACCTCCCAACACACGCCTATGGAGGCGGCTTGCGGGGTAGTATGTAGATGTAGGGTGTGTGGCACGGGGTGATTCCACACACGGCATGCAGTACTCGTCCCAGCACAAATCAGAACCTCGCACGTTCCCCCGGCCGCTAGGCGCAGGCCAAAAAGCAGTCAGGAGAACAGTGCGCAGTCCAACCAGAAACTGGGAGAGTGATACGTAAATGAACATGCAAACATGCAGAACAATGCTTTATGCACATCTAGTGGTTAATATTACTAACAATGTTAATTTATGAATGCTACAAGATGATGCTTCATGCAGAGAACAAAATAAAATAATGCCGGACATATTGGGTGCTATGCCTAGGCATTGTAGCGGTGTTATTTGGAGAGCATGTTGTATAGACGCTTTGAAAAAAGGTGTTGAGGATATTTGCTTTATCTAATTTGCTGTTCGCTCTTTCTCCTAGATTGTTCTTTAATGACGTTACTGTTGATTTGCAGCCTTGAACCTCCCTCACGTATGACCAAAATGTCTTTGTGTTATCCTCTAAATAGGTACTCGCCCAATATTTTATTTTTGAATTCCGCTAATGCTTTTTGAAAGGCCGCCTTGGCTGATGTTTTCGCTTTTTTTTATTTCTCGCATAACATCTTATACTCCTGTACGGGGAGATCCTGACGTGCGTTCTTCATTTTTCTGTGCCAAATTCGTTGTCGCTTGAGAGATTTACGGACGTCCGAATTATACCACCTTTCAGGTGGTATAATTCGAATAATATACCAATTATTCAGTATTGACCTTTTTAAGTTTTATTGAAATTGCACTAGTTATGGCTAGTTGTGTGATTCTACGAAAAGTGTTCCATGAATAGTCAGTACAACGGTTTTCACTAATATTATTAAATGTTTTATACGAGGTCAATAGTTCTCGTTTGAAACCTTTGAAATCCGCCTTGTGAAATAAGTATACCCTCCTCTTTATGGGTGCCTTTTTGTCAGTAACAATATGGAATTTAGCTTTTACTGCTCTGTAATAACTAATTCCGTTCACTGTTACTACGTTAAGAATGCTTTCAGGTATGTTAGTCGCCAAAAGATTTAGAACTTTGTTTCCCCTGGTCGGTGTTGTGACTAATTGGTGTTAATTTTGTAGAAGTGAATGTGAATTAGATGGAATGTGTAGAGTAGAGAGTCGCACAACTCCGTATCTTTGCCGCCATTTTTGATACTATATGTCTTCCAGTCATTTGAGGTAACATTGAAATCACCACCGATAACTATGTTATTTTCGTTATTTTGATGTGTGAGACGTTTCACCTATCTGTCCAACTCTAGAACTGAATTTAAGTCTGCATCGGGTGGTCTAAATTTGAGCAAATAAAAATTCTTTTCGTTGAGCATTTAATGGAACACCACACACTTTCTAAATCATTATCTGGAAATATTTCGGCTCTGCTGATCATTGCGAGACATCATCTTTAATTGCGAGATTGCATCATCTTTAATTGCGAGAAATTCCCCTCCTCCTGTTCTCGCTATTCGGTCTTTTCTGTATATTGCATGTGATTTTGGGAAGATCTCGATATCCGCAATTTCATTCGATAACCAAATTTATGTTCCTGTTACTACATCAGCGTCTGTGCTCTCAATGAGATGGTTAAAATCAGCACCTTTGTTTTTTATACTACGGCAATTAACGACCACAATGGAAATGGAATCCCAGGGATACGACTTACAAATCCTGTCTATTGAGTATATTACATCATTAATGACACTTGTTTTTTATGTACCTGAGACGCGGTTTCTATTTCTTTCGGACAGTAAGTCATTCTGAATTTGAAAAAAGCTCTCATTACTACCAATATTTACGGCGACCCCTTTTATTATTAATCCTGAAGTATACATGTCAAGTGATTTACTCATAATTATAGCCATAATGTTATCCAAAAACAGAAGTGTGTATACAGATGTAACAGATATTTTTTACTTTTTGCTTTTATGGATTTGCCTTTTTATTATGTAATTTAAAATAAAATTGAAATCCAGTCTCTGTTTTGACTAGAGAATAATCTCGCTTTAACTATCTCACTAGGTTATATTAGATGCAAATTATTTCTGCCCTGCGTTCTAAATGCGACACTACTATTATTTCTTATACTCCTGCTGTTGCTTTTGCGTACGATACTTCTACCAATACTTCCACTAATGTTTCAGTGGCTAATTTCCGACTGGTTGAATGGTATTATTTTCGTTCAGAAACAATGAATTTTCCGGATTGATTCCGAACGGTATCGGTGTATTTTCTTGAATGAAAATTTATTCGTTTCGTTTCGTCTCCGTTTATTTGAAATGCTCCTCTCGGATGAGAGTTGATGTCGTTTCCGATCGAATTCAATTTCCGTCCTTCGATCCATGGAACCGGACTCCCTTGGTGGATTCAGAAGATATATTTGCACGCCAGATGTAGCAAAATTTTTATTCTGAATATCATAACTTTGTTAGTAAGCTTATACTTTCTCATCATATTCTTTTATGAGAGAAATTTTTCTGTTAAGCTTTGTCTCAGGACTGATGCGGTAGAACTTATAAATGGCGAAAGAATAACTCTTTGCAGTTTTCCTCTGTGATAAATATTAAAAGCGACCGTTTTCGATGTTAAACATTTCGACTTATAACGATGTTGGGCATCAAAACATTAAGGAGACTCCCTTATGAGCTGAGGATGAGGTTTCTGTCAAATAAAGTCGGAAGAACTTCGTTTATACTATTTTTCTTTGACGAGTTTTTGCGCGTCCTCGGTGAGGTACATTCCAAGAGAAAACGTATTGCTTTTTCTGCAACACATGGATGTTACTCCTGGATTTTGTAATACTGGATGTGGAGACGGTTGCGACTCACCCTTTGTTCACCTTTGTTCATACTTCTATTTCCTAGTTTCATGGGCTTCCCTTCTGAATCTCGTCCGAAGTTTCTAATCTCCTGTAGGGATCGACTTGTCAACGTTTTAAGAAAAGCCCAAAGTTTATTTTTTTAAGTCGAGGATGAGATCCATGTATGAGTAATCCAAATAAGCATAAGTAATGTTTCAGTAATTTAGAGCCTTTATTCGTGCGAGTTCGGCTAAATCACTTGTAAACACCGCTTTTCGGTATAACTTCCGCGTTGTGTCATTTTTCCGACTATAGTTTTGCGAGCGTTCCAGCTCGCTTCTTCAGTTCAGACCAGGGAGGTCATTCTGTAACTCCAAACCGATCGGTACGGTAGTCTTTTCGTCGGGTGGTACGTCACACCGACTCAGAGAGAGGAGCCGAGCGATTTTGTACGCACCCGATCGGTACCCCGGCGAACTCCAGTCGGTGGATCCCACTGACACGCAAAAGCTGTCGGTACGGCGCGGGGAAGAATCAGTCGGTTTGCTTGAGAAACACCGAAGCAAATGGATAATAAATTTGGATTTTTAGCCTGAAATGGGATAATTTAAAACTTGTAATGATGAATATACATATATTCATGATTTTAATAGCAACGTAATTTTTTCTTAAAAGATCTAATGCAAAAGTTGATGAAGTTAAGGTCATAAAGGTGATGATCTAACAGATAAACTTCTACCTACTAGAAATCCGAAGTATTGCATTTTATTCTCTGGGCTGTTAAAAATGTTTTACTCTTTGGCACTAACAAGTACGTAAATACGAATATAGATTACGGAAAAAACGTTTCGGCCGATTCTGAGGTGGAGTATTTGAGAAAAGTTTAGTAACAATTTTTTAAACAATAGTAATTTACAACAATAGGGTATAGAATAAAATAATTTTTATTGATATATTTGCATTTAATAAAGATTTAGCTTTAATAAGAGCTATTAATCATTGTTGTATGACTATTACAAGCTGAGATATAAGTGATAATAAGATTTAAAGCTCGGATTTTTGCTAAAAATGCGAAAAAATTAAAATATGCATAATTCGCTCAAATATATGTTTTTCACAAAACGGTTTGAGTTTATTCAGTTTGAGTTGATATTGTACCCATACACCAATTTTTATACAAATCTGAGACCCTAAGGGACAGACGTTTGTTGAATTGAGGTGGAATGACCCATATATATACATACCTACAAGAATATTTCAATACTATACCTACAAATATAAAATACATACACGGATATTCTATTTTCGAGATCATGCCACTGTTCAATTTATTCCAACGAATAATTCTAGCAATCTTTGGAAGATTAAATACTTTATAGGTACACGTAATGCCTTTTCTGCAACTAGAAATTCCAAATGCAAAACGCGGTTAAATGTCCGATCTCAATCACACGGGTTAATATGTACATATAATCAATCAATATACAGGTAACATTGAACATTTGATGGTTATTTCTGGATTCAAGCGATCACAACTGATTTATTCTCACTTCACACACTTCATTTATTCTCGTAGCACTCAACATCTTTTATGAAAACGTCATGTTCTCATGGACGCTACTAGATACTTGATTTAAATCTAAAGCACTTATTTAAATTATCTCGCGCAAAATTCACATAAATACGATCATTCTCCTTTCGACATCGTTGATTTTTGTTGTTGCTGTCGACCTCGAGAGCACTAGGCTGCTTCCTGTAGTCATTTGTTTCTTCCCTCGTATTCCATTGGTGGGAATACAGCATGTGACCGTCAGCTTCGGAAACACTCGGAAAATTGAGAAGGGGGGGAACCTTGAGTGGGAGGAATCACCCAACCGACTGGAATGGTGGCCGACTTGAATACAGAATCGCTGAAATAGGCTCCGTCGGTAGCGGAGTCCAAGTCGGTACAGAATCCCAACCGGTCGGTGGGTAAAGAAGCGCAACCGATCGGTACGGAACTGACGAAATACAGAATGTCCCCCCTGAAGAAGCGAGCTAGAACGCTCGCGAAACTGTCGTCGTAAAAATGACACAACGCGGAAGTTATCCCGAAAGCCACCATGTGAGGATACCACTCCGCGGAAGCTTTCACCAAAATATATCTTCGGTTTGGCCACCATTGATACTCTAAGAGTGTTTTCTTACACTGTATAAATATTTATTTTAGTTGACCATTTTTTTGTCACATCAAACATGTTAGTCTAGGAATTCTATTGTAAGCCTCCTGACCGGTGTATTTGTTGCCGGTATTATATCCGCATCTGTCATAAAATACTTTCGCATTCAAAAGTTCTTTCGTTCATGCTCTCATCAGCTTCCCCTTTTCTGCTTTTTATTTTTGTGTTGTTTATCTGAAGACACTATTTCATAGTAATCAATGTATGGTCTCCTATAATAAGTGGTGCATAAATATTTTGTTATTGTAGCCCTCTTCGTTTATTATTTTGGAATTTTAAATGAATCTTTGAATGATTTGCTCGTATTTTAAAGCATTTTCACGCCGTTTGATGATTAGGCGCTAGAATTCACATCCCTTAAATTAAATTAATTTTACTGTCTAATGACGGAGGATAGAAGAATCCCCTCTCCATTTACGTTTCTCTCTCTTTTGAAGGGTGTTTCCACAAAGGCAGGTAACGCAAAAAAGCAACAATTGTGCATACCTGGCTGTAGAGTCGCACCACTGGAATTGGAGTCGTCTACTTTTCTCTATAAAATTAAGTTAATTACATTACCTGGAACTCAAAGCACTCATCATTGTATTCCTTTTGTAATACCTCAAGGAATGAAAGTCCAGGAGCGTTTGACACGGAGTGTATTGTTTATTTTTTTCTTTTAAGCTTGTACAAAGCTTTCATGAGCCATTCAAAGCCAAATTAGTCAACCCTGTCAACAATATTTCAGGAGATTAATTTTGTGATTTTTCGTTGGAATTTTATATATCTTCAAAATATCTATGAAAATATCTCTTTGAAATCCAAAGATAGCCATAAAATTAGGCATGTCATTTTTGTACTCTCTATACGCAAGGTCATTGTACTGTTACTTTATTATTTATCTCGAAAGTATATTATAGTGATTAATACAGATGGACGCTTAAAGTTCAAATAGTTTGTAACCCTGGGTCATCTCTGGCAAATTAAATAATTATTTGCTTAACTTTTACATATTTGGTCAAAATCATGTAGCTCATTCAAGAATGGGCATTTTCAGTCTGTGCTCTACCCATTGCCGTATATGAACACAATTTCTCGAATAAACTGAGAGTAGTAAGGTCATTGGACAAACAAGTAATATTAAAAGCCTATTTATCCAAACACTGCTCACATTTACACAAATTAGGAGCAATGCTGTTAGGCCTCAAACGGGGGAAATCCCAGCTTCAGGACTTAGTTGCTTCTTGAATTTTTGCTTCCGTTAGTTACAAAAAGACTTCCTCTAAGGTTACAGTAGTAGACTATGCTTTATGATTCCTTTAAAAACGAAAAACGAAAGCCTAAGTTAATGAGGTTGATTGTTTTTTGCGGTAAATGATTACCAGTTCCCTGCATAGGGGAGAGCCGTTGATCAATGTGCTCATTAAATGGTTTCGCAAAATATGCCTTATTTCCGCTAAAAATTAAGATATAATAATATATCCAAGTGTTGAACTTAAATTATATTTGCTGCTTTTGTGTTTTAGATACTTTTTTCGTATCCATGAAATTAAAAATGTGATCCTAAAATGTAATATTTTAAAGAAGGAAATATTTTCTTATTCCAGCCATCATATTATAAACCGCTAGAATCAAGCATATAAGAGTGTAAAATAGTGTAAGATAGTAATCTTACGTTTTGTTTTGATCTGTTTTTCTACATTACTATTTGCTCAATCCACTGCAAAAAGCCAAGCTATCATTAATACAGACGTGACGATAAAATATATTTTAGCATATTCCACACAAAAAAAGGTTTATTGCAGACCCAGGTTTCGACTACACAGCAATCATTATTAAGGTGCTGTGCAGTCGAAACCTGGGTCGTCAATAAACCTTTTTTAGTGTGGAATATACTAAGAAATATTTTATCGTCATGTCTGTGACTATGTTCCAAAAAGTTACGCCTTCAACCTTTAATATACTACAATAATCACCGATGTGTATACATATATATATGTCAGTAAATTTCACACAAGAAAATATATACACGTGAAGCTAATTCTCCATTAGGCTTCAGACCTTTTTTTATTTGCAAAATTAAATTAGAAATAGTGGTTTTCTGTTATTGAAAAATGTACCAATAGAAAGAAAATAAAATAAAGCTTCTTAATCCTTCAATCAAATTTTGTATTTCGGTCAAAATTCCCAAATATTTGCTAAAACGTTACGATTTTTTGCAATATTTTATTGTTTTTGAGTCATCGTCCGCATTACGACCATATATATTGTTTAAGTCGAGATTCCGTTTATACCCATTAATTAACTCAATGGTGCTTGACACTGAATAAAGTACGAATGGTTTATTACAATCTAGTAGAGTTGATTTTTTTTCTTCCCGTTGATATTCAACGGGCATCGTGTCTAGTAGTATCATAACTACCTAACAGCAAAAGGTCCTGAAAATGTTTACGTTGCCATACAGGTATTAAGTATTTAGGTAAGAAGTTATGACCACATGTTCATGGGTCGGAAAATGCGTAAAAGCATCTCCCCTCCAAATCTTACGCAAATTTCTTCTGAAACACCGCTTGCACACTAACTGTAAGATACTCCTGAATGTCATTGTTTGCCAACCTCCTCTTTTCTTCCTGTTTCCGGCCCCTAATCCTTTCCCAGAGATTACATCAGTGATTATCTGAAAAGGGAAAACCTTCGTAGCTGGAAGCTTTCTGCACTGTCATAGAAAGTACATAGAGGAGATTGGTGATGTGTGAGAGAGAATTGATTTTTGAATGGCCGCTGGGCTTACCCGCGTGATCGGAAGTTTGTGTTTTTTGAAACGGGGTGAAATGCGTATGCTGTCTCAATCTATTGAGTTTGCTTTTTGACACACGAGGAGCTTTGATTTTGGTCTGCTGAATGTGCAAAAAATATAAATGGCACAAAACCCCGGCTTATGACGAGAAAATGAAAGAAATTATCTTGCTCTTGGCTCAGAATTGAGCCCAAAAGAGTTTTCAATAGTCCAGTTTCTCTTTTCATCATGAAGGATAAATTGTTCCGTGGACACTAAAGCTTGGACACTAAATGGATTCTTAAAAAGAAACAATTTTGAAACAACAAAAGCCAGCCATTTTTGTAAGGCACATTCGTAAACAATGAGATTTAAAATTTCTTAATTAAATTATGCCTCATCCTCGTTAATTAACATAAGTTTTTAGAGATACAGTTTAATTATGCGATTTTCAGAGATCTTTGGAATTTGCGTGCACTACAATAGGCAAAGAATAAACAAAAAAAATATTAGTTTTTTTTTGCTAACCATAATGGAAAAACTTATTTATTATGCAATTTGTTTATGCTTCTTCATTAATTCCAAGCAATTCAAAGGCTAATCAACTCGGAGTTTGGATTTCATTTAACATAATGGCTCTTTTCTTTACTACATATTTCAACCTCAAGGCGTGAATTTGCTAATAAAAACTAGTAATTATTCAATTATGTTTTCTTAAATGTAATTTAAGTTCTCAGTGCCGTTAGTTTATTTTGAGAAAATGATACCCACAAAATAACCTATTGTAACCATAATGCAGCCAAGTCTCCAGACTCACCAGGTGATTATAACATTCTTAAGCCCTTTCATTTCACTTCTCGTTCACCAGGTGAAAATCTCCGCTGTTAGACGGTATCTTATATCTTGAGAAGGGGAAAATAAATCTATCCCTGGACTTTTTTCGACTTTCTGTCTGAATGAACTGATAACCATTATATTAAGTTCTATTTTTATTTCCTTTTTTACTCTCAAACCCATCGAAATTTGCATACAAAATAAGGCTATTGTTATATTGTTCACATTATCACCCTTACCACTACCAAACTTGCAAAAGAAAAGTAGGTATAGTGTTCTAAGGAGAATTGGCTTTGATCCTTATTGAAAATTCGTACAGCAGCGAAAATCCCTCATATGAAGAGCGGAGTGAAAACCTGTTAAGATCTGCTGATGGTATTGCTTGTCAAAAACGTATTTGAGGTAAGATAAGAATGCTAATAAAAGAAAAAACACATAAATATCACCCTGCCTGTAATCCTAAGGGTGTCTGGCAGGAGTTATTAGCCATGAAGAAGGAAAGGAATAGAGAAAATGAATAGGAAGAATAACGTGGGAATCGAAAGATAGGTACATTTCGTCATACGGACCACCAGAATCTTCCGAAGATAGAAGAGAGAGAGAATATAAATAAATGGTTTAATTAGGTGGGGTGTGATTGAGTGAGTTTCCTCTTCTACCTGTCAGGCGATTGATGAAGGGATAGGATAAGACTGCTGATAAAAGAAGAAACACATAAACATCACCCTGGCTGTAACCCTAAGGGCGTCTGGCAGGAGGTATTTGGGAAATAAAAATTTGGTGTCTGGCAGAGGTAATAAAGAAAGACCAACCATAAGCCATAAAATACCAACATGCAGTGTGAACGCAAATGAAAAGAATTTTAAATATTTTATAGAATAAAACCTTCAGAAGTTTATACTGTTAGTAGAAATGTTTACATTATGAAAAGACTTTGCATAACCAATAGTCTTAACCAGATAGTCCTGATGGTAACATCAGTCTGATAAAGGTTACGCCCTATACATTTTTAGGATATCATATAAAGTATTTACCAAGATAAGAAAGATGAAAACTTGTTTTGGGAGAAAATTAAGGATTGGGCTCATACTTTAACAAAAAACAACACTGTAGGAAAGTTGAAGGTGTGAAGGAGGTAGGAAAGGGAATCATCCTGAGAAGAAAAGTGGAAATAATATAAATAAAAAAAATCACTCGAGGCTGTGAAAGGGAGTGGACTGGGACGAATCGGACAATGAAGGAGAAGAAGGAATTAAAAGGGTAAAGGATGAAAGGACTTCTAATGCGTAGAGGGAGCGATCGAAGAGAAGCGGAAGAGATTAGATTACAGGAGGCGTCCTTATTTCTCTTCGTGAAGGGAGCTGAGATTGAGACGGCGCTGTTTGAAAAGAACCGATTCGAGTGGGCAGCTCCTTTTTTTATTATTTTTCCGGACGCAGAGGAAACCGTTCGAGGGAGAGTTTTGATGGCAGGGTTCTTTGGCCTTTGAGAGTATTGAGGGTAAAGAGCTGAAGAAAAATAAAAGCACTGGGAACAGGGGGAAGGTAACAGGGAGATGAGGATGGTTGGAGTAAAGCAGTGACGTGAGAAGGGTAGGGAGTTCGAAGAACGGGGAAAAAGGAATTGAATAGCCCAGGAATTGAATTCTCATTGGAAGAGATTGGAGGTTAAATAAGAATCAGAGGTATTCTCAGGGTGAAATGAATTCTATTCAGAACCTACATGCACCTGCTTTAATGAAAGTTGGTAAATAAAACTCATGTATATGCTTTCCTGTAAAACTAAAAAGCAATCAGTATTAAGAGACAAACCAATAAGATCATAATGCTTGGTAAACATTAAGTGTTTTCCGAAAAAACATACCCACCGGCTATCAATGCAAATAATCAATCGCTGGTTATAGGTTACTTCTATGGCATAAGATTTTTTTAAGTTCTTCGTAAATATATGTGAATGGTAAAAGCCAACCCTCATACCTCTGGATGACTTCATTTTGAATGGATCAACCGCACCATAAAATCATCTTGAATTATGGATATTGTATTTAATTTATTTCATTTTGACTTAGGTATTCAGCTGATGGAAAAATTACTTTGTCGTTTGAAAATAGACGTTACTTCAAGGAGCAATTTCAACTAGAATTTGGAAAGTGACAAAGCAACATCCTCGGGAAAATCTAAACTGGAAAAAAATGGATAGGAAAAAAAATGAAATCAGATTAGTACACACCCGGAACTATTACATTTCCACGAAATGTTATCCTTTACTGCCTTTGAAGTAATTTTGTTATCTTCTCACATTTCTACTCCTCTTCAATTTACGAAAGGGTTTCCGACTTGAGACATAGGATCAGCTACAAATCGTTCTAAGTGGGTACGCTTTCAACCTCGCTAACGAAAACCTATTTTGCGCTCACTCACTTCTCCTAGATGTCACAAGAGCCCTTTTCTAACTTTTTCCTTTTCCACCCTTACCCCACCACGCCTACTTCCCGTCCATCTCCCGTCACTCTTCACGACAATTCACTGCCTCAGTCTGAAAGACACACCTTGCGTCATCTGCTCTTTAATTTTCTGCTCCTTGCTCTTCAAGCCATTTCAAAATTTCTCCCTTCCTGTTACATGATATTTACCCCTCTGAGATCTTACCTTCCCCCTTACACGTAAGAAATAAGTCTTGCAATCTAAATCAAATCTGGGACTTATCAACTTCAATTTCATAAACCAAACTGGGTGAATTTCATCGTGAAAAAAACAACTGATTTATATCTTTGCACCGTTGCGCGTGAATTTGTACCGCATCATTTGTGCAACCGCCATTGTTGGAAAATGCTATATATGTTTTGTGGCGTGTCAGTCAGCCAGTCATTCAGTCAGTCATTTTGTATCCATTTTGTTTATATCTCTCTCAAGTTTTGAGCTAGAGAAATGAGGTTTGGTGCATTAAAAGTGGATTTTCTGTCTGTATGATTTGGCAGAAATTTTGTTTGGTAGGTGGCAAATTTTGGAGTTGTTTTTACCCCAGTATTGTTAACATTGACATCTATAAGAAAAGCATTGAATGTGGTGCAGGTTTTTCTTCATTTGCTTTTTTAAATTACTTGCACTCAAGATATTGGATGGTGATTTGCATCATAGAACGCATAAAGGAATTTAGTATTTAATTCTTTCATTCAATTTTCTTATACGCCTCGTTTTTGTCCAGGTTCTGCATTTATATCTCGAAATTCATCAATTTTTCTTCCTTTCCAACAATAGATATTTCCTTGGCAACCGGGCTTGAATACCCATTTGATAGCGATTTGATTTATGAAGAGGCTATTCACTCCTGCAGCCTTTAAAGGCCAGTTTCAGTGACTAATTTGATAGTTGTAGTCAAACGACTACGGTTCCCCGTTCGCCTAGCCTTCTCAATGACATCTACAAGGGTCAATCGCTTCAATCGCCTCGGTGCTTGGATTAAATTTGGAAAATCCATGCTATTCGCGTGGTCAATTATATGCTGCATGCTCACATGTGGGACGGATCAGTAATGCCAAATTCAACACCTGCTGATGAACACAACGCTTGCCTCAAAGCGTCTCATCTTTGGTGACATGTACAGAAACTCGCGTCAACGACCAATATGCGCGTTAATCAGCGCAATGTGTTAACCATATTTTCAAAACAGCTGTTGGACATCGGTAATGGAAAAGTACCAGTTGATGCCGACACAAACAATATTTCAATTCCATTGTACTTCTATATCATTGTTCCATCGGTCGAACAATTGATTCAGAAAGTTTTTCCACAAGTTGTCACCAATTACAAAAATCACAGATGGCTTTGCGAACGCACTATTTTGGTAGCAAAAAACACCGACTTCAATGCAATCAACTGCGCCATCCACGAACGAATTTCGGGTGAGTCTGTCACCTACAAAACGATTGATAGCTACATGAATGCGGACGAGATTTTTAACTATCCAATTGAGTTTTTAAATTCGTTAGATCTTTCTGGTGTACCACCGCACAAATTGTCATTCAAACTCGGCGCACCAATAATTGTTTTGCGCAACAATAATGCACCACGAATATGCAATGGAACCAGGCTCACGGTCAAACCACTGATACTAAACGTCATCGAAGCGACGATTCTGAATGGCAATTCAAAAGGAGAAGATGTGATTATTCAACGTATTCCCATCATTCCCACCGACATGCCAATTGATTTCAAACGACTACAGTACCCAGTTCGCCTTGCATTTGCAATGGCAATAAACAATGCACAAGGTAAATCGCTTCAAGTGTGTGGATTAAATCTGGAAATTCCATGCTTTTCACACGGTCAATTATATGATGCATACTCATGAGTGGGACAACCGAAAAAGTAATTTGTTTTTGCAGAGGGTGATAGGACCAAACATATTGTATATCCGAATGCAATCGAATAAAATTTTCAACTCTATATTATTACACAAAATATCATTTTCTTTCTTAATGTTGAACATGTGATGTAATAATTTTGAGAATACCGGGACTAGCCACGGTAGTTACCTTTATGGAGTCACCCGCAAGTGCACATAAGTGCGATATTCCACAGAGGAAAAATCATTCACCTTGACCGGGATTCGAACCCGGGTCCCGGTCAAGGCGAATGATTTTTCCTCTTTCGAATATCGCACTTATGTGATTTAATGTTGAATGTGACTGATTTGTGTATGTGTACCAACTTAAAAAGAAAAAGAGGCATTGCAACGCATGCCGGGCCCCGCCGGCGATCGCTCCTCAAGTTCGCGCCACCTTATTTCTCTCTCAAGTTTGCATTATATGGGAAGGCTTAAAACAATGCAATTGCTATTTTTGGGGAAGAAAAATTATTCTGAATGTTTTTTCATTTTTGGGAAACATATACACTCATTTAGCCACATTTCCCACTGCTTCACCTTGACCCAGTGAGCAAAAGTTAGTGCAAAGTATATGCAAAGTATGTTCTCAAATGCACTACCTTTAGTGCAAAGTACATTCTTAAAGTATATGCAAAGAACATGCTCGGTGGCGCACATAGAAAGTGCGTAGTACATGCTGGTGCACTAGTGAAAAGAATATGCAAAGAATGTTCTGACCTGCACTAAGTCATTCCCGAATGTTCTTTTAATGTTCTTTAAAGACTAACTATGGACTATCTAAAGTTAGTGTTTACTATGTGTTGCATAGCATGTGTATGTCTGCACATTCTAAGAAGCAACTTTGCATGTTCCTAAACTGGGTTCTATAGAGAAAGTAATACACCTGATATATCAAGAAAATTAGCTGTTTATTTAAACTAATGAACTAGATTCTTTACAAATCTTAAGGAAAACTAACAAAATAAAAAATTCTTAAGAGTTCAACTTGCAAATAAGGTTGCGTTTCAAAACTCCTGGAACAAATTCAATGGTATTCAATCATATATATTACAAACAAGACAATAAGAGTAAAAAATTAGGATTATTTTCAACTCATCAACTAAAAAAGAATTCAGTCTCATTTAAAAATTATACAATATAAAACGGGAACAAGACAATAATCCTCTGAACAATGGAACACAACACTTATTCACCATGATGGCACACTAATGATTCTAATATATATAAACACAGTAAACTCCACTCTAATCACAATATCTCGCTCTTCACTTACATGCTTAACACCAACACTTTTCGTTCATGCAGTAAGGCTGAACCAGAGTTAGGGTGTAACGGGCACGTTGAAACCTGTCAAGCCGATGATGACACAAGGGATCGCCGGGAGATGGAGTGGACTAGGGGGAGACCACATGGCGGCAAGCAAGGAAACACAAAACTTCTTGTTGAGCACAGGAAAGTCACAGAAATATGACGATGGATTGTAGTGGAAGGGGGAGGGGGTTCACACGTATAAAACAGAATAAAACTAGCAGAATACCGCGTTTGCACCAACAAAAAACACAAAAGAAGCGGGACGATAAGCACACGTGTGACTGTGGCGGCGGCCATCTTACCGAGCAGGAGTATCTCGGTGGTCACGGCTACGGGGGCTACACGGGAGTGGCGCACGGACGAAATAAGTGAATTGCCAACCCTCAGAAGAGAGGGCCGCCTAGAAATGCTCGAAAGTATCGAGGCTTGCGATGGGATTTTGCGGTTCAATTTTCACCAAAATAAGCTGTGACGAGCAGTGTTTTTCAAATTCACTCTTTTCCAGCTTTCTGACTTTTATTCGGCTGACGGAAGATTTCGGAATGTTGGCATGACGTCCTGCAAGCGTCATTCCTTTCTAAATACGAGTGATGACCGTTCGAAGTATCCAAACGTCAAAGTAAATTTTCTTTTTCAAAGTATCAGTTTATTAAATATTTTCGCAGAATTATTCGTCAAAATGTCTACTCTACAATAAATTCAAAATAAATAATATTTGTTTTCACGAAAAAAAAAGCCTGTAATTTTGGTTGTGGAGAGATACTTTAATTTCAGTAGCCTAAAGAGAGCAACTTTGTTCCACTTGTTAGCGAGAATGTTCGGCGCAGACTGTTCTTTTAATATTGTACGTGGCATATTTTCTGCACTAGTTCAAAACCATACATTTATTGCATGTGTAAAGAATGTGTACAGGAGCACATATGCATAGTCCGTGCTCTGGAGACTATCTTTTTCCTATTCGTAATTACACATGTGTATTTTAGCACATTCTTTGCACATACTTTAGATGTTCTAGAAAACATTAGTGTTTTTAAGAACATTCTTTTCACATGAAAAACATATTTGTTTTGAGATAGTGCACAACGACACTAACTTTGACTTAGTGCAAAATTAATTCTGCACAAACTTTGCTCACTGGGGAGTAGTGCAAAAAAAAGAAAAAAATACCAAGTTCACTTCACGAGCACACCAGACAGAGACTGCCTGCAAAGCCGGCAACAGGTCTGCTAGTCACTTTTATTATATAAGTACCAGCAATACACATTTGATTCCATTAGATTCTAGAATGAGGCGTTGTATTGTGCGAACTCAATAAGCTCACATATTCCAAGTACAAGAAATAACGAAAATCTAGACTTATTGCATCTCCAAACTTGAGATGGTGGAGTTTTCCTATCTCTACGATACCGGTATCATTACTTTTGGTTTGATACCGAGTATTTCGGTATTGATACTAGGAATTTTATATTTTACACATATCAATAGTTATATGATAGTACCGACTATCGATATCGGCAAGCGATATGGAAGTGCGATATTGCGGGTCAGTTTCCAGGGGTGACCTTTGTACTGAATTTTCCTTGTGCTAACTACTGGATATTTCTGTTCTACGTTTAATTTACTCTTTTGTTTACGCAACTATCTATTGTTTTTCGATGGATATTTCGACTTTCGATCACTAAGGTGTCGGCTTTTTTTTACATTCATATATTTCTATGTACCTCGGCGTAGGTGTAAAAGCTAATGAGGCTTTCAAGTTATGCTGCGGTTGGAGCATTTTTAGCTCAACGTTTCACTCGCGTTGCAGCAAACGTCTTCAGGAGAAAAGACGCTCTCTCTCTCTGTTCTCTCCGGAGGACGCTCGCTGCAACGCTAGAGAAACGTTCAGCTATAAATTCTCCAATCGTAAAATAACTCGAAAGCCTCATCAGCATATGTCAACAGTTGCGAAAGCTTGCACTCTAATGTATGTTTGAGGTCCGTGTGATTCCGGCAATACCACAAATCTGTTGAAATATTTAAAATTGGATCGTCCTTCAAAGTTTTGCTCCATCGATAACACAAGGTACAGTAGAACCCCGGTTAACCGAAATAAAGGGGGGAGACCCGTTTCGGATAACCAATTTTTCGGTTAAACCGTCATATGCTAAAAATAGCCTATTAACATGGTGTGTAGGAAAAATGAATTTACAAACAATGTCTATATAATACAGTGTTTTATTTCAGCTACAAAAAATGTTATAGTGGGTTAGAAAATACTATAAACTGAACAACTGAAGTTACTACAGCATTGTACATTACGTATTACAGAAATCAGTGATTTTTGTTTGCTTATAATTATTTACGGAACCGTTTCGGTTGACCCGGGTTCCGGTTAACCCGATTTCGGTTAACCGGGGTTCTACTGTAATAATATAAATATAATTTTAATGATTATTTATGAGGGCATTGATGCTTTAGTGTCCACTATTAGCGTTACATGGCTGTAGCTTTAAATTGACGAACAAAAATAATGCTTTTTCCGTTACTTTTCAGGCTTTCAATTAGCCAAATTACAACTAAAGATTCCATGGGAGGAAGAAGTCTCTAATTTTAGTTTTATTCATTCCAATATCTGGTAGTATCGATACTTTATTTCGATATGATACTAGTTTCAAAGGTTATTGCTTGGCTATTTCGATATCGGAGTTTCGATATGTTCACAATATCGCATATACCTAGCTATTGCTCATTAATGACGTTGATTTGATGGTAGTCCCACAACATGCATATTGTAGGGACAACCTTATGCTCCATTTGCATTTTTTAACAAAATAAAAACAATTTATTTCATTCATTCGTATCTTTGACGCACAGTACGTGATATTTTAAACACATACTCTTTATAAAGCCATAAAGTGGTAACGAGAAACTATCGAAAAGTCACGGTGTTATCTAGCCTCTCTCCTGTGGAAAGAAATCGGATGTGAGGTCGCCGGAAATCCGACAGGAGAAAAGAGAATGTGAAGTGAAATGGGCTTTAGTGGGATCCGGATTGATAATGGCGGATATGAGGCATTCCCTCGAAGACAAGGGAAGATCCTTACCAATCAACTCGGAAAACCTCACGAAATGCTGCCGTAGAAAAAGAATGAAGGGAGACAGCTTGGATGTAGTCATCCTTGGAACTGAGCGTTGGAGGATCAACTGCTGGAGATTTCGAGTCAATTGGTGAGCTTCGGACGAGAAGCTTATATATCCATAGGGCGTTAAAACGACAGCTGACGATCGTGTGGCGCTGAGATGCGAATGAAGAGGCACTTTTCCACATTATACTTAATGGAATATCTCTGTGTGCTAGCAGTCAACTATTTCGAGGTGCAATGAGATGTAATGTTATCCAACTGCAAATGCTTAAGAACTTCTTTAATGACAGGAATGAGGTAGTAGTTATTTGCTAGCACAAAGATAATGCCATTTGCACCGGGGGAATACCAAACCTTTGTTCACAAAAGTCCAGTACTTTCTCGGACAGGTACCCAACTACTACAATCTATTCTTTTACGGAGAAAAGGACATTCACAGCTGGTATTATATATTCACAGCTCTTTTTTCTTGATGCAACTCATATCATGTAAAAAAAATCATGCATTACCTTTGGAAAAATGTGAGGAATATTCCTGATAGAAAAAAGCACCGAAACGAATGAAATATATGTTGACACGTAGAAACCCAGTGAGTGGAGCAATTGGGGACGGACCAGAGGGTTAACGGGCAAAAATTTCAATCTGCATCTCGTAGCGATCCCATCTATAACCCTTTCTAGGCAATTTTCCGGGAACTTTGGCCTCCTATGAGCTACAGGTGGTCCAGAATTAAGCACTACGCATCACATTGAATTTCGTTTGCCTTCATGAACAAGTAGACGGTATGTTATGGTTAGCTCGAGGAAGTTGAACGACAGTAGGGACCTCAATTGCGCCCCAATGAAGACGACTTGTAACTCTTTAGAAAGTCATGATTATTTTTAACTTTTCTCAATGTTTTAACCTGAATTCTGAGGTTAGATATAATGGGTTAAACCATTTAGTCCCTCCATGGTAATTGTCCTATCCAAAAAGAGTACGGCGTCCAATGATTCAATAACATGCTTTGGCCTACATTAATAATTTGGTTTACGTTGTTTCATTATATTGCTTTTTTATGCTATCGGTTGACATTTGTGCCTTTGAGAGCAAGAAAGGTTTAAGTCCAAAATATTACATTTTGGAAGATGAAGTGAAGAAGTTTAACTTAAGGTGAAATAAAAAAAATTATCCTCGATCACTGCACTCTATTGGAAAAACACTAAAATTAGACTCACATCACTCATGCAAAACATAGACTACGGATGTAATAATGCTTTCTAGAAGCGCTACTTAGCTATAATATGGCAATAAACTGACTTACACCGATTTCGCTCACCGCGGCCCATATGTTACTGAGAAATCACAAAAATGGGAGAATTCCACATGTGAAATATTTATTACGACCTAGGTTTCGCTTATTGGAGCATCATCAGGTACCGTCATATAAATCACACTTTGGCGTGCTCGCATACACTTGTAATCAACACCATCAGGCACCTGATGACGCTGAAATAAGTGAAACCTAGGTCTTAGTAAATTTTGTACTTGTGGAATTTTCCTATTTCTGTGATTTCTCAGTGATGTTTCGTTTCCACAAAATATCGCCTGGATCTTCAGAATTTGGCCCATACATTCTTGACGTTCCAAACTGTTATTATCTGCCAAAAATAGGCAGACGGCTGTTATCATTATTGTTCTCCCCCGTTCTTTCCCCTTGATATTCTCTTCCTTTATATTCCCATACTTTCAGAAATTCGATATTTTATTCCAGATGACGGCTTTTCCTTCCCTCATCTTAACTCCTAATCACTTCGGCACCTCTCCGCCAACGCGTCTCTGACTTCTTTCTCCGCCACCTACGTCTTTTCAATCATCCATCCTCAATCTTAATCTCAAATATTGCTCGTCGCGCATGTCTCCCTATCTTCATCTAAATGTCGTCCTTTCCGGAAAGGGTGGAATTGTGGGAAGGAGGCTGTGAATTAGACGTAAACTTCGGGGTAAACTAAAGGTTTCGACATTGCCGAATAATTGAGGAAACTTGACCTCTCAGCCCCGTCTATACAAGTTTTTTGGAGGACAATCATTATGATTTTTTCCACCTGACTGGTTGACAATCTTATTGAGTTGCCGAAGTTTGCTGATTTAGTGCCCCCTCCCTCCTCCCAACAATGTTAAGAAATCCATTGTAACAATACCATGCAAGTACATTATTTCATTTAGAAATTGGCAGTTGGTCTAAAAAAAGTGTCTGTGCAACGTTTAGCCCGTAAATAAGCAATATTATCGATCAAATATTTAATCCTGTAAGTGGCTAATATCTTCGTACATTTTATTCCGCAGCTGTTAATATGAATTACTTGTGAGAGAATTATTCTTGCTGTTCGTAGGTCGATTGCCGTTTTTTCATTGGACATGGTCCCTTATTGGCCTATCCGCATCATTAATGTTGGGTCACTTATTCCGTAAATTTTGTTCTTCGCTCATCGTTTTTGCCTCCCAGGCTTTATGATATACAATTACTCCATTAATTCATTCTTATCAAATTTCAGCTAAATCTGGTAGCTTTACCGGGTGCACTGTGTATTTGTAATTAAATCATTCTGACAAATTGTGAGATAAATGCCTGTGGTGTTAAAAAAAACTAAATTACATAATTTATCTGGGAAATATGTTGTTTTCAAGTCATTTAAAAAAAAGTTGAATTAAGCTTACGAATAGCAGCTGATGCTGTTTCAATGTTTTCTTTATCAAAAGAGAGGCAGATGAATGTTTATAATAAGCAAAGGTTCCTTCTGTGTCTATGTTAAAAATAATAGCCATCGTTTTTGTTATCCTTGTCATCCGTGAGAGTGTAAAGGATGAACACTGAATTATTAGTAAAATATTTTCGTTAGCAAAAAGAAATAGCCTTGAGCATTATGTGTAATGCTTGATGTTTGTTTGAAATTTTTAATGAATTCTTATGACTTATATTAACATCAGGTACTAATTGTTTTGACATATATTTTTATTCCCTTCACGTCTGTCATGAGAGTCGTGAATGAAAGTCACTAAGCGAGCCCCTTCGAAGATTGTAAATGTTTCTTAAAAATTAAATTACATGTTTGGTGTGCTCGTGGGATAATGTCATGTCCTTTTGCGAGCAACCATGCATAGACAATCTGAAGAAAGCACACTATGGTGTTGCAATCTTGAATAACCATCTATTTATACTATGCGAAAAGTAGTCGTGTATTCATAATCTCGGTACAGAAGAGTAATATTCACTCACACTTGTGAGGCTGTACTTGTGAGTCTAATTTTTTAGCAGATGTAGTTTGTGGTGGCATGCCGAGGTTGCGCTTTCAGACCATGGCAATGCCGGAGATTGTCAGTCGGATTAGAATTTGAACTGCCTCAAGTGTAGGCTGTTGTCCATTCTAGGGGTGGGATCACGATTCCTTCTTTCTCGCTGTCGTTACCGTCATCCAAAACGCAAGCCTCTCTAGAATTTCAATGCTCACAGTTACTGTCCTAAGAACGTACTTGATCAATTAAAACTAGTGACTAAAGAATCTGACGAAATTTGAAGAAAGACGATCGCGTTTTCGCTCTCATGAGCGCCATTAATAAATACCGATAACGCGAGCGCAAGCGTTGTACAGAACAGTGATCTCATTACTTCATTCCTCGTATAAGAGATTCCTCTCCATCAATACCTACCTACTTTATCTGATAGGCCGGAATGATCTCAGTTGTCGGTAACCTCCCATGTAAACCCACTAACTCGGTCATAATTCCTGCTGGAATAAGTTTTTCTTATATCTTCATCCACAAACTAACCCGCAGGTTGCCTCAAAGGGTGTTTGGACTACAGCTATGCAAGAGAGAGGGAGTAAAGAAGAAGAATGGGGAAGAGGAAAAAGGAGAATTGCAAATTAACATATTATCCTTTTGTCATACTGCAATTTTGTTAAAATCACCAATTGTAAGTGGGAAGAAAGGATTTTTGTGCCAATAAATTCTTCATTGTATCTATCTTATTTTGTCGCTTTTATCAAAGTGTGGGATAAAAATATTAAATTCCGTTTTTCACTGAAACTCGCCTGATTTGAAATTTTTCATTATAAAATTGACTGACGTAGGTTGACATAGCACAATATCGATAAGTATTTTCTTTGATACATTTTTACCGAAGTCCTAAATATTCCTGTTCTCCGCAGAATGGTGATCTTTTACTGATTTATTTTGCGGTTTTTTGTAACTTGCTTAAACCTTTCTGATGCTTACGGTTCTGCCAAGTAAAATTGAAGGAGGTTGGGTACGAATCTTTAATTTGATTATTTTAATCCATCAAATTCTTTCCATATTCTCACACCGCGCATTTTTGACATTTTTATTTTCTTCTTATTTGCATAATGAAATCGTGGAAAGAGGCCGTAAGACAGAGAGAGACTTTGGGGCATCAATATCGTGCGGAGAAAATGAATAAATTTAATTAAGACATCCCACCCTGCTTTCTAATGTCCGTTGAAAGCTCGCTAAATATTTTTCCCAAATTAAATGGAAGTTACGTCAGTCAGGATATGAGCCAGAGATGAGAATGTTCCTTTTGTTAATTTTACTGTTTTTACCTTATTTTCATGTTCATGATCACGGTAAAATGTACCCTTTTCATTGAGCACGGATGTATTATATGTAGCTGAACTCATCTTCCTGAGTGAAGGCAAAATCAGTAGCGCCGGTCTCACATTAAGAAATACGATTGGTGTTATGAAGTTTGCGTTAACTTTATTTGCATCCACTGATTTTTACTCTCAAGATTTTGAGAGAACTTGTCAAAACCCATTGAATATTTCAATTATCGTAGCATATTAAGACTAAGCACTATTAAATGAAATAGAATACTAACTGTTTAGGTATATTTAATGTGGTGCAGAAAATAAATTACATCTGGACTGATTGCCCGGCTTAGGCTATAAAACGTGGAGTAGTGATGAAAGTGTAAGAGAGTAAAATATTTCCTTCCACAGCTTAGGGATAAGTTCAGGGATTTGACTCCTGGCCAATAAGCGACTAGTACGACTACTGTTGGTGCAAAAATTATGTAGACTCGAATTTCAGCACCGAATAAAAATGAACCGTAATACGTACACGAGTGCAAATTACATCAAATTTTAACTCATTATATTTTGCGTTTTGGCATTCTTACTAAAACATTTTATATTTCATCTTTGACTTTAAATCGCGATTACAACAAAAAAGTACCGTTTTTTTTGCGTCTACTAAGGGAACACTCTCTTTGACCTCTCATGAGGCAAAAAGTTGGCGTTTAATCGTTATGAAATTTTATTACTGTAAGGAAAAGTCCTTTTTATCGTTAATCTCAAATTTAAGGTATTTTTTATTTGTCATATGAAAGATGCTATCAATTTTATAAAACAACTTTTTCTTGGTAGTGAATTGTCTCGAAAACTTGATCTTGGTCTTGTTTTAAAGCTCTTTACAGCAGTATTGTAAAACAATGTCCAAAGTCAATCCAAAATATGGACCCTATTTTTAACGAGTTAATAAACAACGGAGCATTTTAGCGGGATTACGCTGCCGGAGAGGCGGCCGGCTTCGCCAGTGGGATGGTGAAAACAGACTAGTCTGTGCGGTGCTGCCACTTGGGGGTTCCGGACCGGGGACTGGAGGTACGGGTAACCTCTCGGAGCTATCTCATTTTAGCGCCTCCATACGGAAGATACGGAACTTTCATCACCAACTCACCGTAATTTTACGCAAACCAATCGCCATTGGGGTGGGTTGGGTAATCACTAACGGTACGGCCCGGGAGGCCGTCCCGTTGGCCAAAAGGGTGTTTGTGAAATAAAAACGTAGCTATTCGCCAAATAACCTCCTCACCTGGTAGTCATGAAGGTTATCGGTGCCTCCAGTCTCAGGGAGTTCGTGCGTTTTTCCGCTTAGTGGCGTCGTAATCAGGTAGCTCCAAGAGGTAACCCACGAATAATACACTACTCCTCCTTGAGGTAACCCGTCCCTCCATTCGGAGCGACTCGTCCCGAACCCCCCTAAGTTTTTTTGTTTTTTAATAATGCAACTTACGAGCACGCAGCGGCAATCAATGCAAAATTATACATCTGTCTATTGCCGAAATTTCTCCTTCTCTTTCACACTTTTAAGTACATCTCATAACATTCCTCTGGATTCAACAGGTAAATTAAGAGAGAGATTATTGAAGATTTAGGTGTAAAAAGTCTTTCTTCTCATGAGTCCGTCCACAGCAAATCATTGTGAAAAACGTCATTCGAGCATTAATCCTCGAATTATTTTAAATAATGGCCTGAATAAATAATATCTTACATAGTGAATATAATTACGTCACTGTGCTGAAGGATGGGCAGCACGTCTATTGATGGTGAATATTGCTTAACCGGAGATTTAAGACCGATGCACCTTTTTCATCGGTCGACATTGATTTACACCGTCCGACAGTGTGTTTTTCTGGGAACAAAACTTTGTAGCTACATAATTTCACCTATTATGGCATGATGTTCCGCTGAATACTAAAAAGAGAGGCTATGCTCTTCTTGCCCGCGTAAAAATATTTACGTTTGCACCAAATTTGGGCCAAATTTGTTTGGATTAAGTTGAACCCAAATATCGGCTATGAGACTCCTAACTTCAAATAGCGTCTAAATATTTATACTTTGCCGAATTTATTTAGGAAAGGTATTGTGCAACTGGTTCCAAAGATTCATAAATTTTCAAAAAACGTTTATATGTAAATATTTACGTAAGCTAACAATAATTTGGGAAAAATGTGGAGTGAATTTGGTAAATGAATTAGCTTTCGAAAGTAGCAAAAAACTAGCTAAATTTACCCGAATGGTGCTTCAACTTTGTAGTAAGTTTATTTTAGTAAATTGGGCAAAGTATAAATATTTAGACGCTATTTGAAGTTATGAGTCGCCGACATTTGGGTTAAACTTAATCCAAACAAATTTAGCGCAAACGTAAACATTTTTACGCGGGTGCTCAAGCTCGAAAATTCACTCGACTAAGAAACGCTGAAAATGGGAATGAGAATGTACTCTCATAAGTTCCGTTTGATAGTTAACGTCCTTCACTTGGTTAACTTACGTCCGCATCACCTCCCGAAATACCCTAAGCTTCCAAGTTTTGCCAATTTCGATATATTTGTTAATTTTATGATCGTTGGTGTAAATATGGCCTAAAATATAGGAAATATAGGGACCACTGTATTAGAAAATTGTCGTCCTCCCATGGACGTTTCGTGGTTTTATTAATCACAACAGCCAATATGGACACTGTGTACTCGTATCATGCGATCATTCACGGCATCATGCAATCAGAATTAGAGCCTGTTATAATTTTGCTGGAATGATCTTGCGCATGATTTTTCATAGTTTTCCGTTTTACGCGAGGCATGAGCGTCATAGGAAAGATCATTCCAATAATCCTTCGCAATATTATTAGCCGTGTAAAACGGTGTTGACAACTACAAACGTAACAGAGCGTGATACTCACCTATGGAGACACGTGTGCCTTTCACTTTCCTAATTTCCTTTCCTGTTCTTTCTCTTTTTCTTGGGTGATGTCCAAATGATGCTAGCTGTCTCCTTGAACCTTTTGCCTACCGCTCTCTCGGGCAGCTCAAAGGATAATACATAGGTGTAGATTATATGACAACAGTGTTTACCGCATTGACGACACGGAATGTGCTAAACGTTTTTAAAAATGTTGAAACTTTAAATGATTTCGCCATCACATTCGCACCTAACACAGCTTAGAATATTACTATCGCACATTAAAGGTTGAGAGTAGTGGTGTGAGGAGATTACAGGAGAATAATCCGTATTGAATATTTTACTCAACACGTTTATCTGGTTATTGATTATGTAATTAATTAACTAGGATAAATGTTCAAAGGAGTTGGAAAAGAAACAGAATGAGTATTGTAAAAACAAAGAGCGAGTAGTATCATGTACATAACATTTACTTATTTACACTCGAAATGAAACACTGTAACTTGATTATTTTACATTTTTTTGTTTTTAAGGTGGCTAGAGCGGTAATCGTTGGTCATTGAGTGCACATTTTAATATTTTTTCACGCAAGTCAAAAGGAAATGCTTGTACCGCATTCCATATAAGTGCACCTATTTACGCGGTGGAACGCAAAACACATGCAGTAATGGAAATGATACTAGAAATATATTTTATATATTTTACCTAAACTAAAGCATGTTTCAACTTGAGTTTTCAGCGCAGTATTCGAAATTTAAATGAAGTTAAGTTATGTGTTAATACGTTTTTTTAATCTTTTACTCGGCGTGACACCTTGATATTTGATAGCAACCATTATAATTATTTGAAATGCATTGTATCGCTTTTAGATGAAAATCTGTTCATATGTATTGGAATAAATTCTACATACATATATGTGTGTATCTCATGTGTCATATGGTCACGTGCTGAAATGGCAGTGAATTGCCAAAAAATGCAATTGCAATTGCATTGTAATTGTAAAATGCAATTTTTCCACTTTTGTCTATAAATATCACTAATGAGAACACGTATGCAAAGTTTCACTCAAATCTGATCATTGGCAAAAAACGCTCCAACAACCTTAATCACGACCTGGGTTTCGGCGATTGTCGTCATCTTCGACCATCCACTGTGTGTTTTATTAAAACTATGACTTAGTTCCACCAAGTTAGGCTTGAGACCACGATTTTACACATACTTCCTTTTAGGAATTTCAGGTTCTCCTGTCATAGGTCATTCCTATGACATTCTGGTAAATGCGTTTCCACTAAATTGTTATTTCGTCACCAAGAATATTTGAGGAATTAGAGAGGTGACGGCTGTACTTCGCGAAACTAATTTGACGACTACCAGGAAAACCGCTGAGTACCTACTCCTACGGTAAATACAGCATTTTTAAGTGAACCCACAATCTGCCGTATCTCTCAATTGTTGTTGTGCTGAATAATGGCCCATAATGTTTTCAAAAATGCAAGAATTCAAGGCAAGAAATCCATTTAGTACCAGATTACTTCAAGAAATACCGCTCCTGTTCTCACGTTGCGTGGGCGTTGATCCTCCTTTATGTCACTATGGATCGCAAAAAAATTCAAAAGCGCTATGAGGAATTTTAGAATCGTTTTCATTTACGCGAAAACGCGTTAGTGTGAATGGATGCTTATGAAGTGGAGGAGTAATACTCTCATATAAACTCTGATTCAGCTTCTTGAAATACAAAGGGGAAAATGTGCTCGTGAAGGGGCAAAGCTCTGGGGTGACATTTTTGATGCTGCTGTAGCATAAACTGAACTCGCAATTTGCGTCATCATTTTGCAAAGTTTCCATTGCGTGGAATGTTAATGAAGTGAATTAGTAGAATTAGTTTCCATTGCGTGCAAAGCTAATGACGTGAACCAGTAGAAATAGCTTCTCTCTTAACTTAAGGAATCATTTGGAAGCGTTTTTCTTCGTTTATTGAGATGGATTTGTTTTCCTTTTTGGAATACACTTGCTACCCTGGTGAATGAATGAAGGAATTTTTTCAGGCAGGCGGTGAAAAAAAGTATTCCGCGAAGTTGAGCGTAGAATTAAAGAAAATGGAAGAAGTAAAGGGCATTAGTTGTAAGCAAAACAAAACTCGGCGTAAGTATGAGGACAGCTTTAAAAAAGAACGCCTACGTCACGTCTTCCTGGAATAAAGCTTGCTTCTGCGATGTTGCTTTTGGACCACTTAACTTTCAAACTACGCTCAACTCTTGAAACTTCCATGCAAGCCTTCCAATGATATATTTCACTTAATACTGCTTGACTTGGCTCAAGGCTTAATTAGAAGACTCTCTGGACTCGTTTTTAGAATGATGTTTGATTTCTGAAACGCAAACATGTACATGCATCGCTCGATGTCGCGATAAAGTGTTGTTTTTGAAGCGAGTTACCTCTCGAAAGGGAAGCAATGGAATGAGTTCGAGGTTTTTAATTAAAACGTCGAATTTTTCCAAGTTCACTCTCCGTTTCTGACAGAGTGCCTCCTTAAAATGATCGTATGTTTGGCAGTGAAAAAAAATAACAATATTTTTTATGAAAATGCTACTTTTGAATAAATGTGATGAGCTCTGGTAGGTAACATGTCAAATTCAGTGACTTAAGTAGGTACTTTTGAAAATATTAGCTACTATAAGACGAGGGTGGATGCATTAGTTAATTTCCGTTGTATGTAGTAGGTAAGATCAGTGAACATGTTTCTTTCAATATTGTCGCACTAACCGAAACTTGGCTGAATAATTTTGTATTAGGCAGTGAACGAGAACTCGCTAGTAGTCATCAAATATTTCGCCGCGACCGTGTTTTCTCGGGGCGGTGGTGTGTTACTAGCTATCGGCATTGATTTTCCGGCCATTAGACTATTAGAGCAAAGATTTTTATTGTACTACGCGTTTCAGCAATTTACGGCGTCGTTAGGTACATGAATTTTGTTGTATGTGTTAATTTTTGTTGTAGTTACGGGGGAAGAGGTGGATGAACAAACATTCGGGCAGGGTTGAGGAAACAATACACGTTTATTAAGGGCAGGTGTGGGAGGAAAGGAGTTGGAAGGGATGCGGAAACAATATATACAAAGTACTAATAATAATAATTTACCACAAATTACTCTTAAATTCTGGTATTCATAAAATTAAAATAGTTGTAATAAGGCATACATCGGCCAGACTGGTAGACGTTTTACCACTCGTGTCAAAGAGCACGCCAGAAGTTACAGAAATATGGATTTCAACTTTCCTTTTGCTAAGCACCTACTTGAAAACAATCACATGAGCGATTTTCTACCAGAAATTTTACATTTTCTTCCCAAAGGCCTGAAAATGGACGAGCTTGAACAAATAGAGATTACCAGACAATCCAATAACCTTTATAACGCATTATTATTTCTGCATCACTCCCCACTCCTCTCCGATAAATTTTCCCCCGTAACTACAACAACAATTAAAACATAAAACAAACTTTATGTACCTGACGATGCCGAAAATCGGTGAAACGCTTCGTACAATAAAAATGATTGTAGAAATAGTATTTCAATGAATCATGAATACTAATATAATAAACTTCTACGACGTGAAGTCTGCCTATCTCAAGTTTATGGCGTTTATCTTAATGGCGGCTGACCTTGAATGCCCTGGGGTACCTTTCTCTATTTGCCAGTCATCGAAAAGTGGGTGGCATGGAATGTTTTAGGGGGGGGATAAGTCTCTCTCAGGCTGCCGAGAGGCTCACTTATGTCTCAAATTTGTTGGGAAAAAGGTCATAGTTTAAAAATATTTTTCAAATGCGTTGATGTAAGAGTTAAGCAGGAATGACGGAAGACTTGCCATCAGAACTACCTAGAAAATTTAGACAAAAACATTAGAGAGAAAAATCAAATAATTGGCAATACTACTTATCGTAAAAACCTAATAAACCTCAGATATGTCGACAAAGTTACGACAAATCCTCGGCATTTTTAGAGGGTCAACTATGTCGAGTCCTTCCTGAGTATTGCCTCTGTACGTGACATGGTTATTTTAAGAGTGGCTCCGAGTCGCAAGTTTTCTTCCTCTTTATTATTCTGAGAGTACACGTCAAGGGCGCCATGAATATGCATACCCCGTATGCAATTACTCCCAGAACGTTTATTCCTCAGGGTTCGTCCTTGGGCCGAGCAGTTTGTTGTTTTTCTTCTGAAGGTCTTTCCTTTATTTTGAATGATTTGCGTAAACGCGCCTTGATCTTTGAACTTTGTGATCCTTTACTCTCATCAATTTGATATTATTTAGATGCCCTTTGCGCTTCATCGAAATAGACGCGAGCATTTTCACTGGCTTCCACTCAAAGATTCGCATATTTCTTCGCTGAATTTCCTCCTGAACGCCCAATCCAGTACATTTGTGGCAAAAGTCAGTAGACTATCAGGCTGGAACTGGGTTTTTGTCATTTTTAATTCTATCTTCAATTTCCACCAAGTATCGCCACAATCGATTAAATTGATCAGGCTGGAAATTTTTGACCAAGTTTAACATTTCTGGACCAAATTTATTTATAGAGAAAAGATTTTTTCGTCATTATTGCTAAATAATGGAGTTTATGGAAGTTTTTTGTCTTATATTGTATAATAATATTTACTGTACCGAAGACGGACATTGGAAAATGAGCTGAGATGGCCACAGAGGTAAATTCTAAATTAAGCAGACGTGTCATAAAAGGGTGAATGGGTACAAAAGTGGGTTTTCTCCAAAGAGCTAATATTTCCTCGCTAGGGGGAGAGTTTTGGAGTAGAGAAGTGTATGATTAAAATTTGTTTTGATTCTTGATTACTAAGGCAATGCATTTTTGAGATTTAATATTATTGTATGCAGTTACGTCGTGGAATCATCATCGGTGGTTCAATCCTAAGATAGGTTGACTCCTTACCTATCTAATGCTAGTTCCCTTACTCCCTGGTAGTTCATCTATGTAAACTCCTTTCCTTAGCCTTTTCCTTGGGACTTTTTCCTCTATTTTCCTGTAGAAATTTCCTTGAAAAAACCATTGTGCCACAGGCTGTGCCCAATCTATCTGGTTCTTACCTTCTGTGTAGTGTGCCATATGGTCCTTTCTTCTTCTATTCTTCTGTATGGTTCTTCATTTCTTATTTTAACCGTCTATTTGATCTTCAGATTCCTCCTCCAGCACCGCGCTTCCAATGCTTCTAATATTTTCTGGTATAATTATCCAATGGCCCATCTTTCCGATCTATATAGTGCCACGCTTCACAAAAATGCTTTCCCATGCGTCGTGGAATGCTCTGATTAAATGAGAGAACCACAACTAGTGTGAAGTTTGCCGAAAGTAACGGCCACAATATTTGCTGATTTCAATGCAGGTACGATATGTTTCAGTGATTTAATGAGTCTAAATTTCTAAAATTGAGCTGTAAAAATTTATGGGAATGTCATATTATGCAGTTGTTAAGATATTTTAATTTATGTTTATCGAACATGGCGATTTTTTCATTGCAGAAAAAAGACTAAAATGGTATTGATAATAAGCGAAGGCTCCCCATAATTCACAAAAAAGCTTGACTCTTTTTTTGGATATGTGGTTTGTTTTAATCATAAGTATTAATTATTTCATTCTCGTATTTACTTGACAGCGAAAACAATAATTTGCGCAAATTCAAAAGATAACGCAAAAATCTTTATTTCTTTCAAAATTAAATTGAAAGTGGAAAAAAGTTAATTTTTGTAAATTTGATGATATTTAATGTATAACCGATAATATATAACCATGTGACTTGTTGTAAACATCTCTTCCATCAGCAGTGATATATATATATCGGAAAAAAAAATTTATGTGATTGTATTATAATTATATGTACCTCTACAATTATGACGAATGGTTGGCCGTTATCTGTTCATCCATTTCAGAAATTCAAAGACTAAATATTAGCATGCCTTTTTTAATGTGACAGTTTTTGTAATGCAATTATGCTTTTGGAGAATTTTACGTTAACGGATATCTAAAAGATAAGGTTTTGGTTTTCAGAGATGTTCACACTCATTTCCGGTTTTCCACTCGAACGTATTACTGATGCCAATGGTTTAGCACATCTATTTAGACCCTGTGGTAATTTAAAATGCAGATTTATAAACTGGAATAATTTGGATCGTTCACTCATGGATTAACCTTCAAAATTTTAGGAAGATTTCTGTGGAAAAAGATTTCTGTGCAAGATTCCTTGATAGGCCGCAATTATGTTTGTTCGATTCTTCTAAGGATGTATTCCTTCAAATAGACCGAAACGACATATGATCGTTTTGTTCCGGTAACTATCAAAGAGCAATTCGTCATGGCTCAAATACGGGGGTCGCCAACCTGCGGTTCTTAGATTACCAACATGTGGCTCCTAAATAAAATTACCATTATTCCTTTTTTTACCACAGTAGTGATTAAAGTTATATATAGGTGTTATTAAAAGCAGATATATTGATGATAGTAGAGAGAATGGCGTTAGAGGAAGAGGTATACTGAATAAACCATCGATGAATGTGATGGATTAGGTTCTTAAGAGGAAGAATATTATAAGAATAAATAGAATAGGAGAATATGTATAAAACAATGCTTGAGTGCCAAAGAAGCAAATGAAGTATGTAAGGATATGACATCTTAAAGAAAATTCCTAAAGGGAAGCCAGTTTTCGTGGCGTAAAAGAAAAAAATTAAGTTTTTTAAATTTTTGTACCGTTACAGGGAACAGCGTGATTTTTTTGTATGCATGTATTTATGATTAAATTCGCAACAAGCTATTGTGTCTTATAAAACTTAAAATGTTACGTATTTTATTAAAATAATATTCACATGATATATATAAAGCACCTACTCATTTTTGTCACCGGAATGGGGGAAAGTCAGGACCGTGGTTGAAACAACTTATAAAACGATCATTAAATGTGGATGTGCTGCTTCCTTCAATGTTTTATGGAGCAGAAAAGCGGAAGTTTTATCCTGCGTATTTAGATACGAAGTCTACTCATCCTTTGAAACCACGCTTTAACTTTTCCGCGAAGTCGTTTGAGTGCCTGCAGTCATTACGGATGCGCTCGTTGACCGAGGTGTAATTAAGTCTTGCAATTAGTTTTACGTCTCTTTCAAGTTTGGTGACGCAAGTTTAGAATGAGAAAAGGAGAGCGATCATATACGCTTAAGGAAGCAAAAACAAATATCAAGCTCGGAAAGTACTGAGAAGGGGGTTTTAATAAATACACCTAATGAAAAACTTTACAGCGCTCATCGCCACCCAGGACGAGCGGCTACCTTTATTGAACCCGTAAAAAAAAACTCGTGGGCTAAAACGATTCCTCAAATTTACGTTTTTTTAATTCCGAGTCTTTTAGCGTTGAAAGCGGTGAAAAGTTAAGGCACTTCCAGCTCTCTTCTCGCCCAATATATTTTCCTGATTCGGAATAGAATTGAATTCATCTTTGTTATATTCTGGTTCAAGTTCCCCTAGAGCAGGGGTCGGCAACCTTTTGAGACGGAAGAGCCAAAAGTTACAATTTACAAAATTTCCCTGTTTTTAAAGAGCCACAGATCATATTTTTGCTTTACTCTTTTTACCTGAAGATGACACCGCTGCGTCGAAACTAGTTGTATCTGAGAATACATTGGTGGAATATAACAAAGTTTTCCTTTTCATTTACGATAAAATGAACTTCCACAAGATTGAGCCTGAGATAATGGAGATAATTAATAACCAAGTTCGTGACCTCAACCATTTCGGTCGGAAATGTTTGAGCACAAAGCGCCTCTTGATGAATTATGGAGTGAAACGTTAAAATTTCGTGGTTTCTTTTTTGCCGAAGAATCGTTGTTACCCCTTTATGTATTCCTGCCATACTTCTGGCTCCATCAGTTGCTATGGAAACGATTTTATTTATATCCATTTCATAGTCTTCCAGGCATTTTTGCACAGCATTTGCTATATCTTTTCCACGAGTTTGCCCTGAGAGCGGCAGCAATCCTAGCAGTTCTTCTTTTGGACCTTGGGACGACATATACCTGACGAAAAGGGTAACTTGTGCCGTGTATTTTATGTCGCAAGACTCATCTATAGCAAGTGATAAAGCAGAAGCCAGTTGAATGACTTTCACTTGCATTTTTGTTACATTTGAAGATATTTTAGATGTTCTATCTTGTACTGTTTTAGCTGATAATGGCAAATCTTTGATTTTCTTCATGATTTCGGTTTTTTTTAAATCACGAAACAGTTCTTCAGCTCCACGTATGAAACAATCTTTGACGTACTCACCATCTGTGAATGGTTTCCCTCTTTTTGGAATTTGTAGTGATATTGCGAAGATTGCCAGATATACATTATTTGAAGATTGCGCCCAGTTACTTAGCATAGAACTCGACTGTTGGTTTTGTTTTTGAAGCTCTTTAACAGCTTTTTTCCGTGCGTTACCGGTTGGATATTTAGCAGCGAATCGGGTATCTTTTGTAGTGAAGTGTCTCTCCAAATTTGACTTCTTATTGTGTGCAAGTTTTTCTTGGCAAATGAAACAAGTCGGAAGGCCATCTGTGTTGCATGTGAACGCAAACGACTCCGTCCAATCCTGATTAAATACTCGATTTTCTTCTTCAGTTCGTCTCTTCTTTTTATCAGATTCCATTCTGGGGGCGGAGCTGAAATAAAGATTTAAAAAATTTTATTTAGCTATCTAAAACTGCATTAATAAACCTTTAGTTAAATAGTTAATTTCGTTAATTGCTAATCTGTAAAAAAGTCAACTTCGTTTAACGTTAAAGCGTATGGACAAGTGGTGTACCTCCGGACAAAATCATTATTTTAAATTATCCATGGAAGTATTTTTTTCTTTTTATACCATGTTTACTTCGCGTCACTGAAACAAAATAAATAGGTATACGAAATTAATAAAATGTTTTGTACCTTTGGACGTTCTAAGGTACAACAACATGAATGTCCGGTAAGGTACAACCAAGGGTATTTTCAGAAACTTTCACGTGTAAAATAATTTGAGGTTATGAATATTCAAAACAGATTTAGAAAGCTCAACACATATAGTTCATATTCATATATAATACGTATCATACCAACATGAAACAAACAGAATATACAGTACAGTATAACTATGAAAATATTTACTTTTTGATCGAAAAAAGTTCTGACTACGACCGTTGACGACACAGTGCACCAATAACTAAACAAACAGAACAGTGTTGCCACATTTAAAAAATGTTAGCTGTCCGTATACTCTCTACTCCACCTATTCTCACTGTTTTCTGTTGAGTGTTTTTATCCTGTTTAAAGTTTTTTTGCAGCATGATATTTTTTATGAGTTTTGAAAATAAAAAAATATAATTATTAATATTTGCGCATGGAACTGGAGAGCCGCATCTTAACATCAAAGGAGCCGCAGGTTGCCGAACCCTGCCCTAGAGCAATCAAAAAGATACATCCAAAGAGCAGCAAAGACATTGAAAAATGTAAATGTGAAAATTGAAATTGAAAGGATAAAATCTGAATTCAAAAATAACAATACATCGTTTGGAAACAATTTAAGCAAATTATTGAATGGACCATGAAGTGACTTGTAATTTAAGTAATAACATAGTAATTAAAGTATAATATTTAAGCAGAATTATCAATCAAGAAAACATTATTTCAATAAAATGTCTAAAGCAATTTAGATTTTAAAAGATGATTTGGATTTCCCCAAATAACTTTGATTAAAGATAAATCAATGATTATTTGAAAAGGCATAATCTGCAAATGCACATGACTTCTTAAAGGATTTAATTGACAATTTACGGTGTTATAGAACATTTTAAAGTTTGACCAGTATAAAGGTGGACCAAAACTTCGTAACTACCTATTTTGAATGGTGCGGTGATAAAAGTAGAACGGGTTCTTTTACCAAGTTACTTACCTTACGGCTGAACTTGAGTACGGGAAGCAGAGTGTCAGACGTTTTTGTAAGTCCCAAGTTTCACGTTCACGGTTCACACTAGTGCAAGCGTATTTGGTATCCATAATTTGTTAATTTTTCTCGGCTTTTTTACAATAATAAAGTGAAAATAATGGTAACCCTCTGTTAAATTCCGAAAATCAATATTTACAGTACAGTGAATATTGGTTTAATATACAGTCGACAGTATATACAATGTAGAAACGAAATTGATCGACTGATCTATCTCCCATTTAAACATCCGGATGCAACCAAAGACGGACGACGGACTTTCAAGTCGATGACCAATCGCATAACGAAGTCTTCGACTTGATTCTCCTTCACTGTTAACGTTTAAAGCTGACCCCATGAATCACCTTTCAGGAGTTACAGTGAATCTAGCCTTCTTTTCCACGATCGGGTACTAAACTCCCTCATCCCATTTTACCCCATAATATATCCTGTTTGGAAGTAACAGGGTGGAGAAGTTGGAAGTTTAGAAGAAGAAACACGGTATCATTCAGCCCCTTTTTTCAACCTCACCCACTCTCCTTAGGAAGGCTTTGGCTAAGGTTCCACTACATAAAAGGCTTTTTGCGAGCTATGGGGATGATCAGAGGAAGGGAGAGGGTTGGAGGAAAGGTAGGTGAGCTGTCAGGATGGACTCGTTTTGGCGCCCCTAATGCGCAGGGGCGTCGGTGGGGTTTTTTCATCGCCTCGTAGGGCGTTGCGGAAGACCCTTTTAAGGTGGCTGGAGCGGTAATCGTGAATCGTTGAAGGTACATTCTAATAATTTTTCAAGTAGGTCAAAAAAAAATATTCTTGGACCACATTTCACTCAAGTACAAGTTTATACGTTGGAAATAACCATAAATGCAGTAGTGAATATGATGCAAGTGTTACATTTAAAAAATTTGCTTCAATTAAAGTATTGTTTTGACTTGGATTTTCGGCGCGAAATTCGAAATTTACGAGAAAATCATATCTAAATACGCTATTTTTACTCGGAATGATACCTTGATATTTCTTAGTAGCAATTATAATAATATGAAACTTCTTATTTCGCATTTAAGAGATAATCTGTATATACGTAATCGATTTTTTTCACAATATATGCCGTGTGCCATAAGAGTACTTGTTAAAATATCATTGAATTGCCAGGAAACCAAATCGGTAGCATACAGTTTTTTTCACTTTTATCGATAGATATTACAAATAAGGACACGTATGCAAAGTTTCACTCAAATCTGTATTTTAACAAAAATCGCTCCAGCCACCTTAAAGGGGACACGTATGAACGGGTGCTGCTGGTTGGAAGTCAGCTAGGGGGAACCGAAAGTGGATCAGAGAGCAATGGAGAAAACCGGAATCGAATATCATAGTATGGAGTGGAATACAGGGAAGGGAATGGTACAAAATTTAATGTATAATGATAAACGATTTTAAAAGTTTTACTGAAAGGTTATTCTATCCTGTTATTACACTGTAACAGTATCAATATAAACGTAACAGAATCGGTATTAGGAAAGGCAGCAGACTATGCTAGTCGTTGGCGCAATTGAGGCAGTGGCGTGATGATGGTAAGGGTAGACATTCTCTGGCGATAAAGATCAGTAAGGCGTGGACGATTGTCTCATCTCAACGAAAGGCACGTAGGATTTCACAGTTTGATGTAGGATTTCACCGACTGCTGGACGGATGGAATTGCGTCCTGGTAGTGCTTGCACATGGCATTCAAGTAGGAATGGGAACTCCAGCATTGCTGCTAGATTTCGAATCCGTTGGCTACAGATTTTGAGATAGAACTCCTACCATCACACTAACCTGGTTGTATGTACCAAGGAATTAAATGAATGGAGTGAATGTTATTATTAGGGTAACTTACCAGTTTAGTTAGATTTGAATCGAAGAGAAAAAATATCCTCTGGGTTTGGACTGGCGCATGCCATCATCTACATACACCATTTCATTCTTCACCTCAGCATACGTCCTACCTCTCTTCATCCTATTTGAAAAACCATTTATTCCTCTTCCCTGCTTATCCCATACCCTCCCATATCAGCCTTCAGAATCCCTGGTGCCTCTCATAACCTCCCCAAACCACCTACTCAGCCTCCTCCTAATCTCATCTAGAAGTTTTCTCTCCTCACCCACCACGCCAAGCACATCCACAAATGTCTTTCTTTCCGTCCATAGCACCTTCTCCATTCAATTCCACACTCGTATCTCAAACGCATGCAGCCTATTATTGTCGTTTTTTTTAAATATCTAAATGTGGTCGTGAAAAAATATTGCTTTGTGCGACACAATGTTTCAGTCGCGTTTTGACTTCAGCTATTTATCCACACCTAAGTCATTTTCGTTTCAAATTAAGTTTTCAACCTTAAAAAGGTCGAGGTAAAGATGTGAAAATCGATGAGTAATTGAATTGTCTTTTGAAACTTTCTAAATCTTATCTTTGCCTTTGCGAAAAGCGCAATTCGCAATCCCGTTCGCTCTCTCGCATTTTTATCATAATGCAGCGGAGTATAAGTGGAGGAAGTTGATGGAACAATAGGATTTCAAGCTCACCGGAAGCTTTGGTGATATCGAACTATTAAATACACCTAGTGAATACGTAATTGGAGCTCACAGCATTAATATTTCCGATTCTGAATCCAAACCGTGACCGAAGAGTTACATTGAGTGAGAGCATTGACCTGTGAATCATCTAGACCAGATTACAGGGGCGATCGGATTATTTAAGACTGGAGGGGATTGCACCTCGAGATAACGGAATGAGTCTGAAGATTCTCTGAGGAAATTTATCCGTAGGACAAAGTGCATTACTTCGATATATGATGTCTTAGAATAGTAATTATGGTATTGAAATGGAGTGGAATGCATGAGATAAAAACAGTAATGTACTAAGGTAAAATAAAAAAAATTGTGAAACCTTTTCCTCTAACATGAAAAAGTTTTACGAGTTTTACGAGGGCCATCATCATATTCGGAGCTGCATTGAATTGGCCGTGAATATCTCCAAATCGAAATATTCTAGAGTTTTGCCTGTGAGGTTGGATATAAGATCTTCTAAGTTAAAAAAACATGATTCATTACTGATTCACGTATTAAATACCGTGGACCATATAGCTATCCTATAATAACAACGCTATCGCTTACGACACATTTTCGTCGCTAAAAATTAAGACAGGAAATGTTTTCTAGGAAAATTTGAGTATATAAATGTAAAGATTCCTTTGAATTTTTCCGTATCGTTGAAAACAAAAAAGTATTTTTTTCAAGAAAAAGTATTTTGCAGTTTTAAGAAGCCATCTTAAAAATAAGAAACAGTAAGCAGAAATTTCGGTAGAAAAATAAAGATATAAATCTTATGTACAGCTTAGCAAAGTTTTAATAAGCTCAGTCTTCTTACTTAGAAAAGTTAAGTTCATGACTGTCTGTGCTCGCACTGATCTTTTGCGTGTTCATGGTAATTACAAGATGCGGCTAACAAAATGTTTGTGTTCGGTGACAAAAGGGTGTGGACCACATGTTCATGGGACAAAAACTCTTAACATTATCTGCCCTAACACCACCGGAATTATTGCCGGTTTTTTATGGCTCAAACTGTAATTCTGTTCTATCCATTTTGAACGTTTTCCAATTATATTTACTCGATATATTTGAGTTATAATATCTCGGCTCCCTTAAATGCATGGATTTATTTATTACGCTTACGTCAGTAAACCATTAGAAAACCACCTAAACATTGGGAGTCTACATTTTCTACAATTAAGAAGACTTGCTTGCGTAAATTTGCTTTGTGCTAGCCAGCTTTGTTAAAATTTTAAGACAATTATCTTTTTAATGACGTTGTCAAAATTCAATGAAGACGCTTAGTCGGTAAATTTATTAAGCATTATTGGACGTGATCGGGCCTTTAAATTACCGGCTATTGGATGAGGGGAGAAGAAGAGGAAGTTTTCTTCGGAGGGGCTGTGTGGGAGAGGCAGTATTAGCTGGGTAGGCTAAAGAGAGGCGACTGGCATGGGGTGGCGTGGGTGACAAAATTCTCAGGGTTAATGGGGTTCGTCTCTCGTCGCGCGGGCCATTAAGAGGAGGAAAAAGTGAAGGATGGACGCAAGTTTCTATTAAGAAAGGCTGGCACGCGAGAATTGAGACCTGAATATGGAAACGAGGCCTTTTAGTCAGCTCATTTTCGGAGATAATTTTATGAATCCGCGCAAGATCCTCAGACGTGATCGTGGTAATTTTCGATCATTAGATCAGAATGCTTCTAAAAGGCGCCAATTTCCCATGATTCAGAACGAGTGGATTGAGTTTATAGAGGTGATCCTGCTTTTTTTGTACAGGTGAATATGTTATTTTCGTGGAAAGATAAAAAAGCGCTAAATGTTGCGACGAAAGAGCCTCCAGGAGTATGACGACGGGGATTTAATAAATAGAGCGGAAGGAGAATTTCTTTTTTAAATTAACGAATGCGCATTGCTAAATTTCAATCATTTTCATTCAATCATAAAATATGGTCAAATTTTCTATTCCGAAGCAAAGTTATTTTATTCTCAACGCCAACACCGAGACAACTCCTTATCAACTTCAGATCTTGATGATAATGAGACAACATTATTTGCTGAATGATGATCTGGAAGTTTCTGATAAAACTAACTAAAAAACTTTTACGCTGATTTTCACGAACATTACTGGACCTTAATGACATCAAGCACCATGACATTAAACCACCTGATTTCTACATGGTACTATTTGTATGTTTAAATGGTATTTTTCTATCTTCAGTTTCGTTATTGTGCTCAAAGAATTATGTTTTTAGTAGTAATATGAATATTTGAATCCTGGTCAATGGGTATTCTCGATAATGCTAAAGAAACTCTTGGTAACTCAAAGATAAATCTGAAAGTGGTAAAAAGTTAATTTAGTCAACAATTTTACTATCATAATATTCCTTTAAATTAAAAAGTAAGTTATTCTTCATAATTCCTCCAAATGTCACCACTTAGGGTGCACATTTGTTTCAGAAGGAATAAGGGTTTCATACAGCTTTATCTAAGAGGTAACCAGGCCTCTAAATCGGACCTCTGAAACTATAACTGTTACCCATATATTTTCACACATGTAGAATGAATGTCTTTAGCTAGAACCCTTTTTATTTTGAGGTTTTGACAGTTTTTTTTTAAGTTTCTTCTGGAATCAAGTTAAATAAAATCTCACTTTAATTAGGTAATAAGAACAAAGATACGCAATTTATTTCTTTTTAAATGGTAATTAAAATTCGGATTTGATCTTACATCTAAGAAAACGTTTTTACCATCCCCCCTGGTGTAATCTTTCACACAAATTTTCTTAATAGTCAAGTCCTTCGTTTCTATTTTTCACAAACCTTATGCGCGAGTTTTACTGATCCTTCCGGGCATCTTAAATTATTTTCCACTTGATTATCCTCATTTATCTCCCTTGTTGCTTCAATGGAATGCAAATGACCTCTCCTCACATCTTCCGCGTAATTAATTTTCCGCCCTCAATGCGGATTCATATTGCGTCAATTTTGTTTTGTGCCATGTTCCCGTTTAAGAGATATTTCACATAAACCGCTTCGAAAAGGCCACGGGGGTTCACTTTGCTAAACCAAAACGCGCCCGTTGGAGAATGTTTAAGAAAATGTCTGTCCTCTGCTGAAGGTTAATTATTTGCGTCAGTCCAGAGCTAAGGCTTCGTCTTATTTTGATTGCAACTTAAGAGGCCTTTGTGGAACGGCATTTTAGAGTGAGGGAGCTCAGTAGTGTGAGCCTGGATGCATAAAGACTGGATTCCTTTCTGGCTACTCGTAGCTTGATTTTCATTTTACAATAAAACTTTTTATTTTCTTACTTGCGATTATATTCATCCTATATTATATCCTACAAAGTAAAGCTACTGGTCTGCCAAAATGAATCGTATATTTTTTATATTAATTTTATACTTAAAATAATTATTTTCGTACATTCATTAAAATATGAAATAATTAAGCTATAAGTTTCGTTTTTGTACCAAAATGAAGCCAAATCATCGAAATATTTATTTTGTTCAATCGTTTTTCATCTCTCAATCGATAAACTGAATTTAGGAACTTTATTCGAAAAATTCTTACCAATATAGAAATCTTTTCACTTTCTTTGCCAAGTAGTTTTTTCATTGCTACCAAGGCTTGCAAATACGCTAGGCAGGCTATAGAGACCATATTAAAGGGAATTTAACTTTCTCAACGCGTACTTTAATGTATCTTAACTGCGTTATACCTTCGCCCATGATGATAAACAAGCATATGATACTTTATTTATTCATAAATATTTATAAACTTTTCTACTTGCGAATTGTGAATAAATGGGATTTTATTATGAATCTTTTTACGAAAACATATTCATGAAGAACTAAACTGCAACACTTTAATACCAAATAACCGTACCGGAAGAGAAGCCATTGCGCTACTAACGATAATTGGTGAAAGATATAGGGAAAGAGGAAAAGGAGTAAGCCTCTTCTTTATAGATTTAGAAAAAAACATTCGACAGGGTTAAATGGGACAAGCTGATGGAAATTCTGAAACTAAAGAAAGTAGACTGGAGGAATAGGAGGCTGATAAAAGAATTGTACAAGATCCAGAAGGTGGCCATTAAAGTTAATGGTAAATTGACCTAATGGATGGACCTGGGAAGAGGGGTAAGGTAAGGCCTTTCGCCAACACTATTCAATATCTGCATTGAGGAGATGGTCAGTAAATCCCTAGAGAATGGTAAAGGGATAGGAATTGGAGGAAAGGAGATAAAAACCATCAGATTCGCTGATGTTATGTTGATCTTAGCCAATGTCAACCAGGCACTTCAAGAAATGATAAAAAGCTTAGAGGAAGGAATGAAAGACTACGGAAAGAAAATAAATGCTGGGAAAACGAAAGTTTTGAGAGTGAATGATGGAGGAAATATGCATGTTATGACAAACGAGCGAAGGATAGAACAGGCTTGAAGGTATAGATATCTGGGAAGCATGCTATTGGAAGATTTGTTGAGTGAGGTAAAGATTAAGTCAAGAATAGCTATGAAAAGGAAGCTTTTATTAAGAAGGAAAATGTTATGCAGCGATATGGACCTAGAACTGAGGAAGAGACTGGTGAAATGTTATGTGTGGAGTGTTATGTTGTATGGATTCGAAGCATGGACATTGGGAAGAAGAGAGAAGGATATAATCAATGCTTTTAAGATGTGGGTGCGGAGGAGGCTAGAGAGAGTGAAATGGGTGGATAAAGCAAGAAATGAGGAGGTACTGGGAAGAGATAAGGAGGAAAGAATACTACTGAAAACAATACAGAATAGAAAGGGAAACTAGATGGGATATATTTATCGAAGGAAGGGAATTAAATACAGCAGTCGAGGGAACAGTGGAGAGAGAAAAGAGAAGAGGAAGAAGAAGGCTGAAATTGACAGACGAAGTAAAGATAAGAAAAATACACAAGGATACCAAAGAAGAGGCCCGGGACAGGACGAATTGGAGACAGCTTTGGTGTTTGGGACCTGCCAGTAGGTAGAATACCAGTTGATGATGTACCGTACTTATCCTTCGAAAATGTCATCGTTAAGGATAAATAAACCACAACACTCATCACATGAATGCTTGCGAATTATAAAACTTATGCTGAGGTTAAAAGAACGCTTTAAATAGATTAAGAACATGACTGCTAATATGTTTACCATTACTCATTTAAAATTTTCTTTGATATTCTTGTGATGGCTGAGCTTTGAGTATTTGGATGAAATACATATTTGCAATTTATATAAATTAATTACAGTAGAAGTTATTTAGTTACTTTATTTACTGTTTTAAACAGTAAATAAAGTAACTAAACTTTATTAAAGGAACTATTTACTTTACTGTTTTAAACAGACGAAGCATGTTAATTTCCCTAGTATTAGCATATTATTAAAATATTTGGCAGAATGAGGTACAAGGGAGTGTACCTGCTCTATTGGTCCAAAAAATACCAACCTGTAGAGCGTGTTCGCACTGAAGTGATATTGCTAAGAAATTTACTCGCAGTAAAGCAGACCAGAAAAGATCAGGAGGATTCGAAACATTTTTTTTTGTAATTTCATATTAAGGAGGTCTTGCTTGAAAAATAGCAGAGCAAACCCTTTTTTAGGCTTATAAATAAAATAAAAAAAACGCTTTATTTTTTCTACCCGTTGCTTTATATTTGAAAATAATAGAAAGGCAGAGAGGGAAAATTGTCTTTCGAAGAAATGCGATTCCACTACTAATTCAGTTGAAAGACGGAGTCTATTTAAAACAGGTATCAGAAAAAATATATATATATATTGGAAGTACAGTTCGGTATTATATTATGATGTTGCTTTATTCATTGACTCAAAAGCAAAATGGCTAAAGAATTATTATTATAAAACTGATGGAAAGGTTATTGAATGCAACGGGTATAGGAAAGCTATTCTATCTATCTATCTAGATCTATCTAGTATATCTAGATTAAAAACTTGTACATGGCTCGGAAAGTGTAAGTTAGTGCAGTGGATGTGGAATCCAGTTGGGCAGTCGGCGAAAGAGTGTGACCAGTTTTTTTTCAATGGCACTGGTATTTTTGAACATATGCTTGCTGGAATGTCACGGAAAACAATGAGAGCTAAGTGAAAACACTTAATGTTCCCCTAATTTATCCATTTAATGCTGATTCTAAGGTGCAGTAGCTTTAAATATGCGATTATGCTCTTGTTGTTCGTGTATGTTAGTTATGCTGGTATGCGTTCATTTTTTGTGCTCATTTATATTTTTCTCTTTATTTATTCCAGGTGAGTGGTGGTGATGCAAATGATCTCCAGCTGTGTCCTCAGGTTTGGGGAAGTGGTCGGTCAGTTTTGAGTTACATAGTTTCGGTAACTTTCTTCTACCTCCTTAAAAAATGGCATTCACCATACTTAATTTTTTCAGATAGAATTACTTCATTTTTGCCCGTGAGCTATAGTCACTGGCTACAATGCGTACTTTACGATGATTTACATGAATCGCCACTAGAATTTCGGTCAGGAATACTGGCTAGTGATGGGCAAAGTCGGTATTTTGAGAGATCACGGTCACGCCTATCACTCCCACTTGTGATTCGATCACGAGTGTAAGGTCATGATTGATTAATGTTCCAGGTAGTGATCTGTTCAAGTTGCCTACGATCAATTACCTCTCAGGAAAGTCGTGATTGATACAAAATCGTAACGAATGCTGCTTTCGCTGGCCATTCGTGATTCCTAATACTACACAGTCGCATGTGGGACTCACTCACTCACGTATACAAAATCTCGACCACTTCCAGACGAGCCAGGAGCCTGAAATTTTTCACGAACCTTCCTTGAAAGAATTCGTCGGGGAAAAATCCCGAAATCATGGACATTTTAACCGTAAGTGACCCAAAAAAATAAAAATGGCGGATTTTTTGACTTTTCGAAAAGTAAACTTTAAGTTCTCGCTTCATATCTTTTGAACAGTAGCTTGGATCTGAATTCTGACGAAACTTTCGTAACGGGGAATTGAATTTTCTAAAACATTCAAAAACATTGGTGTTGTACTACGAATCATAATCACTGTCATTAACTGTTCCGGGAACTCATACTGATATTCACTGAACAAGCCTGTACATTCTTTTAAGTTACTATTCACTACAAAAGTATAATGATGGAAGTATAAATCAAATTACCTGTGGGTTATCATAATTTGCAGTTATCATGTCTCAACCCGTGTTTGGATCTAACCTGGCTCTATATTAACCAGAATCTCGCTATTGTTCCCGAAATAAAGTTCTTAACATACCATTCCTCTAAATAAAAAGGAGACATATTGGCACATACGAAATTTTATTTTCGGAAATTAGGAATCGCTGGTTAGAATTACAGTTAAAAATATGTGCACGAACACCAACAGAAAACTCTATTCCAAAAACGATTAGGCGAAAATACAATGCTGGATAAATACACCGGTGATTTTAACACGCCGGTACTTCGGAAGACATATGGGAAGAAAATTCAGACGAAGGGAAAACCAACGGACATCCAATTAAGCACTGGAAACATTCTTGATTTACAGGACCACCATCAAAGTTCAGAAAAAGTGATTGAAGAGAGTGGAGCGGAGTTGAATTTTTATAATGCATTGGCAATATGAAGCGCAGCTGTTTGTATAAACGGCCAGTATGCATAATATCGCGGCAAGGGTATCAGGTTTGATTTCTAAGTGATCACGTCATAGACTCATGTATTTATACATCACACAATTTACGACTCGTCGCGGCAAAGGAAAAAAAATCATAGGAAATAGTATTGCATTGTACTACTTACAGGTGACGATTAACTTATTGCACGTAATAAATAACGGCACTACTTAACCAACGAAGTCCCAAATAATGCGTCGCTTGTCGAATAAAGAAACGGATAATTACCTGTATCATGCTTAATTTCCATTGAATTCGTCTTGTATCTTAACCCAGCAGTCTCTTTGCCGACAGTGTAACGGATTCGGTCTTCATTTTTAATTATGTTATTATTCTAAATTAAATAGCGAGCCAGCAAAACTGGCCAAAACTTTCTCAATGCAAGATATTATGTTAGTAATTCTTAATTGTCTTTGTTTGCGCAACTGAGCCGATCATCGATGGGAAATCACGACTTTAAAAATAATTCATGATTGGTTTCACTCGACTAAACTGCCTACATCTCACGAACGATCAAGTAACTTAAGGCTGGGACACAATCAACGTTAACGTGTGACGCGAGCCGTTGACGGGAATACGTGTAGAGATGGCTAACGGGAAAGTACCGGGGACGGACACAGCCAACGTGTCCCGGGAGTACGTGTACGTGAGAGATGGGCAACTTTCATCTCTCCACGTTTCCCGTACACGGAGAACCAATCAGGACCACAGAAGTCAGAAGACACAAATTGAGAAAATGGCGGACGTCCAGTCCATATTTAGCTTTTATTTGAAGCTTTCAAAATATTTCGCGAGTTTCTCCAGCCATCTTCTTAACCAAGAGTCAGTGCCACGCTGCTTAGTGTCTATAAATGCGTGAATACTAGATAAACGGTATTTTTGGCTCACAGTTTACCTTAAAATATCCCTAATTTGCCGTTGCGCTTACGACAGTCAATTTTCACGGGAGGTGCACCGTGACGTCGATTGTGTCCGGTGGTTGAAATTTCCCGTCCCACGTAATACGGTTCACGGTTCCCGTCACACGCTAACGTTGATTGTGTCCCAGCCTTTACGCATCTCACGTTACACAAATCAATCAAGATTTATTCGGCTGGTCTCACATCTCGTGATCGATACTTGATGTCATACAATAATTCCTACCGTGATCGGTAAAGATGAACTCCTCGGTCATTGGAGAGATCCAGTTCATCAATCAATCTTTCAAGAGAACTTGATATCGGGATCCGATCAATCACGACTGACCCATCACTAATACTGGCCTTGTACGATTTGAAAAATAAACTCTTCCGAAAGCAGTGGAACACCACTCTTATACCTTCCTACCGTGGGCAATATTTTGCGCATAGTTCATGCAAATATTTTAATTGTGTCAGTGGACGTAATAATTTAAATATTTCATTCAATGCCTTTTTAATTTCTCGTGTTGTACGTCAGCGTCTTCCTTTACCTTAGGAAATTGATATTCGTGATTTAGATCTCGGCTCCTTCTTTTGTCGATAAAAAATGAAATTTTTTATCTGAATCTACTACCAAATTCATGCAGGTGCCCATAGTAGTCGGTAATCATATGGATATCCGGAAATAAAAACCTTCCAATCAGACCCGTCAAAAATACTTAAAAAACGAATAATTATGCTAAAAATTTAAATATTTAGGAATGCATGATTTATGAAAGTGGAATATAAAAACGTTGATCAGTACAAATCATCATTTTCATAAAAGGGTTGCGACTTTATGGAATGCTAGGGAGGGCCTTGATTTCTAATTAGGTCTAAAGTGGGAACGTATTTTAATTAATTGAGAGAGCGAAAACTTGGCGAAAAAAGGGCTATGGGAACAAGAAGAGGAAGGTCAAGAACATTCATCATAACCGAGTCAAAGGTCGATTGGCAAGAAATAGTTATTCTTTCTGGCGTGGTATTGCTTTTCATTCCCCCACTCCCAAACTTCCTATTCCCGGTAGACTCGATGATCACTGACCGAAGAAAATATGTTTGGTGACCCGGGTGAACTTTGGTGACTGGACCATACTATTCCTCATTTCTAAAGCATTCAGTTGAAGCGGAAAGAAGGAAAAGGTAATTGTCTTTCCATACCTCAATGTTTCATTTAACATGGCATTAGAAGTTTAGAATACACGGTTTACGAAATATATGAACTATGCTTCGGCTGTTTCATTTTTTGCGTTACATTTTACGCTTTTCCTTTTACAATCTACTCATTTTCACGTGACTAGTTTAGACTGTGTGTTAAGCAAACATCAGTGATAGTAATTGGGTTGGCGACCAAATACTAAGCTTATTTCCAACGTTGAAGGTGGATGGGTAGGTTGTTAGTTTTAGGAGAAGTTTGGAAATTCAGAAAGGCTGGAGAGCGATGAAATTTGCACGCTCATAACGAAAGTTTCTCATTTTAGAATCCCATTTAAAGTTTCGCGCACCACATCGGAAGTAATATCGGCGGAAACTGGAATTCTAGCTCTGCGAACTCGTCGAGAGATCTCAGGTCTCGTCTCGCTCAGGCCTAGAACTCGTAAGAGAAATATTTAGGTCTACCTTTGTGGAGCTAAGTTAAATTTATAAAAGTGATAGTTTAATATTTTCCTCGCTATTGTATATTACCAATCATTGTTTCAGCATTACCATTATCGAGACAGTGGGCTTACTTATGGCAATGATTTGATGAAAAAAGTGCCCGTATTAAATTATTGATTGGAAAATACTAAGCTATCGTTTTTATTTACCGCAAGGATTCCATTAGAAAATATTCGACGATTCCTAAAGACGAATGTAGGTGCTTGAGAGGCAAAACGGTAACCTGGAAACCACGTAAACGTGTTTGCCCTTGAGAGAGATATTCCGGCGAAATCATAGTTTATGAGAACCACATCTTCAATTGATGCCTAATTTTTCCACAGTGATTGCAGAAATTGAGCTCAAGCACCTCGAAGCTCGACTTGCGTTATTATTTGCTTAAGTATGATCATATTTAGTTTCATTCCTATATCGCTAAGAAATGACTTTGCTGTTTACGATGTATCGGTTGCTCTAATAACATGTTTCATCGTGATCTTCACATGATAATCCCGCAACGTGGCGAAACACTAGACTTCATTGTTGAGTCTAAACTTTCAGCCTTTGCTCACGTGTTTCCGACTATGTTAAGTCACCAAAAATAATCCACTACCTCTCCTCCCCATAGATAAAACTCTCCTAGATGATAAAAATACTGGGATATAAGTCATTTTTGCATTTGACATTGGAATATTACCATTTAAAAGTGTTGGAGTTACCAAAGATCGGAACACATCGGAAAACTTCAGCGCATACGAACGACGACAAATGGAATGATGTGCTCTGGCGAAACGTTTGGTAGTCTGCTGGTTGGTAGCATTCAGTGGATGTTCAACAGTCGTGGCTGAATTTTTTGTGCATAGTTTTAGAAATAGTTCCAAATAATTATTACAAAACGTAAGCTCTTTCCCACAGAGTAATAAAAAGGATAAAATAATACGTAATTGACGCCTTTGATGGCAATCAGCACAAAATCAACGACATCAACTCTGCTCCCGATCCGTTTTGAAGTGCGCTATCTAGTGCGTTGGGTCTGAAACGAAGGGAAAGCAAGTGAGCTGTTACGAAGTAAGCAGCCAACTAGAGCAAATGAAAGTCTCCAATAGAATTAGATTTTTTTTCAATAATGTAGTTGCTTCTGTAAAATAAAGGTATAAATCGTATACACCATTTCGGGCTGATTCCATCTTCTTTTGCTTCGTTTCGCCAACTGTGGACCTCTTTAATTCTAATAAGCATTTTCCAGCCTTGATTTTAGTCCAATACTCCATCATTCTCTCACTCGGCGTTTTCTACATTTCCTCTGTCCGTGGTCCCTGGGGTACTGTCTTTAGCTCCATCTTGGAATTCCTTGTTGGTATCAATTTTAAAGTTTAAGCCTCTCAAATGCCGCACCTGATTTTCATTGCCTGCATGTCTGTACCTCCTGAAACCTGAATGCCTTGGTGTTTTCTATTTTTGGAGAACTCTTTTTAATTTATATTTATAATCATGTATACTTCCCATATCACCCCATCGAAATTGCTCATTTTAATAATAGTATTTTTAGGAAATGTTTTGTTTTAACTCTTAAAATCCCGTTTTTAGGTGTTCCACTTAGGTAACAATAATTTACTCTACTAAGGATAGCTGGTCGAGACAATTTAGGGTGGTAATGTTTTTTCTAAAGTTTCAAGTAGAGAGCGTCACAGGGAATGGGTCCATCACGAATTACTGCTTGATAGGTCACCTTCTGCCTTTGGGTTGCTGTTTCTCGTTCTCTGTTAGAACTTTCGCCGAAAGTTGCGTGTTTCTCGTCTTTCATTTGAAGTAAACGTTCGCTCGGGTCTTTCTGTTTTAAATCCTCTCCAGGTTGAGCGAATTCGTTTCAATTGATCAGTTTAAAGTTTTAGGCCTGCTCATGAGAGCAGAGTGCTGTTCACCAAAACGCGGAAAACTTAGGCATACAACCCCGGAGCACGGGTAAAGGAAATGTCATTAACTACCTTTCCATTTAGATAAATTCTCTCTGTGATTTGTCCATTCCCGTTACAAATCCGTGCGAGCGAATTGGACGACCGCTTTCTTTTGATCCTTCTCTATAAATGGAAATGAGCGCGTGGTTCGCAAAGAGAATTATTTGTCGTGGTAGAAAGAGAAACGCTCACTGGTTCTCTGATGAAAGAGAAAACACTGGGAGAAGTAAGGTGAGTATAGCTTGAGCTTTTAGTGAAGCGGGAGAGCGATATCATATGGATGCGAAATTCTGCACGAATCTCGAGGAAGAAGAAGCTTCTGTTCATGGTTTCACATTTTGGTGTTCTACTGGCAGGAATTGCCCGTTAGTTACGTCTTACCGTGTCTTCCACCAGGTCAGGTATTTGGTTGCCGACGCGACGTTTCGATGACTGCCTCCACCATCATCTTCAGGGCTAAAACAAGAAATATTTACCGAATATCAACAGAAATGTTTCCTAATTACATCTAGGAAACATCTAGTGCTAGCTAGTCGGTATATTTCAGGTATTAATTAGATTTTAAAATGTTCTTGATTTCTTACAACTACACAATATTACGACATGATATTTTGATGGAAATTACTCTTTGCTTCCAAGGGAATGTTTTTACAATGTTTCGTATTAAATGCACGCCTATGCTATTCGTGGACCTTTTTTTCAACATGTGACTCGCTGTTACAAGCTAGTTTTTGTGGCATAGTAGATATGGCATAGCGGCATAGAATATCACATAGGTAGTCTACATCTTATCAGTACACTCAAAGGAAAATACAGTAAGGGCATATTATCATTAAACGTTTATATTATTGTATAGAAATGCAAATACTTTACCTTCCTCTACTGCATGATGATTCCAGTCCAATTCCCACTCGGAAAAAATTATAAATCTAATGAGAAATAAATTATATTCTTCACAATGAAGCGTAATAACACGTTTAGTGTAATTCAATATATTTCAATGCTAACAAAGTAATTATTTATTTTCTAGTAATTTTATAAAAAATCAAGATATCTTATTTTGTCAGCTATATTCGTCGTCCGGCATCGTATCGCGAAGGGACGTGTGTCAGAGCACTGCATCGGGCGTATCTACAGAACGAGGCTGAACTACTGAGCCCAGAAAGTCCAGGACAAGTCCGGGTCCCGTCTCCTATTATATTGCTAGCTGTGAGTTAGCCCGAGTCCACCCGCTGGAACACCACCCGAGAACCGAGTTGGTCTTGTGTTCCTCGGTCGGACCTGGGTGACTTAATGTTCCATTTTTCATTCCATATCTCTTCGTGTCTATATTAGTGAGTAATATGTTTAATTATTAATAATTGGGTATCATAGGACAAACAACATCGGATATTTTGTCTTACTCATCAAAACGTTTTTTTAAATTGAGTTGTTAACGCTGAAAATGTAGTAAAATGCAGGTTACATAATCCAGTTATTACAATTATGCTTAGTGGTTAAACATTTTGACTAAAACAAGTTGAAAATTGCAATGCCAAAAAATGAGCATGTTGCTTAGTACCTATTTTAAAACTAAAGTAAAACTTTCATATCCAGCTTAAACGAAAGCCTGATACGTGCAAAGTTATTAGACGAGCAATTTACTTACTATTTAAAACGGGCAAAGTAATTAGCAAAGGCTCTATCAGACATTCCCTTTAATTATGAGAATGTAGACACATTTCGAATTGATGGACAAGCAATCTTTAATCTATGGGAATAAACGTTATTTTTGTTTCTTCTAAACGTTAGCCTAATTTTCTAGTCTAAATTAATTTGGTGGAAGTATATTGTTGGTCGTTGAAAAATCAATGGCCAATATTAGCACCAAAACGTTTTTACTTATAAAATGGTCCAAATCAATAGCATTGATAATGTTGTGGGCTCTACTGGGAACGGTTCTGGCCTCAGCAACGGACAAAGCTAACCTTGTCTGAATTGGGATAGATAAAATCCCGCTCTATAGATCTGGAGAGAAGCGTAAAGTTAGCATCGTTCAATTTTGAGATGAGGTAGGGGAAAGAGAGTCTGCATATTTTGTCGCCGGGACGTTGAATTGGGAGACGGGGGAGGGAGTAATTAGTTAAGGGGATCTCTGGGATAGCATTGGAATGGAGGAGGGGCTTTGGGGGTGAGGACGATTCTCGTCCTCAGGGGGTTAGTCAACATCAAGAGGCATTTGTTTTAGCAGGGGAGAGGTTTGAGAAAGAGGAGAAAGGTAAACAATGAAAGGACCACCTAACAATAAGAGTTCGTGGTGGGTAAGATAAAAGAGGGCGAATGGAAAAGAAAGGTATTGGAGGGATCAGATTTGTAGGAGAGTAGTGATTATGGAAAACAAGCTATTTTCTGATATATTTCGGAGGATGGAGGTAAATTAATTTTATCCCGCAAAAGTTTTCTTTTTTTTATTTCTCTTTCCGATTTCTTCATTTTAACTTTAATGTCAGCTTTGAAAAATGGGGCGGATATACATTTCCTGAGCTCAAAATTTCCCCCTTCTTTAAAAAATATATCTGCTTTGCTCCTCTTTATGTATCCAAAAGTAGATAAAAGTATTAACAAAACGAAAGGGTAAAAAAATTGAGAGAAAGTTTGAGGCTGATTATGTATTGAAAATAGATAAGGGGAATCAATGATTCATCTAAATCGTACAATGATGAAGGTAAAATTCGTTATCATTCTCCTTAATATTTTCCTCATTTAGGTAGTAATGGATATTACATGTTTATTTCAACTCTTATACCCCTCCAAACTGGAGACACCAGGTTGACTGATGTCGCTACAGTTGTCTGTTATACGAAGACGCTGAGTTCTTGGGAACCATTTTCCCTCTATATAGTTAACACGTGTTCAAAAGAGTAAGAATTGCTTTAGTGTAACACATCTAGTACTAAACTTTTTTCATCTCTTTTGCTTTAATTTACCGATGTTATTTGCAGCTTCAACGTATATCAGTCATAAAGTTGTTTATGTTGTCTACTCCACTATTATGTAACAAAAACTATCAGTAAAGTGAATAAAATTGCGAAAAGTCAAGGAAGAGGAGTTATAAATAAAAAAATGAGAATTAGAATCAAAGTTAATTCGTCAAGTTCGTTGGCACCCTTATTTAGCATTGGAGACAAACCTAAAACGATTCGCGGGTTTCTATCTACTTCAAAAAGAAGTGTCAGGCCTGATGTAGTGGATCATGAAGACAGATATTTAAATTTTTCACTGGTAAAATAGATTTGATGTGACTTACGTTTCAATGTACATACTACATCATGAACTGATAAATACACAGAAAATCTAGACCTAGGTGTCATTAAATATATTTTACTAGTTGAAATTGCATCTATCTTGTTATTTAGAAAACTCAGTAAATTCATGCTATTGAATTCACGATGGTGTAAACTTTGGAAGAGTATTTCTTTGCTTGAGTTCTTCATGTCCAATGCGTTCCACACAGCGTTCATAGGGGGGGGGGGGCGGGGGAGGCTGTATACCCGCAAGGGCTGGGGTAGAGTGGAAGTGATCTGGAGTGATTGGGAGAGTATAAGAGTAAAAGAAGTAATTCCAATCGGGCCTTCACACACTCACTCGACCCTTTCTCTAGCGTTTTATAACCCTTACGGAGTAATCCTTCCCACCTTATTACTCCATATCTCCAGCTCTTACCACTCTTCACCTCTTAGCATGGATATGGACCTCATCACACTCTTCCTCATTTCCTCGACCGACCACCTAAATTATCCCCCTTCCCAATTATGGGTCCCACACGTATTAGCCCAACATTGATCACTGCAGCATTACACTACGCGTTGCGACAGTTTTTTTTGCCGATTAGTGTCTTAAAAGATACGGATAATTGATTATCAATCTTGGCAAAGAGCGGAGCAGTAGATGAAACTTTTTGTTTCCAATACCTGGACTCTCTGATTGAAGTGAAGATGTAAGATTAGTGCGGATATAGCAAAAGTTCCTGGCGCAGAGCATTAGACTTGGGACATGGGCTGAGATATTTTCGAATTCCTACGAAACGGGTGAGGAAGGTTGTTTAGTGTGAAGGGTTGGAAAACCTTTCTAACTGCTGCCATGACAAGCGCTTCGAGAAGTGGTATGACTCACCACTACCTGCCATCCCATTTCGAATCGTATTGCGTAAAGTCATGGTGATGGGTGATTTTAACCACTTGAATTGCTGTGTGTGCCTCGTGTCTTTTTTACGAAGTACTTTGGATTCCCTGCCTCACTCTCTCTCGTTGCCTCTTCCCCTCCGTCCTTTCCCTTCACCCCCTCCGCTGCTGCCACCCCTCCGTGCCGCGCAGATCTGCGACAGAAGCTTTTGCCGGAGGTATATAGTTACAATGTAGTAATCTTTGAACCCGGGACCCTTCGATCAGTAGCCAAGCGCTCTACCCACTAGACCACCACGCTCCCCTTTAATAATACTTAGCGAAAGATATATATTTTTATACAAAAAATCCTCGTAGTGCGAGGTGGCCCAGGGAAAGGAACTGGCCCCCCTACCCTGAATGTGTGAAATTCACACGCCTGTGGCTTAGTCCGGGGTGAGCTCTACCCTCAACTATCCAAACCAACCTTCGGGTTGAATTACTGAGTAAGTGAAGTATTTTTAGGCTGTTTAGTACCAAGTATCTTGTGCGCAACATTACCTTTGTAGCTCAGCTGCATAAATGGATCACTAATAGATCATCATATAACCTTATATGATGCGGGGTAATTCTTCCAACCGTGTAACCCTTCCTTTGGATACTCGTCTCCTTACACCTTCCTTCATTTCCCTCCATCCACCTATTTTTCCACTAGCTTCCTCTGGATGGGGTTCTCTCGCAGAGATACCGCACTTTAATTTATTTTAAGTTGTCTGGAGAGGTAATAGTGGGTCATTCAGTGCACATTTTACCAGCATTTTAAGATCTGTTTCTGATGTTTATGTCTCCATCGTCTCCATACAGACACTAATGGAAATGATGAGAGCTTTCGGCGCGGAATTCAAAATTTATTAGAAATTACACTGAAATATCTTGTTTTTTAATATTGAACTCAGCTTGATACTTTGGTATTTGTTGGAAACAACTATAATAATAATAATTAGTGTATTATTGCATGTTTAGAAGAAAATCTGTACTTTTATCATCGAATTATTACGAAATATATGCAACGTGCCATGAGACATGAGACGTGCTAAAATAGCATTGAAATTCCAAAAAATCAAATTACTTAGTATAATGCAATTTTTTCCTTTTATCTATTGGTATCACTCATGAGAACCCGTATGCAATGTTTCACGCTAATCTGTACGTAAACAAAAATTGCTCCTTCCGCCTTAATATGCATATTTCGGCAGTTATTCGCCGACTGCATGCCTTGGGAGGTCCGTAGAGGCAAAATCTTATCCAAACTTGAAGTTGTGTAAGAAACTGGTCATATATAATCCTTGGGCACAGTAATGAAGTTGAAAATATATCGATAGGAAATCCAGGAAAAGTTTCCGCTGCCTGTTACTTGAGATATAACGATAGATTGCAAATGGCTGGTACGGGATGAAATTTAAAAGAAATGTATTCTGGATAAATGATTGCTGTGAGGATTGCTAAGAGATCTTTCTAAGCGTGCGTACTTTTGAGCATAAGGGGTGGGTGATACGAATGATAGACCCGATCTTTGAGCCGGTTCGTTAAACTGATCTTATCTTTTTGAGCGAAATCATGTTATTGAACTATGGTGCCCATGTCTATTACACACATTCATCCGCGGCTGAGGGACAGTGATTGACGGGAAATCTAAGAAAGAATGACCTTCAGCGAGAAAGCGCTAAAATGGAATGAACGAGGGAGAAGTATTGTCGGGGGACTTTGGGCCACGTAGACACGTCACACAAGGGTTACATTTCTGTCTTTATTATTTTTTCGAAGCGCCGTAAGGGACGATGAGAGGTAACTAACCGGAAACGAAGTGACGAAAGAACGAGATAAATTGGGACGCCCAGCGACTCCATCCGTGCCAGCAGATGAAAGGTGGAAACAGTATTTTGCAATGCCCCAGTGACACCACTATCTTCCGACGCAAGTAACTCATAAAATACTAGTTGAAAATTTCCCAAGTGCACTCATAATAACACTTACCGTAGTAACATTTTCAACAACGATTGATTGATTAATATTGTTGGCGCTGATCACTTGGCAAATGAGGTGGTGCAGACGTAGTGACCAATGTTATCTAAAATAAATGGTCTTAGTTTCAGCGAATTTGATGAGTTTAAACAAAAATTCGAATATCCTAGTTGATAAATGATCATTAAGGTGGTGTTCAAAAACGCAACCCCAGATACGCAGACGTGTACTTAATCCCACTGCCAGCAATGTAGAAGAATGTAGAAAGATAAAAAACAAAAAAAGTATTACAGTATTGAAAATAACAATAATAAAACCAACAAATAAAGTTATCCTAGGATAACAGCCTTGCACGATGGAAACGGCCCTTTCAGTACAGTCACCAAGGTGAAGCATCGTTGGGCTCAATTAGATATTGGTCGGGTGCTTGGTCCGAATGCTGTGGCCACTTGTGTGCAAGTGGCTGATAGTAATTGCAAAATGACTTAAGCTGCCGAAGCACGTAGAACATAAGCTTTAATAGTATTACCCCAGAGATGTGTTACTTTCGCCAAGGGAGGATTCGAGTGCATAGTGGTAGCGGAACTTGGTGGCAGTTGCCTTCGCAATGATTGAAGCCAAGGAGGGAAAGGCTCGTGCAGTGAGGGTCGGGAATAGGAGGGAGGCTGAGGTGGGGCTGCTCGTGGTAGGCAAGGCTGCCAAAATGGCTACATTCAACTCGATAGGGTGGGAAAGTGTCAGCATTGTTTCACCGCAATGCCTGTGATCCAAATGAAGCTGGATCAAAATTCGCTGATATTGATCCCCATCAATGGGAGAAGCTAATCTAAACAAGTCAATTAGGAGCAATAAAGAGCTAGAAAGTTGATTTAAATGTTTATTTAGTATTTTGAAGTTGGTAATAAATATTTTCACACTTGATAATCCTGGTAGTAAAATGCGGAGACCATCTTATTCCCCGGTGTGGAGCCAGTTCGTGGGAAAATATCCTGAAACATTCACTGAAATAACTTCTGCGCAACAGCCACAATTTTCAGTTTACCACTGTATGCATGATACAGACGCGAGCCGTCATATCCATTTGTATTACTAGTACCATCATTGTATACTTTTATCTCATTTACAAAGGAAATTGAAATGCTCATTAGAGATGTTGTGTCAATATAAGAACCCATATAAATTTCACTACTACGAAAGACGAAACAGTTTGCGAAAAAATTCGTGTGGAGCAATTCATTCTATGGCACTCGATGGATCGGAAGCATGGGCCATCGTAAGCAGACCAAAAAAGATTAGAACAATTCGAAACCTGGTGTAGGAGGAGAATGTTGTTGAAGATCAAATGGACAAATGAATAAGAAATGAAATATACATAAGAGTAGAAAAAAGAACCATTTGGAGTACTATAGAGAAAAGAAGAATGAGACTGATAGGGCACATGCTGGGGCACAATCGGTTTGTGAAGTATACAATTGAAGGAAAATAGAGGGAAAATTCCCAAGGGAAAAGGTATACATCGATCAAATAATGAGGAAAGCACAACAGAAGAACTACGAGGGATAAGGGGATCTAACATTAGATAGGGAAGCATGAAGGGCTGCAGTTGACCAATCTTAGGATTCAACGACCGATGAAGTAGTCTGAAGAGGGGAAAACTAAGTGTTTTTGGGGTAAAATGGGGTCGAAAGAGCATAGTGGCAAAGAGAGAGATGGAGACAGGAGAATAGACTGACCACCTCAGACCCTAATCTCCCTCGAGAGCGAGACTATAATTCTACTTGCCGCAATCCTCTCCCGTCCCTATAGAACCACTGTGGATGCAAAAGGGATGCTGGATCAGATAATGGAGAGGAGGATGACCAAAGTAGTGTGGCGACGGTGAGGGAGAGCAAGGGCTTTAAAATGGTTAGATCGATTGATTGTGATGGTTGTCACATTTTTATGCCTAATTTTGTGCCATTTGTGTTTGAATTGTGTGAAGATTTTAGACGTATTCTTATTTGTGATATCTATAGGTAAAAGTGAAATAAATTATATCGTTGAAGATTTGGTTTTTTGGCTACCCAATGATCTTTCAACACATATCCTTATGGCACATTGTAGATATTTAGTAATAAACCGATTACAGATGTACAGATTTTATTCTAAACGCGTAATAATACATTTAATACTTTTTTAATTGCTAAAACAAATATGAAGATGTCACGCTGAGTCCAATATTCGAAAAAACTCATATTTCGATATAAATTAACTCTAAATTTTTAATACTGAGCCGAAAACTCTATCATAACATGCTTTAATTATGGAAAAAATATAAATTATAATTCATGTCTCATTTCAATTACTGCCTATGTGGTAAGTTCCGACGAATAAACGGATGCACTTGAATGAAGAGTGGTCTTAGAATGTTTTAACGAGCATAAAAACTACTAAAATGTACAATCAATGACGAACAGTTAGCGCTCCAACCACCTCAATATCAACCAATTATGAGGCAACAAAGAGATAGCTCCCTCAGCAGATGTCCAAACGTCGCACAGTGGTTCCAAATCGAAAATAGCTGGCCAAAATTAATAACGCTGTTATTATTACGTACATATTTGATGCAAAGGTTTATTTCCATAGTTTTTGATCCGCTTATTCTGGATTTGTAACTATTTTTTATGTATTTGTAATACATTTATTGTTATTTTACATTTTGTTTAAACAATTAATTAAAAAAACCCAATGGAATTTAAGATTACTTCCGCGATAGTAAATACAAATTATACATATTATAAAACTGAATAAGAAATTTAAAAGTATGTATTTAATGAATTGTATTGTTTATTTATGGACAATCTTTGAACAATTAATTGTGAATGAACCAAGAGAACATTTTCAACTTTCTCATACGTTTGATTGTATTTGATACTAACCTAATCTTATTTGGAAGTTTATATTATAAGTCTATGATTAGTATTATTTTACTGCATTAATTGTTTAAAAGAATTATAATAACTAATTCTAATTAAGTAGACGCAATCAATTTTATAGTTCCTTGAAACGGGCCAATGGATTTGGAAGCATTTATAAACTGGGTCACTTCTTTGACAATTTTCAATGGAGGCATTAATACAAGCATTGAAATATCGTAAACAATATTTCATAACTCCTATGAATTCAAGTTATACGCCAAATTTATTGTTCCGATTGCAATAAGCTCTTTTCGCGGTGGGGGATCAAATTACCGGGCACATAATTTGGTACGAAAATTTTAATGAGATTTTCCATTCATTTGGGTTTGTTTAACCGTCGACGAAATAAGTTAACATTTTTCCTTATCTTTCACAGTCATTGTTAAGAAAAAATTCTAAATACACTCATGAACATTATCTGACAAACCCTCATTACTGTCATCCTCACTCTGCTCACTCAATTCTTCCTGGATTAGTAAAATCTTTACCTTGGCAGGTAATGGAAGTAATTTCGTTCTTTGAACCTTTGAAATACTAGTTATCAAGGGGTTTGAAGTTAGGAGTAATCTTCTAAACAGGTCTTAATGTGTTGCGATCCTGGAAAAGTTCCTGGTATGGTGCTCCCTGAATCTTCTTATATCCTTATTCCTCGCCTCCATTGCCTCCTCGGACAAGTGGCCAATAGGAAGGGCAGCTGCTTTGGCGATGGCTGATCCATGGAATATGGATATCGCTCTAAACTCATCACAAATCCCGCATTAAATACTTACCGGATGTACTGGAAAGACATTTAAATAAGCGTGGAGGAAATTTCAAATTCCAATTTAGCCAATCAGCAAACTTTCTTCTAAAAAAACCGTAATTTCTTTTGCTTTCCTTCCACCGGCGAAGATAATTTGAGAAAAAACACTTTTATACAAACCTTTTTAAGATAATGTTTGCATTAACGTCCACATTAAACTCTAACTTGTTGCTTAAAGTCCAATACGTATTGTTTCTTAAACGACATAGATCCTTTTCCACTTTCAAGAAATTTTTCATGTATCTCAAGACGCGTGAAATTTCTCATATCCACTGAGCTCTTAGCCGAGTGGTTTTAAGGTAAAAACAACGAGAGCTAAATCAAATACTCTTATTGCACCAAAAATAATCACATAATTGTAAAGGGGTATTGAACTACACTACACCAAAACACTATGGCCTCTTTTCTTCAATCCTGCAGTCTTTTAAAAACTTCGAGAATACTCGACCTCTTCCACGCTTGAAGAAACTCACTTTCACGTCTTTCTTTCGGCAAACTGAGTAAAACTGAATTTTAGCAAGAAAATTTCGGACAAGCGATGTCTAAAAGTAATTTGGGTTTAAAACAAGGTGAGGTTCGTAATCCTATTATCTCGATTTTCCAAGAAAATTCACATGTGAAGGGTGAAAAGGCTTACTTCGTTCATCCTCGATGGCCGAAGTGCAATTCATTACTAGTGTACAGAGAGCGGTGGTTGAGTTTTCCCGGTGGGCGCAATAAATAGCTTAGGCCTTTTCGGCAGTCGTTTGCCCTGCATGCGGTTGAGGAGGCCGCTACGGAGGCGACAGAGGGTCAATGTGCCGCGTGAGGACGAAAACTAATCCGTCCAACGGAAGGACAGGCTGGAGTAGCATTTTGAGGGAATTTTTTTGTTCTGAATGCATTCAAGTTTTTGTAGATTACTATATAATTAGCTGCATACTTTCGTTCCGCAATTATTTCCTTCCACTGGAGTTCTTAAACTATTTAAATAATGTAAATAATAAGTAAGGTCAACTGGAAACCATTTATAGACGCAAAAATGTACTACTTATGAGAAGAGATGTTTATTTATGAGGTAAATATTTGTTATAGAAAATAAAATATGCAACAAAATTGAATAATACCCATAAATATTGGATTTCCTCGAGCCCTACCACGCGCCAGCCCGGCCGCCGCCCGCGTCAGCGCATTGCATCATTAATTAAATCAATGCTGAGGTCAGAGTAGCAAATATTAGCAAAAATTTTCTTCATTGCTATGTTGTATTTTTTATCCCCTTTTTATTCATGCAAAAGACTCCGCGACGGAAAGTGACGCTCTAAACGATACTGTACATTTTATTTGAAAACTCGGGTAAAAAACGCTAAAAGTTTAAAAAAATATATAAAATAGTAAACATAGTAAAACCCGAATAAAATGTATTTTTCAATATGCGCTAATGTTTATATTTGTAGGTTAAAATGTTTTTTGGCTAAATATATTGTGTAATGTTTGTCATCCATGAAGCTGAACTTCCTCGAAATAGACCGATTTCACGCAACTGTCATTTTTACACTGATTGCTCCATGTTTGACGGGTCCCTGTAGCCGCTCTGATCAACGAAAATACCAAATTAGTAGCGTATTTTGTAGACCATATCCTGTAGAATCCGAATACAACATTTAAAAAATTCCTTGAAAAAATTCGAAAACATGACTTTTGGCCAGCTTTTTTCGATTTTGGACCACTGTGCGTCGTTTCCGTCGCCGCCGGGGGATGGACCAATTGGTCCTCGCAGGCTGGATAGGAAAACAATATGTTGAGGAAACCTTTACACCCACCTTAACAACGTGCATAGAGGTGAGTACTTGACTATCAGCTTCGTGCACGTGATATAAAAGCAGCCGATTCTCATCGTATGTGTGAAACTATTTTGGGATTTGTTTAGAAGAAAATGCGGCATTTAAAATTGAAGACATAAACCTGGATGGATTCACCTTGGAGCGACTTCAGATTGTTCTGAAACATATTCATGCACTTAAATATCCGTTTTTAAAGATATTAAACTGAAGGACCATTAGCGAAAGTAAAAATTTAAAAATGCTGATTACTTGATTGTTTTAACGTAATTACCAATACCAAAAAAACAGTAGTGCCTAAGAACACAGAGCATTGAATCCTCGAGAGTTAGTTCTTATCCTCGAGAATCCTTAGTTAACTTTGAATATGAGTCTTCAAGAGAGATGATTTAGATAAACATTCACCACTGGTCCTCAGCAACCAATTTTGGAATTTTAAAGGAAGCCTACATTATTTTAAAAAAACTGAAATAATATTTTAATGAGCACAAATTTTTTTAAAGAAATTATAGCATATTATGAAAGGTTTTCTTTCGCTCTATTATAGTATGGAAATTGTTGTATTAATTTAATCCTCAAATGATAATTTAACAATAATTAATTTGATCTCTAAGAAATGTTTAACGAATATCGAAGCGAAGGTTTGCTTGATGTATCAGCTGATTTTATCCGCGTTGCTCACGTTCGAAGAACGAATATTTTAGTCCTCGTGAGCCCTCTCATTCCTCTAGTTGACCGGTATACCCTAGAGCTTGCCTAAAGAATCAGCTGATTTCATCCACGGTGCTCACATTCGAAGAACGAATGTTTTATTCCTTGGGAGATCCCTTGTTCCTCTAATTAACCGGAATATCCCAGAGTATGAAAATGTTACCTACCTTCACATCTGCCTACAATTTGAGAAGTCCTTAATAAACGTCAAAATTTACCTGAAAGCCATCGAGAGGCACCCAAATCTTATGGGCTTCCCCCGAATGAATTGTTTACATCCGTGCCTCCCAAAATGTGACTCTATTGACTCATCAAAACTCAAGCACTGTTCTTCTTTGGAATTCTCGCCAAATTTTTTATTTGCCATATCCATAAGAGGGCATCGTATTCCACATTTTATCCGTGGCATCAACGGTAATATTGTCACAGTAGTAAATTAATCTATTTATTTGCTAGAATCTGTCTCGTCTCATTGAAATGTCCACGAGTTAATTTCTCATATTGTGTGCTTCCTCCGAATAGTGTCTTTTACTAGGAACCGTATTATACCCACCTTTGATTAGAATAGCAACAAACTTTTTCACTTCCCCAGATTTTATGTTTGGATTTACACAATCGCAGAACTGTGCATACTCAATCGATTCTACTACTAAATGAGAAATTACTTCTTCGTCAAAATATAGTTTTAAAAAAGGAGTAGGGGACACGTCACGATAGGAGGAGTAATCAGGATAAGGGAAAATCGCTTCATGCACAATACTGTCTTTATCGTCCAAAACGATATTTTGTTCGCGTGTTTGAGGTCTCTTACGTGATTTACCACTTGGGCCGGGCTCCCCATATGTTTGGATATTTTCCTACTTTCCTTGGACCGCATCACTCGTTGCACGTCCAGCGTTCCGAAAGACAACTTCAAATTTGGCGCGCAATTGCCTTCTACCCAAGTTGTCCAGACATTACTCCGCTGTCTTCTTCGGCTGAATCTTCATGAGACAAGGCAGGTACCGCCGGTGGTTCAATGTATTTTTTATCGAAATCAATGCCAAAATTCTTCGACACTGCACGTAGAAACGCAAGGGTAGAATTTGCGAAAAGGGTGCGAAATATGGTCGACCGAGTACGAGGAGAGACGAAAGGCCAAAATAATACAAAGGATTTAGCAGTCTTTGGCAACGTCTTCGGAGTTTCCCGGTGGCTACACTCCTTCTAATTCACTGGCTCTTTCTTCTCCTTCTTTAGAAGTAAGGTTTTTTATACCACCAGACCCCTATATCCCCAAATCCGGGTTGCAGTGTGCATCGCGAGCCCTATAAGAGTATATACATCCGGAGGTACGGGACGACCAGGGGCGTAAGTCATCAGGGTGACGGTGAACACAAAACGACTGATCTAAAGATATTTCCGGGGTGTAAAAAAATGAAATGTATACTTCATTCAAACACTAATTGGTTATAAACACGATAGAGCAAAATAAATCCGGTAGAAACACCACAGACGAAGAAATTGCCGCGTGATCGCTCCCCACATAAAAATAGCATGGGAAACGCCTAGCGGTACCGTATGGTACCAGAGGAATGTCAATCCTTGTAAACTCCCAATGAATAAACTTGCTACTTAAACTTTTGATCAAGTAGAAAGCTACATGTATTAAGTTGTAATACAACGTTTTTTGGTGACACGAAAACATTCTCCCTTTTGAAACATCTGACTTGGTGTTAAATAAGGGCAACAAAATGCAAACTTTTCGAAATCGTAAGCTGTAGTATATGTTTCTTATATAAAATTTAAAAAAAATCCAGTAAAATATTCAGGAGTATAATAAAACTTAATTTTAATAATACACTACCGGCTTGTAACATACGGTACTGCTAGGCGTTAACGGGTTAATTTTGATGGTTTGCTTTCTCTAAAATCTATTCACTCCTATTACGTATTTCATTTGAGATTCAGCGGAGGAGGGTATTGGAGACTATTGAATGAAAAGCCGTAACTTTGTGATTCCACATTTATTTAAATCACAAAGTTACGGCTTTTCATTCAATATGCTAAGCAAAATCCATAAAGTTACGCCTGAGACAACGGAGTATTGGAGACATTACAGCGGGGGAGTGTATTGGAGACATTACAGCGGGGGAGGGTATTGGAGGCAGCTGATGATGGACGTATGAATGGAGGAAAGCGATTACTCCCGAGTGCACTCTCATGGAACAAGCGAATTTTTTGATAGCCCCACGCTCAGTGGGAGAAGCTGAAGGGAGTGAATCCATATCTCCGTATTTTTCTCCTTTCTCTCAAATTCCTATCTCCTAACATCCTTTCTCACCCTCGTTGCCCACCGATTCATCCCTACCGCATCCTTGAAATCCATTTTCGGGTAAAATATGGCCATTGTAGAAGGAGAGGGGCTCGAAACGACGCACACAATCAGAATTAATGGGTGTGGGAATAGTTTAAGGAGTGGACGGGTAGCCGTTGAGCCGAGGTATCGCGGAACTTTTATTCTGCGCCGTTACTCGCGTGCGGCCGGGAGTTGTGGCGATTTGGCTTATTCTTCATAGCACTCGGCGTTAAAATACGTCAGATGATAGTTTTCCTTTCTTTTTTCGGACAGGCACTCTCCTCTAAGTGTTCAGTATGGAGGCTGTTGCAAATGATCACTCAGACGGGAGCCTATTTTTGGGAGTCCTATACTGCACTTCACTTGGTATCTGCACTTAAACTTATGTACAACTATAGAGCATTCCACTTATAGTTAGTTTAAAGTATATACTCGCATGGATGGAATTTAAAATATTGCATTTTGTGCACACAGTGATATTCTGATTTATTTGTGGAAACAGAAGTCAGTCAACTTGAATGTTTTTAATGGATTTTAGAATACGTTCAATGGGTAGCCCTATGGTTTTTATGAGTCAATGATTGGCCAATAATTGGTTTAATACTTCTTTCTTAGCTTAAAGAAATCAAGAATTTTCAGAACCTCGGCAGACCACAATTGTATTAGAATATTCGATCAACTAATCCCAGCACGTCAAGATTGTGTTTTTCCATGATTGGTAAGACGTAACCTGCTTGCTATATGGTCACGATGCATTAAAGAATTCATTAGAGAAAACAGCAAGTTGAATTGGCAGTAGTCCTGGCAATGGCTGCAGTACTGTTAAAAACCTAAAGGCTGTTAGGCTTTAGAAGCCGCCCCTAGATGGACAGACATACGATTGTGCAAAACAAAATATCAGAGATATCATTCAAATGCAGTAATTTAGTACTGGTATCGGAAATAAGATACCTCGAATTCTCGCCAAGTGCTTTAGCCATTTGAGCATGCGGACATCCCATTCCTTCTAGCTCTGTTTATTCATACTAGGAAGATAATATTCGGTTATCGTAGAAGTATTAATGTGGAAACTCATTATTCCTGCTTCACCCTGCCTCAGTAGGATTGGGGTCAGGTTACTTCGCCCTTAATTCTAATTGGTTTTCAGAAGCAATCTGTAATGATAGAGCCACGAATATACATATGGATCTAAATCTTCGGCACCACTGTGCGGGCAAAGGTGTTGCCTAGCTTTCCGCAAAAGATAGGTCGCGGTGCAGTCGGCATGGTTCCGCTTCTGTGTGTCAAAAATGGCCGGTTTAATTGGGAGGACATTTCCGGTACCTTTATTTCTAGTATCTCCATTTGAATCACGGCCCTTCCTTCGGCATAGTTCGATTGAGTGAGTCAAAAATGGCCCTTGTTAATAGGGAGGCCAATTCTGGTACCTTTATTTGTAATATCCCCATTTGAATCACGATCTATCCTTATTAGATCCACCTTCTCTAGAGTGGCGGCGCTACGATCTGCTTGGTTCTGATTTTTCAGTGCATGCGGAATGTTTGGCAACACCAACTGGGGGCAAGTTTAGGATCCATATGTATATTCATGGATAGAGCTCTGAACCCAAACGTCCAAATCCAAATGATGTGGAATGTGGAATGAACGTTATGAAAACAACGCGATTCGTTGGCTTGGCCATATTAAGAGAATGAGTGAAAATAGAACAACGAAGCAGATTTACGATAAAGGAGTGAATGTTGTTAGAGGAAGGGGTATGTCAAGAAAGTCGTTGATGAGTGTGCTAGAAGAGACTTTAATATAAGGAATATTAGGAGCCTTAATAACAGAAAGGCGTGAAGGATGAAGCAGATAGTAAATGAGGGTTACTGATGCAAGAGTTATTTAAGGATTGGGCAGTGTGGAGGGAATTATTTAAGCAAAGTCAGCTTAAGAGGACTTAATCGCCAAGAAGTAAATTTTTCTGAATTTGTCTACCCCGAATGGGAACGGCTTTGTGGGTTTCATATTTATTAATGTGCATCGTACGATAATTCCTTAGGGATGGCGGAGAGAAGCCCAGCGTCGGCGATGGCCTTCCCCTGAACTGAAGGCGGCGAGTCCCAATGTTTTACGTCTCACAAGGAGGAGGACGGTGAAGTGCACTTGGCATACCCTCCACTCTGGTCGAGATATAGCTTAATAAGAACTAAGATATTACAAATACATCTCGCCTGATTCCTCCCTTTTTGTGAGATATAGCTTCCGCCACCCCCGAGATTCGACCCCGAGACCTCGGAATGGGAAGCATCCTCACCGATCCGATCCCTCCGTTTCGAATGTTTAGGCATTTTGTCTTATGGATGTCGCACTTCATATCGCGATCCGTTGCTGCAGCCATCCAAACACGTCTCCTCGTTCGATTCATCCTGATATCGATTTGATTTCCTTCCCCGCACGCTCCCGTTAGGCAGGCCAATTTCCTCCAGCGTCCATTATCTTCTCTTTATCTCACGTTCATATCTCTCTCCATCCCCTGAAGAGCCCCTCCCATTTCATTTCCTCTCTCTTTTGCATTTCCCCTCTCTTCCTCTGACTCAACTTTTGTTTCCCATGGGAGAGTGAAACACACTTAAGCCGAAGGACGGAGGGAAAGGGCTTTTGAGAGGAGTATTTTTGGGGCTGAGAAAGGATGGATGGATGGAAGGATGCTGTAATATTTTTATTTATTTATATCATACCCCGCGTTGTTGACCAATTACGCAATAATTAAATAATTTCAGTTGCCCTTGATGTTACCTTAAAATAAAGAAGCTAGCTCAGTTTTTGGTTAACACACACGCTATGAGCGTTAATTTCCTCCTAGAGCATGAGACTCAACTTATATATATATATCACACATTTATAAAACACTACATTTAATAATAACTTGCCCTTCACTAATCACATATCTTTGTTCTTCAGGCTCGTGATAAAGGCCATAGCACTGATGTGCGCACTTAAGCTATTTCACTTCACAAAAAATGATATAATCACTTTTAATAAGAAATACCTTTCACTTATTGTAAAAACATAAGTAAAAATATGTACTATTTATGAATTTATAAACTTTTGAATAATAAATACCCTTCACTTACTGTAAAAACATAAGTAAAAATATATACAATTTATGCATTTAGAAACTTTGTTGACGCACAGGTACCGCCGCCCATTGCCGCGCTCCTCCGTGGTCACTCTTGTTTATCTCCCACTATCTCCTGAAGGATTACTGCACTTTAGCTCGTTCCTTCCCCGGAATCCACTCCGTTTCCAAAGGAATCTGGATATATCGTTTATTATTGATAGTTAACTCCTGTAGCGGGCTCAATTCTTTTGCCTTTGGAAGTCAGCTTCTGGAACGCATCGAGCGTGGGTTCCCCGTGTGACAAGATCATTTTTTTAAAAGAACGGGCTGATTTTCACTTACGCGTCCCGTTATATAGGCGACCGAGGTTAAGGAGACCGAGTTAAGAGACCGAGGAGAAATTTACTAAGTATCCTTTTTTTGTGATAATGTTTCATTGCCTAGTTACTTTACCCTGAAATCAGCATCGTACAAATACAGGCTCCGAGGCATCGACTTCGATTTAAATCTCTAATTAGGTTCTGACGTTTCTGCGCTGATTTTACCATCGAATTCAGTGCTGAACTAAGCATCGTGTAAAGCGGTATTAATGGAATTACCTTTTCTCGGTTTCCCTGAGAAACTAAAAAATTCATTCATTTTGGTTTTATACCAACTGATTGGTAGGTTTTTGTTCTAATTTACACCTTACTCTCCTGCTTTGCATAGAGTGTACATAAAATTTCTTTTCTCCAACTATTATCTTCATTAATGGTGATTCTCTCCATCTGTCCATAAATCAAACTTCTTCGAGAACATCACCACATTCTTAGTATTCGTAGTAACCCTAGGCCTGGGAGCGTTTTATCTTCAGTCATGTACTTAATGAGATGTTTGACTCATTTGATTTTTCCTTCGTAACCTACACCTCAGAACAAAGTCCGTGTTTTATTAACTAACAAAATTGAATGCATGAAAAGCAAAAAGTCTAGAAATAATGTTAGGACAACTTGGTAGGATTGGGAGGGCAGCAGCGAGAAAGTCATTATAACATAATCAGTACCATTGATAATGGCTGGTTTTTTTTAGGGTTTGGTCAAGAACAAGTAGACGCCCTGTATATCTAGTACCCTTAATTGCATTTATTGCTTTAAAGTTTGCCGTAAATTATACCAAACAAATCCTTAGAGGGTACTTGAATTCTCGAATCTCGCACCTACTTGGGCTCTATTCACGGTGACCTGTATTAATATATAATTCCAGGCTGAAGGTAAAAATAATGCCGTTTTATAAATAATATTCATGACTTGGTATTGGAGTATGATTTTTGAGTCAATATCTTGAAAGGTTAATAAAACCAAAGGTCAGAATAAAAGTACAACCCAGAATGCAGGGTTTAACCAGGTTACCTGTGGTTCAATTAATGTTTTTATCGTTGGTGGAGGAAAAATATTTTTAAATGCAAATGTGGAGCTAATACTGCCTATATCAGCTTTAAAAGGTTTCTCTAATCATCTTTATAGAAGGAAATGTACGTCGCTTTCTTCTCAAAAGGGTTCAATCGACCCTGAAGTCTTTAAATGACTTTTCTAGGTCAGTGGAAACCGATGGGAAATTTTAATGAGAACCTAAGCTTTTCCAGCGTTGCTCGCTACATCATCGTGTAAAACGTCTTCCTTTGAATATTTGCTGGGAAAAAATAAAACGCTTCCTTTACGATTAATCAGCAGTTGTGTTAAGTCACGCGTTCAAATTTGGAAATTTTTCTCTCGCTTCGGGGAAGAACAATATCATAGTTCGAAAAACTCACGGGATCGTTGCCAAGAAAATCATTCCTCGTGAGGTAAGCTTGCTACAACTATTGGTTTCCACCTCCACAGGCGTTCATCGGAAACTGTATTTTCTCAGCACATGGAACGCAAAAATCTCTTTTGAATATATTTTCCCATCATGCCATGAGCAGTGACGTAAACATAAGTGACAACTGGGGAATGGGGCGTGGCGTTTTATGGTTCGGAGGAATTGTATTAGCGTAGAGTTTATGTACAGGAAATGGAGGATTCTTTATGTGTGATGAAGACTAGAATGAAGAGAGCAGGATGGTTAGTGAGGAAGACGAAAGATCAGGACTGGTTTGGGAGAATTTGGGACATACAATTGGAAGACATATATGTTAACACATAAAAACAAAGAAATATTTGAACCGAAGTAAATGCAAAGTATTTTTCCATCAAATATTTTTAATGCACTATCAATTTAGACTCATTGGCTTCATCATCAGGTACCATGAAAAACATGAAATGTTTAAAAGGAAACTATTTGGAGGAAATTTTACAACATAACAGAAAGAAGGAGATTAGTAGAGAATTAAGAGGAATGAAAAATAACTAATATAGGAAAAATAGTCCGATTTATATAGTCTCATAGAATCCGATAGTTAGGCAACATAAAACAAATGGCAGAGGATTTACGAAGAACGAATAGTTCCAACCGGAAAGAAAATAGCAATAGATGGAAGAAGATGGGCGTTGAAGAAGTGTTGAAGTGGGCAAAACCCATGGAGGGTTGTAGCATCCAAGGAAGAAGAGGATGGCTGGTCTGCGATGAAAGAAAATCAAAGGCCGACATTCAAAGAATGCAGAAATATTCGCGAGAGAGAGGAAACCTTGCTATACAAATTCACTGGCGAAGCCGAAACTGTATCTGAAATTGTGTAGTATTTTTCCTACGTTTCCACAGCCAAAATCTACTTTTTATGTACGCCTGTCAACTCCGGAGTAGAGTCGTGAACAAAATATTTAATACGAATTTTCTACGGCCTCTAGCCGCTTCTTTGTCCCGAGGCGCCATTTTAATCTGTAGTTTCGTATGTTTTCTTCCAATATTCCTGGAGCCATTGGCTTGTCAGTATAATTTCTCCAACTTCTTTAGGTCTCCGCTTCTTTCTTTTCTCGGTGGGTTACATTCTGAAATTCGCTACGCCCATCTTGTGCCGTTAATTCATTTTTCGAGCCAAAATCACTATAGATATTTCTTCTAGATCTCCTCTATAATGACGGTTGTTATATTAATATACCCTCCGATTGTTTCATTGCTGCAGAACTGCAGAAGTTATGAATAATTAAAAAAAAATAGTGGGAACAATTTTCAGCGTAACATTTTACGGTTCGGAAATTTTGTCTTTGCGGAAAGAATATGTGCACAGAGTGATGGATTTGGAGGAATGGGTATGGCGAGCAATATTTATAGTAGGGAGGCACCTTTACAATACCCTGAAAGTCACCACTGGGGTGTGTGGCAGGGTAGTGAGGAAGGAAATCGAGGAAGCGCCAGATATCGTTAGGGAGAAAAGGAAATTGGAGGGATAGGGCATGAAAAGTGGATGGAGGGCACATTGATAGCCAGCGGGATGTTGAAAGTGGGAGAATGCTAAGCGCGAGGAAGAATGGAAACTTCAGAAGAGGTAAGCGAATAAGAATTTTGAACGCCAATAGGCAGAAAGCATGAGGAGCTAGAACTGAAATGTATTTTCAGCTCCCCTCATCCAAGGCCGTATTTTCCTTTGTATTTACTCTCCTCGTATCCTTTCGACATTCACTGCATGTTTCCTGTTCTCATTAATGATGAAAACTTTCACGCTGCGTGACACGTAAGCTTCTTTCGTATTTTCTACTTTCTATCGAGGGAAAAACGTGTTTTCGAATGGATTGCAGGTTCACGAGAACCGCTCCGGAGGAAAGCCGTCATTCCCCAGTTTTCATAAACAGTAAGGTCTGTGCTATAAAGTTTTATTTCTCCAAGTCGAATTTCGCTGAATAAAAGACCGAGAACAAGGATACCGAGGGTATGGAATAAAATAAAAGTCAATGGAAGGGAGTATTCTTTACATTTTTTTATAGCTAGAGACTACAGGTACATGGCAAAAAAGTGCTCTCGTCCCCATTTTGAAATTTTAGTAATTTTTACCTCAAATTCGTTTTGTCCTAGCAGTTTGAGTGCTCATGAGGAGCATGAAACTAATGAAGTTTTTAAAATAATAAATCTAATGATATGATATTATCGGGGAAAATCTTTTCATTATTGGCCAATTGATGGGTAGATACATATCTCTTGCTCTAATATATATCATAATTTGTTGGTGAAGATTTTTCCCTAAAGGCTACTTTTTATCCATATTTTTTACAGATGATGTTGCAAAAATTAGGTTTAAGGCTCTGTTGATCATAGTGTTCAATCTTGTCCTGCATTCTGGTTCCGTAAAAGATTTGAATTTATTCATAAGTAAGGCGTGTAACCCAGCGATATGATTGATTTTTTCGAAATTAAACGAGACATTTATGGATGTAGTTATTTTTAAATCCTTATTTTGTCACATAATTAGAGCAATTTATAGTACTATAGCCACATTTTCACGTCTCCAGTATAACGATACCATGATCAAACAATCCCTTGATTTTTCACGTAGGTTTAAACGGAAGTTTTAAAAATGTTTTACAGCTATTGATTTACGAAATATTTGGAGATAGAAATATCAGTAATTTATAAAAGTCAGAATAATGTGAAATATATCAAGTAATACTTCATGGTAGAGCGAGTTTTTTATCAAAGTCCTCCGTCTCATAAGTGATTTTATCATAATTTTATGTCTATAGCTACATAAGTAACCGATGAGGGGATGGATTCCCTCAATGAAATATGCGGCCATTTACAATGCATCATCATTTTTTTTTAATTGGGAAAAATATTGTCTATCATACCTCAACTCTTGTAAAACATTTGCATTATTTTATTAATCACTTCCCTGCATCTTCAATAAAACAGCAAAAATTAATTCCTGAAACTTGAGGGGTGACTTACTAAGGATACGCGGTATGAACAGATTTCACTTGTTTGGGATTGCTTCTCATTTTGATTTTCCTCTGTTGATTAATAACAGGTTTTAATGAAAGTGGATTTTTTAAATGTAGTCAGTCCACAAGCAACTGGTGATGTACGAGGTAAAGAGCCGACGAGGCAAAGTTCTGAAAGTTGCTGACCAGCCATTTTTCAGGCATTGTCATTGAAATGATTAATGTTTCTTATATATGTGCTAATTTAATTGAAATCGGTTCGCAATTTATTTGAAATTGATTCGATAGTTTTTATGTAAACAACACAAAATAATCTCTTTCAGTATAACTGCACAAGATTTGACCGTTATGATTGATCGTTACTCCACATATAGTTGATTTTTGGCAGTTACCGAAAACTTTACAGTATCTTGACTGATTTTATTGGGAATTTTAGAAGAGGTTTAAAATTTGAATTGATCCTGGCTTATGTTTTTGGGCTCTATAAAAACTATCATTTGAGAAACGATCTTGAATCGAGTGCGGAATCACAATATTTCCCCATCTCGGAACCCTTAATGAAGAGTGCGATTATATGTGTTAAAGCTTTCGCGCAAAAATCCTTTCTTGCGAAGTTTGGATGTGAGATGTCCAGATTTAGCATTTTTTGGTTAATACAAAGCGCGACTATGCCGAACAAAGCGTAAATAAAGCCGGTAATGATCTACGTTTGTATTAGTTGTGTCCTGTGGAAATGTCGACGCTGGCTCCGGTTTTGTTCGAGAGGGAGCTATTAATAATGAAATTCCTCGGAAGTGCGAATAGGTTTAATACTTCATTCCGTGGAACGTACAGGGAAAAGGGATATACGACAAAAGAATTATGGTCGAGGATCGCTGTTTTCCTCTTAGTAATCGTTGGGGAAGGGGAACTGATGAAATTTCACTTAGCGAGAGTGCCCAGCGGTGAATTTGAAATCGGGTGGTTAAGTGTGGTTTTAGGGGAGAGAGATGTGAAGGCCTGGGTTGGAGCGAGAATTTGTCAAAACCCCCAAATATCCAACAATGCAAAGAGAAGTGGGGAAAAGTCATAACTAAGGGATAATGAAATGGGAGCAGGAGGCTGGTGGAACCCACCGAACCCCGGCAATGCTAGGAGAAATATGGAGAAGTTATTATTTTATTGGCGCAACTGAGAGATGAAAACCTAAATATATTGCCATATTTCGGTGGAAGCAAAACTAAGGAAGAGAGTACTGCAAGGATTTTCTTCTTCACCCATGGCCTTAAATTGAAAAAGGAATTAAGTTAAATGAAAAAAAATCAAAATAAATCACACACGTTTAGTACAATAGGAAAAAATTCATTTTTAAAGTTTTTTTTCGAATTTAATGTCTTGAAATTTAAACTTTTTCCTTCTGACGCAAGCATAACGTACTTGACATTTGACGTTAATCATGGGTATTGCAACACCCTCCGCCGCACTGGAGTACCAGATATTTTGAAGTATGTGAAGGATGAGAAAATATTTTTATTTATATTCCCGTACCTATTGTAAATATATAGGTGCATATTTTTCTCCGTGTTAGGTAACTTCTTCTATTATGTACATTTTTTCAAAGCATAAACATCAGTAAATGGGGAAATAAAAAAATGCGTAAAAATATTTTAAATTTTGGCCCATCTTATCGTGCCTATGGAGAAATTCGAAATAATGTAGAAATTCATTGCTAAAGATTGGCAAGTATTCCACTTATACTTGAGCTGAATTTCCGTTGAAAGTTGCCTATGAATTTTGAACAAAAATTGGATGTGTGGTTGTATCTTATTATCTGATTGAGATTGGATTGATCTACACTCACTCAGAAGTCATTCACTCAGATATTGAATTTGGATGATAATTTATTTTACCATCAAGCTGTATTCCACACACTTTGTTTACATTCGTTGTAGTGCACTTTAATATATATGTCTTACGGTGCATAATTTGTACGGTACTTCATAAAACTCCATGCCAGAATCATTCATAGATACCCAATGCGCCGTATATTTTATCGTCTTTTCTGGGTTGGCACAGCCTAAGTAGCTGAACTCTCGTTGCTATGCCTGTAAAACTGGCTCTTCATTCATATTTTCTTCCATACTCAAGGATAGGGCTTGCATAACTCATTTGCATCAGTTGCACTCATAAATTTCTTCATACTCACCCTCCTGTTCCTAAGACCCCAAATCCTCATTCTTGTACCCTATCTTCCAACACATCCACCCATAATTTTCGCAGACAACCACCGCATCTCACACCATTCACTCCTATGATATAATCTACTTGACTATTGGTTTCTCTTCTTCTTTCTCAATTTAACCGAACCTACGAATCACGCACATTTTATTCATTCATGATGAACTCATTCCTAACTAAATCCCTCCTGCTTTTACTGTTTACGGTTGCCGAATATACATTTGTCCGCTGTGTTTATCCTACTTTTTTATTTATCATGGCATACCTGATTTATTACCTTACAGGATAAACGGATGGAGCACACAGTTTTGCTGATGTCATTTCTTCTATCTTAGATTGTAGTGTTTTCTTTCTTAGATTTAAACACCAACTTCCGATGTGTGTACTAATTTATTTCTCCGAGAATACAAGAGTTGGAATTCCGAGGTGCCGTGCTGCGAGCGTGGTGACTACTCCCGCGCCGTGCCGACGAGCGCCCTTTTATATTACTCCGTCGACCTTGGGGAAGTCTCTCGAGGGAATCCGGGAACCTTCTCGAGCCCTCGACTGGCACATGGTGATGAAACACCCTCAGGCGACCTCGGGAACCATCTCGAAGCCTCAGCCGGCATATGACAATACAACCGGCGTGCCGTCAGAATCGTTAAATCGTAAATACCACGGTGCGGTAATTTAGCCTGGTTATGGGTTTGGGGAAGGTTGGTGCACACATTGAGTGCCCTGGGTTTAATAAAGTGCCGTCCTCAAGTCAAGGAGACTTGTTCATTCCTGAAGTGAAATTCTCTCGGGCATCCGACCGGGACAGGTCCTCCATCTCCACCGACGTTTCCATGGAAGACTTTTCCAACAATGATTTTCAATAAACAACAACCAAGAGGACGATGGAAAAGTCTTCCATCGAAACGTTTGCGGAGATGGAGAACCTGACCCTGTCGGAAGCCCAAGAGAATTTCACTTCAATAATTCGCCGGGAAGCATCAACATTGTTTATTGCTCTTTCCGGGCGGCGTGACCACAGCTAAAAAAATGGCTTTCCACTTTCACCGAACACCGAAACAAATCGGTAGGGGGAGTCCCAATCCATTACTGGTCGGAAGGTGGCAATTCAAGTCATGCGCTTGCCCGGAGAAGTCGATACTCGCGTGGTACAACTTCCCTCTCCGAAAGAACTTTGGATTGCCACTGATTTATTCATTTCGAGTGAGAGATCCCTCCTTTTTATTCACGCTGTTAAAGGGAATACAGGCTATCGTAAGCTTGCGATAATTAATAGGTTGGAGATACAGATTTGTGGACAAATACACTGTTTGGTACTTTTTTCGGCGAGCTGAAGATTGGTTCGCCTCTTACTGCAAACATGCTCCAAACTGACGTATTAAGCCTACATTCAATATAGTGATTTGATAATCAGCTAAAAGCTAAGTTGATTCCGTGTATTGCCTGTTATTTATTTTCTGGATAATAACCTCTTTTTCTTCATGTGATGCGTTGTTACAACGCCCAATCATCAAAAAAACACGATGGATAAAATTGTTTAACTATTATTGTAATAATTTTTATAATTTTTATAATTGCTTAATGTATGTTATTTGGAATGATATTGGTACAATTCAATTTGATATATTTTTATAAATTGGCAATACTCATGGTTAGAAATAAGAGAATGTGATGAATACAAGTTGAAATTTTCTCGGGCTTCCAACCGGGTAGGTGGTTTTATAGTTTCCAACGTTTCGAGGTCCGACACGTTCCTCGTGATTAAGGATATGATGTTGGTGTCATATGTGTACATACATGCTTGCCTCAGTATAAGCTGAGATTCAAGGCTCAGATTTCTCGTCATTGGTAAATACTTGGCGCCTTTTTTCCCTCTCCATTGACTCGGATGTTTATCAATAGTGTCTTCCAGGAGTTGCTGAGGGCGTAGTGTACATATATTGGTAATATTCATGGCATCAGTATCAAATCGCTTATGTCAATGAACGCTTGGACTTCGAAACGTTGGCAACTATTAATCACTCACCCGGTTGGAAACACGAGACAACTTTATCCAGATTATCCGGGAAAGAGCCAGTTCCTGAGAAATTCTGCTTTCCAGCTCACTATATTGAAGGAAACGCTAGCGTGTCTTAAGGCTATTTAACACGATGCTTTCTTCTGTGCGGAAAAAAACAGCTGCAGAGAATTGGACTGGAGTGGAAATTTCCCGGGAAATTTTAGACGACAAGGTCTGTTAAGTTACCCGCAGTAGCCTTCATAATTTCATTGTTGGCTTAATTCGTGATGAAACACGTGAATCTAAGCTAAAAAGGAAAGTTGGTATTCATAATTAAAAAATATTCTCAGTACTTTTCTATAATTTTTATAATACGAACGCTCAGTACTTCATGTGAAGTCTGCAACAGTGTTTATTAATGAGTAAAATTTCTTGAAAAAAGATTTGGAAACTATCTTGTAATTTGTAAGTCTTCTGAAAATTGTTATAACATTATTTTGTTTCTTGCGTAACTTTGTGGAACTGCATTGTGTTGAAGAAGTAATAATAACTTTTTTTAAACACGTAGAATCTGAACTCTGTAATCGATTTACCTGATGATTCTGGCCTGCAGCGGAAACTTGGTCATAAATGAAACATTTTTATTTGTTTGCACAAAGTTATTCCTTGTTAATTAATATTCTCATGAAAACGCCTGTACTAGGGATGCTTGGAGGCATTTCGGGTTGGAGGATGAGGAACATGAGCACGTTTAAATTTTGAGGTGGTAAGAGTGGTGGCGGAGCCATACTGCAAGAACCACCGTTCCATGCTTCCAGCATTCCGCTACAAACGCCTGCATTTTCACTCCCGTATCCAGACCCTTGCCTCCAGCTGTTTTCCCTATTACGGCTCCTCCCCTTTACCTCTGAACCCCCCCCTCTTCCTTGTGCACTGCATGTCGCTTCGGTTATCTCATTTCACCTCAGCCGCAAGCGCTTTTCTCCTAATCTCTTATTGATGCCGACCTGCTAGAGGTTGCCCCTCCCCTCTTCCACCGTCAGCACTAAATGTGAAATTCCCGACGCGAAATCTATGCTACTCAAAATTGCGGATGGATATTAGATTTGGCGGATTATTAGACCGGAATTCATAAACTTACGACGCGGTTCCTTTCGTATTTTTTACCATCACGGTTTCGCTGTAAGCCAGTAAAATTAGATCACCGATTTAATTGTACAACAATACCGCGATCTTCTCATTGTAATTTTAATGCTAAATGCATACCTTTACCCCGGCAAGATTTATTTTGGCCAAAATTAAGACCATTGACCCGTTTGCTTCATCTGTGTAAAATTTCGTAACTAATCAATGGCGACGGGAATTTCCTTGCAAAAACACACTCTAGAAAGAAGATTGGAATTATTGTGAATAATATCATGCGTTAGAAAGCATAAACATTTTAAGTGTAGGCTAAAATAAACTGTTGATTCGGCATTGGCGTCTGTCAGCCATAGTTTTTAAGAAAACTTATTATGCCTTCCGATGTAGAAGTGAAGTGTAAGCAAAGCGAAGAGATGATTATTCAGTGATTTGTTGTCTCTTAATCTCAGTGAAAATTCAACAGCCGATGCCTGTCTTATCCTGCCTCTATCATTAACTGCCAATACCGTTGACTCCCATACATCCACTCATATAACTGAATCACATTGTCAATCTATTGTTGGATAGCCTTGACTTACAATAGTCCACCACATCTCAATTTTTTATTTTCATAAGAAATAATTATTTTGTCCACAATCTGGACGTCATTGCATTTATGATAAAATTCCATACATTAATGCAATACATTGCATACAATTGCATGTATGCATGATAACTACTGCCATCGCCTGAGTTTTCATCTCAGCATCGGTTTGTAGAAAAAATAATGGCATGGTAAATTTTTCATTAAGTAGTGTAATTCGCAGGAGATCCTAGAAGCAGAAGTAATAGGTGTAGGAGCGAGTGAGTGGAGAAGGAATGCAGACTGTTTGGCAGAAGCAGACAAGCAGTTGGTTTGGCCGTGTCGAGATAAAGTAAGAGAATCGAACTACGAAACAAATGGAGGAGTGAATGGTGTGACAGAAATTGGTAGACCGAGAAAATTTTGGGTGAATGTGGTGGGAGATACTTTAAAGAAGAGGAACATTAGGACACTGAACTGACTTGTTACACCTTCTATATGCTTCTAAATGTGAGTCCTGCGAATCAGATCAAAGGAAGCGCGGTTAGGGTTTCAAACATGGACGGTGACCGCACGTTCATACTCTCACTCAATCGTGGTGGAGTCCCTTTCCCTCGAGACATGATCTTCCACGTGAACAATCATACAATTCGTCGCTCCCGAGCACCTGCAAGAGCTTTACCGTTTTTGGTCGGGTTATGTGCGAGCGGCGGATTCGCATTGCACTTCAGCGAGTCGGGAAAATTCGGGGGTATCAGCGCCAGAAGAGTGGATATAACGACTACTTGCATTAGTGATAGAACGAGTTCAGCTGTGGCATGAAACAGTTATCGGTGCACTCGCTTTATCTGTCTTGTGCGCTTCCAGCTTGAATGAAACGTTCCACGACAGATATGTAATGTGAGCTCATGAAGGTAAAACCAAAGCGTTGAATTTCATTTCATTTGAATATTTCTAACAGCTGTGTAGTAGGTTTTTGGACAGTCCTTATTTTACATCCTACTTTATGACACTGTTTAGTTTTCTCTCTAATTGATGTCCCACCATTACATCCCTCTTAAATTCCTCATTTCTTTACCTCTTTTTATTTCATCCAGAATTCCAATCCTCTTCCTTCCTCTTCCACGCTTCCCCAGTGTTCTCCCCTCTATCACTCTCTTCAACATGCCCTCTCCTCTCAAAACCTCCTCCAACCATCTCTTCTGCCTTCTCCGAACCTCTGCCACAAGCTTCCTCTCCTCTCCGACCGTATCCAATACCTCCTCGTTCTTCTTCCTCGGCACCCTCTCCATCCTCCAAACCTACATCTCAAACGCCCCAAATCTGCGTACTTAACACATCCTTCCATCGCAATGACCAAGTTTCCACCCATACAGCGCCACGCTTCATTTAGAGTTTTCTCCAGCCTTTTCTTTAAGTCTCTTCTCAGACCCCCATTCATCAATTGAAAATCTTTATTTAGCCAGGCCAGTTCTGCATCTGATGTCCCTACCATTAAACCCATTTTCCTCCAAAGTACTGCCTAAATACGTAAACTGCTCGACCTGCTCTATCTTCTGCCCTCCCACCCTTATATTCAGCCCCGCCTTCTTAAATCAAGAAAATTTTATCACTTACGACTTCTTCTGATTTATCTTAATCCCATACACTTCGCACTGTACCTATAACGCATTCATCATTGATTGTAACTTCTTGGCTTAAGGGCCAAGTCATTGATTGCTTGATCATCTGCAAATCTCAATAATTTTATCAGAATCCCTCCTACCTGTATTCCTCCCACCATCTTGCCTTACTTACCTTTCTGAATATACGTTAATAAAACGGTGACAATGGGTACTCCTAACACACTCCTCGTCCTATCAAGGGCCGATCCGAATCTCCACCGACTTTCCTAATCTACATCGTCTGGATCGTACAAAGTTTCCAAATGAAACGTCTTTCCCTCCAGTCAACACCTAATTTCTTCATCACTCCTATTAATTTCATTCAGTCCACCCTAGCAAACGCTTTCTCGAAATCTACAAAGGAAACAAAATCAACCTGCCCATAATCTATGTTTCTTTCTGCTAGCGTCCTCATGTCTCCTTTAGCGTCTCGCATTCCCGTCCCTCCCCTAAACCCAAACTGGTTGTCACCCAGGTATTCGCTTGCCAGAGTCCTCTAGATAGCATTCTCAACACAACTCCCTCATTATTATATGGCACCCAGAGGACTGTTGCTAGCCTTCTTCTCTAGCTATCTATTTATAATTCTCAGAACTACTTAGGTCGCGTGAGATATTACGCTTATTGTTCTATAGTCTTTGCACGTTTATGCCTTGCTTTTCTTTGTTATCGGAATTAGTATAGCATTCGTGAAGTCTTGCAGCCATGATTCATCCTCATAAATCCTACGAATATGTGCAAAAGGTTTTCCTCTCCCGTTCTTCCCCATACTCTTTATAAACTTTTTGCAGATATATTATCTGTTCCCACCACCTCATTCCTTTTCATGTCTCGTGGAGCTCTTTCGATTTAACCGTCAAATATATCTGGTTTGATGCCATCTTAGTCGATGTCGCCTTCTCTCTCTATATATGTATAACGCACTGGGCCTAATTTCCGCTCCATAAAGCTCTTCAACATATTTCATCCGATTCTCCTGTATCTCTATTAGTTCTACGATCAACTTTTCTGTATTTCCTGTTATCGTTTAAATTCCACTTCCCTTACTACCTCCCGTCATTTCCTTTACTTTCTTATATAATGCATATGCTCTTCCCTCTTATTTGTATATCTCTAACGAGTCGATCTGTTCTCTCCATCACTTCTCTCTTCCTTTCTTTGTTTCTCCTCTAAGCCTATTGTCTAATTCCCGCTATTTTCTCTTTCCTAGCTCTGAGTTTATCCTCTTCTATTTCCATCTCTCCCGCATCTCCATTATCATGTCCTTCGTGATTCCAGTTTTTTTCTAATTTTAGTAGCACTGACGACGCCAACGGTTGCTTATGCCGCTTCCACAATTTTTTTTCAAATTTCCCAATCATCTTCCACTGATCTTTCCATGATATGCACCCATAATTTTATCAACCTTGGCTGATACTTCTTATTTATTGTTCCTATAGCTGATAGATGTGTTTCATTTTCAGCATTTTATGACTAATAAGTTGTGATCTGAATTTGCATCAGCTCCTTGGTAGGTATGCGAGTTTTTAATACTTTCTGCATATGTGATAAACTATGATGCAATATATTTGAAAAATATCTGTCTTCCGCCTTCCTCCATATGTCTGCCTCCCCCTTCCTTCATTATGTCTGAGTATGTGTAACTACTAGGTTATTACTGCGGTAAAACCACATCTTTCTCGCCGCGGTCATTTCTCCTTAATAGCCCATGATAGCCCTCCTCCAGCCCATCCTCCTTCACCCACCACTGTGTTACAATCTCCCATTACTATCAAGTGCTTACTCCAAGGTACACTACTAATAACTTCTATTAACTGATCGTATACACCATCTTCCTCCTCTCTATGACTAACGGTAGGCACATTAACCTGGAGTGCTATTAAATTCGTTGGATCTGCCTTCAGTTCATCGATTATCACTCACCTTTTAAGCATACAATACTTTTCTACTAAGCTTCCTATTAATTACAAATGCAACCCCGCGCTGTCTTTCATTCCCTCCCCTATATGTTACTCTATAGCCATCGTTCCAGTAGTCCACGCTATCTTTCCATCTTATTTCGCTCAGACCCATGATGTCTACACTAGCCCTCTCGATTTCTTGCGTTATTTTCTCTGGCTTTCCCACCCTCACCATAGTCCTGAAATTCCACGTGCCTATTCTGATTGTTGCGCTCCTCTTCTTTATCTTATTTTCCTTTGCAGCTGTATTTGCCTGTACATCCGAGCAAATATTCCATGTCATGAACTCAGGGGCCTTGCTCCCATAGCTCGGGGGAACACTCCCGGCCCACTGGGTCGAGTTCGATAGTTGCCAGTATGTATTCATTTTCCTATGAGAACTGTCCATAATTTGCTATGGTATTCCGTGGCCTTAATCAATAGTGTTTTTTACGTGACACGACCAAGTAAGAGGCCGCCCCACTGAGGTCTGACGCTTTTTGCAGCCGCATCACTGGGATACATACGCTGCGCGGATTACCCTTCATCTGGCTGCCGACCTGTCTTCGTTCTATCTGGTGGTGGTTCGAAATGGGTGGCCCTACGAGGAGCATTGCTCCCGCCAGTGCAGATCTAGGGCTCACCAGCGCATGCAAGCCCATCCATCACTACAAGGTTATAGTCCAAGAATGGCAGAGATACATGTATATTGCAGGAAAAAACGAAAAAATGTGATGGACAAATATGTTTGTCCTTTTCAATTTCGGCTGGATAGGATTATTTTACGATAAGAAATGGTACGTCATCATTTGCCTGAAACTTAACGTACGCCATGTGTTTTATCATACTTTTCTTTAAAATTGAAGTATTAAACATAATCATGTCAAAAGCTTTGATTAGGCTCGAGAAATCTACATCTACATCTACATATTACCCCGCAAGCCGCCTCCATAGGCGTGTGGCGGGGGGTGTTAGGACACCAGCCGTTTACATATAAAATGGACACGCTCTAATGAAATTACGCCTAGCATTTATTATAGTCCCTTATTGTTCGGGGGAAAAACGAATTCCCATACCTATCCGTTCGGCAAAATATCTCTCTTAATTTATCGTTTCTGTCGGACCTGGAAATATAGTGTGGTTCTAATATGATGTTCTCCGTGTCGCTCTGAAAGATATCTATTCTCAATTGTTCAAGTAATCTAAGCCTAGCGCGCAGCCTCCGAGTCTCTAGCGAAATGACGCAATATGTTACGGAGTAGTTCTATGTATTATCATCTCTCATTAGATTGCAATTAATTAATGTCTTTCCGTGCATGACGTACCTGAAATTTATAAAAAAATTATACAGAAAAATCTGCATCCCCGATAGTGGCTTAACGTTTTTGCCGCTCTTGTTGACCTCACTACTATCCACCTCATATTAATTCCGATCGCTTAAGTTGGTTTAGTCCTTTTTAGTAGCTAGGTTAAATATTTGGAAATTTGTGGTTACAAATAAACTATGTACATTTTCACTGATTACGTTAATGCATGGTGACCTATATTAGAACTGGAAGGCAACCTTAATGGAATTTCCCCTCGAAATCAATCCCACATTTCCTGAAGTACTTTGTGAATCTGTACCTTCGTCGGAAAACCTCTTAATATTTTGCTTCATCTGGAGGAGTTGATATAAGATAATTTTATTCTCAATAATTGCGCCATTGACAGTGAGTTTTTTTGCGATAAAATTCAACCTATCAGGGATTTCTAATTTTTTCTTAATTTTTCATGTTTCTGAAACATCAGTTGGAAAAAAACCGCCAGAGAAATTGGCATATATTTTTTCCTGATGTGGTTGATATTGGTGCCATTTTTTCCTAAATAAGTGACGTAAAGCAACATTTGGAATGTAAATCGACATGGCCGTAACACGTTATGCGTATAGTATCCTTTGCCCTTGTGGTATGCCCTTGGGAGCCTCGGTATCAGTGGTCACATAGTTGTCACAGTCGACAGGGTTTATAAAATGACGGTTTCCCAAGGACGTGCTTGAATATTCTGCATTTGGTTCATTGAAAGGGTGTCATACATCCAGCTACTGATTCAATTTTAAAATCAATCATGCATTTTTGAGTGGCGTTGGAAAGTAAATTTAAGCTTGGATGAATACTCACGCACACACTGGTGTTCGACCAGTAAAGAGTGGGTGTAAAATTGAGTGAAGCCTGAGTTAGACGTCAGAATATGCGCGTGTTGGAATCTTCTCATAATCGTTAAGTAAAAACAACGGCTCGGAAAAAGTTGATGTGATTGTTTAAGCTGTCACCATGACCATCATTAGCAGTCTCCAATAAAAAGATTGGTTTGCTGCAACTCTCCACTCCACTCTTCTATTACCAAAAAACTTCATTCCTACATAAGTCTTTGCTTTGACGTCCTTCATAATCTGTATCATGTGTTTTATTCTTAGTCTTCCTTTACAATTCTTCCCATCTGTTTTTTCTTCCATTTCTGTTTTCAATAAGAAACTTTGTCGCAAATTATGCCCAATATGTTTCCCTCATCTTCTTGTCAGAGTTTTTATTATACTTCCATCCTCTCAAACTCTTCGTAGGATCTCCTCGTTGTTGATTTTCTCCGTCCATTTATCTCGACATTCATAATTCGTAAATAGAACCACATCTCCATTGCTTCCCATCTCTTTTACTCTACAGCTTTATTGTCCAAGATTTACTGCCATATAAGAGCATGCTCCAAATATATGTTTAACGAAGTGCTTCATTACTTCCAGGCACATGTTACAAGCTCTTAGTGGACTCTTTTTCTGGTAGAATTCTACCTTTTCTTGGTCGATCCTGCTCACAATATCAGTCTTGCTTCATTCATCTCTAGTAATCCTGCTTCCCAGATAGCAAAATGTTTCAGATTGCGTATTTGTTTGATACCCAAGTTTGATGGTGATTCTATTTTCTTGATTTCTTCCTAAAACATAATGTTTACCTTCTTAACATTATCGTGTAGGTTATATTTCTTCGTATTCTTTCTGTACAGTTCAAAATTCGTGCCAGATATTTTTTTCTCTGCTAGAGGTGCTATGTCACGATCAGAGAGTAACAGGCTGATTTTTCCCCTTGTTTTAGCTGAACAAAACGAAAGGGGTTGAAAACGAAATAAATTGCAAAAAGTGTCGCAAATTAAGAAGTGACATTCATGGGAAGAAAAGCCGTTTCCTTAAGAAATGTGAAGGAGGCGTGAAAGGTTGCTTTAGTGGATGATGAGCGGCTATTAATTTATATTTAGCAGGTAGAGAAGGCTCTGTAAATTGAATGGTGATAGTCTTTGCGATGCACAGCTAGCTGATGTATGAAATGCTTAATTTGGATATATTGTTGTACACGCGCATTAAAATTAACTTTAATAGATTTTAGCACTAGCATTGCGACTGCGTCCGATAATTTTCGTAGGCCATCTGAAATTACGAGCAATGAATGAACTAAGACTAAATGTATTGGAATTAATTTAAATTTGAACGATATTCGTTAGGTAAATTGTACTTTAGAGTGTCCATGGTAGTCGGTAAATGACAGTGAATTATCAAAAATGCAGGGCAGAATGATATAGTATGACATGGTTTGACTAAACTTGGCAATACATCTTGCAAACAAGACTAGAAATGACAAATATGTACTTCGGGGATGTAATTGCTACGGTAAAACTGAGAGAGAAGATAACCTCATTTGGCATTGAAGCTGACCACGTGTTGATTGTTCATCATTATTTTTTTATTCGTATCTAAGTTAATGTATTTATTCCAGCCAGTCTGGAAGAATTTTCAGGCGACTTTATGAGGTGGCTGAATACTCCCGATGAAGAACTCTGGTACTTACTACGTTGTATTTTTGCGTCCCCTGGTATGGATCCTTAGACACTTACTCCTGTTGATCCAAAGTGCCATCCGATTTTTACTCTTCGAGAAATAGAGCTAAGCCTAAAGTTAAGTTGCTTCTAATGGGTAAATGCATTATGTTCATCTATATCTGCTTGCCACAGAGGCGTGTTGCAGGGGTTGTTAGGACACCAGTCATGAAAAATGAAGGCATTAGAGAAAAGGATGTGGGATAGGTCAAAGGTGGATTGATAACGTTATGTCTTATGATAGTGTCACGCTGTTTTTTATTTCTAATGGCCCGTAGGATGCAGGAACCCGTGAATCTGTCAGTTTGGGTTTATCTCTCTTATTTTTTCGCTTCTATCAGTTCTAGCAATATAGTGCTGGGTCAACATGACATCCTCCGTGTCATTCAGAAACTTGCTTGCTCTGAAGTTTTCAAGTAATCTAAAACCTTGCGTGTCTTTGGGTTCTGGGAAGGTTATGGCTAGATACCTATTTCGAATCCGAGTGATTTCTGGACATTTGCACACCAAATGGAATGCGGTTTCCTATTGGATGGATTCTTAAGTTTAAATGTACTCAGTCCGGTTAAAAGTTCCGAGCACTAAAGTACCGGAAAGCACTCGGAATAATCTAAGCTTCTTCATCTCGGGACTTCTCTAGCTGAAACCAAACACTAGGTCTCCTGATACTCTTCGTACCTAGCCTATCTTGATCTGATGTTTTCCTGGCAAAACTTGTGTAGAGTTTTTCTGGTGATGTACCGGGTAAGGGGCTCTATTTCTGCCAACGCTACGCATAGAATAATGGCTCACTCTTCACCACAAGGCTTCTGAATGAGTGTATCTTCAATTCCTATCCAAAAAAGAGGAGGACAATATGAAGTATTTCCGCCGCCACCAAGATTTGAATCAGGGTCCTTTGCGTTGGAAGCAAAATTATCACGGAGCTGATAATCGATTCAGCCGTTGTGAGCGCGTATGCATCCAGCTGAAGGGGAAAAGTCGACAGTTTAGATGGATTGGTTCCGAGGTGAAAATGAATATGAAAAAATTGAAACACGCTTGCAAAGGCGAGAAAACACTTCGTTCGATCTCTTCACATCCTCTCTTTCCCCACTTCGTTCTTCCTCTTTATATTCAGTCGTGCCAACTCAACCGTAAAGGCGCGCGCACCCCTTCGGTGACTCGTGAAATTAGGTGATTGAAACACCGTCTATCCCGTTCCTGAGGAATCTTCACTCCCATTCCTTTCCGAAGTGTGGGGGGAATCGCTCGAAAAATTCCGAACTTCTTTCTCTCTGAATAAGGGCGTTGTTGGAAAAATACTTCGACTGGGGGTGGAGGACGTGGTAGTCAGTCGAGATTTGAAATAAAAAGGCAGCGGGGTGGCGAGAAGAATGTGGAGGTAGCGATAAGAAAGAATTTTCTTGAAAATTGGGGTGCTAGAGAAACGGAGGACGACATTTTTCACTGTGGGAGATAGAATAGGAAAAAGGAGGGATCATTGCTGCTGGGAATTGAATGCCCTTCGGAGAAAGGCAAATAATACGGAGATGTAGTATTGGTGGTTCTTCGGGTTTCCAACCGGGTCGAACTCACCATTTCTGCCGACGTTTCAATGAACGACTCGTTCATCGAAACGTCGGCAGAAATGGTGAGTTCAACCCAGTCTGAAACCCGAAGAACCACCAATATTGCTACACGCCGGGAAAGCCTTAGATCTTTCATCACGGAGATGTAGCAATACATTTTTCTGGAAACGTCGACAAAGCATATTCGGGATTCCTTCTATGAGCGAAAATGTCTTTTCTCGCCTTTCATGTGCCGAAATATTATAATAATCACGGGCGATCGTTCTTAAGAGGGTGATTCTGACTCACAAATGGCTTTGCATTTTATCAGTTCGAAAAACGGTTACGAAATTTGATTCTAATAAAATGTTTTAATACTATTCAAATCGAAAGAGGATACGTGTGTCATAACTTTCATTTTGACGTAAACAAAAAGAATTTACGACTTTTCTTAAAAAAAAGCTAGACAGTTTCCTTTTCCAGTTCTGGAACCACAATAAAATTCACTATGGCTTCAAAACATTCCCCCAAGTATTACATTGACTACCTTTCACGTTTAAAGGATTTGGTATGTGATAATTTATGCGAAGCCTGTGGAATATGGGGAAGTAGGCCGGGTAGCTTTGAGCGCAATGTTCAACTAGTTCACGCCCGCATGGTTGTGTGTTTAGTTATATTGCATGAAACCAATGGGAACATCTATACACATTTCTCCCTTGGAAGAATGGTAGTACTTATATATTCAGACATTTTCGGACGTGGACTTCAATTATCGCTGTCGTACATTTTCGCGATATCCTGAACAAGGTAATTCGACTTTTAACTTCGTTTTGCTCTATTAAATATTTGTGATTACTCCTAGCATAGCATAAACTTAATCGCATAAACATGAGCACTTTGTAATCTTTGATTTTATAAACGGCCACCATGTAAAAGTGTATCAGAATAGGATAGAAAAATGGCTCAACAGTTTTTTGACCTAATATTCATAAGAAATTGCTTTCCCTAGCACGAATTATCTCAAAACTAAATCTAGAGCTTTTATGCACGAGCAAAGCCCAAGTCTGTGCTCCGGAAAGGAATGGTTAATTATCCAACCCCAAGTGGAACCTGTTGGTAAGTGCCTATAAGTAATCAAAATAATAGCACAAAATTTATGCAGCATATGAGCAGAGCCCAAAGAGAACTGGATGCTGGGCATTCCATATTCTTCCCAGAGTATTTCTCCCATTTTCAATCATAACTTTGTTGCCTGAAGTTTTCGTTTTCTTTTATCCCATCATATTTTCAAGAGATAGTGTTGACTTTTTATTTCCAAAGGCCCAAGTTTTCGGCTGCTCCAGCTTGAACTTGGGCTTTTAGTTAAGCGTATTCCTACACAGTGGACCTGTCGTTAAAAACGTTTTAACCCGTATACAATTTTCGATTCCGTAGCCTTATTCCAAAATCAGCAACGGGAAACTCTGTCACAGAACAAACAAATGAGTCACCTGTTGAGGTGAATGCTGATTAGCCAATGTTTAGCCTTTCTTCATTATCTTAATTCTTTTATAGTCATCTTTTGTCTCTATAAGTTAAGCTCTTAGGATAAAGAACTGTGAGTATGAGTACTATGCACGTGGATATTTAATTTCATAAAATAACACAAGTATCATGTAAATTTATGAGCCAAGATTTTGCGAACGCTCACCCATATCCCAGAGGGCAATAGTTCTGCAATTCAAAGAAAACTATGGTGAACTAATTGGTAGTAGATATAGATATTGAAACTTTTTATTGTTTTGAGCCATAATTATTTAAATCATTGTGTATATGATTAACAGATTCTTAAAATTACTATCAAAATATTTTTGTGCACTTCCTTCAATCCAAATAAGAAAAAATATGACCATATTTTTGTATAATGCTTATTTACAGCAGCTCTTTCTATTTTAGCATATTTCTAAAAAATGTTGGTAAAACAGAGAGCAACATGTACTCATGCAATTTATCATTTTGAAAAGAAGTTTTACTTGCAAAGTAATTACTTCCTTCCACCCTAGGAATTATGATACTGCTTAAATTATTTAATCACTTTACTCCTAATATCAATCATCATGGGTAAGTGATATGTGATGTGTCTTTATTAATATAGATTTCCCCCAAAAGTTCTTGTGAGTCATAAGGCATATTTTGTTTCTTTCCAGGTAAATGTTTTTTATTATCTCCTGCCTACCTCTACCGTGCCGATAAAGTAAGTAATATATATATATATATATATATATATATATATATATATATATATAACTTTAATGTCAATTTTACTGTGAGTGTATCTGTAATTGTGACTTGTGTAAGTGACTGTAATTTGTGAACATTTGGTATGAAAATTAGAGCAACGATTTTTAGTGTAATACTCGGCTGCTTATCTGTGGAGCGATTATTTTTCCCGCATTCACCTCTCCGCTTCACTCAAAGCAAACAACGAATAAATGAAAGTTAAATTTGGAGGTCAGTCTTCGATGTGGTTGTAAATGTTTATTAAAATTTAAATTTAATTTCAATTAACGTCATTGAAAATCTCAAGTCAACCAATCGCTCACTTCTCCGGCTTTGGCATTTTCCATCCCTTACCGCGAATAAACGAGCAACTGCTGTAGCCATGGTACTCATATTTAAAAGGGTACTAAAAACCCAAAAATAATGTGCTTTTTCTTAATAATCTATAATAATAGGTCAATGCGTCTAAACAGAACACCATAAAAATAAAATTAAGCGTCACTGTCTTCAATACACTTTATCTTATTCGAAGCCGTAAAATAGGACCCTCTACCTTGAAGTTCTCATTTAATGGCATGGTTTTCATGGTTCATTCATTCATTCAAGTATTCTACCAGCTGATTGGTAGGTTCTTGGACAGTCCCCATTTTGTATCCCAACCTAATAGAAATTGTCTCGCTTTCCCTCCTAAGTTATTAGATCCCTCTTCAATTCTTCATATCTTCTACCTCCTCTTATTTCGTCCAGAATTCCTATCCTTTTCCTTCCTCTCCCACGCTTCCCCAGTGTTCTCCCCTCTATCACTCTCTTAGGGCATGCCCTCTCCTCTCAAAACCTCCTCCATCCATCTCCTCTGCCTTCTCCGAACCTCTGCCACAAGCTTCCTCTCATCTCCGACCATATCCAATACCTCCTCGTTCGTCTTTCTCGCCAACCAGCTAACCTTCTCCATCCTTCTCCAAACCCACATCTCAAACGCCTCAAGTCTACGCACATCCTCCCTTCGCAATGACCACGTTTCCGACCCATATAGCGCCACGCTCCATATTAAAGTTTTCACCAGCCTCTTCTTTACGTCTCTTCCTAGACCCCCCCTCATCAATTCCCTTCTCTTCGAAAATGCATCTTTAGCGAGCGCAATTCTGCATCTGATGTCCTTACCACTAAACCCATTCGCCTCCAAAATACTACCCAGATACGTAAACTGCTCGACCTGCTCTATCTTCTGCCCTCCCACCCTTATATTCAGCCCCGCCTTCTTACTTCTAGAAAATCTCATTACTTTCGTTTTCTTGTGATTGATCTTCATCCCATACTTTTCGCACTGCACCTCTAATGCATTCACCATTGACTGTAACCCCTTGGCCGACTGACTAACTAATGCTTGATCATCTGCAAATCTCACTGATTTTATCATCTCCCCTCCTACCTTTATTCCTACCTCCTCCTCTCCCCATGCCTCCCTTACCATTTCCTCTGAATACACGTTAAAAAGCAACGGCGATAGTGGGCACCCTTGCCGCACTCCCCGTCCTATCGTGGCCCATCCCGATTCACCATTGGCTACCCTAACCTGCGCCGTCTGGTTCATATACAAATTCCGAATCAGACGCCTGTCCCTCCAATCGACTCCTAATTTCTTCAACACTCCCATTAATTTCGTCCATTCCACCCGATCAAACGCCTTCTCGAAATCTACGAAGCATGCAAAAACATCCTGCCCATACTCTAGGTTTCTTTCTACTAGCGTCCTCATCACCGCTATAGCGTCTCGCGTTCCCGTCCCTCTCCTAAACCCGAACTGGTCATCACCCAGGTATTCATTTGCCTTCTTCTCTAGCCTTCTGTTTAAAATCCTCAGAACTACTTTGGCCGCGTGGGATATTAAGCTTATTGTCCTATAGTCTTCGCAAGTTTTTGCCTTACTCTTCTTCGGTATAGGAATTAGTACATCCTTCGCGAAGTCTTCCGGCCACACTCCATCCTCATAAATCCTACGAATAAGCGCAAAAAGTTTTCCTCTTCCGTTCTTCCCCATGCTCTTTAAAAACTCTGCAGGTATGTCATCTATTCCTACCGCCTTATTCCTTTTCATGTCTCTTAGAGCTCTTTCGATTTCGCTATCTAGGATACTTGGTCCGATGCCATCGCTGTCGATGTCGTCTTCCCTTTCTATATCTAACCTATTGGGCCTTGTTTCTTTACTATAGAGCTCTTCAACATACTCCTTCCACCTCTCCTGGATCTCTCTCGGTTCTACGATCATCTTTCCCGTCTTGTCTGTTATCGTTGTAATTCCCCTTCCCTTGTTACCACCCGTCAGTTCCTTTACTTTCCGATATAATGCATCTGCTCTTCCCTCTTTTTGGTATTTCTCTAACGCGTCGATCTGTTCTCTCCACCACGCCTCTCTTGCTTTCTTTGTTTCTCTTCTAAGCCTGTTATTAAATTCTCGGTACTTTCTCTTACCTAGCTCTGAGTTTATGCTCTTCCATTTCCTTCTCTCCTCCATCTCCCTGATCATCTCCCTCGTTATCCACGGTTTTCTAATTTTAGTTGCACTCACTACGCCTACCGTTGCTTTCGCCGCTTCTATAATTCCGTTTCTCAAACTTCCCCATTCATCTTCGACTGATCTAACTCCATGGTCCTCACCCATTCTGTCATCCACCTTCTCCCGATACTTCTTCTTCATTTCCCCAGTTAATGTTTCCGTATTCCACTTTCGTACCCTCCTTCCCATTCTTATCTTTTTCAGTTTTACCCGACATTTCATGACTAATAAGTTGTGGTCTGTGTCTGCATCAGCTCCTGGATAAGTATGCGAGTTTTTAACACTATTCCTGTATCTGTGACGTACCATTATATAATCTATCTGGAACCTATCTGTGTCTCCCGGCTTCTTCCAAGTGTACCTACGTCGAGGATGATGTCTGAACCATGTATTCGTAATTACTAGGTTATTTCTGCGGCAAAACTCCACAGCTTTCTCGCCCCGGTCGTTTCTCCTTCCTAGCCCGTAATCGCCCACCTCCCGCCCATCTCTTCCTTCACCCACCACCGTGTTCCAATCCCCCATTACTACCAGGTGCTTACTTCCTGGTATCCTACCAATTATTTCCTCTAGCTGATCGTACACCCCATCTACCTCCTCCTCTTTATGATTAGAGGTAGGCATATAAACCTGGATTATAACTAAATTCGTTGGTTCTGCTTTTAGTTCCACGACTATTATCCTATCACTCACCTGTTCTGCATACACTACTTTTCTACCGAGTTTCCTATTCATTACGAATGCAACCCCGCGCTGACTTTCATTCCCTCCACTATAAATTTTTCTATAGTCGCCGCTCCAGTAATCCCCGTCATCCTTCCATCTTACTTCACCCAGACCCATGATGTCTACACCCACCCTCTCCATTTCTTGCTTTATATTCTCTAGCTTCCCCGCCCTCAGCATAGTCCTAACATTCCACGTGCCTATTCTGATAGTTTCGTTCATCTTCTTTATCTTCTTTTCCTCTGCTGCTGCTACGTCTGAGCAAGGATTTCGTGTGATGACGACCGCAGGGGCCTTGCTCCCACCGCTGCCGGGCACGACACCCGGCCCTCTTGGCCGAGTCCCGTAGTTGCCAGGATTCATTATCAATTGAGAACTGTCCATAATTTCAAGGTTTTTGTTTTAATTGAGATAGTCTTCCGTGGCCTTACTCAATAGTGTTTTTTACGTGACACCATCACTTCAGAGGCCGCCCCACTGGGGTCAGACGCCTTCTGCAGCCGCCTCACTGAGGTACAGACGCTGCGCGGACTACCATTCGTCTGTCTCCTAACCTTCGACCAATCTGGCATGGGTGACCCTACCAGGAGCAATGCTCCCGCCAGTGCAGCTCTAGGGGTCATCGGAGCACGCAAGCCCTTCAACCACGACAAGGTTGTAGTCCAAGAGAAGAGGTTTTCATGGTTAGGCCCGTAAATTTTTTCTGGGCACAAAATCAGTTCCTAAATAAATTTTCCAGATGATCAGATCTTGCTCAATGAATTTATCGTATCCCACTATCTGAAACCCTTCCATACATGATGTATTATCAAAATCGCTACTCGTTTTCGAGATCTATTTTACTATTACGTTTCCATAATATAAAATTAAAAAGGTAGGCATAGAGTGAAACCTACTTCCAGTGATAACTTTCAAAACAATCCGTTATCCTGGTAATCTATGGATTTTTAAAATTCAGATCAACGACGGTATAAGCGTACTATCGACACCTTTTGTGGGTGCGACGTATTCTCGGAAGCTTTGGCACCGGGGTTTTAAATAGGTGTGTCGTGGAACATTAGTGAGTTGCGAGTTGATTCCAAGTGTGCCTCGGAAAATGTAGGAAATGGTGAAGATATTTTATAGTCTTTATTTTTTATAGGAAGTTGACTTACGATATAATGGCGTGTCATGATCACACATGTTGTGGCATTATCAGGGGAATGGGTAACCCTGCGGGCAAGGTTAAGCAACACAGCTGCAGCCGGTACTAAGCTGGGGGACGAGATTTTTAGTGAAATACAGGTATGTGTTTTGACTAGATGGAGGTTGACAATGGAACTATCGTGGTCGGCAGGGAGTCATGGTTTTGAACCGATAAACCATTATTTTCAAGGTTGGAATCCAAAAATGTGCGGTCATGTAAGCATGCCTCAGTATAAGTGAGAAAGGGGGGTTGCTACGTTGGCTAAAACCCAAATTTGAATGAATTTCCTTGTGGATCGCTAAACTTGTTACGATGTATGAACAGGGTAAATTCCCTTGATACGTATTCGCTTCAATCGTTTCGTGCTTTCTTTAGTTGTGATTCCACACCTGTCATGTTAATTTCTCTTCAGCCCACCTTTATTTGATACAGTCGAAGCCGATCATCCGAAGTGTCCTCTCCGCTTTCTTGTCCAACCAACGACTTCATTTATGTTTTTCTACTGCCATTAATTCGATGTTCATTTTTATATGAAACTAGCGCAAATACCCGTTGATTCTCAAAGGGAGAAATAAAACTTGAAAATAATGTAGTAGTGCTGTTTATACAAAAGGGAAATTATTTCGAGTAGAAAAAATATAATGAAATCGCATTTAATTTTATATCAAAAATATAAAAATCGAAAACAGAATAATGGTATGCTGATATACATAGATGATGGTTTATAATTGAATCGAAACGTAGTGGAAAGCGGAAGGTACCCTTTGAAATTCGACGCGTGTGAAAGACATTGAACTTGTTTAAAAGAAAACCATAAATCCTGAAGAATAGTGTCAGCGTGGTCATTTAAGGAGTTTATAACCTATCTTGTACGTTGTTATCATTGAAGTAGACACGCTGACCATTTTCCAGGTGAACGGAGAGATGAGTTACCGTTGGTCCTCTTTCATGACGGGAAACCCAAAAATGGGCCACGCAGACTCATTACTACTTAAATTGCATCCAGGTTGATAGATGGTCACCTCGTTTCTCCGGTTCTCTTGAGCCATTTTCTGAGTGATTGACGGCTTCACCGCTTCCCATGTATACATACATATATGCATTCAATGACTTAATTGAGTAGCGCTATTCAACTTTGACATGTGCGTATAGTATCTTAATCAGGATTGGATAGTAGGGTACAATCCAGCACCTGACAACGTCAATAGGAGCATTTGTAGCGGCAGCCATGTTTAATTGATCCACCGTCACCCGGAATGCGCCTGCGGTTTAAAGAATAGCCATTATCATTGGTTACGATTGCTAAATAAAAAATCTATGGTGATTCTTAGTGAACTTGCCGATTTTCATGCACGGATTTCGTTCATTGTGCAGAATTTCCGTTTTTATTTCGAGTAGTTTAAATACCATTTAAATAACTGTATATAGCTGCTTTTTGGTCAGAGAATTCTAAAAAGTTGGATGCAGTGATTAAGGAAGATTTAAGATCAATATTAGTTTGGGGAATTGAGTACTTAGTTTAGAAAACTGCGGTTCATACGAGAAGTCTTGTGGGTGATATCTGACCCGACCTCAAACATTTCCATTCTGGCAATTGTGGTTTCCCTCCTGTAAAACATTGAAAGGCTAATTTGTATTTTCTTCGGTGTATACATTTTAGCTAGGCAATACTAATAATATACTGTGGCACGAGAAAAGGGAACGGATTAAAACAATGAATATGATGAGGTGAATTGTATGTCAAAGGAGTGTCTCATTGTGTATCTCTGTTTGGTTCATAATGGAGCGAGGGAAGAATAAATGTATGCTTATATCGGATCGGCAGTGTATCTCTATCGATTTGTCTCTCAAATCAGTTCTAGAGATATCCTACGGGGTTGAAATGATATCCTCCCTGTTATCCTGAAACAATCAATTACGCGTTCGCTCGCGTTATCGTTTTGTTTCTCCTTTCTCGCGTTATAATTTTTCAATAGCGTTTATGAGAGCGGTAACGTGATCTTCATTCTTCAAAAATTTTCAGGGGCTTTAAATCATTAATTTTAACTGAGGACGATTCATGGTGCAGTAACTGTGAGCATTGCCCTTCTAGAGCGATTTGCATTTTGGATATCGATAACGACAACGAGAAAAAAGGAACCGCTTTCCCACGTCTGAATATTTCAAGTACTTACCTAATTTCAAGTCTAGCGTGTAGCCTCCAAGGCTCTAAGAGTTCTCAACCTAGTCCTTACAGCAGTTGTTGTGCAATCTCTGCTCGCTTTTAGCTGTTTTCAACGAAACGGGTAGCTTTCCTTTTTATTTAATTTCGCGTAAGCATTAAGCGTATGGTGCATTTTTAATAATCATCTATATATTCTATATAATCGTCGGCATGAATTTTGGAGTTAGACAATTAAGCGCTTTGCAATATGACTCACATATTAATGGCTACTTTTTGCGGATCCACATTTTCACCTGAGAGGCGGCGAGGACAATAATCTTAGATCTTCTTTCCTAGCTTAGGCATGTTGAGAGCATTGTTTTCGGCGGTATTTTCTTTTTCACTTTACGGTGTTATTTTTCCTGCTTTTAAATGTAATTTTTATGCGTGATTTTAAAACCAGAAATTGTTAAGCAGTCTATTTGGTTGCTTTCAAACTCATTTACTTGCGGATATTAGTTCATAGGCAATATCGCCGCCTTGCACTAATTTTGGCTCCATCAAAACTCCTCTCGTTGACTATTTAGTGAAATTGTTTTAAAAGTGAAAAAGTAAAATGGTATTTAGTTAAATAATTTTTTAAATATGTTTGTGACCCATATGGCTTAGTATATTCCATTACCCTGTTTCACCCATGTACAACCATCTACATAGGTTTTGTCCTATATTGGCTTTGGAATATTGGAAGCCGATATAGGAATGTCCTATATTGGCTTTGGGAACTTCTCAAACTCGGAAGAACCTGGCCAAATTTAGCAAGTCCCATTAAGTATGTAAAGGTATGACATTCACGTAAAGTGGCCCCCATGTAAATGCTTCCCGGCGAATTCGAATCCTTAAGGCGAAAGTTCCTTATTCAATCAAGGAATTTAAATTCATTAACTCCATCTGACCCATCCAAGAACATGACCTGTATCTGAGGTAGTTTCCAGCGTTAAGTAGTGGAAGCGATTCACGATTAAATGAAACACTTTGAAATTTCACCTGACGCCTGGTCGTCATTAAAATTTATTGGCGGAATTTCAGGGAGTTCCATTTGATCGCAACTTGTATTCACAGTCTACATTTCTAGGATTGATGAAATTCCTTCCCATGCGACCAGCATCGCTCACGATCCTCCGACCCTGTCCTCTCCCACCTTTCATTTTCGATCTCCAGTACTAAAGCGCCCACATCTAATTAACAGTCACTCAAAGGAAAATGACGAGAGGCCATAAGGTACGGATTCGAGAAATTCGAGTCTCCCTACGGATCCCTTGATTGAGTCAGTCTAGAGTACGGGCTTTACTCCATATCAGCAAGCTCTTTTTTTTAATATTAAAACTCAGGGCAACCCGTAGAGGTTAAGCATGCTCATTAGGTTTTATATATTTCCTATTTCAATCATTAATCGAAATTTTTCCTTACATCAATGAGAAAATTAACAGGCGTTAATATATCACTAATATCAAGTAATTAATATCTTCTGTAAATGTAATTAATATTAATATGCTAATCAAAATTGAATAAGCTTCTTAATGAGCAATAAAACAGGAAATATGATTTTCACTGTGCTTTATAGTGGAAGAAGTTGTTTCACTAAAATATTAAGCTCATAAGTTTATTCAATAACGGAAAAATGTGTGGAACCACTCGGATATTAATCACAATTTATTCTTCCGAGATGCAATTGACATTAAAATTTTTATGATGCATAAATTGAATCAAGCTGATGTTTCATACTACTTTGTAATAGGTATAACGTAATTTAACGTTTTACATTTATACCCATCCATCTTTGAAATTTGAATAAACGTATATTCCAAGATTAAATCCTCATTATAATGAATAAAGATGAAACCCAGAAGTAGAGATGGCAACAATTAATTGTTCGGTGGAAATAATCGTTTTTTTTTTTCTTTCAATTAATCGATAAATCATATGATAATGAGTAACCAATTAATTGAATGATTAATCGACTCTTAATAATTAATCGAAGAAATGAGTATTTGCAACCTGGAAGAATTAAGAATCATTTATTTTTTTTAATTAATGCGCTATGTTATCTACGTCATTCATTTGTTTGGAGTGAATCACAACCAATAACTACAAACAGATTTAACAGGAATAGTAGTCAGTGTCATTTTTCTCTGAAGATGACAACAAGTTTTGAAACCTGGGTCGTGATAATAAATAATTAGTGGAGTTAACAAAGTTATTAAATTCTTCCGTAATGGATATATTCCTTGATACAAGTAGAAAATGGGAAGGTGCACTCCATGCAAAAACATTAGAGACAACGCTTGTATAGACCTAATCGGACTGGTTGATTATCACAAGTATTTATTGGTCATTAAGCTTGGTTATGTTAAAGCTTCCTAAGTGTAGTTGAAATTGGTGAAGTTCTAAGAAAAAATCAGTTCTCACTCGCTCAAACACAGGAATTGAATTAAGCTTGACTACTGGGGACTTCAAAATGATGACACGTGCTTGTTTCCGCACCCCTTCGGTGATGAAATAGAGGAGAAGTGGTAATCCCCTTACCCTCGGATTTGAGACCGGAGAAGGTCAGTGAGTAGCAAGTTTCCTCTCGTCAATTTTAAATGATACCGGCTGGGACCGTAATTCATCTGCGGGTAGGCGGACATTGACGATTTTTCCTGAGGGTAATGAAAAGTCGTATTTTTTACTACAGGTTAGATATATGCAAACAGAAAAAAAATCCTCCGAGCCACCTTAACTGCATCTACTTCTTCTTGTGCTCAGATTTTGCTTCCAAAGCATCGGAGAACCGAGAATCAAACTCAAGTTATGTTTAATCCGTGTTAGTACTGTAATGAAATCTGGTAATGCTAAAATTAAGCAACGTGGACAGCCCGCATTTTAATACGCATCATTTGGCAACATTCGTAAATGACCGTTTCACTTATCGTATGTGCAAAAGATGCAGTCACCTTTTCCTTCACTTCTTGTTGATTAAAACATTTGTTACCTATATTTATAGTGAAATCTCGGCCATGACGAGATAGAATTTATTTTATTTTCATCTTAAAACAAAATACGAAGTGATTTCCACACTTTTACTAATATCGAAGACTATAAATCTAATGCCGTGCATCTTGCTACCTTACATGCCTCTTCAACATATGACAAAGAGATGAAACAAAGGATAAGCTGTGAAAAATCATTTGACTTAAGCGGGATTCAAATTCGAATCTTTCAGTTGTAGATCAGGTGTCAGACAATTACGCATCCAAGCCATCTTAGCTCAAGGGTATTTTCATCGGGAGTTTGCACGAATTATTTGTTCTCGTCTCCATTTCACATTGGAGACGTTTTAATGCTTGAGAAGCTGATGTCGTGGAGGATAAATACAGCCTTGTCACTTTAGAACGACTAAAATTTTAAAACCATTTCGGAATATGGTATACAGTCACACGCACGGGTTTCAAACATTCAAACTATCCATAGGGATGAAATAGAGAAGCGAATATATCATTTGACTTCTCCTGAATTCTAACTAGTTCTAGGTCGTTGCCCGCTGAAATTCACCTAGATTCTAAAATGGCTTGGTGGTTTAATTGGCTAATATCTTTCAGGCACTTTGTAGATTCGGGTTCGAATGCCATTCATGTTAAATGATATTTTATTGGCCTAATTCATCCCTTTGGTGTATATCATAGCACTTTTGGGCGTCACTGCGCACCATATTATCCGTGAGTTCCGCAGAGATTTGGAAATTACTCTTCTTCCGATGGAATACCTCATTGTCTTGCTTTACGATACTTCTATAATTTTTCTGGAGAAAGCTGAGAGAAAGAGAGAGCGGTTGAAGTGGAGACAATGGCCTGGAGTTAAGGCTGGATGGAGTGAGCCTAGGGTATCCTGCTATCGGCAAGGGTGGGTGTGTGGGGTTCGTAGGAGCGTGGAAGTTAAGGAGAAAGGGTTTGCTCGTTCTGTGACCATGCTCAGAAGTCCCTGTGGACATGCCCTACTCCCCGAGGGAAGGTAGTCTAATGGCAACCAAGAGGAAAGAGAAAGGGAACCCTTTCCCTTCCTTAATCCATAGTGACGATTCGGTGAGAGTGGAGAATGGAACTGAGGGGTCGGTATTGAGCTGGTAGGGAAGCCGTGTGCGTTTATTGTGTTTTTTTTTCGGCTGGACCTTCTCTCCCTATCGCTTACGAGTATCCGATCAATCCCGGGTTAGGGTCAATGAAGATTCGCTTGGCGGTCTCATCCGCTTACACTATCTATTGTACAGTCGGACGTTGTCCTGGGCAAATTGTAATCTCCCCCCTCCCGTCCACGCCCTCCAAATCGACCTCTTCATTGAATCCATGCTTAAAAAACGAAATAAATCATCCCTGATGAATGAGGTAGCTTTTTGGAAAAGGTCGTATTCGTTTTAGGAATAAGCACAGCCAGAAGGGAAAATGTCTGGACATGCAACTTCGAAGTGAGATTGTGAGTGAAGTTGGAAAAAGTACAAACATATCCTATCCCATCACATCTTACCATAGCCTATCAATGTTTTTTTTATTTGGAGAAAGTTTACTTAAGATGAGTATTTTGTAACAAGGGGAAGTGTTAAGTTAACGAAGACTTACTAACTAACTTACTAACTAAAGGCATACTAGGAAAATGAGAGAGTAACAATTAAAGCTGAGGGCTAACTATGAAAATCCTGAATTATGAGTATGGTTAGTAATTATAAAAAATATATTTCATGGCTAACCAACATCCTAAGTGCTTAGTTTTTACTTTTCGGGGGTTATATTTTTTCAATCGAGAAATGCATATCTGAGAAGATGAAATTGTAATGGGTGCGAGCCGAGCTTCATAATGTACCATAAGCTGGAGCCCGATGGCAGTAGGAGATTGACTATATGCGATTATGAATTACCCATAACCTAACAGGCATAGAACTAACGTAAAAAATCGTCATATTCCACAGTTCTAATTGTTTATTTGCATGCTTGAGACAAACTTTACTAAAGGCGACAAATTTAAGAAAATCATTGTTTTTCCTAGTGGTATATGGTATTCTAAAAGTGTAAACCATTGAAAAATGAAATAAAAATTGAAACAATTTTGCAGTTGACTGCTTGAGTCTTGGCTGCTGGTCAAGAAACGTATAAACGTTTGCAAGCCTAAGAGGCAACCTAAAGCTTTCACAATTAGATAAGATGTATAATAAATGAAACAATTATGTTAATGTTGGTGAAAGCAAATAGAATATTTAGGTAACGGGTGAAAGTGATACCGGACTTAGTCATCTCCTGGTTATGCATAAAAACGTGAGAGAAATGACTACCTACTTTCACTCTGGTGTAGGGTGTTAAAGCAAGAATTTCATGGGAAAAAAGCTCCTATTTTCTATTAGTATTAGTTGTGCATAACTGGCTTAAATTATTTCTCCTACCTAACAACCTATGTAGTTTTTACTATAAACAAACATACTCTTCGCTAATACTGGTAGAAATATCTTAATACGATGGCTATGGTTCTAAAGATTTTACTACAGATCAATGCCGTTGATAATTGTGCTGTGAGCTATTATATAATGCATAGGAAGAGACCCTACCGTTCAGCGTGGAGCCAAAAGTCTTACCGGTATGAAGTTGGGTGGTAATCTCGCTAAATAACCAGTTATAAAATATAGCGTTTTCTTAAATTTTTGTTATGATATAGCTGTAATGAATTAATGCATGCTTGAAACCTAACTATTTACTATATGCACGAGTATAATCAGTTCTCTTGAAGTGAATTCGTGGATGACAAGAAAGAGTATGGGAGTAGGCACAATGATCTTGAATTGGAGCCCCGCTATTGATTATACTCTTATGTTTCTTTCTATAAGTGTCGTCAATACCGAAATCGTATCCCGAGCCCTCCCTTTCCTGAACCTAAACTCCTAAACTCGTCGTCGCTTAAATAGTAATTAGCTCTGCTCTCCCAACATTATCTTTAATATTCTAAGCAAACATTTTGGCTCGTGTGAAATTAAACTAATTGCTCTATACTCCACGCATTATGACGCTTTCTTCTTCTTCGGGATAGGAATTAATACTGTTTTCACAAAATCCTCTGGCCATCCTCGTAGATCCCACGAATAAGATCAAAAATGTATCGTCTTCCCTTGCTCCCTATATAAATAAAACCTATACATAGTAATGAGATTTGCATGACCTAGTATCTAGTATGTCATTTTGTACGGGTTTTCAACAAGTTCCATCACATTCTCATGCCAATAATTCCATTTTAAAAAGTGTGATTTGAATGGATTATGAAAACTGTTTGCTATCCTACTTTATCTTTCCCAATACATTTTCATAGCAAGGCAATTAAGGTGCCTCAATGCTACATAGGGAGTAGTTAAAAATATTATATATGAATACACACCGATTTTATGTTATTCAGTCATTGTGATTGTTACATAACATAAATAAGAACTAATGTTTTGCTATTGTTCCAAATTTAATGAGAAAAAGTGGGCTTGTGTAAATTTATTTCAGCAGTGCTTGAAGATAAGATTGTGCGCAACTCCACTTTCAAGCTGTTAACTCGTATGTTATTATTTTGAAAAAGGTACCAGCATAAATGCGTGGAACATGAAACCATTTTTCATTTGAATTCGCTGTAAATGGTAAAGTTTTAATAATAATTTTGAGCTACGAAACTAATTATCCCTATTCCCTTAAGAGCAAAGCAACTCCTAGTCTCAAGATAACCTTAATTTTAATTGCATACTAGCTTTTGCGAAGGTTTTATTAAAACGGGAATATTAGACTGAAAATTTCCCTTCCGTAATTGCGGACTGCTCCATCCCCTTGTGACTCGTGTACGCGTTGGAATGGGAGAAAGAGCAGGGAAAACAGAATTCCTTGTGGGTCCTTATAAAGGATCGTAATACGGAATGCAAGTTACCCGTGTATAAGCTGACCTCGTAGCACCCTCGCTGTAACATTTACGACCACTCGACGAAGTGGCTTACTGAAAGTTTGCCACGGAGAATGAATGTGGCGGTTAATGATTCATTTAGTTGGTCAATATTAGTCCCAAAGCTACTGTATACTCTAACGAGACATTTTTACTTTAAGCCGCTCCCTATTCCCAGTGTCCTAAAAGCCATATTTCATCTCGTTGAACCCATCAAGAAAATTTGTGTCCTAGAACGATACGCCAACATGAAAGTCGAGGGATTCAGGCTTAACGAGGAATTTGCAGTTAAAATACACGCCGCTAATGGATATCTCTGCCGAAGACTCTCATACCTGGTGTGGTACGCTGCATACGCAGTCGTAAGCTATCTTTTAATAGATATTTAGGTATTTGGTATATTTTAACGGACAGGGGTTAAAAACTCATGGTAATTGTTGTGGATTACATCTATCTTATCATCCCTGCTTCTTCATATTATCGAACTCATTCGCTCGGAATTTAGTATTGTTTTTTCAAAGTGCTTCGACGGCTAAGGTCATTTCGCACATACTGTCTGCCACGTACAGACAAAGGGTAGCAGCACTCGGACGAATCGGAGGATCACCCCTCCAAACTCGAGAGAGCCCAACAATTCTTAACTTCGGTGACTGATCGGGAACCGGTGTTTTCGTCGTGGTAGGCCGTTGCTCCGTACTTATCATTTCTGTATTTATCATAAAATTATTTTCCCCTTCCCCATTGATAATTCTCTTAAATTTTTGGGTCATCATTCGCTTCTTTTTGGTGCTTGGTGACAACCATTCATTTTAGAGAAACAATTTCAGCTGTCTGCCGCCTTGGAGTTGTCTCAGAGCTCGTTTGGAGCGAATCTGGACAAGACATAATATTTCAAGAGCATAAGGAAACTGTAAAGGAGAGCCGATATTAACTGAGATAAATTGGAAAAGCTATAGAGATAGCAAATAAAACTAATTTCAAATCAGACCAAGGCTACCACTTACACACCGAGTGGAAGAGAATTATCCTGAAACTAGGTAACAAGAGCAGCGTCTATGACGGAGGTCCTTGATACCTACATATGATCCAGCATCTTTGACCTTCAAAAATGAAGACATTTTACTAATATAAATTCCAAGGTAGCCTTAGTTTCAGTATTCTCCCTTACCTGCCTACCTTAAGTAAAAAACATTCCACTAATCGTAACGAAGGCCTTTAGAGCTTTTGAGAAATCTACAACGTTTATCAATAACTTTAAGGCGTGATCATCATCACTCATTGTAACTAATAGGAGGAATCTAATAGGATTAAAGTAGGACTTCGTTTGAATTTGAATGCTAGGTAGACATTTGAGATTCCAGGACAACATGATTTTGTCAGCACATTTTTAGCTGGTATTCAGTTCAAATCTCACTGCTCCTATCGGACATCACTTCACGGTTAATTCAAAAAGTGTTCATCATCACAGCCTTCAATTGGAAAAATGACGGATCATAAGATTGGGGGAGTAAAGGAAGGAAAAATACCGGAGGATCTGTGTTTTTGTGTTGGACGTCCAGCCCAAAGCAATGAATCACACTGGCGAAAAAACATGATGAATACCTGTGGAATGTGGAAGTGATAAATTATGATTAACTGAATCCATTTCCGAGATAACCCCACTCGAATAATTTACTCGAAATGAAAGTGAGGCACCTTAATTTTTGTACGATTGTGGGAAAGGAATTTCGATCATAAAGTATCTTCTCCTTGGTAACTTATTGTCAAAATTGTATTACCGTAATCAGAAGGCAAGAAAAATCTCATTCGAGAATGGGACGGAAATTGGGACGAGTGAGAAATGTGGGGAGTGAGGATATTTTAAATTGTGGAAATGAAAATGTCTGGATGGAGGAAAGAAATGGAGAGAGAAAATCGAGACCTTGTTGAAGAAGGAATTAGCGTTTCCCGGGTAAGCACGATGGGGAGGTATGGTGGAGGAACGCAGGAATCAGACGTGGACTGTATTAAGTTAAAAGGGGGCCGCAAATTCGTAATATAGTCACAAAGTTACGACCCAGGTTGGGGTGGCTGATTTAACTGCTATATTTTTTTCAGTCGGTCGGCTCGCTCATATCTGGCTTAAGCTATCACTACAACTTGCTCGGGGTAAAATTTGTGGTATTGCATGATGTAAATTTTTATGTAAAATTTTATTTAACTACAGATTTATAAAAAACGAGTGTTCCCCACACCCAAGAACCTGATTATGATGATAATTCATTAAAACCCGGGTCGTGTGAGTGTGAGAAAAAATCTGTGGTTGAGTAAAAGTTTGAGTATAAAATTGTAATGAGCTATCAAGCCCCAAATCCTTCTTATAACACGGCTTGAGTGATCATTGCGGGACACGTTTAGAGCGAAGGGAGAGGAAGTGGAAAACAGTAATCAAGACGGCGTCAAACTCAATTAGAACCGGCGGGATTTCGGGCATCGCTTTGGACAAGTGTTGGGCGAGGATGGGGGATTGGGTAAGGAAAATGAAGGAAGAGTTGGAATTAGAGGATGGAATGGGAAGTGAGTGGAGGGAAAATGGAGAGAAAAGTGGTAGAGGTGAATAACAAGAAGATAACTACTGTCGGAACACACCAAGAATTAAGGAAATGTGGATAGAGGGGAGACACCTTTTCCCTATGGCTCCGACCACGGAAACTCGAAATCTAATCAAGTCATCTCGGATTGACGGCATTCAGCTCCACCCATTTCAGGGACCCTGTTCAGATGACCCTTTCATTCACATGCCTTCTCCCCACTGAAAACACTTGAAGAGTTGGATCGTCTCCAAACTCAAACCTTGCGAATATTTTTTCGAAGTGAAATCAATGTTTGCTCGTACCCAACCCGTTTTAGACCGTCGAAATTCTCATCTTCATTGAACCAAAAAAAAGAAAGTGTATGATTTCATTGGCTTCAGAATTTTGAGGACCGTTACTCAAGTCTTCAAGCAATCAGTTTTTTTTATATATCATCTAAAATGATGGATTAACCTCTGGAAAGAGTTTATGTTCATCAGTTCATTAGGGTTTAGATGATTAGGACCTTAATAATTATTAATTATCTATAGTAATAAATGGGTGGATGGCTCAAAATCGACATGGATTAAATGCTAACTGCGTATTTGGTAGTCATCAATCCAACGATTAGCTTGTTAAAACTCTCCACTCCATTATTTTCAGATAACTGCTCAATTGATTCATAAGTCCTAATTTTGAGCTAATTCATAATTTTTATCCTGTAATCCGTCATTAGTTTTCGTTTCGTTTTCTTTTCGTTTCTTCTTCAATTAAATACTTTGAGGAGACTGTAATGGCTTAGAATGTATCGATCAAGTATATCTTTTCGACTTCAGAGGGTTTTCGTTGCATATCTAAAGGGACGGTGGCGCCCAGTTGTATGTTGTCTTCCCGTCAAGGAGGAATATATTACGATTGACGGGAGTACCAATAACAATCGTTGACCGTTTTTGTTAACAGAGTTCAAAACGGTTGCGGAATAGCTCTTTATTTTTATATTTTCAATAAAAATATTAAAAAAATCCGAAAACAATGTATGCTAATTGTTCTTTATTGGGGCTCATTATGTTTCATTGTAAATTTAAAAAGTAAAATGGGCAATCTGGAAATGAAACTTAGTGAAAATTGAGCAAGAACCCTCCTTTCATTGACTGACGATGACGTGGCGTGACGGATAAGTATTTGATAAGACGGATAATAGACTTTGGCAAGGTTCCCTCATTGTCCGTTGATGGTGCTGTCAACGTACAGTCATCGTAATTGGCTCCACTAAATAACAACGAGCAAGCAACCTTCGCGAACGCGACCGTCCATGTCCGTCACGTCAGGGAACGCCGATCAAATCCCCGCCCTAGCCTTGATCACGAACTAATCAAGTGAGAGGGTGATTTACCGGTCTATTCACTAGTTTAGGTATTTTATCATTTTTCACGAGAGGCCTGTTATTGACAGGGTGGTGTTGAATTATTTTTTTTTAAATGTAGGATCAAATATCTATAAATCGAGGCGAAAATGAAGTTCCACTTATAGTATCGTTTTTGCTTGTGGCCATCGTTGGCGACTTCTTTCTCCTCTGAATTTTCGCATTTATTATCACTCATATTTCTAGGCTTTGACGTTCACCTCTCTCAATTCTGCTTTTCTTCAGCCAGAATCTTCTCATTCTCTTGAAACACTCGTTATATTTAAGGTAGTATGAGTGTGATTTCTTTAGCCAAGAATTTGATGAATTTGGCGTTGTTTTAAAGGAAAAACTCTAATCATTCCAATTGTATAAAAATAGTAACCCCTTGCGGAACTACATTTCGAGCTACTTTTCTAGAAATATAAGCTGTTTCACATGGGATAGATAGCGGCCTTGCTCTCCAGAGGGAGAATATTGACAAAATTAATAATTTCTAAAAACCTTCTGTTGAGAAGGCATTTTCACCGCACGGCGTGAAAAGATGAGTCACGTTAGAGATATGCGTACGTATATTTATTTTACTACTGAGAAGTTTTGAAATGTTTGACCACATGTTTGTGACATTATCATCTATATATAAATATTTACTTCGTAATTAATACAGACGCTGAAATTAAAAAAATAAAATTCGTGTATGGTCTACGTCATGACTCCGTTTTGAAAAATTTCGATCAAACTACCTAAATTGGCACTCAGATCCTTCAAGGTAGTTTGAGCGAAAAATCATTTTACCTAGAATTTGATGAATTTGGCCTCATTTTAAAGAAAATAATCTCATCTTTCCATAGATATCAAAATATCAACCCCTTGTCAAACTACTTTTCGAGCCATTTGCCTAAAAATGTAAGCTGTTTTACACGGGATAGATTATGCCTGTGCGCTCCAGAAGGAGAATATTTAAAAAATTAGGTTTTAAAAATTAAACTTCTAGCTCCTACATTTCGTCAAAAAACTACCGGTATGTAGATTGCATGTTTTCTCGACTATTTATAAAAAAATATCTATTGATCACCACAGTATTTTTTACAGAATCGCAAAAACCTGCTGTTTTGAACAGTTTTCAGCCGTACGGTGGGAAAAAATGTAGTCAAGTTAGAGACTTATGCAGCTTTATTTAATTAATTACGGAGATATTGGTCATATATAACTATATCTCTGCGCCATTAATATTACAATATTTATTTCATGCTTCTTACAGACGCTGAATTAAAAAAATGAAATTTGAATATGGTCTCCATTATGACTAGGAAACTATCTCGCTCAAACCACCTTTACTTTTCGTTAACCTTACGCGCGAAATTTCAGCTCGTCATAACTATACAGACTTCAGTTTGGGCTGTAGTTGGGAGCTAAAGTGATTTTAATGATATGAATCAAAACCTTGTTCATATTAAGTAAGTAGAGTAATGAATCCATATTTTTAGTGGTAGAATGACCTTGCATAATGACACTCGGTGAAAATTCATATGGCTTATATAATATTGATGTCTATCCCATAGGATTCACGGTCTAATTCACTGCAGCCGATGACCTGTTTATATGGATATCCGTCATATATTTCACATAAAAGCAGACGAGTTTAAATTCCAAGGTTTAAGAGCTTACCTATACTCCCAGTTTAAAAAAAACTCCACCACTGTAAATTTCAGTGCACATTTTGTGGACGAAACTTAATTATAAACAATGAAATAAATAATTATTTTTTTACTATTAAAATTATTGAAGTACGTTTTTGCTTCCAATTTCTTTTTTTTCTACTTTTTATTAACTTCTAAATATTGTTATTTTTTTCAAGACTCGTGGGTAATTTAATTAATATAACGGATGACGCATTCATTTTTAGCAACAAGATGCCAAGATTTCTAGCGAGTTTTTTGACCGAGTAATGTATACTCTCAAAGGAAAGGGATATTCGATTTTCCCACTTTCACTCGAAAGGGCGAAGGAACGGGCTAGCCAAAACCACATACCACCTGACCTCTCCCAAAAAAGAAACACCTCCGGATGAGGGAGATAGCGAAGGCGTCACGGAACGGCCCAAAAGCACTCAAGTCTTTTCAGAGGTGGAGGAGAGGAATCTATTATGGAGAACTTCGCAACTCGTGCGAGTTCAAGAGGGAATAGAGGGTTCAGCCGTGTGTGTATTTGGAGCGTTCAACCGCTTTGGCGCCATATTCTGTCGTGACCGATTCGACTCTCCTTTGACCCTCCCGTAAATGGCAAGCGCACTTACCCGAGCCGCTCACGGAGTTAGGTAGTCCTTCGAAACCAACCCTCTCTATTCAAGCATCGACGGTAGTGTTGCGTGTGTGTGAGAGGAACTGACTGCTTGCCTGGTGTGGGAACGTTCGGGAACCTTGGGTTGTCTGGCGCTAAGAGGTGACGGCGCCGGAGCTATTGTGACCACGGGGGTGTGAAGTAAGGTATTGTTGGAGGACGTGGGGGGAGGAAGTGTGAGGGAGAGGTGCCGAAGAGTGGCGAAAGACTGAGATGGGTGGTTGCCGGGGGAGAGGTAGACCTCGAAAAAGATTTGAAGAACAGTCTAGACGTCACGACGACTCTCTTATCTTGCCTCGTCTTACCGTCAGTTTTTCTCATTTCGTAAAATACCCTCCATTTGAACTTGAACTAGTATGCGAATTGTCATAGTGAAATTTACAAGTTGGTAGGTGAATAAGCTTTATAAATCCCGCACTATTTTATTTTAAAATGATTCAGTGTATTTAATTGCTACTATGGTTCTTTCTATGCAAAGAAATAATCGGTATTCAACCACGAGTCTGATTGTAATGCAACTATATACTTGCGTGAGACATAGATGTAAAGCTGAATTTTTAAATATGGTCATTGAAATGAATTTCTATGACCATTCGCATTGTGATCACTTGATAGTGACCTCCAATAGGAAAGCATACGCAAATCTTTGAGAATGTTCCCGTCAGGCGATGGCCGCCGATCAGGTCATTCCTGTTCTTAATAGGCGATTAATTGTTGCTGTAACAGTACTAGGATTTGATCCAAGTATAGCCCATCAACAGATCATTGGTGGAAAAGAGCTTGGTAAAAGCGGTCTTATGGCTCTAAGTTCGAAAACCATTGGTAAGGGAAATAAAAATACCACGCAATGTCTATGCGGTTTGGATTTGGATATGAGTTTGTATTGAAATTGAATGCGAATCATGAATTTTTTCCTGCTTATAATTTTAAAAATTTCCTTGAATTCCTTATTTCGCGCCACAAGCAGTATATGCCTACGCCATTATTATGAGTGAACTGCCGATGTCTAAAACCCCCGGCTTGTGTTTCAAGAATGAATGGCATGCAAAGGTTGCTGATGTTGGATGCCCAGCGTGCATTAGTTTTCTCGTTTTTATTTTTATTTAAAATATTGATTTTACCACTGGGTGGATTAAGCTGAGACTATTTGATTCCAATTTGAAGTTTATTATACTTCATAATTAATTAGTGAAGGGATATATTTCAGCAGTGGGAACGTGCGGCGAGAAAACAATGCATATTAGAACGGTAACCCATCCTATCGCGATATGTTTAGTTACAAAAAATATTTTTAAACTAATACGGTAGTTTAGGACGTCAGTGTGTTGAGTTCACTGTGAAGCACACTTACACTTTACTCGAATGCATTGAACTATGTATTCGGGCATTTTATGAAATCTTCACAGTAGCTTAGGAAGAGTAATAGCGCTTGATAACCCACGATACTCCCTTAACCCTTTTAGAAATTTTCCGTCAGTGAAGAATACTTTGTGGTGTAACTGGATAACTCACTTGATGTAGGCAATTTGGAAATCTGAGTTCAAACAGCAGTCTAGTAAAAATAATTATACAGACTTGTTTCGTGCACGCGAGCCTGATTGCGTATAGGGTATTTCAAAGTTTATGGAACAATTTAGGCGGAGACTCTTACGCATCCATAGGAAATCGAGTTTATCTTGCTGCATTGTTTTTCATGGTCACGCGTCGCTACTTATTCAGTTGTTTGTTATTATGTTTCATTGGTAAGAGTCGAGATATTTGTTTAATTAGCGCAAATAAATCATTATTTTTTCTATATCATTTGGGTAAATTCTTTCTGTAAGTGTATTTATCATTAAGTAGGCTCAATATTCACTTTTGTATTTTGACTTTTTCGTGATTTTTGCAGTTTATTTACCGACAAATCAATAATTATTGGCTCGTAACCAAGAAAAGTAATGGATTAAGTGAAACTCGATTTCCTTGAGAAGCGTAAGTGGCTCCACTCAGTTCGTTAAAACTTTTGGACACAATTGTTCATGGTTGATGGGTGCTATTTTACCTATGCACAATCATTTACTGAGATTGTCTCTCTCGCTTTACGCAAGCCGTCCTGACAAACAAAACTTAGGTACTTCTTGCGTATACATTAATAATACCGACAAACCTTCCATTCTCTTGGGGCAGACGATGGGCTCAGCAACTGGAGTTAATGTAACTTTCGCGAAGGATAAGAAATCGCGATTTCTCACTCAGGACCTGTGCTTAAGTTGGTTTCTTGCTAGTTTATTGCCAGATTAAACCAGCCGACTACCTGGCCCCTCAATCATTTTCGCCTTTTATCCGCTATCGTAATTAATCCTGTGATTAGAATTTCAAAGGTTATTCCACGCAAACTCGACTAAATTACAATATACCCGTAGTTCAGACATTATCGATTCTCTCGATTTGTGGCAAGAATTATTCACACAGACGATTAGCCAAGTATTAGACTAAAAAATTAATATATTTTAACATTATTCGATATATATATATATATATATATATATATATATATATATATATATATATATATATATATAAATAAATAAACTATGCCACAGGTGGGGCGGAATTAAATATAGACACATAAAAAAAGAACACTCACACCATACGTTGATATTTCGGTCTATAGAACCTTTCTCAAAGATAGAAGGATACAAGATGATGTCTAAAAGGATACAAGATGATGTATCCTTCTATCTTTGAGAAAGGTTCTATAGACCGAAATATCAACGTATAGTGTGTGTTCTTTTTTTATGTGTCTATATTTAATTCCGCCCCACCTGTGGCATAGTTTATTTATATTATCGCGTGTGTGATTTTCCACGAACTCGTATATATATATATAATCCTCCCCAGGCGGGATTCGAACCCGCGACCTTTGGGTTGGCAGGCGAGGACGTTACCCCGCCGCCACCGAGACCGGCGAATATAAATTATAATATTGTTATATTGAATATATATTGAATAATGAATATATATTGAAATATATATATATATATATTCATTATTCAGTATATATTCAATATAACAATATTATAATTTATATTCGCCGGTCTCAGTGGCGGCGGGGTAACGTCCTCGCCTGCCAACCCAAAGGTCGCGGGTTCGAATCCCGCCTGGGGAGGATTTTTCTCCTCCAGGGCATGGTTGTGTGTTCTCGTCCATTGTTATATGTTAATACCCCGATATAAAGGCCAATATGAGCTGTTTTCGGTGGTTCTTGAAAAAAAAAATAATAAATTAGTATGCTTCAAATGCCTGAAATCGGCGCAAAATGGCGCACCACGCTCTGAATAAGACTCCAAAAAATATCGATTCAACGGCTGGATTTCAAATATACAGAAAGAATTTACCCAAATGATATTTTCGTGATTTAGAAGCAGCAATGTGACTTTTTTTTTATCAACTATTGTCTACACATAGATTTGTTCTCAACACTGAGCGGAGTTTAATTTTACCTGTTTAAAAGAATAAAATCCATGTATTATAGCAATATATTTCAAGCAAATTAATTTCCTCTTTCTCTTGATAAATTTCTTTATTTATCCTTAGAAATCTCCGCCCTCAATTTATCTGAAAAGCTGATACAAGACTATTTGTAGAATACGTAATCTATTATTTTTGGCTCACAGCTAAGGAGTTTTAAATGCTGACAAAAATATGTATATTTCACCCTAGAATGCCTCTTCAAATATCCCTTTTATCATTATATAAAATTTTCTACTTTCCGTTTCTGTTGTTCCATCGTACCGTGGCTTCGAGGCCTAAGTAATGGATATCACTCAAGGAGGCTTACAATATATCATTTTTTTATAATTCCAGTGTGTTAAGATTTTATCCATGGATTTCCTTTCAGAGTCTATTTGGCATTAAACTTGTTTACTTTTAAGGGTTCAGTCATAGGTCCGTCTGGATAGAGGGTAGTATGCTGGTCCATCTTTACATTTTCGGGAAAATATTTCCCAGAAGCAAGAGTATTAGCACTAACTTTGTGGAAACATAAGATACACAACATCTTGAAGAAAGAGAAACAGAAACACTGATTAAACTTTATACATTTTAATGACCACTTTCCAAGGCTTCGGAACTTTAAGTCATCATTGAGGGGGAAAAGTTTTACAAATATTTCAGCCTTATATATCATAACATTGGAGGTGGGGTAGGAAGTTGAGAAAAAGGGGGAGGGTTGAGGAATAACAAGGGAAGGTTGACATTCGTATTAGGAAGTCTGACTTTTAGGAGAGTTGAGTGCGTAACAACAATATCATTACTATTAGATATTTTCAATTGTTCATAGAAGTTCATTTTATGCCCTTTATCCATATAATGTAGGGATACGGCTTAAAAATTAATAATTAAATCTCTGTCCAATGATTCTGAAAAGCCTTGCCACCGGTCTGTATTAAATTTTGCTGGAAACGTTTCCCACAAATTGTGGAAAAATATTTGCTGCGATAAGAATTGTTTCTTCTTAAAATCATTTAGCAGTTAGTAACAATTTTTTTGATTCAAAAGACAACGATAGCAAGTTATAAAAAAGTGGTGTATATAAAATTGTGCTTAATCAATGTGTTATGCAATGCATCGGCCAAAACGGTCGTAGTATTAAAACAAGAGTGAATGAACATAGGTTTTCTTACGTTGAATCCTATTTTACAAAGCTCTTGTAATCGTCCGATAGTTTAAGTCACAATACGGAGGTTAATAATGTCCACTACGTCGGAATACTTGAGTTAATTATGGTCAGTTCTTTAGCCTGATCATTTTTCGTTTTAAAAAAGTTTTACCTTCAATTTGTTCGGGGATAAACTTGGATTGACTAAAAATTTCTGTGGAGGTAAAATGAGGAGCTGGAAGTATGGCGCGAGAGAGTTATGGAAGGAGGATTGGCTTTCATCATGGGAAATGGAAATATGACGTGAACTGAAGTCGGTCGTAAGCCATAAATCTACGCTTTCATCCCCAAATATGAGGGCCTGGGTCTTCTTCCGTCGTTTTCTCTTCCAAACCCCAGCACCTCATCTTCCTTTCACTGAATTTATTCTCAATCTATCCAAATTTGTACTCAGATAACTGCTTCTGTCTTCATTTTTCTAAATTAAATTTACGACGTGTGGTACCGGAATTACTCCAGTATGTGAGGAAAATATTCTCCTTTGGACACGGATGGCTAACTTCCCTCGATAGGTGTGCTTTGATCTCGAACTTTTCCATCAATACTTTTGTTGATATTGGAACTTGCTATTTTTCTTATCGGTCCACTCTTTGCTTACCTTTAAAATTGGCTCCTGTAGACTGAGTTTTCGTAAATTGCAATATTTTCTTGCCTATGTTATCGCACCACCTTTTTCGTAGTATACCAAAATTTCTTCAACCTTTGGGCACTGTATCTCTTGCGACACGTACTAATGTGTCACTCGTCTTTCTGCTTATTCGTTTGTTCAATTTTCTCCGTTTATTTACCCAGTTATTTTAATTTATATAATTTCCTTATGTTTTCACTTATTTCTCTGTCAAGCAGTGGTTTTCCTGCAATCCTTGGTAGTATTTACAATTCTGTGATTTCATATTATCTAACAGTTATCTTATATTTCTGGTCTCTTCTCTGCAGTATATGCCATAATTGGTCTTATAATTGTTTTATAAATTCTGAATGTTGTTTCTCGATGAGAATCTTAGCTCAATTTTCACAAACATTGCCTACGAGCTGAAGTATCTGGTGCTTTCCCGGTGAATAACTTGAATAAGAATCTCCTCGAGTCTTCATCCGAGTGACAGGTTCCATCTGTCCAACGTTTTTAGATCCGATACGGCCCTCATCATCAGCATCCCTGAATACGAGGGCTATATTGCACATAAAAACGTTGTATAAAATGGAAGGTATCACCCGAATGAAGACCGAGAGAAGATTTATATTCAAATCCCTTCATGCCAAGAGCTGGCTCCTGGTGCACACCAATACTTAAATCCCTTCCGAAGGAAGAATTTCGTGATTAGACAAGCATATCGGGAATATTTGGGGTAATTTTTTTCCGACGGCTACGGTTTCCCCCCTCCCTGAGTAGGACTCATTTTTCTTCATACTAGCTCATACTGATAGCAGTGCTTAAGAACTATTGTTGCTTAAAAAAGGAGAAAGAAGGTAATGAATATCTATTGAACATCACTTATTACCAGAATAAAAAGAATTTGGTTATTTTTCACACTTATTTACTGTTACCAGCCTAGTTTCGATGGTTCAACCGGTCTTTGTAAGTCCTATGGGCTTTCTGTTTAGTTAGGTAAACCTTTGATAGTGAAACCATACATCCCGGCCAGGTCAGAAAAAATGGAAAACTATAATGTACTTTTAATCCTCGTGATATATAATGGTCATATTCCATAAAGTTACGTCGTACGTGATACAAAAATATCATCTTATCCCGATTTAGCTCCTGTTATTGGTGTATATCATGAGTGAAAATGTAGAGAAAGGTTTGAAATGTCTATCGTTTAGCATTGCTCTTTAGAATAATTTATTTTGCAAGTGTTGAAGAGTCATTTTCGAGTGAATGAATCGTTAATGCAGGTTAATTCAAATAATTAATGGTGTTCTTTAACACGCTTAAACCAAATTTGAGCTAATTTCGAACTTTCCTGAAATTTCATGTAGTTAACATTTGTGTGATTGTTCACCTACTTTAATAGTTTATCGGACATAATCTGCAGTCACCTCCGGAAGTGTACGCGTCCATTTGTTATGAACCGACAGGCTATCATAAAAGTAATATTTTATATTGTGTTTGAGCGCGTGGCTGTGCCGATTTGATTCTTGCGTGACAATTTTTATTTGCAATAGTTGAGTGCATTGAAGTGACAGCTAGCTTAACGCTCATTTGTTGGTAGCTTCGGACCAATAATGACATAATTGCGGAAGAAACTTTTATGAAATTTGAGAGAAAAATTGGAAGGTCGTAAAATTGTAATATTAATAAGCAAACTGAATTATTGCCCATCAACATCGAACCCACTTTGGGGGGATAAGTGATGAAAGTCATTCAGTTTTAAATAACCATATTTTTTCCTCGAAATCAAATAAGGATGTATCACCGTTTTTTTACTACCTTTTTATGACTTTTCGTTGAAATCCAACTGCATAAATCAATCCGATGGCATTTGAATTTTTTTCATACCGGATATGCATTTTGTTTTCGCTGGAAGAAAAGGTGTTACTTTTTTGAATTTATTGTTTAAGTTCTTTATGCCAGAGTAAATTTAGCAATTCGTTCAAATTTTAATGATGACTATTGTGTCTCAATGCGATCATGTTTCACCTGGAAAAATACCCAAATTAGTTATTAAGCTTTTGACGTCTCGATTTTGCTCGTTAGTTTTAGATTTAGTCAGTAAGCTCGTTAAAACATTATTAGAATTCTTGTACCTAGGCAATGCGCAATCAATATTCTTGTTGTCTTCTGTTATTAGAGGTGTTCAGCTTGTCTCCGTATTTTGCTGCGGCTGAGGATTCGTGTGATATTCTGGTTAAGCGAACGATGGGTCGAGATTTTGTTGTCCCTGAAGGACGTCGTTGTCACCCGTGTTATCGATTCGACTCTAACAACATGCGGTTTCCCTGAAGCAAAATTACCATATGCGCAATTTCTTCCATCGGCCACATAAAAAAAGGAAACAGGCTGTTTGTTCACATTTTACCATGCCCTCCTTTGGTCACTCCCTTTTAGAATTCAGGCCAGCAGCTGTGAATGTTTGGGCTAGGCTTTGATGACGATTAATGGATCGAGTGACTGCGACAAAATCATCCCAATTTCATTTTTGCATTGAGTACAATCAGGGTGGCGTTAAACCTTTAATTTCCTCAAGATGTTGGACAGAATCATGCATGCATAGCCTTAAAAAATAATACTTTTTCCGTGAAAACATGTGAATCAGGATGCCCGAGCCCGACAGCGTTGAGCAGCGTGACAAACTGAACAAGTATTGCATTCCATGTCGCTACAAAAATACTCAAGCAGTTCGTAAATGAAAGGAGGGGTGGAAGAAGGGTGAGTATGGATTGATGAGCAGAATTAATACTCCCAGGTTACATGTGTTTGGTTGAAGTGGTAAAAGACGATCGTAGTTAGTCCCTCCTTTTTCAAAAATTAGGGTGCTTCAACGCAACAGAAAGCTGGTGAATTTTTAGTATGGCTAGCTAAACCAAACACGTATTTCATGATTCCCCAGAAATTATCAAGGAGTTTGAAAATGAAAACAACAGGAGTAAAGTAGAAATTAAAGGCAAATAGACGGTACACTGAAACTCTATACTACGTTTCTTTTTTCTCCTTTCCATTTTAACCTATAAACGCCGGATTTATATGACCTTCGAAGTCTCTCCCTGCCGGATTTAAATTGGCCCTTTTAAAGTTTTCTTGTTGTGTCTAAGCCAAAAAAGGCACTTTCGGCAGTGAGAAGCACCAAACGGCGGGCCAATATTGGCACTTTCGGCGTTTAAGAGTTAAAGCGGAACACTTGATGATAACTCTTCTACACTACTTCAATTGATCAAGGTTTCGAAAAAAACGTTCGATCTTAAATATATCAGATTTCTTGATATATAACAGTTAATTTTATGAATAACAGATTTCTTAAAATTTACCTGTAGAATCTGAGGTTTAATATATTCCTTTAACATATGTATAGGTGATTGATCGTGAAGTAGGATCCACCGATAAACATTTCTTTCAATCAACATGAACCGCTGTGTACCATGAAATTATAGTACAGTAGTATTAGTACTTTTTATGAAAATATAGTATTAGTACTTTTTAAAGAATAGAATCCCTCGATAAAGTTGATGATTTTTATGGTAAAAGTTGTAGCCGAGACATTGGTACTTAAAAAATGAACTAACTGAAGTCAGTTGTTAATTGTAAGGGGTTCTATCCGGGTTTCTATGTAGGTATCTATCCGGGAGATTTTAGTATGTAGTTCTACTTGTTAAAGAATAAAATCCCTCGAAAAAGTTGATTTTAAGTTTATGACTAGAAGTCAAATTCAAAGGTATTATTCTGTTGGAGAATGTTGGAAACACATCAATACAGTGTCAAAATCCTGGAAAAAGTGTGAAAATCAGTCATTTTCCATTCGAAAACAAAATGCAGACTTGAACAATAAGATAAGGTACCATTGATCTGTGGCGCCGTTGGTAAAACAAATCAGCGGATCCTGCTTAGTAAACAGTTACCTATTTCTGCCCTTAAACTGTGTTGCTATGTTCCCGTGTGAATTATATTTGACGTTTTCTGACGTGACGGAAATGGAATTCGACGTTCGCGAAGCTTGGTGATTGTTGTTGTATTGTCATATGCCGGCGGAAGCTTCGAGTAAGTTCCCGAGGTCGCCTGACGGTGTTACATCACCATGTGCCAGTCGAGGGTTCGAGAAGGTTCCCGGATTCCCTCGAGAGAGTTCCCCAAGGTCTACGGAGTAATATAAATGGGCGATTGTCGGCACGGCGCGGAGAGTAGTCAACATGCTAGCAACACGGCACCTCGGAATTCTACCTCTTGTATTCTCGGAGAATAAAATTAGTATACTCATCGGAAGTTGGTATTTTATTCTAAGAAAGAAAACACTACAATTGTGATAGTTGGAATTTACATTACGATGTTCAAATGTTGATAGTGCAGTCAAGGGACGACGAGTGAGCCTTGTCAAAGCCTAACTTTTCCGTCACGCCTTTGAACGGCAGTCAATCGGAGGAGACCTTTTTTTAATCTTTATAAATTTTAAGTTCCAGATTGTCTATTTACTGTTTAACTTAACAATAAAACATAATTATCCACCTCAAAGAAATATTTGTAAGAAAGTTTATGGATTATTTATATTTTGGTTGTAAAATGTGAAAATAAACAGCTACATTGCAACCGCTTAAATCTTTGTTTGCAAATACTGTCAACAGTTGGCATTGAATAGCCCAGTCGGTCCTAAAACTTTCCTCCTTGACGTGAAGTGACGGAAAACTGAATGCCACAGTCAGTTTCTGTCACGCTTGGAGAAGTCGATCGTAATACCACCTAGCAGGGTGACATAAACAGTACGATTTTCCACTCACTTATCTCTCTTAGTTTCTCCAAATTGTTTGCGTTTCATTTTTGCAATTAGCAACTTGGATACCACCAGGGCAAACAATGTATTTTATGTGATTCACATAAGACCGTCATATTGAATCCGAAAATTGTTTTCTTTCATTTTTTATGTATGATTTGTAATCAGCGACCCAAAAAAACCATTCATGTCAAATTTCAAACCTATCAAATAACATTATTATATTTTTACCAGCATCTAGGGATTTGGCCCTAGATTTACGCCTTACGGTTAGGTGTTACTTAAATTTTCCCCAGGTTGCGCGTAGTAAATGGGGTGGTATGGTGTGCGCGAAATAGGTTGAGTGCTTTCACATAATAAAATGGGGCATGAAAATAGCGCGAGCCAAAGTGCTGATCGCCGAAAGTGTTTTTTTTTACGTCACGCCGGCCCTGACGGTCACGTGAGAGCACATGACGCCTCTCCAGGTGCACCATGTCGGCGAGGGGTTTCGACGCCAACGGCGCGCGTAGAATTCGCGCTCACGTCTTGACGAGAGAGAACACAGGTGCGAAATAAAAAGCTCGCAATGATGTTGAAATCTCCGCAATTCCCTTAGGGCTCTCTCTCTCTCACTCTCTCTCTCTCTCTCTTTGCATTTTACAGGTGTTTTTTAGCCATGCTCAGTTGGAATGAATATGCACGAGAATCCTGTGATGGGAATAAAAGAATTGGCGAGTTTTATGGCTTTCGTTTTTACTGCGCAATTTCGTAACATACCTAGGTATCTGGAATTACGCGGGGAAAAATGCAACGTCAGAGTCGTGAGTATTATAGGTGATAATAGTATGTGATTATGTGTGCATTTAAGAAAACACGCTTTTGTTCAAATTTACTAAAAAGTCAAAAAATAATTTTTTCATCACTCGGAAAATGAAAGCATGGGAATTTTTTCTTTACCAACATCCAAACTTTGTAATTTATATCAGTATCTATTCCACAAGGTGGGTGCTTTTTTACATATTATTGTTTTCTACTATTTAGCCTTAATATAAATTGCGTAACAGTTCTTTGAAATTTAAACTATTAGCATTTCTTCTCATCATAATTGCTAATTTCAACTCGCGACACCGGCGGCCGTAGGCGGTGGGAGGAAAATCTCCAAGTGCCTCCGTAAATTATTTAAGGACAGGAAAAGGATGCAATGAGTGCTAGAGGTCCCTAAACCACACTACCACCTAATTTGTGCTAGGAGTCACATTTCCACTTTACAAACAAAACGGGAATCAACGCTGCTTCTACTTCACTCACTCAGTGATTCAAGCCGAAGGTTGGTTTGGGCGGTTGAGGGTATAGCTCACCCCGGACTAAGCTACAGGCGGAATAATATCACACATTCAGGGTAGGGTGGCCCGGATTTGAACCTGGAACCCTTCGATCAGCAGCCAAGCGCTCTGCCCACTAGGCTACCACGCTCCCCTTGAAGGTGAAGCCTTTGGACGCTCCCGAACAAAAACAAAATACTCGGAGTGCGAGGTGGCCCAGGGAAAGGAACTGGCCCCCCTACCCTGATTATATGTGAAATTCACACGCCTGTGGATTAGTCTGGGGTGAGCTCTACCCTCAAATATCTAAACAAACCTTCGGGTTGAATCACTGAGTGAGTGAACAAATCGGGGCATTACGACGCAACCCGCGACACAAAATGTAAAAAACCATTTAATTTTAGTAGATTATCTTATAATAAGTAAATTTAATGACTGATTCATAAATTGTCATCCAGATGAAGTAAATGTGCCAGATTTAAGCTCAATTGGACATTGGGAAGTGGGTTAGATTTCGATTATAAAATTCGATCTAGACAAACTACAAACGAACAAACAGGATGCCACATGGATTTTTTTAACTCCGAAAAACCATTTTTTGTCAATAAAATCTCAGGTTCTTGGGATATCTTCTCAGTGAAGGTTGATTAAAATCCATATTTTATTTTTTAATCATACGCTAAACACGCGTGAGTATCAAATCAAGAAAAATTAGCCTGTTACTTGAAGAATTAATGGGTTCATTTATTACCCAAATGTACAAAAAAGCGACATTTTGAACTTTGACTTAGAGCAGTTGAAGAAGCATTTAAACTTACACAAAGTCGACGCACGAGATCAATAGTGTCAAGTATAGTCTTTTTCCTTTCCATTGATACTTTTTTTATATTTGTAGTAAAATAAGTTTACTGGAGCTTGTACAGATGGGGCGTAATATTACGTTTTTTTAGCGTCCAAGTGATGTAAATTTGCCTATATTTCGGGGAAAATTTTCTCTGTAAATTTAGTCAACGGATTATGGGTCACAAGGATAGGCACGTGCCGATTTTCGTTGAAATCAAAGGTGGTGAGGCGCAATGTTTTCGAAAAATTGGTCGATTTAAAATGGAATGACCCGGAAAGTTAAAATTACCTCTGGTAAAACATTTTGTTACAATGTGCGTGGAGTGTGACCGTAAAAACACCTTCGCCTACCCTTACGTTCATAAACGTGCATATGTTTATGTGCTTAAGTCGATGACATTAAACGGTGGAATTCTCGCTTCAATTCGCTTGCATTCAATCACATGACGTTGGATAAATTACATTTTCAATGGTTTTCGGCTGCTTTACAGTCCTGAATGATATCTCATTTTCACTGGCTTAGTTTATTTCATGCATGCTGGGTGGAACTTGCAATCATTTATAATTTAAATAGTGTTTGACTTTGTCTCTTTAATTACAGATTTATTGCAATGCAATGTACTCTTGCAGCGAAATAAAATATAATTCCCAAATATGTAACTGGTATAAAATACTTTACAAAGGTACAGTACTCGGGTTCTTTGCTTGATGGAACTAAATATTACAACATTATAACTATATGGAACTAATATATTTTACAGAAATATTGATAAAGAAAAATTGCTTCCCACATTCAATCCTTAAAGACGCCGTAGGCCATTAGGTAATTATCATACAGAAAGGGAAGTCCGAACATAACTATGCAAATTGTTAAGCAATGGGTACAGGCCTTAAATAATCAACAGGAATAGTAGTTAGGCCTTAATTCACACGAGTGACCGTCGGGCCAACGCGTGGGCCTAATTTGCAAAGAATGGTAAAAAATTAAGTCGTGAAAAGCAGAAAGAGATAATTGTTTATGATTAAAGCTTCATTTGAACAACTAAACAAATTTGGGAACGTGAAAATTTACCGAAAATTGTGCTCAATACCTCAGTTTAACGCATTATCATCAGCTTCTACTTGATAAAAACGTCATGTATATTAAATACTTCTTAATTATGTATGTATGCTTTGAGGTAATATGTATGGTTTTTACGTATCCTGTTAACATTATCATGATTTCAGTTGTTCGTTTTTAAATTTTGATGTTTGAAATACGTTTTAATTGGTGCAACGTTGTTTAGAGGGTGTACTAAAATTCTGCTGCTATGCAGCCTTTTAATAGAGCTATATAATTTATTTGTAATTATTATTAATTAAATTATATGTAATATTAAAGGAAAGCATAATATTTATATTTTATAAATTGTAAGAGTTAGGTAAAATATAGTGGTATAGATAAATACGTGTCTAAACTTTATAGTCACCCTGTAATTTCTTAGGGTATTAAATACGGGAGCGAAGCGCCGTTGGTAGCGAAGATATCGTTTCCATTGGCGAAGTGGGAGCTTACTTGGTTAAGCGTTCGGTCCCGGAGCTCAGACCTCATGAATCAACTTCAGAAGATTCCTTTTAAGGATGCAAACGGCGCTATTTCCGGGGGCTACCGCAAATTCTCCAGAAACCGCAAGCGAAAGGAGCCAGCCTCCAAGTTCAAAGGTTTGAATTTTGAATGCGTTGGGGTCCATTGCGAGGCGAGGAAAAAGGAATGGATTTTCCATTCGCTCGGGTCCGTTTTTTATTCAATGCAGACTAAGTGCTGCAAAAATGTAGCTTGAGATCTCATCCATTAAAAAATTCGGATACAGACACACTGTCGTCATCATAAAAGTATGAGGGCACAAACTGGAGCAAATAGAGCAATTTAATTACTTGAGTAGTACGTTAGAAGTGAATGGGCGTATTTGTACTGACATTCGGAGGAGAATAGCGCTAGCGAAAGAAGCAAACAGCAATAGAAGGTAGCTGATGACGGGAAACTTGGGTATGAGTATAAAGAAGAGGTTGGTGCAGAGTCAGGGCAAGAAAGAGAATAGATTTTTGGGACGGGATGAAGAACGGTAGGACGTGCGCTCAGACGAAGAAAGCTTTATTTTAGATTTCACTAAATAAGGCCCTGCACGTGAATAAAACGAGGGGATTTTCACTTCCATGTAAACTACTTAGCATTCTTACATGCTAAAACTTAAACATTCTTAGCCAGTTTAAAATTAAATATTCTTAACTTGTATATTACCTAATTAGTTAAACACCGTCCACCATTTGAGTGGAGAGAAGTTACTGCATCTGATACGCACTGTGCTATCCTATACAATTCAAATCTGCAGTCAAATAATTAGAGTAAATATAGTGCTCTTTGTTCGAGCAAAACTGCTGCGATGATACACAATATCGACGGTATAAAATGCGCTGGAATTTAGTTGGCGTGGTGGATAGGGAATTGGCTTCCCATCCTGAGGGTCTTAGTTCAAATCGCGGCAGACGTTGAAGCTTTAAGAGTGTAGGTTAATGCCGACGCCGGATTTCTCTCCACCCTTCCTCCATTTTCCAGTTGTTCCTCCCTCGCCTAACCACACAGCGCCAGGCCAAATGATCTCCGGTCACCTTCCCTAATACTCAATCAACCAGAGGTAGCAAATTGGAGTCTACAACTTTATGCATTCCTTATTGAACCTTTGAAACAAATCAAGGGAAAAATCCCTTAATAAAATTGGTTTGAGTACTGTTTCCAATGAGTAAATATCCTGTTAACATGGGAAGCATTTCTTTCTCTCAACCTTGCTCAGAATATATTTTTATCCATTGTTATATATATTCATTAATATCCTACTCCGATGGAAAGAGGAAAATATTCCTTGTTCTAGCACTCCCTATTTCTATAAAGCAGATCTCGCAGGTTAATTGATTCAATTTCAAAAATAGATGTGTGCTTTTAGAGAGAGTTTATGAAATATCAACTTTTGCCGAACAAGTGGTTGTTGATGCGAATGAATAAATTGACTGAAGGTTTATTCTATTTGTATTAAATTTTGATATTTTTTCTTATAATATTTCTCTTTTCATTCCTAGTAGTACTCTCCTCGCTTCTGCAATGAAACCCTATCGTCATTTGTGGTTCAAAAATCAATAAATTGTTTGTAACCCAGAGAACCTAAACTTATTTATATCTCAGCATAGAAATTTCTATAGTTTTTAACATGAAGTGAAAATGTATCTCCTCTTCTATCTTGTCAAAAGAATAATATAAAATGCATGCATTTACTTGTACGTTGATCTCACTCATGATTACCGCTTGCGCCACTTTAAGCTCAGGTTGCAACCGTCCGTGTGTTGAAACCAGCTAATGATAGTACTGAAAGATATTTGAAATGAACTCAAATTTTTTCTCCTCTCTTGCGCCGCGCGGGAAGGCGCTGCTATAGCAGTAGGTAGAATAGAGTATAAAGGGCACATTTTTTGTGTTCTTCTCTTGTGCACGTGCACCCCTTGTGCGAGTGATTTGTTCTCCTTCGCGTGATGTGATTCCTTTAAGGGTGGGAGAGAGGCGGTATCTAATGATGACCAGTTTCGTAAAACATGTGGAATTATTAGGTGACATCATCGCTAGAAGATGAAACTGGTCGTAAAATATTTAGTGAAACTGTACTAGGTTTATTTATTTAGTGTATGTACGAAGTTTCCCAGCACCTCCAAAGTTTATGATCATCTTAGAGGAGCTAAAGATCCATTATCTCCCACAATGTTCGAAGGAAATTTTCTGTAGTTGCAGAAAATCATATGTTGGCCAAACAAAGAGAGCCATAGGATGCAGACTGAAGGAACACGAACAGGCTATTTGGAAGAAAGATTGGTATCACTCTGCCGTGGCTGAGCACACGCTTTTAGAAGGTCACAGTATTGACATCATAAGGGCGAAAGTTTTATCTAAAGAAATTAGCTACTATCCACGGATCATCAGGGAAGCCATTGACATAGAAAAAAGACCTAACAACCTAAACAGAGAAGATGGTTACAAACTTCCTTATACGAGGAAAAGACTTTTGAGAAACTAAAGTATTAATTATTCATGATGTACATAATAACCCCTTAAGTGTGTTTATTTATTTTTCATTAGAATTCCCGATGAAGCCGGCAGAATAGCACGGCGAAACTGTTGCTTGACGTTTCCACAACGTTGAAAAGCAACGTTGCCGGTAAACGTGCACATAACGCTCCGGTCACGTTAACATTACAATGTAACATTTGGAACGTTGCTAAAACGTTGTGACAACTTTTTCTGCTGCTGGGGTATACATTAATTGTGAGTTTTGCTGTACTTAATTGGAGGATTTAACTCCAGCGCGACGCTGATACGGTGGTATTATTGTTTACAGATTTTCCCGCGAGTAATCGCCCTTACATTACCACGCGGTGAACTGATGCGTCGGCTTTGTTACGTTAAAAGCCTTACCTTGTTATCTTTGTTATACATCAAGATCCTATATTTTGTCTCCAGATACTATTATAATTACTGTTCTAGGATGATGGTACATATTGGAAGAAGGGCAATAGATAAGTTTATCTCAGTCCAAAACACCCTTAAATATGTGAGATTTAATGCAATCCCGGCAAATGCACATTCGTCCCACTTATCAACTTTACCCGATTGGAAACCCGAGAGATTGATAATCCAGCCTAAAATATTAACGTTAAACACCCTTAAATATTTTTAGTTCCACTATTGAAGGATATTTTAACTTGATACAAAGAGATAATTTGTAGACCTGTATAGATTGTTATTTTTGTTAAGCCGTTCGGGATTTTAAAGCCTGTGCTCTCCTGGTTAAACCAGTACTTATAGTCACATTACACATATTTCATGTCACATTCTGAAATATTTCCATTTCAATTAAATAAAAGACCCTTTCTAGTTCATCACGACCTGTAATTTTTTACGAGAAGTTCCTACGTCTTTTGAGTAAAAAATTTGAAAGATCTGAGTAGCTCTCACAAAGACTCAATATTAATGAATATAATATCTTAATTCATACTAAAAATAAGGATCTTCGAGTGAATAACACCCGCTTTCCGTTTCAAAACATAGTCACCTGTTGGTAAGATGGCTTTACTTTGATGCTGCGGACGTTTAATTGGACGTCGTTCGAGGGTTGTCGGAGACAACATCGCTATTTGCCGATTTGCGCATCTGCTCCGCTGTTTGTTCAATTTAGTTCGCCAAAGTCGACGACAGGACAAACGCAGGCCGTTCTTGGCTGGTTAGCACCGCCGAGTATTTCGGATGAGCAACTCAAAATGAATGAGGAAGTCGTCAATTCCGCCAATGAATCAAGCAAGCAAGCATCGTACTCTTTCACAAAGAAACTAGCAGAAGGCTTTTTCTCTGAAGAATGTGCAGGTAATCTATGTCGAGCAGGTAATCCCTTGATAAGAAGGTTAGTCAACAATTCGCTTTTCAATTGAGAGCCTGAGAGTTAAAGTAATACAAGTGACAAACATCGTCCAGTGTCGCCTGTATCACGGGGGTGGGTGGGTGGGGGGAAGTGAAAGAGGGGGGAAGGGAAAGCGAGGGAGGGTTGGTTGAGAGGGAAGTGATTCTATGCTTTGGAGATGTTGGTGTTTCAAGATGAATGACAGGAGGGGCATGGAGAGAAGAAGCATACACAATGATAAGGACAGAGGTTATGACGTAAACAGGTCGGGCAACATAATAAAAGTTTCATGACGTCAATGGTGAATGCAAGTCAAAAGTAAGATCGTTAACAACATAAAAAGTTTTCTTTCCAGCATTTAAAATCGCATACCTCTCTAAAAATTCTAGTTTTTTTACCCTTACCCAGTTCATGTAAAATTTCAGGTTCTAAGTTACTTGTTCGGCCTCTCCATACACTTTAGTAACTGCGTAGCAAACATGAATATCATCACTAGTAATGGATGGATAACATCACTAGTTATATCATAGATAACATCACTAGTTATGGATCAATTTTATGTTCTTTGAGTCTAATAACAAATGGGTTCAGTTTGGCCAATGTACCTAAAATTGGACGAATTACAATTGAAAGCATAGACTCCACACTTGTAAACATGGCTAACGTTATATTAAGTATAAAATAAATATTTTACCTATGGTCACGGGACTAAAAAATGCTACATTAAAATTCTTCACGGGCTTCACTTTAATGATCCTGCACTCAATTTTCCTAAAAAAGGTAGCTTACTCCAACGTGATGGATCGTTCTTGGTTGTGAAACGATGAGTAGTCAAAGAGCGAATGCCCTTCTGTTTAAGCTTACGGTCTAAGACAATACAAATATCATTATTATAGCCATTTCTCTTCGCAATTTGCCAAATAGCATAACTGGCGTCACTCATAGGTACATTGACGAAACTATAAATCATGGCATAGAAGGCTGACCGCTTGTGACTGTGGTGGTGACATCAATTATAGGAAATTAATGCACCTGTAAAGGTTGGTTTACTATGGATAAGAAGATCGTGCTTGTTCACTGAGAGGACGATAGTCAAATATAGAATATTAATATGGTAGCATCACCCACCTCAACTGTAATTTATATAGAAGTATGTAAGTTATTTAACATTTATACAAAATTGTCAAGCTATCAAGTCACAAGCAGAGGATGTCAATAATATATCGGTGCCAATTAAAACAATGTTTTAACAAAGGATGGTTTGAATAAAAGAGTCCAAACTATAAATAATCCATAAAGACAAACGCCAAAATTGGTGAAAATGAAAACCCATAGCGAGGCCATAGGTTTGTTCATAAAAATTTCAATTAAATATGAAATAATATTGCTAAATACACAAATTCAATGAGTTTTAAAACTCGCATAGCTCAGAATTAACATGACCTTGATTTCTTACAAGGTTAACACCTATTTCGACCGCTTCAGAGGACGAAATTGAAGTAAAAAGATTAGTAACATCCAAGGATACTAGTCGGGACTGTTTTGGTGGTTTTAAATTAGAAATAATTTTTGCTAATTCCAAGGAATTCTTAATATCGTACTTTGGTTTGAAACCCGAATACTTTCTAGGCACAGTACTTAGTTTACAGGATAATTTATGCCAGGTGGCTGTGACATGCGACACCACCTTATTGGGCAATCAATTTTGTGAGTTTTTAGAAGGCCGTATAGTCTAAGAGGTAAAGGATTCGTATTCACCAGAGCGAATTTTTCGTGATTAATAACAATTGTTTGATTGGAAATTTTGTCTTTTTTGTATATATGTGTAAGCTTAAGTAAAGCATGGCTATTGTAATACAATTAGACTAAAACAAATTGCGTTTGGACCGAACTGAAAACATTTTAGGGCCTCGATATCAGCTGAAAACGTGATGAACTAACAGGTCTAATTGAAGAAATAAATCAGTGAGCTTATTTTCATAGTTCTAAGTGCTCGCTACTTTCCCCTTTTCATTTTCCAGAGCAAAAAGAAAGAAAAACACAGGAGCGAGTCAAAAATAAGCATGGATGAAAATAATTACCGAAGAAGCCCTTAAGTTCGTCCATTGAGTTGGAGGCACAAAGGCCAAAGAGATATTGTAATTTTCCATTTATTGCGACTTTCATGGCAATTGTCATCCCATTTGGTGTTTATCTTTGCTCCCGTGCGCAAAGCACCGTATCACTCGTACATCCCAAAGAGATTTGGATATTGGCACAAAGGTTTCAAGTTCTTCTTAAAATTCCAATTCATTATTCGTCACTTCTTGCCTTCGTTACTGATAATTAAGCCGAAGACTGATTGTGATCCCTCGAACACACTTAAATTAAGCCTTTGTGTATTATAACATTCAACGAGCTAAATTTTCCTTCTCTCCCGCCTCCGTCTGTTCTCACTCATTATGAATCTCCCACGTGGTGAACTTGGAAACAATGATAAGGCCCCTTATACACAGCTCTTTGAATCCCAAATTTAATTCCGAATATATAAATAAATAAATAAATATCCGAGTCCCACATCCCTCCTTTGTGGAGATATTAAAGGGTTTTAAACGTTAAATTTAAGGTTGGATTGTCGAGCTCTTGAGTTTCCAACCAGATAAGTAGCACGGACGTTTCTAAGGCGCAGTCTGCCATCGTCCTCTGGGAGTATGATTCACCCTGAGAACGATGGCAGACTAAGCCCTCGAAAAATCGGTTCAACTCACCAACATCACCCGGTTGTAAACCCGAGAGCTCTAAATTCTAAGCCATCTCCGGGAATGCATTAAATCTTACATATTTAAGGGTGTTTTGGAGTGAGAGAAACTTATCCATTGTTTTGCTTCCATTGAGTATCATCATTCTTGAATAGCAATTACAATAGTATCTAGAGAATAATGATATTTTATGATCGTGAAATAATAAACAATAATCAGTGTTATCAATAGTGATTTTTATTTACATTGTCTTTTTTTCTCTTTTGAAATCCATTGTTAGCGGCTCCTTCAATTGCTGGCTCGCAAGCTGCGTTCAGCATTCAAGCTTATGATAAATAAAAATCGCTCTTGACAACGCTGGTTATTGTTTATTATTTTCTTTAAACTTTCCGTTATACAGGCATTTCAGCGTGCGCAAGAATCTCACTTAAATTTCAATCAACCCATTCATTTCGAAGTTAGCGGAGTGTTACATTCTTTACAAGAACTTCTGTAATTGTAGTAATATAAACAAATAGTTTTCAGCAAACTATTTGCAGGACATTTGAATTTCTTACTTTAGAACTTCTATTAAAATCAATTGAAAAATAATGGAATACCAAGCGCTCAGACAAGAGCAATACGTTTTTACGCGCCAAAAAACGTGACTTTTTGCAAACAAAAATCAGTAAAAGTGCAGTGGGGGCTGAAAAAATATGTAAACTTATATCATTAAATGTAAATCTAAACAAGCTATTAGTTGCAATTTATGCATTAAAATCCGTTTCCTTTATCAGGAGATATAACCTCTCAAACTCGGGTGTCTAGACTTATTTTACAGACAATATATTCCTAATTATTTTGCTAGTTTGTTAGAGAAAAACATTCGTTAACGAATGAGAAAGGGAAGCATGAAAATGAAAAGCCACAGATTCTGAAGGAAGATTACTTATAAATGCAGAATTTGTCTCAGAGTACTGACAGTACTAGCACAACTGATCCACTCAATACGACCGATTGCGCGTTTATATGTCTTCAATATTTCCTCACGCTATCGTACAGTATGCTTCCATTAATTCTTTTCTTAAAACTTTTGTTCGAGATGTATTCACATACTTTTAGTAGGTATTCTTCTTAGGTTTTAATAGAAAATATTTATGTCTTAAGCTGTGAATTTCCTTAGGATGACGGTAAAAGGCTTATTATTGTATTTTAGCATTGTATTTTTCTAAAAGTTAGATCTTATCTAGAGGTCGAAATCGCTTTAGCCAATATTTATTCTATGTGAACTTGTGGTTTAATTTTCCTTGCGCCGTAAAACACATTTCCTCCTTTCCTCATATTCTTGGGAAATTCACGCTACCTCGCCGGGGCAAAAACGTTGTAGACCTGCACACTTGGCATTTGCATAAAGCTCTCCTTGGAGAAAAGTTTGCTTGCGTTCGGGAAACATTTTTGAAGCACGGCCTTAAGGAAATAGGCATGTGGACATAAGCAGAGAAAGATGAGCAGGAAGAGGTAAACTGTAAGTCCCTCGAGGAACGAATATAGGGATCAGAAATATTGCGATATTGCTATTCGTACAATCTACCATAGAAACAGTATGGCCAGAGAACTTCTTGAAAAGAGCTTTGCATAGAGCAATTTCTTCCATCTGAGAACTCTTATTTAAACCTAACTTAATCGATATATTATACTGATAATAATAATTTTAATCTCTGCAGTATTTAATTCAAGACCATATTATATTGTACGGGAATATAATAAGGGAATATATTAAATAGATTCGAGAAGCACACCTACTCTTCAAACAATTAGTAACTCATAGAATTATAAATCATGAAGCCTGCTCCTTATTGGGTTTGTAGCTAATATTTTATCTGCCAGTAATAATTTATTCTCGAGAAGGAACCTCTTCGATTATTCTACGGAAAAGTCAATAACGCCGTAGTGTACATTAAGGGAACGCAAAATCTTACTCCGAGCGTATCAACTGCTTTGCCAAAACATTTATGTCAACGAGTCGATATCCTTCCACACTCGCCAGGTTCATTTGGAAATCACGTGTAGCCACACTGCCTTTGGTATTCTTCTTAATAATAAGCCTGATTTAGTCACAAAATTGTCCTTATATTCCTGGTCAACCATAATTCTAGCCCTAAAATGGAAAATTTCTTTGCAAATAGGCAATATACGCGTACCAAAATATCTGAGTAAAAACAGTATCGCGTTGTAAAATGTTGAAGGTTGTTTAACTTGGAAAATATTACCACGTGAAAAAAGTCGTCTGGATAAAGAATGGCACAGTGGACCTTTGTCATGCCAGGACAATGCTCGAGCCACCACAATACCACTGCGACGTAATTAGAATAAAAATTTTATCTACCAAAACGTAAAGTGAACTTTTGAAAACTAATTGACAGTGATAAGTCATAAATAGTATGCAACGAGGCTCAGCGAAACAGCACATGAAGCAGGGGTGGAAGCACGGTTCCTTCCTTCGCGTTGTCGTTATCGTTATCTAAAACGCAAACTGCTCAAGAGCAAATCGCTGGCAACGCTTGCCGTTACTATCCTAATAAAGCACTCAGTTTTCACTCTCATGATTTCTGTTGGATAGTAACGATGACGCGAGCACTCTCGTTATAGATGTTCGCGCCCCTTTTTTAAATATAGTGAATGTATATTATTGCATTGGTGTCATTCTCATCGTTAACAATTATTTTAAATGAAATTACTTTGATTGCATTTCTATCAAAAGCGAAAAAGATATTTCTTTAGGTACTGTAATGTTATTAAATTGCTTGTTATATCATTGTATAATTTTATCTAAATTACAAATGAAATTTCAATGCTCATAAGAGACATAGTGTCAATATAAAATCCAATGTACTACGAAACTACTACGAATGATAAAACAGTTTGCGAAAACATTTGTGTGGAGCGTGACACTCAATGGATCGGGAAAATGGACCATTGGAAAAGGATTCCAGAAAAGATTAAAAGCATTCGAAACCTGGTGTTGGAGGAGGATGTTGAAAATCAAATGGACGGATAAAATAAGAAATTAAGAAGTCTACAGAAGAGTAGAAGGGGAAAGGACCATATGGAACACTGTACAATAAAGAAGAACCAGTTGGATTGGACACACCCTGAGGTACAATCGGCTTGAGAAGAATATCATTGAAGGAAAAATAGAGGTTAAAAGTCCCAAGAGGAAGGCCAAGGGATAAAAAAATAGACCAAATAAAGTGGAAAGTATTTAAGAAGAGCTGCAATAACCCAGTCCGTTGTTCCATTCTATTGAACGGCCAATGTAGTGGGGTGTGATAGATGAAAATTATACCAATTTATTTGACAGCTGGCAACCAATGCGCCACTTTGGATTCAGATAGCACATGGGTAGGCGAGTCTAAAAATCCCGGGACACAAATTTTCCTGGCCCTCTAGCGGTGTTGATGACGTAATCAAGATGGCCACCAAAGTTTTTTGTGACACGCTTCTACATTTCTCTATATAACTCGGGTTTGTATTTTAATGTTAACCTATATTGTTAGTGATTATTAATCAGGAGAAAACGTGCTTTTCAACGGTATATTAATAATACCAGAAATATTTGTACCTGTATTTAAGAAAAAAAAATATTTTGATATTTTCAAAATATTTTGCTTGTTAACTTGAAATCCGCTTTTTATAGCTGAAAAATTGCCCTTTAATTTTTTTGTTTAAAAATTACTTTATGAACAGTTGCTGTAAAACTGCGAAAACAATGTAGCGTTGCACAGCGAGTCGTTATAGCAACAATGTAATTTATATGGGTTCTGAAAAGTAATAGAGCGGCTTTATAATTGTTTAAGTGGGAAATGTAATTATTGTAATTTTTAATGTGCATGCAAATAAATTGTAGCCTTTTTAGGGGTCTTTATTTAAAATCATAGACCCCTCGAAATTTAAATTTTAGGGGCAACTTAAAAATATAATGATAAATTAAAAGATTATATAAATAAGATTCCATTCACTAATAATAAATGTTTCTTTCAGGCAGACGTAATGTGAGAAACTTCACCGTGTAAATAAGATATTGCTTTCGTCTACCTCATAGAAAGACAGAAATTTCCCAATCAGGTCAATTAAGAGGAAAAATGAATTGGTTGATGCTACGACTGACCCAGCGGTGGCTCCGTTTGTATGGGACCTGTGTTTGTTATGCCAAAAGCATTCAAAAGAGCTCTTAATCATTCCGGAGTATGAAGGTTATTTAACAATGGCGAAGAATCCAGCAATTGTTGCTGAACATGGTGAGCCTCCAGGTGCTATAAGAAATTTGGATCAATTGAACGATGGATGTGGTCTTCCACTAACATTAGTAGCCCATGTAGCCAAATATGACAAATCTTGCAAGAACAAATATGACAGCCAAAAGGCAAAAATACTATCTGGTGAAAAGAAACAGAAAGGACGTTTCCATTGCTCAGACCAAACTCCATCTACATGAAAATTAACAAGATCATCATTATTTTATTCAGATGTGAAAAAGGTGTATCTGTTTTGGGATGAAGGAGAAGGTAGAGACAAAATTGCACATAAAGTTACTGTAACTGCCTTGCATTGTCTACAGGTAAAAGCATTCAACGAAGCATGTGAAACAAATGTGTTGCCATCAATTAGACCTGTGAGGACAACAATTCCAGAAGTGTCAAAACACTGTGTACAACTTACCTCTTGTACTTGCCGGAAGCGAAGCACATCTTGTAAATGTGTTAAAATAGGAATAGGATGTACGAAACTTTGTGTATGTGAAGGACAGTGCTCCGACAAAGATCGTTTATCACAAGTGAATTTGCACAAAGCATTTGGATATTATTGCATTTGACAGCAAGATATTATTTTATTTGGATATTATGGCTGACATTAGTGTATTTGACAATGTATATATTGAATTAAGATATTAAATTTTGAATAATATTGTATTGTACATTCTTTTCTTTCTCATTATTGTACTTTATTTGTAAAAAATGTTTAGGGCAAGTTTTAAGCTATATCTAGCGGATTCCAAGTTATTTAGCAAACGTTTTCGAAAAAATTAAAAGAAAACAGCTTTATAAATATAGTTACAAATATTTCTGGTATTATTAACCTAAACAATAACGTCAAATATACCGTTGGAAAGCGCGTTCTCTTCTGATAAATAATCACTAGCAAAAAAGGTTAATAATCAAATAAAAACCCGAGTTATATAGAGAAATGTAGAAGCGTATCACAAAACTTTGGTGGCAATCTTGATTATGTCATCAACACCGCTAGAGGGCCAGGAAAATTTGTGTCCCGGGATTTTTAGACTCGTCTACTCATGTGCTATATGTATCCAAAGTGGCGCAATGGCAACAGCTGCCAAATAAATTGGTATGATTTTCAGCTATCCTACCCCACTAATGATGAAGATACACACCACTAAATTGGTTAATTTTGAAAGAATCTGTTGTATCGCACGCGGGTTTCGCGCATTGTAAAATAGGTTCTCATTAAGAGCACCATCATATTGAGGCATATACTCTGTTATATTTAGATATAGGAAGATTATGCATTTTGAAACCCACTATTATGCGACCAAATACTGATTATTTATGCGGCCATTATGCGGCAAAATTCTGATATCTATGCTGACATTATACAGCTTAAAAATTGCAATAATGCGTTTTCATGCAACATTTATGCAACATTTTGAAGATAGCCTCCATCACGCATACAATCCCGTCAGGTATCCCGCCCTTTGTCATTCTTCATATTTCATGGAAACCCATCCGGTGTACTGCATTCTCATTCGGTACCCTAAATTATTTAATCAATTCGGAGTTTCATTAGGCAAAATGGGAATTATACCTGTTAGAAATAAATATCTCAAGAGGCACACTCAATTTTAGGCCAACCTTTTACTGAATAAATCAGGAACTGGTTGGTGAAAAATAAACCGTGAAGCTAAGGATTGAAAAAAATGTAACAAAAAACAATTACATTACAATTAACAGGGATAATTAAAACAATCACAGTAAATGCTGATTATAACCCCTGAGATTTTCGCATATTTTCAAATGTGATGTTGATGCTCCCTCCACTTGGTATTCCCCGTCGACGCTCACAGCCATACTGACTTCCTTGAAAAGGCCGGTTACAAAAGCCCCCACCTTCCCAACGACCGACATCGGACTTAGCCACCGAGATACATTGTATTGTATACATAGATTGTATTTCGGTGGCTACGTTCGATGTCGGTCGTTGGGAGCCACCGAAATACAATGCCAACGAAAACAATACGCATCGAACAGGCGCTGGAAGGCTGGCGCGGGAATTGGAGGTGAAGGGCATGCGTCCGGTATCGAGAGAGGCCATAAAACTGCTTTTTAGAACGAAAATTAAGCCGGCTGCGTGAGAATTACGCATATTATGCGCGCATAATGCAAATTATGCGGTAAGCTGCATTAGAAGTCAGATTATGCGCAGTAAATTTGTACGAGGGATGAAGTAAGGTTACTCAAAGAGTCCAACTATTTGCATTCTGATTAAATTAAAAAATTATGTGATTATGCGGTACGCATAATCTTCCTATCTCTAGTTGTATTTCAAATTTATTCTTATTAAGAAAATGCTGGTACGTGCAAATTTTTTTTCTAAAATCAACTCCTCTCTTGAAAAATCTCAAGTTAGCCTTGATCACGATGTCCTTGAGCCATTTTTATGGTGAAACGCGACTTTTAATGAAATCATGTTATTCTCCCTCCCTTACCCTACTCAAATTATCACACCCACCTTCATCTCCTTCTTCCCTGGATAAGATGGGAGGATATAAACAATTGCATTCACCCTGAGAATATCTTCCAGTGAAGACGAACGCGCTCAGCACGAAGAGGTGGCTTTGAAAGCCCCCTAAACCCTCTTCGACACATGTGTTCCCTTTCTTTCCCCGCGCCGGGAATGTAGGATCGAGAACCACACAGGCACACCATTCACACCCACAGGCACCATAGAGCGTGGGGAAACATTTTATGAAGGAATGAGAACTAGGCCTGGGCGATATTGATAATTCAATATCGGGATACGATAATTTTAGCATATCGTCAGGTGGCGATATCGATAACTCATATCGCGTCGATAAATATCGTCTTATCGTGCTCCGATAAATTATCGGGGCACGATAAGATATCGGGGCACGATAAATATCGCGATAAATATCACGATAAACATCGCGATCACGATAAATATCGCGATAAAATATAATGATATTGCGTCTCGATAAAATATCACGATATCGCGCCCCGATAAAATATCACGATATATTATCACGATAAATATCACAATAAAAGATGGTGATATTGCGCTCGTTCAAATATCGCGTAAACGCGCACGAAGAATTATCGTGATATTGCGCCGGTTAATCATGTCGGAAAAAGACAGCCGTTGGGTTGGCCTTCGCTTAAGCTGGAGCAAGCACGTTTGAAAACTTACTATTCTGCTATCTGCCAATTCAAATTCTCAGCAGTTCTCTCACTCTCTCTTTCAATAATAGTGGTCCGATAGTTTATAGGTGACGTGTTGTTCAAATTTTGGAAGGAATTGAAAACAACTGTTTGTACATTAGTGTATATATTGTCCACTGATCTAAATATACCGAAACAAACTCACTGTCAGCAAGGAGAGCAATATCACGATCTTTTATCGTGATATTTATCGTGATATTTTATCGGGGCGCGATAACGTAATATTTTATCGGGAGGCGATATCATGATATTTTATCGCGATATTTATCGTTATCACGATATTTATCGTGCCCGATATCTTATCGTGCCCAGATAAAATATCGGGGCACGATAAGACGATATTTATCGAGCAACGATATATCGTCAATTTTAAAAACTCAAAATCGGATTGGCGATATAATAAAATATCGCGATATTTTACGATATATCGATATATCGCCCAGGCCTAATGAGAACCACTTGCTTCCAACGCTCCCGGTTCAGAGCCATTTCGTCGAATATATTCCATTGAACCATTTTGCGATTTACTTATTAGGAAGTGGGTCCATTAACTAAATAATGAATCTAAGAACTTAACTTAAAAAATAAAGGCATACCATATGGTGATATTCGTTAGGTTTCATAATAACGAATGAGGATATTTAAACAAGGCTGTCAGATTTCGTAATTTGAGTGGTTTATTTGTTTATTTATTTTTAATTATGTTCAATGCTCCTCCACAAATATTATGGGGCTTAAAACATTTCATATTATATTCCGTAAATTACAATGTGTATCTATAGAGAGGCTTAGAAGCATCCATTCACCAGAAAATTTTCTTTTACTACTTATGAGCAGAAGTGACATTTCCAGAATCAAGTTTCTTGCGATATTTGTCAAAGGCTGGACTCATTCCGTATAATTTCGAAGAGAACGTGGTCGTAGAAACTCGAGGGGAAGATTATTAGTGGTCTGATATCCTCCTGTAAGTGAGGTCACTGATTATTACCTTCCCCTCTAGTTTGTGTGACCACATTCACTTAGATTTGCGTTCAAGGTCCGTTCCGTCCTCCGACAAATTTCACTCGTTCAGTGAATCCATCTAAGCAATTCACAAATGGGACCGAGATAGTAAAAAATTTCAAATGTGGGTCGGAAAGGAATTACAAAGAAAAAAATAGATATTTCTTCCCGGAATACCACTTTGGATAGGACTTGTGAGATAAATATGCATTAGTATAAGTAAGATAAGAATGTGACAATGATTTATCTTGGATTAAAAACATGTATTCAAGAAAAAGAATCTTTTTGATTTGGTTGAGCAACAATTTTTCGTATTTTTCAAATAATTATTCTTTACATTGTTACGAATATAATGGTGGACACTGCTCCGTAGATGGATATTTTATGTGCTTTCATCTGATTTTCCATATTTTTTTTTTTAAGTAGCGAAATTAAGCATTTTATATGTTATACTTTGTTGACCCATTTTATCATGTAATCATATTTTCTTCGGGAGATGATAGCAATAAACCTTTGTTTCCACATTGCCAACATTTCCAACGCAACGCAACGCCAATGTGTATTTTGTTCTTCAGGCGGGTACAGTGAATTCACAGGTTAATAAATTGGTAGTTCATATTTGTGAAAAGTTTTCATTAGAATTACTCATTTGCATATGTACCATACATATCTGTAATTATTTTTGTAAAGGAGCGTATAGATATTTTTTTGTTAGCCCCTCCCACGATTTTTTTTATATATATTTGTGATTATTGCTGTTATTTAGTTTATTAAGATATTCTTATGAAACGTTTTCAATACGCAATTTTGTTGAAATATTGTATCAAATCTAAATTACCCATTCGTGGTAAATTCTGTGAATCTATCGGAGCCCTTAAGAAGAAAATACATGATTTGAAAACGAATATCGCAATTACTAGTTGTATCGAAGAAAATCTGATTTTATATGCATTTCTAAAACAACATAAAGGACTAGGCTCTATGGAATTTGTTTAAAACCACTCAAAGCTTCCAATCTCAGTTCTTTTAATCAATTGTCTCTCAGCTGTATGAGGATTCAATTTGTTAGTAAAGACGGCAGACATGAGAGTCAAGTAATAACGGTGATTTATGTTTTTTGCGATTAATTGAATTTAAATTCCTTTTCCCAATGAGCAATCACCATTTGATGCGCTGCCCGCAAAATGTGTGATGCTGGCAAATGACATATTTGTTGATGGAACTAAACACTTCTGATATCAATCTTGCTGAAGTCATTTCATATTCTCTATTATCGTTGCTGTCACTCAGCAGGTATTTATTGCTGGTGGAATGGAGATTGAGGCATTGATTTATATCTTATTTGGTGACTGGAAGGGAATGAATGTCAATGAATAATCAATCGTGATGGGAAACTTTAACGGAGAACCCAGTTTAATTAAAATGGCTGCGAAATTAGGACGAAAATCCTTAAGAGTGAGAGGAGGAAAATCTCACGGCTGAAAGCTACGTATAAAGCGTATTTTGCGGAAAATTTCTGGGTGGATATCTCAGGTAGGTTATGATATCGGCTTACTTTTCTAGGAAGAGCCATGCATACAAAAATGAACGCCCCAAGCAGGGAATTAACTATGGATATTTTCCTTTTACAACGGAGAGGTGGAAGCATTGAATATCCTGGCCGTAAATATTTTCAAAAAATCACTAGCAATGTAATGTGTTTCAAGAAATGACTGAAGTGAGAGAAGTTAATTTAAATAATTTTATTTTAATGTAATTGCCTATTGTTAACGTTTTAAAATATTGTACCTCCTTTTTATGCATTTATTTAAGATAAAACAAGATGATATGGTCCGCTTGTAACTAATATTTCCTATAAATAGTAATAAAAATATTGCTTTCCCGACTAGCAATTTTGAAATCAAAGCTATCATGGAAAATCAGAGCTCTGTATAAGTAATGTTCATAACCTTCAATTGTGGTGCTGAATGAATATACTCGGCCGATTTATGAAGTTAATATGCTTGGTTAGAGGCTAATGTTTCACTCGTTATCCTTGTTCCCAAAAATTTATATCGTAGTAATTGAAAAATGAATTTCAAATCTTCGTTTACATTTTAACCTTTCAACATATTTACTTAATGACTTTAGGTGCGCTTTAAGGGCGATTTTGATACACTCTGAAGGAAAAAGACTTTTGCTTAGAAAAAACATATCCGAAGTCGGTTTTTCATTATTTTCCGGAATCCAATCATTTTCTGATTAGAAAAATATAATTGTTAAAGCCTTTGCGATAACTCTTTAAAAACAATGGAAAAGTTTTCTTTGATGCGCTACTCAAGAATGTCTCTCAAGAAAGGAGCTTTATGTACTTAAGCCTCTCGTTTTGCTATATCTCAAGATTTTTTACACATAATAAAACTACTCCCATCAACCCATTGATCATAGAGATCAGAGATCAACAATTACTAAATATCGCAGCTATAGGGGCTTAGGCAAGCCAAGCTCCTGATAGAAGGACCCAGACCGGGGATGGCAAGAAAGCTTCTATCACTGGACAGGAGACAACTTCGTACGATAGTGGGACTGCTCACCGGACACTATCAGGTTATGAGGCACCTCCATCTCCTGAGAATCACAGACTTGGCTAAATGTAGATGGTGCGAGGAAGAGGACGAAACAACATCGCACGTACTCTGCAAGTGTGCCGCTTTGATGAGGACTAGAGTTAGGCATCTGGGCTCACCATCTTTGGAACTAGATGAAGTCAGGGGTATCCACATAGAGGACATGTTATCCTTTAGCAGGGCGATTGGACTCTATGGGTGAATACAGACATGGTGGTTGGCACAACGGACCATTAGGTCTAAGTGCCTTAGCTCCTTCTTGGAGGAACTCCACCTTTCATCTAATATAATCTATCTAAATCTCACCACGTGTGAATTCTGTTCAAATGTAGACAGAGGTAATGTCCAAATGAATGTTCATTCCTTTACCACAGGTGATTTCCCAGAAATCGTAAGAGAAATCTCACAACTCAGACTTAGCTGGACGTGTTCATAGGGTTCACCAAATTTGAACGCGGGACCTTCGGTCATGAGCCTAAAGCTCTAACCAGAGGGTTACCAATCCACCTCGACAAAGGATACTTAAAAACAGGTGCTGAGCATTAGGACTTATCAAGTATTTACCATAAGCAGCCTGTATATCATTGATCTGTAATATGTTAACTTTTGATATGTATCGGATAATGGCTCATCCGTGAAAAATCCATGAACAGGGTTGTTGTGCTTCTCTCGAATCTTTGAGCTCTTTTCGGAAGTATTTTAATAGTGTACAGGTCCACGTCAACTTCGGAATTAATAATTATTTTAAATTTTTAGTAATCATGATTAATGAAAATACTTAGTACTGTTATACCTTTTAAAAAAATTAGAAAAGTACTATGTATTTTCTCTTATCATGAGTACTAACATAATGAACATCTACGAAGTGAAGCCAGTTACTGTCTGCTACATCTGCAGGTTTACGCGTGACTCCGTTTATCTGAAATTGAGTTTCTCTACTATCGCCCTTTTTTATCCTTCAATTAGACTGATTGTTGGATTGGAATATAAATATTTCCGGAGGCCTTAAACCCTTTCAATACTAACGGGATACATTTATACCAGTAAATATTTTTGTTGTGAATAATTGTTGTACAATTTTGGAGTGAAAATTCATCGACATTATGCCTTAATTATTTGTGACATGCAAACAAAAAATCCGACATGGAAGATTTGATGGTATTTCCTGAGTAAAAAACCTTGATAAAATAATAATGGGCTTGAGAAGTACCAAAATTGTTTAAGCAACCTTGGAGAATGATGAACCATGCGAGAAGCAACCTCACGAAATAGTGTTTCAGTTATTCTGTGTTGGCAGGTGGTATTCACTTTGAATTATGGTAAGGCATTTACTTTATGCAGTTTCCGGCAATTTTTTTCAATAATTATTAATATTATAAATCTATCTAGTAATGACTCTGTGATTCGAGGAAGCGCTATTCCATAGTAGCCGGCGCTATTCACTTGTTTCATATTCCATCGCGATGGAATGCATATTCGAACTCGAATGCACGGTCCCTTTTACGCTTGACGACTGACAATTACAGAGGTTTCCCGTTGATATTTTATCATATTTGGTGTCACCTAGAGGAGTGTTATACAACCGGTATGTTTAAGTATGCCACATTTTACAAAAAAATGATACGTTTAAATTCGTGTTTGGCTGAACATCATGAAAATTCATGGCTTTAAACAAATAAACTATGCATATATTTTACTTGACTAATTTAGTATCATTAATCGAATAATACCTGATGGCGGCAGATCTATGACATAAAACCGTTCGTAAATTGTTTTTAGCAGTACAAAATGTGTATTATGTATTTATTTAGTCAAAATACGTCACCTGCAACGAGTTTCAAGGTGGATCATTTACTATGTAAAAGGCTCTGCGTACGTACGCATGATTCAGTTGCTAGGCGTAGTAAATCAGATGTGAAACAATAGGTCGCAAGCGAGCTCACATTTACATTCGCTACTAGCTGACACATGGTGAGGGTGTATGCATCTTTCATAATACACAGGAGGGAAATCGCTTAGTAAAAGCTCCACCTACTTCATCAAAAATGTTGTATATAAGGAAATCTCTGACAAATAGATATTACATACTGTTCACCATATATATATATATATATAACTTCTAGGAGAATCACTCGGGTGATAAATATACAATATGCCAAGAGGGTGGCCGATAAAAATATAGAAACGGAAAAAAGAACACTCACCAATTAAAACTTCCGATATTTCAATGGAAAGTAACTTCCATCTTTCTCTAGGTAGAGAGTAAGTACCTAGAGAAAGATGGAAGCTACTTTCCATCGAAACATCGGAAGTTTTAATTTGTGAGTGTTCTTTTTTCCGTTTCTATATTTTTATCGGCCACCCTCTTGGCATATTGTATATATGTATATATATACACAAAACGAAAATTTCGCCAATAGGCCAAGGAAAATTTCGCCAGAATGTGTTTTTCTCAAGGTTTAACTAAATATTATCTCATTTCCCCAACATATTTGGCAGAAGAATTTGGACTAATTATATCACGACACATAAATCAAAGTTAATGGCTTTTATAGAAACCCAGTTGGAACAAAGTGGCCAATAATGATAAAGTCCTTGCGCAAGAGCCCAGTTTTAATTATTTCGATTGTAAAATATCTCCCGTAACAAGCCAAGATATTGAAAACAAACGTAATAAATTAAAACTAATCCGTGGGAAAATTCCTAGAACCTTGAAAAATGAAATAAGAAAACATGTAAGCAATTGAAAATTTTAGGTGTTTTCGGGATTCACACCGGGTTAGGCTGCTGCCAACATTTTGACGGAATACTCTTCCATCGTCATCAGAGAATTGATGCATGGGGCTCATCAGTCCACGCTTATGCATACCCGAAAAGAAACGCCGAAACGTTGGCAGTAGCCAATTACCTCACCCTGAGTGAATCCCGAGAAAGCTAACATTTGTAATTCGCCGGAAAAACTCCAGATCACACATACGTACAATTAAAGTTTTACAAGACCATGGGAGTTCCGGTAGTAATGTACGGTAGTGATACGTGGGTACTCTCGAAGGGAGACAGTAAAAACATAAAATTAGCTGAAATGAAATTCTCAAGTAGGCTGGACATTGCAAGTTAGGATAAGAAACGAAGTCATAAGAGAATATTTAATTTTTTAATAAAGAGGAAAAAAACCATAGACTAAAAACCCAAATGGTGCAAATATTATGGAAGAAGGCACCAGAACCGTCTCCCCAGAGTTGCCTAGTGGCCATCGAATGTTGGACGGCCAAAAATGAGATGGTTTCAGGAAAAGGCTATTCAGCGTAGCCCATTAAATGAAGAAGAAGGCTATGCTATGCTCGTGGGTTTGAGTCCCACCCGAGTGTATTTATTATCATGCGGGGCTTGGTAGCAAGGGTTTGTAGCATTAGTACTTCAAATTAACGTACTTCAATGGCTCACTACGCACGTGCTACCTGAACTACGGTGTTTTGGTTTATTGAGCGAGAACCGGTGTTTCCATCGTGGCGTGCTGTTTCCTTAAGGAGTTCTCTCTTTGTTTCTGGTTGATGATAAGGACATAAGGGAATTTGAGTTTTCTAGGAAAGGGTAAATAAAGGAATATTTGATCAAAAATATACGTGACTATTCGAAAGCTGCATTTTGGATTCGAATGAGCATTAAATGAAAGGACGAATATTTTACACTTTCCTTTCTTGGATCATGTAACCTCTTTAACACTCATGAATGATGTACATTAATGGAAATTGTATGAAATTAAACACACATAACTGATGAACGAACTAAGTTGGAAGCCGCTCAAGACTCAAATGTTTCACTCCTTGCTTAAGATTACTTGAACATTTAATACCATGCGTGTTTCAGGGCAATATCTTACATAGCCCACGTAATATCTAAATAATAGATAAAATCGATATAGTAAGGAAAAATACTCTGCCAGAGTGATGGGTGCAAAAATTCCTTTCGGAATGCACTATTTATCACTAGAAAAAAAAGAAAGATACCATAATCTACCATCAAATATTTCTCCTTTTTCTCCCTCCGTCTCCCAAATAAATTCACCTCTTGCATTCCTTCTTTATGGAGGTCGCTCGAACGCACACTGGCACACGCTTTGCGGTGGCTTGGAGGGTGATAGTGAGATGTAGGAGACCCCTGGCGCTGCTTCAGACGGAAATTTCACTCTGCGTTTTCCATCATCGGGGCTGGCGCTGTCCTTGCGCTAATTATCGTTTACCCCTAAATAAAGAGAAACAGTTTTCTATGAATTTCTGCATTTTTGGAACAATGGACTGGTGAAATTACCCTTAAACCTCACCTGCGGTAAAAGTGCATGTACGTATTAACGGGCAACTGCGGGAGAAATGTTCTTCCCAAGGATTCAACAAATTGTTGTTTATCTTGCTTTATATTATTCACTGTTTACAAGAATAATGATATGATAATAATTTTTCATATGTATCCAAGAATTTTAGTGGCTACTTTATTTCTCTTTTACGAGGAAGGATTCCATAAAATTATTGTAGCACTCATAAAGTTTCCGGGAAATGAAAACGTTTGAAGACTACTTCTGTAGAGGGTTGAAGACAACATTCTAGGGGGCAGGGCTCTCACTTTCTTCGACCATTGTCGGGATTGGAGTGAAATTGTTCGGTGTCGTGAGAAAATTTCCTCGTTGGACTCGCGGGAGAATAGGATTCCCTCTTATTCTACTCGACAGGATTACCCGCAGCTCTACCGAATCGGTGGATGGAGACTTTCCTCTAAGATGATAAGGGGAAACAGGCGTTCTGGTATGGGGGTTCCCTGCGCTGGAATATTTAACGGAAGGAAGGTCGAAAGGGAGATATTTCTACTAGGGGTTCGCTGGTGGGATAACTTTATAAATTGGACTTGTTGGGTGAAGGAGCCAAGGGCTTATATTCGGCAGTAGAAGAAGCAAGTCCCACAGTGACAACAAAGCGGTTGAAAGCGGTCCTACACCTTGACTATAATTATGAAAATTGTATCTTCAAAAGCCGTTAACGGTTGTATCTTTCAGTACTAAGATTGATATAAATAATGCTCATTGCATTCTTAAATAAACCTACTGGAAAATTTTCATTTTTATTTCAATCAAATTGCTATTTTTATTTTGATTTTAATTAGAATTGTGGGATCCCAATAAAGTAGATGCCTCAAGCAAAAGTGTCTCAATTCGCTGTAGTTCCTTCGAAATCTTTGCATTTCCATGTTTTTTGTTTAATCCTCCTGTAAGGACTTTCACATGAAGCATAATGAAGTGAATCGGAAGCTGAGGGGTGATGAACCAGTGAGGAATTTGAATAATGCTATTCTGCGGTTTACAGTTAGATATCAGTGAGCACATTTACAATCAAGAGAGTCTCTAACAGCTGACGAATATTCTTCCATATATCATTGGTACTGACCGTTAAGGTCAGAGAACGATAACAAACTACGGAATGGTGTGATTGTTTCTTAATCGGAGCGGATATCAGATAAATTTTGTTTGTGAGACTTGTACAGACACTGAGACAATAGCTAATGAGCCTTCGAATAAGGAATAGGAGACTAAGTGTTAGCGTTGAACTGTGGTGGGAGAGATATGGTGATTTCATTCTTTCGCCCAATTGAGGTCATGTGCATTTAACGAATGGAAATTGTCAACAGACTAAGCCCACATTTTACTACGCACAATTTGGACGTGTAATTTACACTAAAGGTCTTTAAAATACCTCGAACTTCATTCAGAACCTGTCTGATTTCGCATTTGTCAGATAGCCTTTAGCCGCCAGTAAAATGTTTGTCTCTGATGGACATAGGTGGTGGATTAATGTCATTGTTTTGCCTTGAACGCTCTAGCATCAGTTTTCCATGTGTAAATATGGTTTCATTTCTTTGGTGGTCCAGATGGGTACATTTTTGTGAGCGTTTTCCAGATCGTTCATGACAGTTTCTCCAGGATAACCAGTATTTTCGAAAAAGTTGCGAATATATCGTAAACGAAGCGAAATATGTCATGTGATTTGATAAACGTAGTAGGTTTTTTCTTTACAATAATTTTCTAAAATTGGTCGTGTGGGAGAATAATTTCATCAAGGAGAGCTTTTGCAGGAAAAAAGATTATTGTCGAAATAAATTCATGCATCATTATAGATCATCCATTTGGTTTGGCTTGATGGCATTCCTTAAAATATGATTCGTACTTCATCCTTTAGATTCAAGTATGTAGTTTTATCTAGGCATAGATATCCATACGCTAAATTAAAAATAAAGTCAGTGCATATGCGGGAGGGTAAGCTGAATTTCGGAAAATATTTAAGTCATCTACGTTAGGATAGGGAAGGGCAATGTTACGTTGTAAAAATGGCAAAAAAAGTGGATGAAAGATGTATTGGAGGGTTGCAGCTGTTTAGAATGATGATTAAGTTATGATAGAAGAGAGCTAAAATGAAGAAAAAATATTGATTTTACCACATGAATGGAGACAGAAGACAAGAAAGGCTATAGAGTGGCATATTTGATAAGGGATGTGAAGAAAGCACTCAACATTTCGTCACTGGGGAATTATATTCAGGGTCTATCCAAGGAACTACCAGTTAATTGCAAGTAGAGTTTTGAGAATAAAAGAACTCCACGTAACACAAATTATTTTATTTGAAGGTCCTTTCATCTACAGACTCTCTTTGTAAACTTATTGCTAGATTTTTTTTTAGATAATTACCTACCATAACTGGTATAGTACGATTATTGTTTGCACATTATTTAATATTTTTTATTTTATGTTATTTTAATCTATATATTTATCTTGTATTTTTTCTTACTATGTTATGAATTTATTTCATTTAATTTTGTTTATAATACTAACTATCATTCATATGGTTACATAGTTTCACCATGATCATCATTCAAATAATAATCATCCACATTTCCAAAGGTAAATCATTAAATAGTGATATTTGTATTGTGTATGTGGTTTCTTGCATGTTTTAAATTTTATTACGGTTCTCCTTTGTTGTTTTGCTGAAATTATTTAAATACCCCTGATGATGTTAGTAAAAATTGTGACACTTTGGCAGTGGAATAATAAGCATTAAATAAATTTCCAGAAAGAACTTCGCCTGCGTCCCAGACTCAAGGTTAAATTTAAAAATCCATAGGTCTGAATCGTACTATTATTGGCAACACAAAGGTCGAAAGCCCTTGTAGAATGGCAACCTTTCATTAAATGCCGTGGAAATCAGGGAAGGTCGGATCCGGTATCGACTAGAAATTGATACTTAGATGACTGGTCGGAGACGAAAAGACGGCTTGCGTTGGAAAATCAGTCAGCCGCCATCGCTACTGGCGTTTTAGTTTCCCTTATAGCTCCAGGGTGGATTGCATTCCTTGGCCTTATCCTGGAACTTGGAATGGTACCAACACCATCTATCATCATAAGAGTGCGGCGAACTTCTCGATTTTGACTATTATCGACCGCGCGACCGGTTACGATGATCACGTGAAGCCGACAGCTACGCAACTTGTCATGACAAACCCTTGGTGGCCAGGTACAGCTGATTGTTCGTCGGCTTACTTTAGTTGGGAGAAATGACATGGAGGAGGACATGACTTAGGAGGAGGTGACATCTCGATGATCCTGTCGGCGATCTCCAAGAGCTTGTCCAGTGATAGCTCTGCCTGGGCAGTCAGGGTTCCTTGGATGTGCGGGGGCAATCGCCTAAGCCACAATTAGTGGAAGAGGTTAACTGCTGTTCTGCGTGAGAGGGAGAGAGCGAAGATGACGTAAAAATTGAGAAGATTTGCAATCACAGTGTTCATCGTCCAAAAGTAATCAGCAAACGCGCTGTTTCTCATAAGCCGACAGTCGTTCGACAAGCTTCGTTCGCAGAGTTGTATACGAATCCTAAAGATAGAGAATTGAGGATGATGTCCTCAACTTCAAAGTTCTCAGGAGAATCCAAATGTGAAGCAACGTAATGAAAAATTGTTACCTCGTTTTTGATCTCCGAAAGAATAAATTGAGATTTCGTCTGTGCAAACCAAAGGCTTTTCGTGCCAAAAGAGTGGTAGTTTCACAGCCATACGTCGAACTGCAGGTGGGTCCTGCTCAGTATTCTCGTTGTGAATGCCTCGTAGTTGGTTCAGATTGGTATTGGTCAGTTGTTGATGAAGCTGGGCGTTTTCCTCGCGTAGCCATTATAGCTCGTCATTACGCGGTGAAATCATTTTAACCAAATCTTGAATATTCTGTTCGTCGGGGTCACCAGTGTATAAATATTCTTTAGTATAAGATGAACTCCACGTAATACAACTTTATGTATATGTCCTTGCTTCTACAGACACTCTTGTTGTCTGCTTGCTAGATATATAGAATGTTTTCTTGTACATGAACAACCTTCTAGGCAACGATACAAAATGATTGAATAAAATAATGGCAGAATATTTGATCACCTTATGTAGTAATGCATTTGATTGGTAGAGCTGCACTGTAAATACAATTTTTTCCGCGCCACTTC